>CM053609.1:116160875-116254261 GCA_028646535.1 Procyon lotor
AGCAATAATAATAATAAAAGCATATAAAATGACCTGAGTATGTGTTATGAGCCCAGCAGAATACTGAAGACCATACATACATGACTTTATTTGATCCTTCCAACCCTACCAAATAGATGTTGACCAACCCTTTCTTTTTTTTTTTAAGATTTTATTTATTCAGTTGAGAGAAAGGAAGAAAGAGCGAGAGAGAGTGTGCATGAGAAGGGGGAGGGGCCATGGGAGAGGGAGAAGTAGACTCTTGAGCAAGAAGCCTGAGGCTGGGCTCGATCCCAGGACCCCAAGATCATGACCCAAGCTGAAGGCAGATGGTCAACTAACTGAGCCAACTAGGTGCCCCTGACCAACCCCTTTCATTTGTTTCCTAGACAATGAGCTAAACTACAGTTCCCAGATCCTCCTGCAGTTAGGTTGGGCCATGAGATTAATTGCTAGGCTTTGGCCATTAGTACGGCTGAAAGTGACATGTACACTGCCAGACTTGTGCTTTAAAACCAGGGTTGTGATCCTCTGTGCCCCCTCACTTTGCACACCAGCTGGCCAGATGGCGAGGACTATGCGGCTCTCCTGCAAGCCAGAACCAGCAGGAGAGAATGCAGGGCCCCTGATAGCTCCATGGAGCAGAATGTCTCCTCTTCACTTCCTGCTCTGCTCACCCTCACTGCACTATAATGTGAGCAAGAAATAAAATTGGTGTTCTGAAGCCACTGAGACCTGGGGCCCCGATACACTACTTGTAGCAAGTATCATTTCCCTGAATAGCGGAGTGTTATTGGCCTCGTTTGCCCAGTAAGGACACTGAGTTATTCAAGATCTTGAAGCCTGTATGTGCAGGACCCAGGCCCGAGAGACTCCATACTCTTGCTCATTCCAGTACATCGGGCTGTACAACCTCACACCTGTGTTGTCTGCATGTTGCAGATAAAATGGGATCAAACTCCGCCATCCCATCTAAAGGGTCCCCCTGGAATTCTCAGTGGCACAAAGGAAAGGAAGTGACATGAGCATTGTTTGTTTCCTGTTTGTCCAAGGATATCACGAGCCGGTCCATGACCAGAGTCTCCTTTCCCTGGCTTCCAGGCCAGGTAGTGGGTTGGTGAGTCCCAGCTGGAGGCCAGCCACAGAACATTCCAGTAGCATTGGACATGGCTCAGGGAAAGTCAGATGCCTGGCAAGGAGATGTCATTGGGAACCACACAGACCAATTTCTTGGAAGGACATGCTGTGTTGTTATTGCAGAGACAGAAAAGTCTATTTGTGTATGTAACATCAGCGTGCCTGTGTGTGTGTGTGTGTGTGTGTGTGTGTGTGTGTGATTTCTATATACATGCAAGTACTGATACATGTATATGTGTGTGTGTGTGTATATAAACACACGCATGCATAGGTCCACACACACATACACACACAGTCAGCCCGGCCCCATGAGCGTGTATATAGACATTTATATACGAATGTGTGTTTGTGTGTGCGAATATTTTGTCCATGTCATTTTGTAAATAAAATGACTACAATTGTGTGTGTATACACATATATAAACCAGAGCTAGGCTTTTTAATATACACATATACAAATACACAAAATCACATACACCCACGTACCTTTATATACTTGTATGTCTATATGTTTCTATAAACATATACATCGAGGTATTAAGCGCTCCTCCAAGCAAATGGAAACATGTCTTATTTCTCTCACGGTTTTGAGAACCACCAAAAATCCGCATGAGAGTAGAGACGGGGGAATTCAAATAAACACACATGTGCTGTTAATGCAGCTGTTGGTGTGAGAATTATTTAAAAACCCAGTGATTCAACAGTACGTACCCTTAACTGGGGAGAACCGGGCAGGGGGTCGCTGTGGCCACCAGGAACGGCAGCCTGCCCCCAGCCAGCACTCGCTGACCACCCAAGCCTGCTCTCCGTGCAACCGATAGATATGTTTTGACAAGTTCTATTAAGTACAAAGATGGCCACCAGGGCAACATGTGGAGTTGATAGAGAGAGAGGCAGAAAGGCAGGTCGCAGTGTGAGGCCCGCTGATGTTGACAGAATTTGCCGGAACAAAATGAGTCCATGCTCCCCATCATCTATTACCAAATTTCAGTAAGGTCTTTGGCACCCGCAATCCTTAGGAGGGCGAGCCTCTCCCCTCCTCGGTTTCCTATTTCTGTCTCCTGGTTGCCAGGAATCGAGGACTTCTCAGAACTCTAACTGGGTGTCTCTCTTGATGCTGGGTCGCCTGTGATGCCAAGGCGAGAGGCCTGGAGGGGCTGAGGCCGGAATCAGCCGTGTGAGGCTCAGTCCCTCCCCACCTCCCCCAACCCCTCCCCGTACCTGTTTCTAGATGCTTCCTGGGGAGTCGAGTTGGCAAGCACACCTGTGCTGATTACCCGTGCCTCTCTCACCATCCTGAGTACATCATCGTCATCCTCCAGAGCCCTCCTAAACAAGGTTTGGCAACGGCAAAAACAAACACTATTTTACAACATCCTTGGATGCACTTCCAAAATGCAAAAGCAATTAATCAGTAGTCTCCCTGAGACCCTGCTCAATGTAGCTGGCTTTGACACAGAGCTCGGCTTTGATGGGGGCCCGAGACACATGTGAGAAAGCCCAAAACGTGGGAATGGGCTTCAATTATTTATTTGTTTAGAAGACTGGGGAGTAGAACTTGAGCTGCAGGCACATAGATAATCCATCTAAGGCCTTCCCAGCAGCGAAGTCTTTTACTCCCTGCCTGAGCTTTCTGCTTGGAAAGGGATGGGTGGTTCCACCAGGTCTGGCATAGATCCAAAGTTTTCCTGTGCGTGTGCGCATGGGCAGACGCTTGTGTATGTGTGTGTGTTTGCAGATTTCAGCGAGCTCTATTTGGGGTATCTGAACCTCACCGAGCCTTGTCTAAAGACTGCTGCTTCTAATTACTACACACCCATGCTGCCCTGCTTGTTTCTAATGGGTAAGGTTCCCATGTGCTGGATTTTCATGTCATTTTATGGAAAATCAAGATCGTACATTCTCTGAGAGATTCTGTCATTTAGCAACGTATTCTCAAGACGTGGTATAATCACCTTAATAATTGATTGTAGGGAAGGAAGTCAGTGGTAGCCTAAGTTAGTCTCAGCCTTGAACTTTGTCCTCCACAGTTTATTACACATGTGGAAACATCCTGATGGATCCATCTTCCCAGGAAATTTACGACAGCAGGCATCCTGCCCTATATAATCTGTGGGCTGACAATTTGAGCAAAGGTGGGTGTAGTTGCTCTCCTAAAAATACTGCTGATGAAGAGAAATGTAACTGTCCAACTCCATGTAGGATTTTCCTAAGAAATAAGCTTTGTTCAGATAATAGAGTGGGATTTTTTGATCCAAGTCTGCATGGATCTCTGTATCTATCTCTGTTTCCCTTAAGACCTTTTTCACATGTTGATATATCTCAAGATTCTGTTCATAATCTCTCTTGCACAAAAATCTTGTATAGTTTTTGTTCGTTTGTTTGTTTTTGTTGTTTTTTTTTTTTTTTTTCTGGATGTGGTTCCCTCCTTCCGAGAGACCTTTCCCTCATACCTTGCATTTTGGCCATGTTCTCCTAAAGTACTTGAACTGTAAGTACTTTGACAGAAATGTCTAGGTTTTGCTGATCTTACTGTTATTTAGCACAAATTGTTGCTTTGCGAATATTTGCTAGATGGATGGATGGATGGATGGATGGATGGATGGATAAATACATAAATGAAAACTTTGATCTTCTGTCATCCTACATATATACCATCATCCCAGAAAAGTAACTGGATCAGATCTAGCTCTGGGTATCTGCCTGTACTGAGAAGAAAAGCACCTGCTCAAAACTCACGCACATCTGGAATCTCATCATGTGACCTTACTTGGAAATAGTGCCTTTGCAAATGTGATTAATATGAGGTCATACTGGAGTAATGTGGCCCCTGTACTTAACATCACTGATGTCCTTACAAGAAGAGGAGATGATACACAAGGAGATAATTCGATGTGAACATGGAGGCAAAAAATAGAGCCAAGGAATACCAAGGATTGCCAGCAACCACTAAGAGGTAAAGCAAGCTCTTTCCTTAGAGCCTTCAGAAGGAACGTAACCTTAACAACACCTTCCTTTCAGCCTTCTAGCCTCTAAAAGTGGGAGAAAATACATTTCCAATGTTTTACACCACCAAGTTTCTGGTACTTTGTTAAAACAGCCCTGGGAAATAAACACACAGCTCAAGAAACTATCTCCCAGAGAAGAGACTAACTAAGCCCTGCTGGATATTAACAAAGAAGGCAAAACCAAAGCGGGTTGCCCCTGGCAGGAGAACCTGCTGTTGGTAGTGAAGCTTGAGGACTCACTGAGCTTTCTTTGCGGTAACTCTGAACAGCTAATGCACACACATGCGTGCATGCGCTCGCGTGCACACACACACACACACACACACACACACACACACACACACACACACCAAGGAGAGAAAAGCAGAGGGGAAGGCAGTAAACACAATAGGAAATGTGGAGGAGACATGCTTAGGGCTGAGGTTCAGGTCCCAAGTCACAAGATGGGGACCACAGCGATAGGCTGAGGTCATACTGGCCAGACTCCATGGGCAGGGAATGGACAGGAGGAGTCCCATGAGTGCTTTGGACAGCCACAAGTTTTGACTCTCACTGTAGTTATTGGCTAGACATAAGCCATGGGTGGGGTAGCCTTGATTAATGGGCCAAAGAGGAAGTGGAGAGAATCTTAAAACTGCCTAAAAGTCAAATTCCGCCTCAGCATTTTCCTTTCTAAGTATTTGGCCATCTCTTGCTTATTCCCTGTTGTGCTTACTTTCAAATAAAACCTCAGTCAAGGCTACAATATCAGTCCTTCCACATAATCCTTAAGTGATGTACGATTTGGGAAAGTGCCATCATGGGATTCACATGTCCTCGATTCGTAAGTTCTGGGCAATGTGAATAAGACATTAAAGCACAGTGACCACAAACCCTCACTAATTCAGGCAAATTATCTGGAGGACCTTCTGACTGAATGGCGAGAGATTGGATCTAGAAACCATTTTTTAAAGAAATCTCGTTTTATTTCCTTCAAGGACAAGCACTAACCAGAAGGAGTCTAGCATACAGTTAAGTAGCGGCCCTCAGAGGATGAGGTTTAATGAATAGATAAGAATGGTTTGTAATTAGTCCATCATGTGTTTGTATGGCAAAGGGTGCTTGGGAAGTGCTTGAAGATGCTTGAAAACAGTGTGTGCTCTTAAGTACTTGGAATATTTCCCCAGAAATTTGTTTATACAACTAATTTGTTTAGTGAAGCCATTGCTTGAGCCTTCAGCCTACTTATCCCAATTTCCACATGAGAGACGGGCATAGTAATGAAGTCTCACTCGGTTTGTAAATCAGCACAAGAAGACACACGGGGGGATGCTTCCTAGGGAGCAGCTCGGGCTTCTCTGCCAGAGAGGCTGACGCATGAGGCACTGGCCTTCCATGGACACACGGCCTCTCAGTGAATGGACCGGCAAGCGTCGTGTTGGCTTGTGTCACTCACAGACACACATATTCAATCTTCAAGATCCCCAACGTCAATGTCCTCTCCAAAAAGTGACTGCACGTTCTGCTTTTATCCTATGAAAAAGGAACATGGAATTAGAAGATGGAGGACTCAGTCTTGTGTTTGAATCCCACTCAGTGCCATGTCTCGGGGAATATCATTTAACTCCCTCTCTTCATTCCCTTTATTTAAAAGGGAACATTTAATGAGATAATGCATATGCTCTCTGGAAACCATAAATCACACACAAATGTAAGAAACTATCATGATTGATTCATTAACAAGCAGACCCACTAGATACTGAGTTCAAGGATTCCTTTTTCTTTTCTTTTCTTTTTTTTTTTAAGCAGGCTCCACACCCAACATAGGGCTTGAACTCATGATCCTGAGATCAAGAACTGAGCTGAGATCAAAAGTCAGATTTTCAACCCACTGGGTCACCCGGGTGCCCCAAGTGTTGTGTTTTAAATCCAAAGTTCAATCTTTGTCTTATGGGTCGGACAGACTTGTTTGAGTCCCAGTTATATTTCCTGCTAATGGAGTTTTGACTACGATGTTGAACTTCTTGACTTCTTAATTACACACAGGTCAAGTAGAAATGGAAAATATGTCCTTAAAAGAGGTGTACAGCACTTTACTCAGTGCCTGACACATAGTAAGTGCTTAACAAATGCTAGTCAATATTTATAACACAAATAAATTCTTGAGGCCCTTAAATGGATAAGCACAAAGATCTATACGGCAGCATTATTTGTGGTGGTGAGGGGTTGGAGGCAATCTGGAGTCCATCTCTGGTAAAATGGACAGTCAATGGGGGGACATAGGCCATGGAGTACCATGCAGCAGTTAAAGTCGACATGTCAGATGTGCACATGAAAGCACATCTTGAGACATTGGTGAAAAGAGTAAAAAAATAGAATATGATTTAAAGCACAGCATTTATGTAAATTAAAGGGCATGTACAAAAAACAATGATATTCATGTTGCAATCACTCATTGAATTCATAATAATAAATGGAGAAGAATGAGAATGGAGTATGAGGATGAATGAAGAATGAATGAATGAGTGAATGAGTGAATGAATGAGTGAATGAGTGTATGAATGAGTGAATGAGTGAATGAATGAGTGAATGAGTGAATGAATGAGTGTATGAGTGAATGAATGAGTGTATGAATGAGTGAATGAATGACAAGGGGCAATGATGTGCCATAAACACATTATAGGGATTGATTAACACAGCCTTCCACCCTGAAAGCATAGTTGAAATGTGAAATGTAACAGGGTAAAGACATGCCAGTGCTGGTTATTTCTATCACATTGGCTGAGTCCAGGTTCCCAGAAATCTAACACCATCACCACCAACAAAGCCACTCCCTGTGTCAGTTTCCTGAGGCTGCTGCAGTAACTCACAAATGAGTTGCTTGAAACAACAGAAATGTATTCTCACAGTTTGGAAGGCTAGTCAGAAATCAGGTGTTGGTGAGCTGCACTCCCCCCGGAGGTCCTAGTGGAGAATCCAGTCTTCATGTCACCTACCTCCTGGTGACTACAGCACTTCTCGGCCTGTGGCCACATCGCTCCCATCTCTCCCTCCCTGGTCATATTGCTTCCTTCTCTGTCTCAAATATTTCTGGGCCTTTCTCTTCCAAGGATACCTGTTAGGATTCCAGGACCATCTAGATAATCCAGGATCATCTCCTCATCTCAAAGTCCTTAATTTCATCAACTCTGCAAAGACATTTCTTTGAAATAAGGTCACAGTCACAGGTCCTTGGAATTAAGACTTGGGCGTATATTTTGGGGGCTGTCATTCAGCTTACTACACTCCCTGATCAGGTCTCAGAGGGTAAGAAACCAAACCCATTTTGAACGCTGGAAAATGATCCAATCCCTCCCCCCTATTTGGGGCAATCTTCTATGGGATGCTCAAGAAATCCCCCATGGTGCTCATTCAGCCCTCAGAGCCAGCATGGTTCCTCCTCTCCTATTCCTGAAACAGGACAATCCAGGAATCCTTGACTGCCACCCAGTATGCTGTTGGTCTGCCCACAGGGAAACCCAGGCTGTCCGGATTCACTGTGGCCCCAGCTAAGGCCACAGCACCTGATGTCACCTCTAGCACCCAGATGACCTAAGAAGTCCCTAAAATACCCTGATTCCTATGGCTATTGTGCCTGGCAAAATTGCTACTCTCTCAGTCTTTTCTTGATGCTTACATTTGCATCACCTTGCACTTGGTACCTCCTTCCAGGTCTGTGCATTAATGTTGTTTCACAAAAAAAAAAAAAAAAAAAAGGGAGAGAGAGAAGAGAGAAAGAAAGACAGACATACACACACATATATAAATATATATGCAATTATTGTATATTATACATTATATATGTAATATTCATGGAGTCTCTGGGTGGCTCAGTCCATTAAGCATCCAATTCTTGTTTTCAACTCAGGTCATGATCTCAGGATCGTGAGACTGAGCCCTGAGTCAGCCTCTACACTCAGCGAGTAGTCTGCTCAGGATTCTCGCCCTCTGCTTCTGCCTCTCCTCCCACTCATATGCACACACATGTGAGTGCTCACACTCTAAAACAAATAAGTAAATCTTTAAAAAAAATTAAACAATTGAACCAATTACTTAACCTCCATCAGTCTCAGTTTCTTCCTCTGCAAAATGAGGAAATTTGATTATATCGGAAATTTGATAGAATTTGTCAAGTACTACAGTGGCCAATTGTGTGCCCCAAATGCATCAGGCCTCCATTTAAGTATACCTTTTCTTATACCTTGTAGGGATCTCATTACTATCTTCAGATGTTTTCTGTTAATGTCATTGGAGGAAGGTGGATATTCCCCAGCACTGAACACTGGGGCAGTTAATGAGTTGCTTTCCAAGTGCCACCTTCCAGAGGAATGATGCAATTCACTTCTACAATGGTTATAGTTCCTTCAGCCAAAATTAGGATCTCAACCTACTAACCAATTCAGTAAGCACATCTGCAAGTATAGCCTTTCAAGTTGCAAATGAACTTGGTAGAAAATGGCCTACATGGGATGGGAGTTCAAGATGATCAATAGGTAAGAGTTTCAGAGCTTTCTACCTGGGACCTTAATCACTATCATTCTGGAAAATCCCTTTACCTCTATCCTGCATTAGATCTCACTTCCTAGATTCAATATATTCATCTTTCTTTGTTTATGTCATCATTTTAATGAAGTTCTCAAAAATCTTCCTCTGGGGGCGCCTGGGTGGCTCAGTGGGTTGAAGCCTCTGCCTTTGGCTCAGGTTGTGATCTCAGGGTCCTGGGATCGAGCCCCACATCGGGCTCTCAGCTTAGTGGGGAGCCTGCTTCCCCCTCTTTCTCTGCCTTCCTCTCTGCCTACTTGTGATCTCTCTTCTCTGTCAAATAAATTAAAAAAAAATAAAAAAAAATAAAAAAGCTTCCTCTGAAACATGCCTAAATTTATTCTACGTTCATTTACTTGATAGTTTAGCTGGGTATTGAGTTCTAAGTTTGTAATTATTTTCACTAAAGATTTTGAAATTCCATCTTTATTTTCTTCAGTCCAAATACTTTCATCGAAAATCTTAATGACATCTGATTTTCAAATTGTTGAACGTAATTTAAGTTTTTATCATCATGGCCTTCCAGAATATTATTTTTTAAATGTCTGGAATTTTGAAACTTTGTGCTTTTTCTGGGTCTTTTCTCATACATCATGTCTACAGGGACTGTATCACTAAAAGCTGATGTCCCTTCTATTCCAGGAAATGCAACTACCTTATTCATTTGAGTATTTTCACCTCCATTTTGCCCTTGTTCTCTTTTTTTGGAGATGTGTTATCATTTGCATGTTTGACTTCCTGGCTTGACTCTAATTTTCTTATCCTTTTTCTCTGATTATCCACATAATCAGAGATTGTCCTCCTTTGTCCTCCTTTCTGAAGATTTTTTAAAAGACATTCTTATTAAGATATGATGCACATATTATAAAATTCACCTTTTTAGCATATGTAGTCAGTGGTTTTTAGTATGTTCAGAACTGTGCTACCATTACAACCACATTCTAATTTCAAAATATTTTCATCACTTAAAAAAAAAGAATGTGTACTTATTGTGTCACTCCTCATTTTCCCTGTCCCCAGCCCCTGGCAACCACTACTCTACTTTCTATTTCTGTAGATTTACCTATTCTGGATATTTCATATAAATGGATTCATACAATGTGTTTCCCTTTATGACTCGAGTCTTCTTGGTAGTTTGTATCTTCCAGAAATTTGTCTATTTCATGTAGATTATCTAATTTATTGGCATGCAATTATTCACTATATATCATTATAATTCTTTTTATTTCTATAATGTAGTAATGTAGTAAAAAGTAATATTTGTAGTGATGTCCCCACTTTTATTCCTAAACTCAATAATTTCAATCTTCTCTCTTCTTTTTTCTCCCAAATATGTTTATTTTTTCAGTGTTACAAGATTAATTGTTCATGCACCACACCCAGTGTTCCATGCAATACATGTCCTACTTGGCCCTACTACCTGAAGGTTTGTCAATTTTGTTGATCTTTTCAAAGATTAGGTGTATTTTTAGTCTCTGTTTCATTGGTTTCTGCTCTAATCTTTATTTCCCCTCCTTCAGTATATTTTGCATGTAATTTGCTCCTTTTCAAATAATCTCTTAAGGTGGAATTTTGGTTATTGATCCAATATCTTCTTTTTTTTTAATATAGCTATCTATCACTATAAAATTTCCTCTAAATACTTGTGGAATATTGAATTCCACAAGTTTTGTATTTTATGTTTTTGTATTTATTAATCTCAAAGTATTTTCTAATTAACCTTGTGATTTCTTCTTTAAACGGTTTGGGGGTTAATTTCTATACATGTACAAATTTCTCAAATTTCCTTTTGTTAATGACTTCTAATTTCATTCCATTTCAGTCAGAGAACATGCTTTGTATTATTTCAATTTATATAAATTTATTGAGGTTTATTTAATGGCCTATGATAGGGTCTATCCAGGAAAATGCTCTGTGTGTGCAAAGAGTATGTACTCTGCTCTTGCTGGGTATGAGGTTCTGTAGATGACTGTTAGTTCTAGTCAGTTTACACAGTAGTTCCAGTCTTCTGTCCACTGCTGATCTCTTGCTCAGTTTGTTACACTATGGAAAATGTGGTATGGAAGTCTCTAACTTATTATCACATTCTCTGTTTCTTCCTTCAAATTCTGGCAGTGATGTTTCATGTATCGTGAAGCTCTATCGTTAAGTGAATATATGTTTATAGCTGTTATGTATTCCAGATGTTTGACCTTTTTTTCATTGCAGAATGTCCTCCCTTGACTCTGGTAACTCAAGTCCTACAGTCTATTTTGTTTGAAATCCACAGCCATTACAGATATCTTCATTACTGTTTGCATTGCTTACCTTTTCCACCTTTTTACTTTCAACCTATTTGTGTTTTTGAATCTTAAGTGCACCTCTTACAGACTTTTGGAAGAATCTTGAACTTTATTTTCTAACTCTTCTATTCAGTTACTATTTTTATATTTTTTAAATATTTAAGAACTCCCTATCTCTGAATATCTTTAGAGAGACCATAATTTCTCTTAGGAAATCAATTATACTTTTATTTCTAATGTTTATTTTTGCTGCGTTTTCTTCTGCTCACTGTGTTTGCTCTATTTTTTTCCATCTCTCTTTCCTTTAATTTTTTTTCTCTTTCTTTAACACTACAGAATTTCTTTCTTTTTTTTTTTAAGATTTTATTCATTTGACAGAGAGAAACACAGCGAGAGAGGGAACACAAGCAGAGGGAATGGAAGTGGGAGAAGCAGGCTTCCTGCTGAGCAGGGAGCCCGATGCGGGGCTAGATCCCAGGACCCTGGCATCATGACCTGAGCGGAAGGCAGACGCTTAACGACTGAGCCACCCAGGCACCCCAACACTATGGAATTTCTTAAAATGTATGCAGACCCTTGATAGTTCATTTATATTTAAGAATGGGACACTGAAAAGTTCACTGATATCTTCACATGTGTAAGCAGGGCTTATCAACTCTGGGCCTTCAGGGTGGAGGGATTGAAGAAATTCAAATGCCATTAGCTATAACTTTAGTCTCTCCAGCTGATCAGTTTTCCAAAGATTAATCCTCGAATTTCCTACCTAGAGTAGAGAAGCAGGCTTTCAGTGGTCTGGGAGCTAAGGGGGAAAGCATCACTTGGGGTATCATAGTTTTGTGGAGAGTCTTGCACTTACTACCTTCCCCCCTTCTTTTCATCATGGCCCTCCATCCCTGGGTCTGGAGTTCCATAATCCCAGACTCCTCTGGTTCCACCTTTCTAAAGAATAAACTTGACTTCTCTGAGTACTGGCTGGATAGAATGGTCTGGTTATATAGTGAAGAAGAGGATCTAGACACCTCACTACTATTCATTCAGATATAATGTCACTCCAACTTTCAGAGCACTACATGCTCTTGTATTCAGAGCACACAGTTCCTCACATCTCTTTTCTACCTCTTTCAGAAAGAATGTGCTTGCTTTTTACAGTCATCTTGCAGAAACTGAGATTCTGTCTCTCTCTGCTTTATCACAATAGTGGCCAGTTTTTCATTTGTCAGCCATCCTGCATATTTTAGCACATCTTATTTGCTGCAATTGGCTTTCTAATTCTTTTCATCCTTTGATTTTTTTTCCTTTTGTTAGAGAGAAAGAGAGTGATCATGCGTGCACAAGTGAGGGAGGGAGGGGCAGAGGGAGAGAATCTCAAGCAGACTCCATGATGTGCACAGAGCCCAACACAGGGCTCAATCCCACAACCTGAGATCCTGATATCAAGTGTCAGATGTTTAACTGACTGAGCCACCCAGACACCCCTTGACTTTATATTTTTAATGTTATTTTTTCTCTTATTTTTTTGTTGTTTAAGGAAAAAATCAAAGAAGAAATGTTTAAATAGATTTCAGAAATAAAACTTTACACTCTTCATCTCCTTCTTTCCATTTTTGATCATGGAAGGAAGGAAGAAAGAGAGTCATTAAATAAGAGTCCTGAACAATAAATCACATAGTAGATCACAAAGAAATTTACCAGGTTTTAAAACAATAATCATTAAGTATTTTTCAATTTATGAAGCCAAAGAAACATGCTTGTAATTTCATTTTTTCAAAAGAAATAAGTGTTTTTTATTCACAACATCTAAGATATAGAAACAGTGTAAATGTCACTGACAGATGAATGGATAAAAAAAAAAAGTGGTATACACATATAATGGAATATTATTCAGTCTTAAAAATAAGGAAATCCTACCATTTGGGACAGAATGTCCTTGGAAGACACTATGCCAAGTGAAATAAGCCAGGCACAGAAACACAAATACTGCATGATCCTACTTTTATGAGAAATCTAAAATAGAACCAGTGAGTAGAGGAGTGGTTACCAAAGCTCAGGGAAGGGACAGATGTGGAGATATCAGTGAAAAGTATAATGTTTCAGGTGCACAAGATCATTGTGTTCTGAATCTAACATAACATTTCCATAGCAAACAATGCCATCTTACACATTTAAACATTTGCAGAGAGGGTAAATGTTATATTAAGTGTCCCTACCACAGAGTAAAAAAATAATAGCAATAGAAAGTAAATTAATTTTTAAAAAGAGAGGGATGGGAGGAAACTTCTAGAGGTGATGGATACATTTACAGCTTTGACTGAGGCAGTGTATCACGGGTATACACTTCTCCCCAAACTCATCAAGCGGAATAATATTAAATAGTACATCAATCATACCTCAAAAAAAAGTGGTTAAAAAAAAGAATAGGTGCTCTGTTTGAAAAATTATGAAATGCATCTTATCTTTCAGGGTATCTTGGGTTATTTTGTTACCATGTGTCATCTCAGTTCACCAGGGAGAGATAGCTACCAAAGAGTGGTAAACAGATATATATGTCTATCTATCTATCCATCTATCTCTGAGCATCCATCTATCCATGTATGTATATGCAGATAAGTGTGTATATACATACATGTGTATATGTGTGTGTGATGTGTATATACATGTGTGTGTGTATCCATGTTTATATGTATGTGTGCATAAATACATATGTTTATACTTGTATTTATATTTACAAATTTTTTCTGCTTATTTTATGGCAAGGAAAGGACGAGATCAGTTTTATGAAAGCCATGCTTATGCTCTACTTCCCCAAACTGAGTCCTTCCCCAAAGTGACAGAAGATTTATATGCAGAGTGAGATTATTCACTTATGGTTTGAAGTGCCAAGGCATTTTGCACCCCACCACCCATATTCTTTTAGAAATGGAACCAGAGGATGTTGAACAAGTTCGTGGGCCATCTTTTTTTGTTTGTTTGTTTAATATTTGTTTATTTATTTGAGAGGGAGATAGAGAGCATGAGCTGGAAGGGTAGAGGGAGAGGGAGCAAGAACCTCAGGCAGACTCTGCATTGAGCATGGAGCCCCACAAAGGGCTCCATTTCATGACCCTGAAATCGTGACCTGAGCCAAAACCAAGAGTTGGCATTTAACTGACGGTGCCCCCCAGGTGCTGCACGCAGGCCCTCACTTATTGCCCTGTAATGAGGAACTGGATTCTCCGACAACTCTCCAGCCCTTGGCCACTGACGTCTCTTGATGGCAGAGTCCATTTCCAGGGCTGACCGTGGGGTGAACTCCTAAGCATCTGTTTTCTGCTGCAGCCTCTTTGTTCCCTCGAGACTCTGCTAACAGCAGGCCGAGCTTCAGAGCTCCATTTCAAGTCACTGTTTAACAAATCCATTTTAGCGAAGTTCTTATCAATTTTCCCATTTTATTCACTCATTCTTGCATGACAACCCATAGAAGCCCTTCTTAGTGAAGACATTTTTCTGATGGGAAATTAGTATTTAAAAAAAAAAGTGCTTAATTCAAAACTTACACTGGCCAGAAAAGAGTTACCCACAAGCAGCATTTCAAATACTTAACCTGGTCATCTGGATAACTTTCGAGCCAACACTATCTTGTTCATGTATGTTCATACCTTTAAGCAAGGTATCCTCTCCTCCTCCCCAACCGCCATATACTCCTATAATACAAAATTTAAGCAGTTAGGTGTTGATTAAGAGAAAAAATGGAAGAGATATATAGCTACAGAATAAAAATTTTAAATACATTCAAAATGGCAAATCCCTCTTTTTATTCTCGACTGGGAAAAAAAAAATCTCTCTGCCCTAATTTCATCACCTGATTCTCTTTCTGTATATTAGAGGTCTATAGGTGCCCTGATTTCATTAGAAGAAGGTGTTTCCATGATCCTTTAATAAAAAGATTTGGTCTAGCATAATAACTACCCAGCATTTTATTTAAGTTGCTGGGTATGGTGTTTCTCAGTGGGAACAGCAATAATGATCATGTGTTCCTATGAGGGAATTCATTCTGACATCTCTTGTTAGTTGACAGGTATGTAGTAACTTGCCTCCCAGCTTTGGGACTGGTTTCAAATGCAGCCTTTGTGAAAGCAGAGGAAATCCTCATAACTCCATCCAGTGACAAGTAGCAGGAATTGGGTCAGACCGGGGATGTGTACTGTGATGTGAAAATGGGACTCTAATAGGGCTGTCAGCAGGAGGCAGAGTGATCATTGATCGAATCTTGCTTCTGCCCCTCCTCCCCTTTCAAATAACCTTTGCACCCCCTGTAGGACCCACTGCTGGGCAAGAGAAGGGCCACCTGGTCCCTGGATATGACTCAATCACCTTCTTTTCCCGGAAGAAATGGTGGACAACTCATCCCCTTCCCTCACTCTTGAGGACAGATACCAGAGCACTTCATCCTGGGAACCTTATCAAAGGGGTATTTATATAGGCAAAGTGAATTCACAGAATCTTTAAAAAAAATCATAAACACTCAGAGTTTGCTTTCTGTCATTTGAAAGAAGATAATCATACAAACATTCATTGGAAGATTTTAGTAAAACTGTGGTATATCTATTCAGTGGACTAATTTGCTGTCATTGAGAGGACAGATACATTTACACTGGCATTGAAGATTTCAATGATTAATTTTGAAAAACAAAGCTGGTTACAAAATGGCATTTAAAAATATAGTATGATTTCATTTATGGAAACAGAGAAATAAAAAAATATGCCTGAAAGTACATTCAAGACATTAAGGGTGTACCCTTGGTTTGTGGGTTGTCAGGTGAATTTACTTTCAATTTTTCCATATATTTGATTTTTTTAACAAATATTTTATTTATTTATTTATTCATTTATTTATTTATTTATTTGAGAGAGAGAGCATGAGGAGGGGGAGGGTCAGAAGAAGAAGCATACTCCTAATTGAGAAGGGAGCCTGATGCAGGACTTGATCCCAAGACTCCAGGATCATGACCTGAGCCAAAGGCAGTTGAGCCTTTGGTTGGTTGAGCCTAACCAACTGAGCCACCCAGGCATCCCATATATTTGATTTTTTACATAAATATGTATTCACTATAATCAGACAAATGACAAAATAAAAGCTACTGATTTTATGGAAATACAAAAGATGACATTAATTTGAATGAGTCCTAGTATCATTTATATCTCAGAAGCAATAATTTCACTAGTTACAGTCGAACCTTCATTTTGCTCATCTACAAACTGGAACTAACAGTAATGCTATTCTCTCAAGTATAGATACACAGTTGGAAAGCATCTGTAAAAATAGGAAGTGCAAAATAATGAGATGGTAAGAAATCCAGGCTCCAGGGTCAGACTCCTTGGAAATGAATCCAGTGCAACTGTTTTCTGGTTGTGTGACCTTAGGCAATTCACTTAACCTCTCTGAGTGATGAATCTCTGAATCTAGAAATGAGTAAAGTACATGCACCCACCTCATGGCTGTGTGAGGAAGACTAATTCAGCTAACATTTATAAAGCATTTACAATAGAGCCAACTATATAATAAGCACTATATGCATTTTTTTAAATTTTTTAAAGATTTTATTTATTTACTTGACAGAGAGAGAGAGAGATCACAAGTAGGCAGAGAGGCAGGCAGAGAGAGGGGGGAAGCAGGCTCCCCGCTGAGCAGAGAGCCAGATGTGGGGCTCGATCCCAGAACCCTGAGATTATGACCTGAGCCGGAGGCAGAGACTTAACCCACTGAGCCACCCAGGCGCCCCGCACTATATGCATTTTTGATAAATAAGTAAAATCACTCAGCTGTAGAATTTAGGTTTCAAACTGCTGAGGCAAAACCTTCTTTAAAGTATATCATGCTTGAATTATGTGCTTTACACCGTCCTTTTTGTTCTGTTTTGTATACACGTGTGGGCAATACAGCAAAGGTAACAATGAGGCCAAGGATGTAAAAATCATCAGGGAAAAAAATGTGAGTGCAAAGTAATAATGGAGACAATTGCTTTGTTCTCTTTCTTTTTCAGACTATTCTATATAGGTCTGCTCAAATCAGAGCTGTAGTTTGAATAATGTTTCTGAACAAGGACAGATTTATATGTGAAGTATCTGGTGTGTTAATTGAAAGGTCTTTATAACTCGTTGTCCATTTCTGTTAGGGGTCATCTTGTAAACTAAGATGGCTGTCAGTTAAATCAAGAATCAATTAGACACATTAATAAAACAACCCTGTCAACTCCCAATAGACCTCAGTCAGAACTTTTTCTTCTCTATTAAGCAAGCAAGTGCTAATCACAATTTTTATCAATATCTCAGAAACATGATCTGTAATTTACCTCCGCTAAATGAATAATACCATTTGGTTACTGACTCTAAGTTGAAAGCACTCTCCCCGGGGAGGGGAGAAGTCCATATTCTGTCACTTCCTGTTTGTAACCGGTAAGAGGCATGGGGGATTTAGAAGAAAACAAATGCAAACATGGTTTTCCAAGGTATCGCCTATGCCCTAAGAAGTGAAAGAGAAAATGATGAGAGACTTTTGAGAGGAATGTTTGGTGATGTAAGTAAGAGAATGTTACAAAGGGGCAGAGTTCGTTTGTGTATTGTCAGCTCAGTTAAGAAGCTGAGTTTGGCTAAACTCAGGACATCCTCCCCGTGGAGTGCTAGAGAATCACATGTGTGAGAGAGCGGGCCTCTAAAACCCAGCGTCTTACGGTCAAGGGTAATAGACGTTTAAAACAATAGTTACGTAAAGTGTGGTCAGGTGTTTTAGTAGAAGATGCACCTCCAGAAGAAGGCAGATATGAAGAGAGTAAGCAGCCTGGGGAGAATTAGTAAGACAAGGATTCATTCCTTCATTTTCCTTTTTTGTTTGAATTTGGCAGGGGGAGGATGGATGGGCAGTACTTTTGGTCTTAGATGCGCTAGTCATGGTTAGAAATGGTAGAGCAGATTATTTGGTCCATCCTTCTACTCTTTTCATGGATCCCTTCTGAATCACAGTTTTTTGAATAAAATCCTCCAGTGGCCCAGAGCACCTCACTTCTAGAAGCAGTCTGTGCCTACTTAACCAGTTCCGAAACTTGTAGGATTCTTCTCTCTGTGGATTCAGAAAACATCTCTCATGCTAGTTTCTGTGGTTCTAACGTCAGCCGCAGAGGATCTGGTCAGTTTGCTACGGTGGAAATGAGCTTGGAGTATAAAACCGGAGTGAATCTTAGCCTCACCACATAAAATGCTGTGACTTGCAGTGTTATACTTTCGTCATTGGGAAATCCTCACTGGGGAAATAATAATTTTATCATCTCTCATTGCCTACAGGGAAGTTAAAATAGTCATATTAGAGTGAGATAAGGTTTATGAAAACGATTTTTTCATATTGTCAACGTTCTGGTTATCATCACTCTCTTTTCAATACAGGTTTCACCTGATTCTTCTCATTTTTCTTCTCAAGATCTCGATTTGTCTTGCCTGTTCCCGAATGATGGTGAAATGTGTCAGTTTAGATATTTGTCTAAACGTTTTGTCTGAAATGAGCAGACCCAAATACAAACATACATCTGGTTTGTGTAGGTGTGATTTGGATTGTCTATCAGTTTTGTTGAAGAAGTACATTGGAAGAAAATGGTTTACGTTGTCCACTGCCAGAATCCATGGCCCCAGGGACCCCAAATCAGGATTTTGTACTTTAAAAGATGAGAAAATCTTATCTCTGTGGAAGAGGCAAAATGGTGTGGTGGAAAGAAAATGGTCATAGGTACCAGTGCAATGAATTAATTCTGAAGAGCAGAGCTCGAAGGAGCCTTAAACATCATCTAACCTAATGGTCTTACTTTGCATAAGCGGAAAGACTTTGTGAGTTGTCTCAGACTTAGTGACAGCAGACACCAGGCTACTCCTTATTAGTATTGGACTAATGCCCCCAGGATAAGGAGTGGGTTTTGAACAGAAATTTGGAAAATAGAAAGAAATGATTATGGTGGTATTGCTAAATAAAATACAGAAACCCATTTAAATTTGAACCTCATATTAGCATAAGTATAGCCCGTGCAATATTTGGGATATACTTATGCCAAAAATTTATTGGTGAGTCAGAGAGCGAATGCACTGTTAAACTTGCTAGATGTTGCTAATTGTCTCCAAAGGGTTTATACCTATTTACCCTTCCTACTAGCCATGCATGAAAATATATTAGCCTAAATGCAGAATATTTGCCAATCTGGTAAAAAAAAAAAAAATGTTATCATAGTATTGCTTACATCTTTGTTTCTCTAATTATGAGTGACTTGAGAACTTCTCATGTGTTTATGAGCCACTGGATTTCCTTTGCTGAAAATTTTCGGTTCATATTTTTTGCCACCTTACTTTACTGATGTTCTTTTAAGTATGTTGTTACTCTAACTTACAAAATTTTGGTTCTGGAAAATTAGTACTTTGTCTGCAATACGAATTGTAAACATTTTTTTTCCAATTTTGTTGCTTAACTTCTGATTTTCCTCTGATGTTTTTGGGCATGGACAAGGATTTTGTTTTATTTTCAATATGGTTGAGTTCATTAATTTTTTGTGCGTGCTTGGTTTGTGGATTTTAAGTCACAGGTGGGAAGATTTTCCAGACACCAAGATTGCAGGGAAATCCACTTATTTTCCTTTGTCTTTTTATTTTTGTGCTTTAAATCTTTGATGCATTTGGATTTTTTTCTGGTATATGGACTGAGGTACAAATTCTTTTTTTTTTCCAGATCAATACTCAGAAGTTCCAGAACATTATTATTTTCCTTATTCATTTGAGATTCCAATTTCATTATCTGCTAAATTTCTGAATGTATCTGTGCCATTTTTGGCCTTTCAAATCTTTTTCTTCAGCCAGTATATCCACTGATACATTAATGTCATACATTTTATTTTTCTTTCGATTACAGTTTTATGCCTGGTAAGGCCCATGATCGTATAGGCTTTCCTTTATAAAAAATGCTTTTCTTGACTTTCTCCTTATGCAACTTAGAATCCACTTTGTCTAGTTCCAAAAACAAAACAGACAAAATAATTTTAGTATTTTATATTGGAATCCTGTTAGATGCGTAAATAAAATAAGGGAAAATTCACATCTTTAATTCATTGAGTTTTCCTTTCCAAATCAAGGCACTATTTTTCTATCTGTTCAGTACCTATCTGTGTGCCTAAATAGTATTTGAATGTTTTCTTCATAAAAGTTTGTATGTCTCTTATTAAAGTTTTTTTAGGCATTTTATCTTTTTTAGTGCTGTTATGGATGAGAGTCTTTTCATTTGTTATCTTTTCCAATTATTCATTGTTTGTATATATTGATGTGTGTTTATTATGTTTAATGCATATTATACGATTGATTTTTTTGTAGAATTTATTATTTGTGACCAATTTCTCCATTTAATTTTCTTGGATGTTCCAGTATTTAATTTTGTCCTCTGACAGTGCTCAAAGTATTTTCTTCCCTTCCATTTTTTGTACCCCTGATTCTTACTCCAGTACAATGTTTCACAACAGTGGTGGCAGTGGGCATCCTTGTCTTATTCCAGATTTTAGTGATGTGGCTTTAGTGCCTCCCCAGCCAGCCTCTCCTGGCTTTCAGGTGGATAAATATGTGTATATACTTATAACTGTATATATCTGAATCTGTATCTATGTAACTATCTATACCGTTACTATGTTTACCTCCATACCTATGACAAAGGAATATATTCATATCTATCTATAAGTATCTATATCTGTAATATTTCTATTCAGCAGACCCATATCTATTATGAAATATTGAGGGCTTCAAATTTTTGTACTTTATAGAGGATCAATTGATATAGGATAAACGGCACATATTTAAATATATCATTTGATCCATTTTGATACACACATGTACTATAAACACATTACCCCAATAAGATAATAAATATATCCACCAGTCTTAAGCATTTACTCAAGGATCTTTGTAATCCCTCTTCCGAAAACCCTTGCCCTAAGCAATCAATGCTTTCTGTCACTCACTACAGATTAGTTTGCACTTCATAGAATTTTATAGTAAAGGAATCATACAGTTTATGCTCTCATGTTGTTGTGCTGTGTGTTTTTGCTGCTTATTCTTTTTGATTGCTGAAAATATGCCATTGTATGGATATACCACAATTGATTTGTCCATCCTACTTTTGATGGACAGATGGGAGCCCAGAAATAGACCTATGGAAATACAGTCAATAGATCTTGGGCAAAGGAGCAAAGTCCATACAATGCAGTAAGGATAATCCTTCTGATAAATGTTACCAGAACAGCTTGATATCCACATGCTACAAAGCTGAGCATAGACACAGATCTTACATCCTTCACAAAAACTAACATAAAATGGGTCACAAACCTACAGGTAAAACACAAAACTGTACGAACTCTCAGGAGAGCCTGGCTGGCTCAGTCAGTAAAGCATGGAACTCTTGATCTCGGGGTTGTGAGTTCCAGCTCTACACTGGATGCAGAGCCAACTTAGAAAAAGAAAATAACTATAAAACTCTTAGAAGATAACACAGAGAAAACCTAGATGACCCTGGATTGTGCAGTGACTTCTAGATAACAATACCAAAGGTGCAATCCATGAAAGAAATGATTTTCAATCTGGAATTCATTAAAACATAAAAACTTCCCCTACAAAAGACCATGTCAAGAAAATGAGAATGAGCTGAGCTATAGACTGAGAATATATTTGCAAAATAAGACATATATCCTAAAGGGCTATTACTTAAAAATCAACATCAAAAACACAAACAATCCAGTTAAGAAATAGCCCTTAACAGATAACTCATCAAAAAAGGTGGCAATAGGGATGCCTGGGTGGTTCAGTCGGTTAAGCATCTGCCTTCACAACAGGTCGTGATCTCAGGGTCCTTGCTCAGAGGGGAGCCTGTTTCTTCCTCTGCTTGCCACCCACCTACCTCACCTCCCCACCCCCCGCTTGTGTGCTCTCACTCTCTATCTGGCAAATAAATAAATAAAATATTTTAAAAAAAGAAGACTGCAAATGAATATATGTAATGATGTTCCATGCCATATATGTTAGGGAAATTAAAATAATACAACAAGATAGAACGATATACCCTGGGTTAGAATGGTCCAAATCTGAATTCTGACAACTCCCGTTGCTGGTGAGAATGTGAAGCACCTGAAACTCTCATTGCTGGTGGGAAGACGACGTGCTGTAGTCACTTTGGAAGACAACTTGGCACTTTCTATCCAAACTAAACATGCTTTCCCATATGATCCAGCAATTGCCTTTCTTGGTATTTACCCAAAGAAATTGAAAACTTATGTTCACACAAAAACTTGCACACAGATGCTTATATCAGCTTACCCATAATTGCTAGAACTTGGAGAGCAACCAAGATATCCTGGTGCACGTGCAGACAATGGAATAGTATTCAGCACTAAAAAGAAATGATCTATCAAGCCATGAAAAACACGGTCAAATTTAAGTTACCATTACTAAGTGTATGATTCCAAGAATATGACAGCCTAGAAAAAGGCGAAACCCTGGAGACAGTAAAAAGACCAATGATTGCCAGAGGTTAGGGGTGGAAAGGAAGGATAAATAGAGAATTTTTAGGGCAGTGAAACTACTCTGTATGATATAATAATGATCACTATATGTCATTATACATTTGTCCAAACCCTTACATCAAGAGTGAACCTGAGTGCAAACTGGAGTTTGGGTAATTATGATGTGTTTATCAGTTGTAACAAATACGCCAACCCTGGTGAAGGATTATGTTCATAATGGGGGAGACCGTGCATGTATAGAGGCAAAGTATATATGGGAAATCTCTACACTTTCCCCTCAATGTTACTATCAACCTAAAACTTTGCTAAAATAATAAATTGCTTTAAAATAAATGCCTTTATTCATGTGTTCAACCTTATTCAATAAGGATTTATTAACTACCTACACAAGACAAGGGACTAGGATAAAATAAGACATGGTCCGCTGCAGGTACAGATGGTAACTCAAACGAGAGAGGAAAAATCATCAACCCCTTCCCAACTGGCCATCCAATTATGATTTTTTTTCCTGTCTCTAATGACCATTGCAGTTGACAACAGAACTAGATTATTTTTCTGGGTGGTCCCTTTGACCACACCAGTGTCTCAAACCCTCAAATCATTCCCCATGCTACAATGAGACTGAGGTGGTAGGTAAAGGCGGCGTAAAGGAAATTAGCTAGATTAATTGAATGCTAACTATTCCCCAGGAAATGTTTCTCAGCATTAACATTGATTAACACATTTAATCTTCAACTGCCTTACGAGGAAGGAAATACTATTCTCCCATCTTATACGTGAAGAAACTGAGGCTCAGAGCTGGGATGGTTGTTAAAAATAGTGAAGCATCTGAGATTTTATGTTACCTGCACGGTAAAGACGTAGGTGGTCACAGTTTCATGGATGCTGACAGAAGTCATGAGATGTCTGGGTCAAAGATCAAGAATAGTTTTTAAATCTCAGCTATAGTAATAGAGTCTCGGCATTTCTTACACTTGCTCTCAGAGTCTCAGTTCCCACACGGTGACCCACAGTGTGCCAAATGACACCTGCCCATGCAGTGAGTTGTGTGTGAAAGAACTCCCAGACTAGGGAACCTGAATTTCTTATAATGGGCAGCAAGCCTGCCAGGCTTTTCCTGGGGGGGGGGGGGGGGGGATACCATCTCTACCTGCTGAGGCAGTTTGTTACTCCAGAACAAAGAGCAGTCAGTGTGTCACCCATACGGTGGGCAGAAGCACAAGAAACTCATAAAGGATTTTCTCCCAACATAAGGCACTTACCCAAGGTCATGAGTGGTAAGTCTTGGATTCAAACCGGGGCACTCCAGAGCCCCCATGCCCATCCACTAGACTCTACTGCCTCCCTAGGCTGTCAGAGCATCAGAAAGATGGTGGGTCTTTGAGTTGGTGGGGAAGTGCTTTGGAGGTCCAGAGGTCTAATCCAAAGCCAGAAAGCTCTCTAAGGCCATAGTGTCTTGGGTCGCATATCTAGCTGGAGCTCATTACTGGAGGGAAAATAAGCAGGAGCAGGGGTCAGCTGGTCAGAGAAGGAGTCTGGAAGTGAGTCAGAATATGAAGAAATGGAAATTGAGATGAGGGAACCTGAATGCAAGGCATTGTATCAGGGGAGAAAGAGAGGGCATCTGGGCAGAGCCGACAAAAGTTTTGGCTGGAGCACCTGATCCTGTGGCTCATCCTGACCTGCATGATTGGTGCGACCCTTGCATCACACAGGTCAAGTCTGGCATGGCCACTGTGAATGAGGTCCGTGGCTGTTTAAAGGTGAAAACGTTCCTGCAGAGTGCCTTGGAGTAGAAGATCCACAGGCTTGGGAATTCGGGCCACAGACGGCCCCTCGCTGACCGCTCCCTTCCTCGGTAAGACCCCAACCACAGTGACACTTGGTGGGGGACCATCTCAGGGGGTGGTTTCAATGGCAGAGGCTCCGTGTTTGACAAAGTTCTAATCTAGGTTAGGGCTCAATGCCGAGGGCTCTTTGGAGTAAAATCATCTCTTTATTAATGAGATCCAGCCCCATCTCTCTGATAGAAATGATGGGAAAAGCTGTCCCTTTGGTGCTATTCAAATGAACGGGAGAGAACAGTGGGTGTTTTTAAAAACTCTCTCCCTATCATAGGAGGATGGAGCTCATTAGTGAGGGGAATGATTTTGCTGGGGAAAGGCTGTTATAATAAGAAAACATAACCTACTCAAGATGAACCAGATCCAAGTCAATTAGGCTGGAAAAAAAAAAAAAAGGAGAGAGAGCAAGCGAGCTTCAAAAATACCACCTCTTTCCTTCCATTCATTTGAATAACAGCAAGGGGACATTTTAGTTTTTTAATCATTTTTTTTTTTTACTTGAATCAGTCTGGATCTCATTAATATAGGAATGATCTCACTTAAAAGACTTAGTGTTAAACTCCTGTTCAACTGAGATTAACCAAATCAAACATGATTTGACCAAAAAAGAAAAGTCTAAAGTATTATACCTATTTCTAATACGTTGCAATCTGCCTTTAAAAATAAAAAAGGGTACGCATGATATTTCTTATTCGGCTTCTTTTGATGTATCTGGAATACATTTTCCTAGGTAAACTGGTATTGAAATTGCAGTGAAATGCACTTAGCCACATGAAGCTACTGAAAAAGAGTGGATGAAAATAATTTACATGCGTATGAGGAGGAGGGTCTGGGAGGCAATGTCAACTATGGAGGAAATACATCTTCCATGGGGGATATATTTCCCTAGGATCCTCAAGGGTTCCTCACTGAATTCATCTCACCACGCTGCAATATCCATATGTTTTTAGGTAAACACACTTATTTCTCAATCTCAGTGCTATTGACTTTGGAGACCCGTATGTGTGGAGTCCTTTGTTCTGGGGTTGTCCTGTGCATTAGTGATGGGTCAGTGGCATCCGTGGCCTCCACCCCAAGATACCAATAGCCTTGTCCCACCTGAGTATGACAGCCAAAAATGTCTCCACATATTGCCTAATGCCCCACAGGGGTAAAATCACATTTTCCCCAACGCTAACCATTCACTTAAGGTAATCCTGGCAGGAAAGCAAAAGGAAGAGTAGTATACGTAATAATACTCACACTTAGGATGAATTTATCATCTTGGCTTTGTTCCAAAAGTTTCTCTTGAGTACATTATCTCCCCCCTTGTCCCAACCTGTATGCTGCACTAGTCTGCTCTCTCCCCTCACTCTATGGTAATTTAACTAAAGGACTCTTTCTGCCTTGCCTTGGTCAGGTTCCTCTCAGTGAGGGCTGGGAGGCATCCTGAGGTCATACATTCTCTGGAAGAAAACCACGTGTAGCAAAGAACGGAGCCCTTGAAAACAGCTGTAACACAATTTTATTCTTGGCTATGTTATTTCTTAGGTAAGGTGTTTAAAAATGTTCAACCTTTTTGATAGTAAATAAGGATGCTGTCCGACACACAACCATGGCAGAGAGATGGAGAGAGAAAGGAGGAGAAATAGCCTCGTTTCTCCCCTGCACCTGCCTCTAGTTCTCTTGCTTGGGTCCCCGAGAGCGGCACCCAGGCAGAAGACAGCTGACGGGCAGGAGGTGGACAGGTGAGGCCTCCAGGAGACAGCCAAGTGGGCCAGAGTGAGGAGTGGGGCTGGATTAAATGGAGTTAGGATGGGCATCCATTCCCAACAGTATGTCATGACTAGTACTCAGTTCTGTGGTTGCAGTTCCAGCGCTGCCTTGGACGATCTGTAACAGAATGGCTTTAGCTGTGTTCCAATAAAACTTTATTTATAAAAGCCGCGGGCTGAGCTTGGCCCGCAGGGTGTAGTTTGCCAGCCCCTACTTGTGGGGCTAAACAAGGCGTCCCCATCATTCCGAGGACAGTAGCTCGATTGCATTGCCCTGTGTGCATGAATTCATTAGTTTGTAGCCATTATTTGGGTGATAGGGGGAGAATTTGAAGTAACAAAGCGTTTTGTGTGTGTGTGTATGTGCGGTTTTTTTAAGATTTTATTTATTCACTTGAGAGAGAGAGCCAGAGAGAGAGCATGGGCGGGGCAGGAGCAGAGGCAGAGGGAGAGAGACAAGCAGACCTCTCAGGGAGCACCGAGCCCGACACAGGGCTCGATCCCGGGACCCTGACATCCTGACCTGAACGGAAATCCAGAGTCTGGAGCTTAACAGACCGGAGAAACCCAGGCATTCCAGCAGCACTTTTTTGTCTAATGATTCGTGTTTACTGTAAACATAAGAGGTATATTATTCACAGCTAAAAATATACCATTGACCAGATTATTAAAAATCATTTAAAGCGCGAGACAGACCTAATTGCAAAGGAAGAAAATAATTTTCCGCGGGGTCTGTGCTTCTTCTGGTGCAGAAAAGCACATCGGTTTCCTTGGCAAACGCACAGCTCCGCTTTGTCCCCCTCTTAGTATTCATGCGCGCTCCTAATGGGTTTACAATTGCAAATCAGCCCTGTCCAGGAGCGCGGGATATTTTAGCCTGTGGTTATTAGGTCTCCGGTGTGCCTGCACACACGTGTGACGATCACTGTTTCCTCTCCCAGAACAATTAGCAGTGGGTCGGCCTCCCATTGTTGGTATTAGTGTAGGGTCTCTGATGTGGAGAAGGAAATCGGCTTGCTTCTCCCTCTCGGTTCCCGGGATCCCTTGTCTTGTCGGAGAGAAAACAGCTTTTTCTCCTGGGAATACACGAGGTGCGGCGTCCATTTACGTCTGTCTGCACTCAGGACGTGGAAGGAAATCTGACACACGCTTGCACCGGGCACCAGCTGGTCTGAAAAGGTAAGCGGAGTCCACGGACGTGCCCGGGTTACGGGTTACGCACGCCCTGTGTCCCGTTCCTACTTTCACGCAGCCCCTGCTGGCTCCCGGCTCTGGGGCACCTCTCTCTCCTGCCCTGTGGTCCTCTGTGGGGCCCATCTGAGCTTCCCCTCCAGGGCGCCAGTCTGGGCGGCCTCCCTGGCGCTGCCTAACTCGGACAGGGCAACAGTTTGGGGATTGCCACGGTCAGTTTGGGCTTCGGATACGTCCAGGTTGGCGCCGGGGGTCTGCACTGGCTCACTGTGCTCCTCGAGGCGAGTCCCTGAGCCTTAGTGCGTGTTTCCTCATCGGGAGAAGGGCCGTGATGGCACCTCATACGACTGAATTGTATCCTTCTCAAACATTTCTAAGTTAAAGCCCAAACCCCTGGAACCTCAAGATGTAAGGTCCTAGAGACAGGACCTTCCAAGAGGTAATTGGATGAAAATGAGGCCACTAGGGCAGACTCTAATTTGGTCTGGCCAGGGGCGCCTGGGTGGCTCCGTTGGTTAAGCATCTGCCTTGGGCTCAGGTCATGATCCCGGGGTCCTGGGATCCAGACCCACATGGGGCTTCCTGCTGGGCAGAGAGTCCTTTCTCCCTCTGCCTCTCCCCCTGCTTGTGCTCTCTCTCCCTCCCTCTGTCGAATAAATAAATACAAAATCTTTAAAAAGTGTTAAAAAATGTTAACGCAATATGACAGGTGTGCTTCTAGGAAGAGATTAGGACACACACACACACACACACACACACACACACACACACACACACCAAGGGACGGCCATGTGAGCGCACGGGGAGAAGGCAGCCGTCTACAAGCCACAGAGAGAGGCCTCAGGAGAAACCAATCCTGCTGACAACCTTGATTTCCAACCTCCAGCCTCCAGGACTGGGAGGAGATGGAATTCCTGTTTTTTAAGCTGCCACATCTGGGGAGCTTTACCACGGGGCAGCCCTAGTGAATTAACGCAACATCCAGCTTACAGGGCTGTCCTAAAGACCGTCAGGATGTAAAGCGTCCACTGTGCCTGCCTGTTTGTCTTTTGTCTGCTCTTCCCATGAAGGTACCTCCTCAGTTGGAGAGCACACCACACAAGTGAGTCCTAGTGGGAAACAGGACCCAGCAGAGTGGTCACCGCCCTTCGGATAAAGGCCTCCAGGGACAGCACCCTCCCCTCTGTCAGTGTGGCCTTCTGATGTGAGCACATTCCTCTGTTCGGGGTCCTTATTCTCGCAAAGTACACTGACGCCCCCCATACCTCTCTTCTGCTCCTACTTAGCCTTCAGTAAGTTCTAGAAGTTCTTTTTTTTTTTTTTTTAAAGATTTTATTTATTTATTTGACAGAGAGAGAGAGAGATCACAAGTAGGCAGAGAGAGAGGGGGAAGCAGGCTCCCTGCTGAGCAGAGAGCCCGATGTGGGCTCGATCCCAGGACCCTGAGATCATGATCTGAGTCGAAGGCAGAGGCTTAACGACTGAGCCACCCAGGCGCCCCACAAGTTCTAGAAGTTCTAAAACAAGTGAGATGGTTGAATATACGTGGGTGCGCCTGACTTTACCTTCCTGAGGCTGAAGGAGGCCCCGTGTTGACCTGGATGTCAGATGCCCAGCTACATCTCTCACCGCCCAGGGGGGCAGCTTTCTCTGCTAAAGCCGCCCCTGGAGCCTACGTCCCAACGTCTACCCTCCCTGCTCACACACAACTATTTTGGTGGTTTTTTGCACTTACGTAGCAGTCCTCACAAGGTACCTCAAGATAGAAAAGATATTCTTTAATCAGGTTACTATTTTATGTATGTTGCTTTCACCCCCCCACCACCCACGTAACAGAGGTTCTATTTACAATCTTGCCAAATACCGCAGAATCCAGCAACAGGACCCTAAATTTACTTTTCCAAAAGATACCATTTGAATGAGATTTACATTTGAAAGTTTGTGTTTGCATTTCCTTGCAGGCTCCCTCCCTTGTTCATTCGCCCCAGACAGCCTGACCCTCGACAAGAATATCAGCTTACACAAGCTTCCCCGAGGTTTGAGGTTGTGACTTCCTCTGCCCCCTCTGCACAGATTAATAGTCTTAAAAATGAAAAGGAAGAGGAGCCCTGCACCCCGAGCCATGACTGAGCTAGAAGTCAGGGGACTCATTCTCACCAAACGACAGCCGTGTGTCCCAAAGCTAATGATGCTAGAGTGTGAAGGACAGCCAGAATTTATGAAGCCCTACTAAGTGCCAGGCACTATGAAACCCTTCCCATTTCCTACCTATCAGCACAAAACAACAGTCTGCTCTGCTCTCAAGCATATCTCTGCAGCAGGAATTTGCTCCCATCCGATAACTAAATAGGGAATCGTGTCTGCATAATGAAGAGCAGGGGTCTGGTTCACATGAGATTTTTTTTCCCTCCTGTATATTAAATTTCACACCACTAAGTGGATCACAGCGAGCTGGCCAAGGAAACAGTCCTGCATCCAGATACTGGATGTATCCATCCAGTATCTGCTCTCCCCCACTGTGCTTTCTCTTGCCTCAGTTTCTCTACCCGCCCTTTCTTCAAAGCGCTTATTTGGGGTCCCCCAAAATTGACCTCCCTCTATACTTCCTCTTCCATCAGGAACTTCTACCTTCTATTATAGGTAACGAGCTATGGTTTTTTTGATGGCGTGTTTTTACCTATTAGAATTTAGCACACCATTTGTAAAGGGCATCCACACTGATATTCATATATTTTTAGGGGTCTGGTTGCAAACTTACATACCTTTTGAGTTGTTAGCTCTTCGTGCTATTTCTGCCATAAGCCCTGTTATTTTTAGTGTGTGATTTTGCAGGAGGCAAGGTTTTTCCAGAGCATGTGTATCACATTTTAGGGGAGCTATTTGAAGGATGAAGAAGCTGATGTGTGCAGAAGTCAGGTAACATTCACAAAGACTCGTGGCTGGGAACTTGATGGGCTTGATTTCAGCCAGGTACCTCTGCCCGCTTTGTAATTCTTAGGGCCAATCACTGGAAAGCGTGGGTGCTCTTTCCTGCCCTGTGTCTTCAGTTTGGAAGGCATGGGATTTGAGAAACTGTACTCGGTGACTTCAATCTTCCTGGGGCCCCAAACCAAACTGTGGGAGAAAACAAAGGATATTACAAATATTTTAATAGAAAAATCAATAAAATAAAAATCAAATGATATGCACATATCACATCTTTCCTCTTCCTAGCAGTTGAATTTACTAGAAACAATATAGAAAAATGTGCTATGAGCAGAACCTTGGCACATAATAGATGCACAATAAAATGTTTACTAATATCAGGAACTCTACTGATATTTAATGCTTGGAACATGAGGAAAATAAACATCATTAGTCAGAGTCCCCCACATTCTGTCTTGGCTTATCCAGGGAAAACTACCTCCCACAACACAGATTTCTTTATTTTAAGGCTAAAAATGATCAATATAAACCTCCCTTGAATGCTGTGACCTTGGTTTTTGGAGGAAACAAGATAACCTCAGAATTTTAGAACCCTAAAATTTAAGATTTAAGACCCCTTAAATCAAGGGCTATTTCTTTTGTCTTAAAGAAAATTGTTGCATTAATATAATTAAAGTGTGCCTGTTTTTACATCGTGTATATAAATGTGACATAAACAACCCTTACTTACTGTGATCTGGCCATGGCCGAGGGACTGTGTTGCATGGTTTGTGAGCATCATAGCATCAAATCTCCCACCTTTGGGTGGTACACACTGGAAGGGAGGGCCATCACCTGTTTCCGTGGAGTGTCATTCCTTACAAATGACTTGGACACATGTCCCTGCGAAAATTACTGTTCTCATCACAACAGACTCCTCTAGAAGAAGCAGGTGGGTTCCTGCCATCATAACAGAGATGGCCGAGGGGTCCCAGTGGGGAGCGCGTGCCACTGGTGGACCTGCCGGCATCTCTCGGCACCCTGTTCCACATGAAGACGGACGCAGCAAATCTCACTGATTCCAGCGACCCAAGGTGGCAGGGGAAATCCACCTGAAATGCAGCTCTGGCACCAAAACCGATGCCCCAAATCAAAGGAAACAGGGAAGGCAATCTGTCCCCTTCCCTAAATATGCAGCTGGTGTCCTCTGAAGACTGATTCTCATCTGAAAGGCTGGGGTTAATGAATACTTTTAGAATCACTGTGGGGATTTATTGGAAAATGTACATGGAACATCCCAAGCCACGCACCGAGTGCCGTAAAGTGAGCAGGGAGACCTGGTCAAGGGCATTCATCTCCACTGCCACACACCTCCCTCCTTTTCCCAAATGCCCTGCTCTCCTTCATTCTGAGCTTCCGCTGGCAGAGTGGGCTGGACCTTGGGCTGCTCCTTCCTGCCCTTTCAGACCCCACGGCTTATTCAATGAGAACTAAACAATGTGCCAGAACATCTACTCCTGCCAAACAGGTGATAATTGTTCTGTTTATTGGAAGCCTACTATGAGCCAGGAACTTTAGAGATGACATAACATAAAATCCTCCTAAGCAATGCCACAAAGAAGACACTGTCATCCCCATTCCACAGACAAGAAAACCAAGGCTCGGTTCAAAAATGCATCCTTTATTCATGCATTTAATGCCCATTTATAGGTACCTACTATGTGCTAGCAACTGTTCGAGGTGTAAGGGGGTTTTCAGCTCCCCACCTTAGTTGTGCTCTTAACCCATCAAAGTCCCACTAAGGAACTTTGATGTCCTTACAGCTGTCCAATGGCTGAGCAGAGGCAGGGCTTACATGCTCTGCCTCCCACGTGTCATGTTTGCCTCCAACATTCACTGGCCGGACAGCCGGGAACTTCTCCCAGAGGAGCTGACTCTCATAGAGGAGTACCAGCCTTTGATTTAATCCAGAGGCTTATGAAATATTAGACTTGGAAGGAGACTTAGAAGTAACTTAACCCGCTGTTTTGTTTTGGTTCTCTCACACTGTCCTGCTCTGAGCCATCAGGGTTTCTCAGGGGCCCTCAGGGATCCCGAGGGTAAGTATGGTGGTGGTGCAACCAAGGCGGGGGCTGGGCCGATGAGCAACAGTGCCCGCAGAGGTGCCCCAACCTGCAGGTCCTGTGCTTCAAGCAGCAGAGCCCTGCCCTTCTGTGGTCCCAGGGCTAGGCTTTCATGATTGCTGTCTTTTAAACCAGGCTACCAAAAAAAAGACAAAAATGTGACATCCCCTTATCTCCCCACCTTTTGCTCTACTGATGCTGCAGCCCAGGTCAGAGTCCCTAAGTGCCCTGCCCCTCGCTGCACAGTGTATTACTGCTCCAACAGAAATATTTCCACCGCAAAGTGTGATTCAAACCAATGTAAGCTTCAGGAGCGATTACCAGTCCTCAAGTCATGCCAGAGAGCACACAGCAGCCTTCCCTGGACCCAGAGGGAAGAAGCCCAGAGACTTCTTCTCATCTGTCTTGTTCTCAGCTAGTTGCAATAATTATTTGGCACAGAGAGAGCCACAAGGATAATAGACTTCATCCAATGGATGAGGTGGAGACACATTGCATGTGATGTCTTTTTTCTCCCTGGGAAAGATAAAAAACACCTGAAAAGTTCAGCTATAGATCCAGAGGCTCAATATTACTCTATTTCTTGTCCACTGGCCCTTTGGTCCACACAGGTGTTATTCCAGGCACCAAATGAGCCCTCCAAGGTTTTCATTCTCGAAGGATCTCAGTGTCTTCAGGAGGATCGGGTTTATCAATGAAGACAAAGCAGAGGTTTATTCTTGAAGGGAGGGGAGCTGGGAGGTCTTCACAGAGAGCAAGCATCTTAGGTGGGTTTTCATGTTAGAACAAATTGAGGATAGTAAAACATACAACATAAATTTTGAGGTTCTTTATTAAGTTTTATGAAGTTGAGCCATCTTTGCATTTACGTATTTGATTTAGGAATTGCAAAAATACAGGGATTGAGCAGGATTAGGTGACTACTAATCTGCTTACAGGTTCATTCCATATGGATGACCAAAGATTAAGCATTCACAATTTTTGGTGTCAAGGCCTGAAGTGTTTTCATTAGTTGCGGGTCTGGTGTATACAGAATCTCAGTCTCTCAGGAGTCAGTGGAACCCAGAAGAGGCAAGAGTCTTCTCCAGCCCAAGCATTCCCTAGAGAAGCTGAGATCTGTCCCAGGGAGCTGAGTCCCAGGAGGACTGAATTGATCCTCTGTTCCTATAGGAGTCCAAGTGTCTCATCATCTCAAGTCAACCTTCTTGTGCTTCCCTTAAATTTCATTTTAAATAAACATTCTATCATGAAAAAGTGTTGATTCCCCATTTCTGGGAGTTGCCAGAAGATGGGAAGGAGGGAAAGTGGAAGGTTGAATGCATATAAAGTCACAGTTGTACCAGACAAGTGAGTCCCAGAGATATGCTGTACAGCATGGTGCATGTAGTTAGAGATACAGTGCTGCGAACCTAAAGACTTGTTAGAGGGGTAGATCTCATGCCGAGTGTTTTTACCACCAGGAAGGAAGGAAGGAAGAAGGAAAGCATGGAAAGAAAGAGAGAGAGAGAGAGAAGAGGAGAGGAGGGAAGGAAGTAAGGAAAGAGAGAAGGAGAAAGAAAGAAAAGGGAAGGAAGGAAGGGAAAGAAAAGAAAGAAAGAGAGAGAAAGAAAGAAAGAAAGAAAGAAAGAAAGAAAGAAAGAAAGAAAGAAAGAAAGAAAGAAAGAAAGAAAGAAAAGAAAAGAAAAGAAAAGAAAAGAAAAGAAAAGAAAAGAAAAGAAAAGAAAAGAAAAGAAAAGAAAAGAAAGGAAAAGAAAGGAAAGGGAGGGAGGAAGAAAGGGAGGGAGGAAGAAAGGGAGGGAGGGAAGAAGGAAGAAAAGGAAGGAAGGGAGGGAGGAAGGAAGGAAGAAAAAAAGGAAGGAAGAAAGGGAGAGAAAGAGAAAAAGAAAGAAAGAGAAAGAAAGAAACAAACAAAGAAAGAAACAAAGAGAGGGAAGGAGGGAGGAAGAAAAGAAGGAAGAAAGGGAGGGAGGGATGGAAGGAAGGAAGGAAGGAAGGAAGGAAGGAAGGAAGGAAGGAAGGAAGGAAGGAAGGAAGGAAGACAGAGAAAAAGAAAGAAAAAGAAGAAAGAGAAAGAAAGAAAAAAAGGGAAAAAGAAAGAAAAAAAAGAAAGGGAGGGAGGAAGAAAGGAAGGAAGGGAGGAAGGAAAAGAAATCTTTGGGAGGTGATGGATATGTTTATTACCTTGATTGTGATGATGACATCATGGGTGTATGCATGTGTCCAAACTCCTCAAAATGTGTATGTTAACTATGTGCAATTTTTTTATATATAAGTATATCTCAATAAAACTGAAAAAATATTTTTAGTTTTGAAATTTCTAAAGTAGTTGTTTACTCCCTCATACCATTTGACTTTGCATTCAATAATATTTAAGTGATACCCAAACACCAGTACCGGTGCCTCATCACTTCTTAAGTCCCCACACCTCCTCTGGGAGGCAGAGTGTCCGTTCCTTTTACAGATGTGGAGACTGGGGCTCAGAAAGGCAAGGCCTTGACTTAATGAGTCCCAGTGTAACAAAACCTCAAATCTTGGATTTGGAAGTTCATGTCCATGCCACTTTGCCATTAAAACACACACACACACACACACACACACAACACACACACGCGCGCGCACATACACACACACACACACACACACACACACACACACAACACACACACACACACTGGAAGACTAGGAAGTAGTATCTTTGGATGGAGTTTGTAGATTCCTTTCATGGTTATGCTGAAGGGTGACAGCTATGCAGCCATGTAGAAGGATAAGAACCAGAATATTCATTAAAAGTAAGCATTAGTTGTGTTACTATACAGCCTCAGGGTTTGGGGATTTCTTGTGGCAAACAGCAATACCACGTGCATAGAGGGGGAGAGAATGGCACAGCTCTCAGATACATTGGGAAAAAAAGAACAAGGGAAATTCTCCACAATTTTTCTTCTCTCTCTAAGGAGACTTTACTCTTGACCCCATAACGTAGAACCTTCCAGGGAGGCATTGTCTGGCTCCAGCTAATGCGAGCAGCCATGCTCTTCTCAGGAAGTCTGTTAAAGACAGATGTCTTGAACAGTATCACCGGCGTAACGTGAGGAACGAGTCAGTGCTGTTGAAAGTTTGTGGATGCTCAAGTCCCAGAGGGGGAGACACGTGGCATCCGGATACAGCACAGACAAAAGTAACACCTGCCCAAGTTGCCCATCTTAGGAAAGATTGCATATGTGTGTGCATGTCTGTGTGAAGTCTTATTTACTTACTTCTTATTTGTCACTGGATCCAAGAGAGACAAAGGGTCCCTTGCCAGGTGACATTGTCTATATCAGAAGACACTTCCCATCTCTCCTTAAACCAAGGCTTAAATATACTTTCTACTAGAAAGCCTTCGCTGGCTCCTCAAGTTAGGTTTACATCTCTCTCTTACATGTTCCTCTAACACTCTCTTCTTCCCCCCATCATGAGACTCGACACCATGTGACATGACACCTTATATTTTGGTTTCCATCATACTGGCTCAGCTGCCCGTGAGGAAATTTTAGGCTCAACTGAGACCTGAAATCATGTCCCATATCCAGGAGTCATCCCCAAGAATCACCACCGTGTATGCAGTAAAGCTAAGCAACTCATACCTTTTTATTGAATAAATGGATGAACAAATGAATGAATGAATCAGCTCAGGTATACATGGTGAGCTGGAATATTTTCCCAGCATTAGGGATGGACTGGGGTAAAAGGGACGTGGCGAAGAACACAATGGTTCCATTAACCATGCGTTACACACGTGTCCATATCGTACCGTTTCTGTAGATGAGGAAGAGTGATATGGGTAAGTGATGAGGGTAAAATCCTCAGCATTTTGGTGCACATCGACCCTGCTCCAATTGTCAGCACTTCCATTTCTTTGCTGAAGGATCCCTCTGACAATCAGAGCCCATCTTGCCCGTGGGGACGTCAGGCCGGAAGGGATCGCGTGCCGCACAGAAGAAAGGAATGTGGACAGCAGGGGTTGTGTTGAGCCCTACTCTGGGATACTCCGAGTCTCTACTTGTACTGAGAGCCTAAAGCCGCTTAAAAGAAGGCACAGTGACAGGCACCCTGTAGCAAGATGGTACTGACCCCCCTGTGGAGTAAATGGGGAGAACGTGGGGAGAGGGAGATGAATTCGGTAGGAAACTGGAGAAATAAGCCAGGGAACACACAGTCTGGGCCTGCACTTCTGAGGGAGCCTTTATGCACCCTCTCCTCAATAACATGCGCACACACACACACACACACACACACACACACACACACACCTGCACATACACACAGTTAAATCAGGTCTCCTTGGGAAGATGCCAGCTCTTTACCGTGAAGCCTAACACACGGGGACACAGGCCCTTCTGGAACACGGAGGCATAGTTCCTGTACTTCAGAAGTGATGTGGTCCCACATTTCATTATCTGGAAAGAGATGATTCCAGTCTCATCTGGGGCAAGCAGGCAGCAGGTAAATTCAGCTCCTCTCTGCCCGCTCCGAACTTATAGTCATTCTCAGTCCTTCTCTGGAAAAAGTGGGACTTTTGAAAATGAATAATTGAAAAATAGGCAGAATATGTATAAATTGTCAAGTGCTTCCCTGGAGGACCAGGACAAGGGCTCATTCGTTCTCTCCCTGCAAAAATCGCATCTATATGGTGATGTCTGTCCTTGTGCTGTGCACTCTTAACACCAACTAGTGAAGCCACAGGATGATCTAGGGAAATGTAGAAGCACTATCAACAGAAACCTAATGAACTTCTTCGTAAGAACTCGCCTGCCTCCCTCATAAGGCAGTGGAACTCAAAGGAGAAAAACATGCAGTATCAATTTACTACTCCTGATGCTAATCAGACAGAGCAGGCTTCAGCTTCCAAAAATCGAGCCATGACGAGCTCTTCCAAGAACAGCTGAAGATTGGACATGGACATTCCTCTAAGTACACACAGGCCCCCTTGGCCACCTGCCCAAATTTGACACCAGATCTTTCCTCGAAGAGAGTTTCCGACCACAGCAACACTGGCTCTTTCTTCCTCGGGCACCTGCTTACAATAGGACAAGATGAGAGGACATGTAGGTAAAGTCTGCCTTACTCTAGTCAGTCACATTGATGTTTTTAACCTTCAAAATAGTCCTACTATTTATTCAGGATATAAATCTGAGAGTTTGAAAGATTAACTCCCTGGCTTAGGCCTAGACAACAGCTAAGGCCCAATGAAGCCCTGTCCATTTCCAAACCAATTCCAACCAGGCCCTCTTGAGGGCACAGAGAAGGTAACCTGGAGGACCTCACTTTATGCCTTATTGAAATGTTCTTATTGCAACTGTGTTTTTTGAAAGGGACCAGGCTAGCCTCTATTATTGATCAAGCCAGCCAAGTTTTTCTTGGGGCAATCACAAAATCTAAATTAGGCTTTTGATGGGCCTGAACTTAAATTCCACATTTTGGGGAGAATGCTGATAGTTGCATTCTCACCAAATGCAAGGTGGAGAAAACTACCTCCATGAGTTTCTACACACATGCACGCGCGCACTCACATACACCCAGGATAATGGACAAACTTACAGAATCCAGGGCAAGAAGAATGGCCATCTAAGAGACTGGAAACAGAAGTGGGGATATTGTTAGAAGTCTAGCAGCTCCCCCTTCCTGAGTTGGCTCCACTAAACAAACACGCTTCATCCATCCCTTTCTCTTCAGCTCAATGTCCAGGCAAGTGCATGACACATAGGACAGCTGTGAAGCCCCCGAGCTACAGGTTTCTTATTTATTTGTTTATTTGTTTATTTATTTTATTTATTTAGTCTCCATCCCCAGTGTGGAACCCAACATAGGGCTTGAACTCATGACCCTAAGAGCAAGCACTGAGCTGAGATTAAGAGCTGGATGTTGAACAAACTGGCACTGCAACATGTTTCAATCTAAGCAACCAGCCCTGAGCAGTGTTTCTTAATCCCCCCAACTTAGTCCTCTTTGCCTGTAGACCATAGGCTCTGATTTCAAGGCAGATGGTTTATAAAGCACATTAATAACATCCACTGTGCTCCAAATACATGGAAAGATTAGAGGACACATATACATTATCTGACAAGTGTTTAGCTGAGCTCCAAAGACAGAAAGAAATGATGCAGGGGACAGAAATGAAGATGAAACCCAGAATCTTGAGCTCATTGTCTAAACTGGAGAATCTAGAGCAGAACTCAGCTATACAAGCTAGCTTACTGGACACCACAGCACCTCTAGGTATAAGAATCTAAGGCACAAACCCAGAAGTAGCAGAAGTCAGTAAACATACAGCAAAGAATTGCCCCTTCTGTAGAGTGAGAGTAGACTATCTCAACCCACTAGCCAGAAGCTTTCTGCCTATCCAAGCCATGGTGAAAACAGCAACTAATGAGAGATGAGAAGCCCAAACATACACAGCAGTGGGTACAGAATTCAAATAGAACCCAAGGAATACAGAAACCCAACTCAGGGTGCCCCAAATTGATTCATAGCCAGTGAACTCTGCAGGTCCAATCATAGGCAAATCCAAAATTTCCCAAAAAAGACAACTCCAGGTTACGCAGGGAAAAGAATGGCCACTGAAGATAATTCCCTTGGAAATTACCTAGAACATAAGAATTACAAAGTGCACAACACCACAAATAATAGCCTACAAATTTAAAAAATGGGAAAATTTAGTCCTATGGAACGAAGTGAAATTGTAAAGTCTGAAAGGTACTTATAATAAAAATATTTAACATATTCAAAGATATCAAGAAACACTATCCATAAATCAAGAAATAATAAAGGAAAACATGAAGGGGAAAACCAATTAGAAAGCCTAGATATCAAAAATACAATCTCATTGAAAAATTTCTTTTTAATTTTAATAACTGGGTAAAATAGTAGGCTCAACACAGAAAATGAGAGAATTAGTAAATCGGAAGATAGAGGAATGCTAAAAGTGTGTCTTTTAGAAGGATTAAGAGAGAGAAAATACGAAAAATAAGTTTAAAAATGTAGAAAACTCCTCTATTTGAAGACCTAAGTGGAAAGAAGAGAGAATTGTGGAAAAGCAATTGCTAGAGTATATCTAGAAATGAACATGAGCCATGATTTATTTAGAAGGGTCTGAGTCAATAGATATGTTATTTTTCCCCTTATATTTTCCATTGATTCTGCCTGGACTTTACGAGAAGCCCAGAGGTCCACCACCATCTTGTGACTCTGAAGTGACCTTCAGGCCATTGAAACAGAAGCATAGCAGGAGACCAAGTCCCTGAGTATATATATTATGGGAGCTATCCCACAGGCCATGGTCTGCCTGCTTCCGATTTTAGTGTTGAATAAGAAAACTAAGTCAGCCCTGATTAGTCCCAGCCACTGTTTTGAGGGACACCCTATTACTCATAGTCGGCATTATTTTTATCAGATTCAGAAAATGGATTTTCAGATATTTAAAGACTAAGAGAATTCTAGCCATGAACTTCATTGAAAGAGTCACTATAGGAGCTACCTTAGTAAGAAAATTAAGTCACAAGAAATGGGAAGAAAGAAATAATGATTATTAAACACTTTGGTAACAACTGTTGGAAATGCTAAATCAGAATTGCTTTTGTATAATAATAATGATATTTAATATAATTATTATAACAAATGATATGCAATATAATTATATAATATATAATACTTATTATAATATATATATATATATAATATTGTTTATCATTTGGGCATAAAAGTGGGTTAGAACTGAAATACTACACAATAACTGGGATTTGGGGACAAGTGGGATTCACAGTGAGTTAAAAGATTTTAAACTCTTCATCTTGTTTGGGGGAAGAATAGAGATCCTGCTTTGCTTTGGACTTTGTTTAAAGACGTAAATTCAAAATGTAAGGGTATCTGCAGCAGAAGTGTCAGGGTTCTCCTTCTGTCCCTTCTCATCCTTGACTATTACCCTGCCCACCTGCAGAGATCCATTCAGGTGTGCACACGTGGTTCATACAGCACTGGCCAGGGAACAAAACTACAGGGTAAAACCTTGGTGTACCAGCGGCCCCCTCCTGAGATGGCCGTGGATGCAGGGACTTGCAGAGAAGACAGTGACAGTGCAGCCAGCAGCTCTGAAGACGACCTTCATCATCTGTGACCCCTGGCAGTGAATTTCTCGATCATTGAAAAGCTGTGTGATTCTGGATAAGTCACATCACTTCTCTAAGCCCTATTCCTCTCCTTTATGCAATAGGATTAACTAACACCCCATTTCCCATTTGTAGGGTTGGCTTGTTAAATGCAGAATGTAAACACTCCTTATAAAGAAGTGCTGGGCAGACTTCACGTGGTATTGTTCTTTTACACTCCAATGCTCTTTGGGAGTCTCTTTTCATCCCAGAAATGAGACTTCTTTCCAGAATAAAGACCAACTGTTAACCTTTGTACTAAATTTTGCACTTCCCTCTTGAGTGTCGTGTATGATACTTAAGTAGACGCTCAATGAACTTTGGTGGAGCTATCCACACTCGTGACAATAGAGGGAAATGATTGACAGGGAATTGCTGGCTTCCTCCAAAGAAGAACGGAAACTCAAGAACTTCTGAGGAAGAGAATCATCTGCTTCAGGCGGTGAGAGTGAATCACAGGAAAAATGCAGGAAGCCCAGCTCCTGGCCAAGCGAGTGTTGGGTGCGGCTGTGGTTGGCGCGCTGGCCCGAGGTCTTGTGTCCTAGGAGAAGAGGCACAGGGGAGCTTTCTTCTCCCTTTCTTCTCCCTCTTTATTTTTTCTGCTGACACATCCTTTATTTAAAGTGACATAAATTTTACTCACTGTTTTTGAGAATGATTGTCTAAAAAAACTTAGCTTGTTTTACTTTTGTACTTTGAATCCTCCTAATTTGCTGTCTCTTGGCTTGGGGTGCCTTCTGAAACAGAAGAGGTGCCAGGCACTGGCTCCTGCTGGTGCTGCCTGAGTCTGCCACGGAGGCCAAATCTCTGAGCCCCCCAGGGAACCTTCTGGAAGGGTCCCTTCGTGTCACTCAGCAAGCAGCATCAGTCAGCTCCCTGAATGCCTGGCTTCTGTTTTTGTGACTTTCCACCACAAGAACTTCAGTCACTCACTCTTGGGAGTTTGTTCAAAGCTCTCTCCTCACCATTACCATTCATCCCCATGTAAGACTTTGCCGGGGTTTTGTCATTTCTTCCCTGACTTGGCTGCTCTTTCACAAGTTGGATCAGTGACTCAGTGCTTATCTCTCAGGTCCTCTGACAGAAAATGCTCATTGTTGCCACTCAATCTTTACAACAGCAACTCAAGGAGAAGAGGGTTCACATGGATTGGGCAGGAATTCTGTATCATCTTTCCTGTATGATGATTATTTCTAAACCTCCACACCTCTGTCAACTGTATCATTCATGTTTCAGAAGTGAAAATGAGGGTGCCCTTTAAATGGCAGGACCAGGTTTCAAACAAGCCCAGCCCCAACATTCTCAACTGATTGATTTTCCAATGCCTCTCTTTGCACAGATTTTCTCTCTTCACCTGTATAGCAAAACCCTCAACCAACAGCCAACTCTAAGCTCATGGTTACTCTGTGCCAAGATTGCTCATAAACACTCTGTGTATGAACTCACTTAACCCTTGCTAAATAATAGAAGATTGGTACTATTAGTCTCCCTACTGTAAAAATAGAAAAATTGAAATCCAGAGAGGTTAGGTTCTGAGGGCCTCAGAGTTAAGAAGGTGAACCCAAGCATTCTAACCATCATGTCTGCCCCTGTGCCACAGCTCAGCACAGACCTTCATCCTTTACAGTAAAAAACCAAAACTCAGCTCTCAGGTTCCAACACCTGCCTACATTCTGCTGGGTAAGGGCCAGTTTCTTCCATGTTTTTATTTAGATGTATTTGTAAAGTTATGAGAGAAATGGGGAGAGATAAGAGGAATTCCACACAGAAGGACAGCCCAGGAGATGTCTGAGATGCTGGGTCCTAGTGTTGGGCACTCACCCCACCCTATTCCTTCTTTCGGGGTCTAGGAAAACACAGGTTTTATTTCCAATTGGTCCAAAGGACCAGTAATCTCCAACATTTTATAAGATCTTGGAATTTATTGGTGCAACTGGAGGAAGAGGAGAATCAAGAGGCTCTTGCCTGGCAGAGGGGCTGTAGGGGGTCTGCATCAACACCCTAGAGAAAATGACAGACGCCCAGGTCTCAGGAAGATTAAGACCTGGTGAGCTACACAAGTGTTCTGGGAAGCCCTTATTTATACATGCATCTTCCTTGTTCTACCTAGATGACACACAAGTCCCACATGTCTATGCTCCTTTTCCCTCTGTGTCAATAGAGAATCACCAGTGTACTTTTGTGGAGTCAGGGACAACTTCCAGAAAAAGAGTGTGCATGGGAGTTAAGTAGGGGTGCTGCAGGGTCCCCTGAAGAAGCAGGAAAGAATGCACAAGCAGTGGTGTAAGGGAAAGGGGATGTAACCACATTTGGAACACTCAAACCTGCAGATAAATTAGAGGTCAGAGCGCTAGTAGAAGGGAAATGAGGAGAGAAGAGTCTGGGAATTGGAGTACCAAGTGATGGAGGACATTGGATGCCATGATGGGAAGGGGTTTAAAATTGAATCTGAGGGTGATGGGAGCCACTGAAGATTTTGGAGCAAGGAGGTGTTAACATGATTGAGTCCATGGTTTAAATGTAGTAGCATGTGCTGGAAGAAAACTAGTTTGGCCACTGGGAAACTGTGTGGGTACACAGTTCAGTAGTTAAGGCTATAGATGAGAAAGCCCTAAACCAGGGAACCGGTGGTGGGGAAGGAAAGAAGGGTGGGTTTGAGAGGTGTTTTTGAGGGAACTTTGAATGTAGAAATGAAAATAAGTAGGGATTCCAGGATGATAGGTGTGGACAAGTACAGATCAGATACAGATGGGAATCTGATGAGAATCTGCTTTATGATAAAGATCTGAGAGTTGATCCTGATGATGAGAGCTAACCTTTACTGAGCTCTGTTATGTGCCAGGAGCCTTCTCTATATAACTCACATGTTTGTAATTGTCATGCTTACAATAATGGAAGAGTTAAATAAATTTGCCCATGACCTCACAGCTACTAAGTGGCTAGGATTCAAACCCAGGCAGTTGGAGTTTCAAAGTCATGCTCTTAATCACCATGATATCACTGCTACCAAGCTTAGCTTTGCACATGTTGGGTTTCAAGGGCTTGACAGGCATACAAAGAAGGATTCCCAATAGTCTGTTAGGTTGTGACTATCATGTTTGGGAAGAAAGAAGAGGCAGCTAAAAGGATCTGCATGCTTTTCAACAATTACAAATGTAGAAGAGAGACCCAGTGGGATGAGGTCTTAGAAAGTCCAAGGATTTGGCAATAAAGAGTCTGCTCACTCATTTGTATACTAAGTCACTTACTAATTCAGTTAAACTATTTACTGGATACTTCTTATGGGACTAGCACTGCAGTTCCAGGCCATGTAGCAGGGACTTTATTTAATAGATCAGGAAGTTAATAAAGGAAATGTTGACTGTCATTGAGGACACGTAACTTTTATGTGCATTATAGTGTGTAACAACCACATGTGCCTACCTTCATGCTATACATTTATTAAATCCGTTTTAAATGAGCTTGCACAAGGGGTAGTGAGAAACAACACTTCAGGCCCACTTTATGCTACAACAACCACCCATTTCTCTACAGTGCTGTAGTACGGAATGTTCATCATAGCCCCCTCTTAAATCTGTAAGTTCACAGAGGAGATGCATATGTAAAAGGTAGGTTGTATTCTTATATAAGGATAATTATTGATGTCATATGGTCTGAATTAATGCCTAATAAATATCTTCTGGAATAACCAGCTAAAGTGTAGAAGTGCCTCCTCCAGCCATGTATAAGCCAAGGGAACATTTAATTATCTCTGCACACCATTCTCACATGTACACTGATGAGGAAAATGATCACATGTTTAATGTACCTAATGGGATGTTACTTCTCAAAAGAATTTTGTTTCTGCCTATATTATAATAGTTATCTCTTTGTCCTTGCAATGTGTTTTTGTGTGTGTGCTTTTCTAGCCTCCCACACCCCTTTTGATTTACAAGCTCCTTGAGGGCTGAGAACCTCTTTGAGGAAGGGAGATAACGTGGAAAAGACATAAGCTGCCGAGGTAAATCCCACTTCAGCCTCATGATACCAGTGTGATCTTAGGCAAATCACTTATCTTCTCAGGACGTCTACTTCCTAGTGTGGAGGTGGGATCACCAGCACCCAGCTAGAGGTGGGTGGTGAGGATTAAGGAAATCATGTGGGAAAAAGGACCCAGAAGCATTTTGCTTTTTAATTTTCATTGGAATACAGTGGGATGTGAATCTAAATACTCAAAGTCCATGGCAGGTTGATTGTAATTAGGTTAATCCACCGTAGGGACCCTTGGGTGGGTTTTGGAACACTTATGAATCTTCCACATTGTGGGCAATGTGTTTATCAGTGGGCGCACATGCTTTTTTCTTCTGGGGGAAGGGCTTGTTGCTTTCACCATTCTCAGGAGCATATATGACCACCTGGTGAAGGAAAATATGGTCATTCCAATGCTGCATCTCTCAGATTCCTCTCAAAGCCCACACCTACAACCCAGTTGCATGGGCAGTGGTCCATAAACAGCATCCAGTTGTCAGCTTCTTTGGGATCACCCCTACCGCAAAGAACTGTCCTGCCTGAGGCCAAGTCCTTGCCAAGGACACCACTTTGTGACTGAGCCAGGTGAGAATAAGGACCTGCCCATTTCTCCTTGATGTGGGACACTCTGACAGGCAATATTCCCCACAGAGACATGGGGGTTACCTGAGGCATTGATGTATCTCCATCAAAGTTCACCTTCTCTGCACCCCTTCCCCCTCACAGGTGTTGAGCCCTAGTAAATATCTTGTTCCCTGGATTCATGCTAGCATCAGCTTCTGGAGAACTCACCATATGAGAGAAAAGAAACAAAAAGAAAAACAAAATATTAGATGAGAATAGAAGTTCCTGAGAGAGTTCCATGAGGGTAGTTATCAGTTCCAAAAATAGTAGAAACTTCAAGATAAGGGCAGGAGTGGTTCAGTAGGACTGGCAATTAGTTCTTAGGGCCCATGGAAGCCATAGTTTTGTGGGACTAATATGAAAGCTTTGGGATAGATATTTGATAAGTCATCAAGATATGACAAACAGGAGACAGCTAGTTAGAACTCTTCTTTTGAGGCAAGAATGTTGAGGGGATTTGGGTCACTGGGTCAAGGAGAGACCTGAGCATGTTGATCATCTGCAGAGATAATTTTTAAAAATCCTTTCTTATAAACCATGTCTTCCTCTTTAGACATGTCTGAATAACCATGGTGAGAATAGCCTTCAAATCTCCCCCAGATTATTAAGTCAAGTAATGGGCTTTCAGAATATAAGAATTTCAAAAGGCTGTCAGGTTGGAGCCAGACATCTGAGGAATGTGCATGCCCCCAAGAGGAAGTGTGCATCCATTAAGACATATCAGGTGGCCCTTATCAGAGAGCCCCATCAGTCAGTCAAAGGACAGGTTATTATGTGTGCCAGGTCCCTCAGAAAAGACCCCTCCAAAGTTAACTGAGAGCGATGGGCCCAACCCTCCCCTTCAACACATGCTCAAACAAAGCACAGAACTCTGTGGTTTAGTACTGGAAAATTGTACTGGAAGAAAATTCTACACTGCAGCAAGGCAACTGAGTCAGCAAGTCACAAGAAGTCATACTCCCGTGCCATGGATTTTCACACCCACCTTTCAGGTGAAGAATAGCCTTTCAGGGGAGAACACAACCTCATCAGGACTCTTAGCTTGGCCAGACATACCATCTTGCCTCAATCCCTTTAGTGCAACTGAGATATGCCAACATTTTCTTTTTTTTCCCCCCAAAAAAGGGTTTATTTTTATTTTCATTATTGACTTATTTATTTATTTACTTACTTGCTTATTTATTTATTGGTGTATAATGTATTATCCGCTTCAAGGGTACAGGTCTGTGAATCATCAGTCTTACACAATTCACAGCACTCATCGTAGCACATACACTCCCCAGTGTCCATCCCCCAGCCACCCTATCCCTCTCCCACACTCCCCAGCAACCCTCAGTTTGCTTTCTGAGATTAAGAGTCTCTAATGGTTTGTCTCCCTCTCCGGTCCCATCTTGTTTCATATTTTCCCTCCCTACTCCCCAATCATGTCATGCTAAAGATCTGTGGTGAACAGAAAGATACCAACAATATATGCTGTAAGTTGTACAAAAAAAAATGAATCAGACGGTTAGCCAGTTATCTGCTGAAAAGACTCTTATTTCAGCTACAAAAGGCTGATACCATAGGTAGAAATCATATTTGCATCCTCTTTGTTACTTTGCTTACCAAACTTCCCATGGCTTCCAGCTGCCATTTTGTCTTCCTGGTTGCACAAGTGGTAGTCTATTGAACTTTGATGTTCTGCCCCAGAAGAAACACAATAGCACAGCCATTAAGGTGCAAAGTCTTCTTACCTTCGCATCCCCTCAAGGCCCTCCCACTTAATCTTCCCTCAGAAACGACCTTTGACACAAGGCTTTGAATCCTCTCTGGGATTCAAAACAGTGAGGGTGAATTCAATGACCTTCTGATCTTTTAAGGCTTGACAAATACTAACAATTTCCTGATTCCTGATGCAAATTGAGGAATCTACATTTTATACAACTGATAATGGCAAATTTACCACCCTAACACAAATATTTCCATTGGCTAGGTTATTCGGCAGAAGATAAGTAACTGGTTGTCCCCTGAGAACTTGTAAGGATAACTTGCTTTGAGATAATGGTGGCATCTGTCTGGCCCTTCTGCATTCATAAAGTATTTTCACATTTGTTATTATCTCATTTGATCCTCAAAGTAGGGCAGACATCTCTTTTACCTTTTTCACAGGTTAGAAAGCAGAGGCTTCCAAAAAGTGATGTAAGCTGTCCTGCTTGGAACAGTAAGTCTATCAAGGAACCCACATTGTTCCAATATCTAGTCACGGGCTACTGTCAGGAAATCCAGCCTTCAAGATATCCCATGGAAGTATCATTGTCTAAACAACCTTTGCAAATAGGTGAAAAAACTTCTACCAATGTGCATGTTTTCCATGATTTAAGTTTTCTCTGTGCTAGGCTCCTCGTTTATAATTCTCCCAGAGCTACCAAATGTCCACCGGTAGGAATAAACCAAGAGAAGAAATGAAAAAGCTCAGAAGGCTACTTTATAAATAGCTTCATTAGTGAATGAGGGACCTCAGATCCCAGCAAAATGGATGCTTTGGAATGGGTTTCTCCCAAGAGTGCCCTGCTCCAATCGTGTGGCCTGCCCACACAGAAGCCACACAGCCCAGGGCACCCACTCAGGAATGCCACAATGGTTGCTTTGTAATTTATAACGTGAGGCCAACCAACAAATTCTATTACTCAAATATGTAAAGCAAACCTAAGGAGAGGAGTACTTTAATCTTTCGCTCAGAAGCGACATTTGCAGCTCCTTTCACTTACTTTTCATTATTCCACCACAGGGGAAACGTTTCCAGGAATTATTATGTTAAGCAGTATATTAAAAAATGAGTCTTGGTATTTTTTGCAATAAATAACAGTTCACATTTATTTTGAGAACAGAAATGCTCACCAGAACTTACTTACATTGTCTGCTTTCAGAAGCACCAAACTATTAGAAATATATAAACTCATTTCCTAGGAATGTTAGCAATACCCCAAGCCCTCAACTACTTGATGAGCACTTGCTGCATGCCAGTCCCTGGACAGGGCACAAGAGACAGAGAGATGCATAAGGCACAGGCCTTCCCTTCTGCAAGTATTTGGCTTGAAGCTTGAAGTGGTCTCACTGCAGAGTGAAGAGAAGAGTAGCTTTGGATCAGAGAGATGTAAATTCAGATGTTGGGTTTGTGGATGTGGCTGTGAGAACTTGGCCAAAGTACATAACCATCTTTAGACTCAGTTTCCTCCTAGGCAAAGTAAGAACGGTAATATGTGTTGTTTAGGGTCTTGGGAATTTGGAAATAAATACAGACCACCCAACTGAGAACAATGAGGCTGTGGATTTAGAGCTTGCTATAAAAAAGGCAGTTACCATTACTTACGTTTGGCAGAACCACAAGGACAGGGAAGGGAGCGGGAAGTGTGATAAAAGTTCCAAGCAAAGGCTTCAGGTGTGTCCTGATGGGAAGCTGTTGGCCTGGGGACGCTGGAAGTGGCTGACTTGTGGCAGGCATCTTATGTGACTTGTTTGGAAACCATATTTGGCTTTCTCTGGTTGGTCCTGATTTGGAAGTAGGGAGCAGAGGTCAGAAAACTGACAGTCATTGACCACGTTCTCGCCAATTGTTCTGACCAGGTTCAGGAGCAATTGCCGTAGAGGCCACAGTCTGGCTGTCTGGGCTACAGGTCATGGACAGACTTCTCTTGACATACATAGTTTGATGATTGACCATTTGTATACTCAATCTCTCAGGGAGATGACAGATAACCACACACACACAGACACATACACACACACACAGAGGGAACTCATATGGTGATTGTTATGTGACTCCATCAGAGAAGAAAGAAGCAAGTGTGAAATTAGAGATACCAAGGCCTTTGAGAGTCCTAAAAAAGAGGTTACTAAATGCTTAAGGGCTTGAAGGATTTGGGATCTTTGTTGGAGCTTTGTCGTTATAAGCAAGACTAAACAGACAAGGAACTAAGGAAAAGACCACCCTAACCAGATGGAGGACATATCATGCCCAAAGACAAAGAGGAAGGTAAGTGGAAGGAAACCTACTGGTGGTGGCTGGACCCCAGGTGCTCTAGGACCGACATAGAGGAAGCAAATGCAAGAGAAGAGAGAGTCAGATTGGGGCTAAGAGTGAGATTTTAATGCAAGCTTCGATTTTGCAAATATAAAGACAGAATTGACCACAACAAAATGGTCCTGGCCTAACCCAAGAAAGACCGTGTCAAGGAAGCAGTAATCGTAGAGAAGAATTCATCATTTTCTTACAGTTTGGCCGGTGTCAGAGCCCCAGGCCTATTGCTTAATGAGGGATAATACCTACCTTTCTCTAGTCGTGTCCCTGGGCCCTTGATACTCAGCAGACTGGCTCCAAGCGACTATGGCATGAGAGACTCTTTTGTCTTCTTCCAGGTGGGTTATAGGAGTTGCAGAATCAGAGCTTTACATTTAAAATTTTGTGGTCTTGCTGTCTAAGAAGGATAAATTTCAGTTGCAAAGAACATTATACTTCCAAGTGAGCATCAGTAGAGAGGATGTTATTGTGAAGCCGGGTATTTGATGAATTCCAAAGAAACTGTGCACGCGTACCTAAATCAAAGAGGAGGCCAGAGGTATACCTGACATAACTTGGCTCCATTGGATACACATTTCAACCATCTACTGTAGCAGACTCCCCAGGAAAGAGAGTCTCCCAACTTCTGCTCTGTACATGATTTGGCCCTGAGCCATTTACGTTGACCCATTTGCTCTGCACACACTGAACCACTGGGGATTTCTCCAGCTTTCGACTTGGTGATTCTATTAAAACTGTAGACTGATTACTAACCTTATGCTCTGACTCAAACTCACCAAATAACTTTCTGAGGATAAATTATCTCCCAATCAGCCTACGTGGAGAGTGAAAATGTTCTGGTTGGAGGACTGTATTATCTAAGAATGTCACTCATTAGCAGCAATATTTTTCATTTAAAGTTAATGTATTCCATCCAGGCTTATAGGTCCTTCTCATGAGCAAGTTTGTTTTTGGAAGAGTGAATTTGCAATACCTATAAATTAGATTTCCATGGACAGTAGGATGGAACATTTTACCAAGGCAGTGTCATCTTGTGAAGACCCACCTGTCCATCCATGGCCTTCCCCAGTAGTCCTGTGATTGTGGATCTCTTCCTTAAAGGCTTCACCTACCTTATCTCATGCAGATTGTAACATTTTGGATTCCAATCTGCCTCCTTCATTAGCCTATGAGCATCTGGAAGGTATTCATTTATTCCATTCACAAATATCTATTGAGCTGTTCTAGGTACTAGGAAAGAGCCATAAGAAGTCAGACATGGCACCATCTCTATGGATTTTATATGGGTGAGGAGTGGTCGGGAGATAAATGATAAACAAATAAGTAAACACAAACAATATCAGAGAGTGATCATTGAAGAAAGCTACTGTACCTGACAAGCAAGGAACACCTTTCTGAGAAGACAGTGTTCATGACATGAGAGAAAAGAGTCAAGTACCAGAAGATGAGTTTGAGGACCAATCTAGCAGAGAAAACATCTAGAGGTAGTGCTCTGAGGCACCAAATACCTTAAGGATGAGAAGGAAGTGGTGGACTCGTGGGCAATGGGAGGCTTGGCTTAAGAGAGTTCAGAGAGTTGACGGTGAGGAAGAACAAAGAGAATGAAGACCATATAGGTCTGTTGTATTCTAAATACAGTAGAAGCTAAAAAAACTGGTGGTTTTAAAGCAGGGAAATGTGATCTGAGGTATGTTTGAACAAAATTATTTGGTTAATAAATAAAGAAGATATGATATATACATGCACTGGAATATTATTCATATTCATAAAAAGAAAAAGGTCTTGCCATTTACAATGACATGGATGGAACTAGAAAATATTATGCTAAGTGAAATAAGTGAGTCAGAGAAAGACAAATACTGTATGATTTCCCTTACATGTGGAATCTAAAAAAAAACACACTACATCAAAACCTAATGATGTACTCTATGGTGACTAACATAACATAATGAAAAAAAATAAAAATTAGCCAAAAAGAGAAAAAAAAAGCAGAAACAGACTCTAAATTCAGAGAACTAACTCATGTTTGCCAGAGGACAGGGAAATAATGGAATAGACAAGATAAGCGAAGGGAAATGAGAGGTAGAGGCTTCCAGTTATGGAATGAATAAGTCCCAGAGATGAAAGGTACAGCATAAAAAATACAGTCAATGATATCGTTATAGTGTTATATGGAGACAAATGATACCTACACTATGGTGAGTGTAGCATAATGCATGGAGACATTGAATCACTACGCTGTGCATTTGAAACTAATGTAACATTGTGTCAACTATACTTCAAGTAAAGAAAAATATCATTTAGTTTCTGGGGTAGAATACGGACAGGGTCACCTGATGAAAGAAGACCATCTGGATGACTGTATTCATAGTCCAGGAGATGATGGGAGTCTGAGTAGGAAACAGTCAGGACGGTGGAGAGAAGTGGACAAGCTCAGGGCACATTTGGAAGATACAGGTGGACAGTCTTATTTGTTTCTATGTACCTAGGACCGTGCATGATGTCATCTATACATTAGTTGATCAATAAGTGAAAATTTATTTGGAATGCACTGGACTGAATTAAATTTAAGAAAGATGCCTTGATTGGGTGAGCCAAAGCTGAGCATGTCTTTAACTTATGATTTAAATATGAAGCACTTTGGATAAAAGAGAAGCAACTCTTTTTCACTCTGCCGGAAATTCAGATCTAAATCATATTCAAACCCCTCATATAAATATATATATCACAGCACTTATTGATCATAAAAAGCCACTTTAAACAAAGCAATCCCAAAAGGAAGCTGCCAGTACTTTGTATAACTTCCCCTTCCAGCCTATTCGTTTCAACTCTGGACAGAGACCAAGCCAGGAAAGAAAACTAAAAGAAAGCCTCAGGGCAATATCGTTGCCTGGTCCTCCTGCCATGCAAGGTTCCAAAAAGGAGGGAAGAGACTACAATTTCTAAATCCCTTTTGTCCTTATTTCAGAGGCAAGGAAGCCCAGAAACAAAGCCATTGAAGATGGGCTGGTCCTTGTCTTGACCTTGTTATAAATTGGCCAAATGATATTTGACATTATATCCAGAATGGATGACATTAGGAAGAATTCAGCTAAGGAACCTAAGAATACTTGATTACAGGTTTCTAGATAGAGAGAAATATACACAAAGGATTATGATAAATGGGAAGCAGGTGCTACTTGATTCGTGCTTGAGCTTGGACCCACAACTATATAGTACAGAGAACTCAGATCACTTAGGATAGGCCATATATGGTCTGTTTTCTAAACTAAGCCCTGGACCAGGCACTATTATTTCATATTCACTTAACCCTGGATTTGTTTCCATTTTACAGATGAAGAGACCAAGGAGAAAATAATTTAACTGAATGGCATCTTAGAGCAAGTGAATTATAAATCTAGGATTCAAACTCATGTCCAAAGCCCATGCTCTTTCCACTTCATTACCCGACAAAAGTATGCTTGTTGCACCCAAAGTAGTACCCAGAAGGAATGAAGGAGGGAGGGAAGGAGAAGGAAGGAGGAAGAAGAAAGGGAAAAAAGGTAGGAAAAGAAAGAAGGAAAAAAGGGGAGGGGAAGGAGCAAGGAGGGAGGAAGGAGGGAAAGCGAAGGACTTGACTTTGACCTATTCCAATATTCTTTAAAAATCCGTTTAACCCACATTGAGTGAAGACCTGATTGCAGACCTTGTGCCTGGTTGCCACCATGAGGAACTGTAAGGAAACCACCCCAGAAAATCACACAGGATGGCTAGGGTAGTACACTATTGTATCTAGAATGTTCTGCCTAAGATTGAGACTTGCAGCATATCCTTGTGCTGCTGATCATTTTTCATAAATCCCCATTGTTTCATTTGCTCAATCCTAAAAACTTATTGTTCTTTGCACCCCCCATCCAATAAAATAAAACTAATATCACGGTGTCATTTGAAAATATATTTATGTTTGTTTTCCCTATAAAAAGAGATAATAATGTTATGTTCCAATAATATTAAGTTGCAATGTTATTTGCAAGATTGCAGAGCTTTTAATTTTCTGATTATTTCCACAGTGGGAGTTTCAGCTCAATTTCGACGAAGACACTTCTATCTGTTTCGGTTATTTTTTTATTACAGCTAGAAGCAACAATAATTGCCTTTAGTGTAGGAAAACATCACGAAGGAGACAATTGTTGTCCCTAAAGAATAAGATCATCAGGGCAAATTTTGATATAAAAAATTTGTAAATTAATTGCAGAGTCCTATAAATATTATATTTACTAAAATTGTGTTGATTGCTATCTTCAAAGAGTTCTGTCTTTTTTTTAAATTCTTTTAAAGAAATAGATTTCTTAAGGGCCACGCTAACCAAAGGTAAATGCAGCCATCAAAATATTAATAATTCATAGACACATCATATTCACAAGGATAGAATCATTGCTGATAGAAAGAAAAATCCCAGGCAACTGGATTCGAGCTTTGGTTTTCAAACTTATACCTATTTGATCTTTACCTAGTTACATAAATAGTCCCAAATCCACTATCGAAAACTAAAGATTAAACTAAATAGTGTGGATGAAATCACCTGTCATACAGTCTGACATAAAGTAGGCAATAAATATTCAGCAGCTGTAATGACGAAGGTACCTAGGTGACTTGCTTCATCCATTCAACACATGCTGTGTGCCCACCATAGGACTGTTCCAACCACTGTTCCAGGCACTGCAAGTTGGTCTTGGAGATGGTGAGGATGACAATGAAGATCTCAGTCATTATTGTTGTTATGTTTACACTGCCATGTGCTGGTCAGTCCTACTGCATAATTCCCAAATGGGCTTCTTTATCATCTATAAAATAATAATAGTAATAATAATAATATCACGATTACACTTTTCATGTCCATGGCTTGAAAAGTGATGTCTCACTCGTTACGCATTTCCATATTCCTTTGGCTGACCTGTCTTTATCAGAGAAGTTGGAAAATGTAAAACTTACATCTTCCACCCTTCCTTAATGCCTGAGTCTACTAGGTGATCAAATGTTGGTCCTTGAGATATAAGAAGACACGGGTTGAGGATTTCTGTGGGGTTATCACTTCCATTTTCTAGGGTCCACTTTTCTTGGTTTTTCTCAACCTACACGACATTTGGGTGAGAAATGGAGAGGGATTGAAGACAGAAAGCAAGTATTATTCATCCATGTATTACTGAGATTAAGCTCTGTACCTTATGCATAGCAGATACTAAGAAAACTGGAAGGAAGAAAAGAAGGAAGGAAGGAAGGAAGGAAGGACGTAGGGAGGGAGGGAAAGAAAGTAGGTCACCATATATGGGACATAGATATAATCGGGGACGACTCAACCAAAAACAAACAAGCTTCTGGAAATTGCTGTCATCATCACCATCATCACCATCAGCATTATCTTCATCCCTAGGGTCATATCATTTCTTGAGCAATTACCACAGTTATTTTCAACTGCTCGATAATATCTCTTCAAGAGAGCATTTATGAAGTTTTGGTGGAGAAAGGTTCTTTCTGAGCTCCATAGAGATTTCAAAAGAGTTTTATTTATACAAGCACAGGTAAAAACTGCTTTTATGAGAGATATTACTTATGGGAATGAGTCAGACATGATAATGATGCATGAGCAAGAAAAATTATTGGAATAAATAAATAATGCAACTTGATATAAGGGGATTAAGTTCTTCTTCTGAAGTCCTCTGTAAACAAACTACCTCTGCCCCCAAGTTAATCACTGTTATAGTTGTCATTTATCTTTCTGGATTTTTTCATGCATTTGCTTACTTGTAATACAACATCTATGTAAATGCATCCATTTGGACATGTGAGAGAGGGCACACATACAACAAACTCACATAAATAAATAGTGTCAGGTGACTTGGTGGCCTAAAATCTTCTTTTCTCACTTAATAAATATATATTAAAGCTCTTTCTCAATCTCTGCACATGGTAAAATCTCACCAACTTAATCCAATGTCTATGATTCTATTATGTGGATATACTTTGGTTAGATAAAACCTGTTCCTTATTGGCAGTGGGATAGCTCAACACTGAATCCAACCTAACACATTACCAGCAGTTTTTCAAAGGGAGATGTTTCCCCATACTGCCATTAAAGTTAGAGCCTCTTAACTTTTCTTTTCCAGTCTGATGGTTGAAAAAGGTGTGCCATTTTTATCTTAATTTGAATTCACTTGCTGTTAATTTTATATGGAGTACTTATTTTCACATGTTCATTGACCTTTTGTATTCACTCTTCCTTGGTAGCTCATAAGTTTCATCTTTTTTACTGTGTTATTACATTATTTATTTACATGGGTGCTACATATATTTAAATATAGTTTCTTTTTATTCTGTTACACCTGTACACAGTATGTAAGTATTTTCTCTGGACCATCACTTGCCTTTTAACATTTTTTAATGAGCATTTTTAAATGTTGACATATTCAGGTAGATCAATCTTTCCTTTAATAGCTTTTGATTTTGTGTCTTGTTAAAAAGACATGTCAACATGAAGGTCAAGAATACATTCGCCTAAATTTCCTTGTAGTATAAATGAGGATATGAGAATAATTCTCCTCAATGGTGTGTTTGTAAAGAGCTTGATAGAAACTGATGGTATCTTTCAAAACATTGCCAGTTGACCCAGGGTCATAGATGAAATAGACTGTCTTTCTCTCGATTATTTAAAATGCTACCTGTAAGATATGCTAAATTCTCTCATCTATGCTAGTCGGCTTCTATACTCTTTGTTGGGTTTATAATATTTTTTATCTTGTAAATATCTTTTTTCTAAAATCATTCTGGAAAAAAACAATATTTCCCTTTTTTTAAAAACTGTTTTGGCAAATTTTACACAATTGTCATAGCAAATGTAGGATTATTTGTTAAGGTCCCTGGGGAGAACAATCCTGTTTGGATTTGAATGGATTGCGTCAAAAATGATTGATTAATTTTGGACAAAGTTGATATTGATTCTTCCCATTCATAACTACAGCGTTTTCCTAATTTGTCAGAACCTTTCATGTTCCTTCTTAAAATGTTATAAATTTCTTCAAAAAGTTTCTACATATTTCTTTTTTTAATTAATTAATTTTATTTTATTTTTTCAGTGTCCCAAGGTTCATTGCTCATGCACCACATCCAGTGCTCCACGCAATACGTGCCCCCTCAATACCCACCACCAGGCTCACCCAACTCCCCACCCATCTCCCCTCCAAAACCCTCAGTTTGTTGCTCAGAGTCCACAGTCTCTCTTGGTTCATCTCCCTCTCCAATTTCCCCCCATTCACCCTTCCTTTCCTTCTCCCAATGTCCTCTATGTTTTTCCTTATGCTCCACATGTAAGTGAAACCATATGATTACTGACTCTCTCCACTTGACTTATTTCACTCAGCATAATCTCTTCCAGTCCCATCCATGTTGATACAAAAGTTGGGTATTCATCTTTTCTGATGGAGGCATAATATTCCATTGTATATATGGACCACATCTTCTTTATCTAACATATTTCTTTCTTAAGTTTGATACTAGACATGTTATAGATATTATGGGAACTGGGAAATATTTCAGTAATCTTTCCCAACTGATAATGGGATTTTACAGGAAAACATAACATTTCAATATTAAACTGGTTCTGGTCACCTTGTTGAACTTCTTCATTCATACCCATAGTTAGCCAATTGATTTTTTAAGACTGTCACTCACAAATTATAGCAGTATTGTTACATTTTAAATAAATGAAATGAACATTTCTTTTTGTTATTTAACTTAAAGTGTAGGATTTTGTTATGTACTATGTTATATCTCCATGACTAGTAGGTATTTAATAAATATTTACTATAGGAATGGTAAAAGAATGTTACTGTTTGATAGTTTTATCATTAAGTTTGATCAATGGGGATTTCTAATAATTGTACTTGAGAAAGTTTTCTATTATAATGAGTACATTAAGATTTTTTCTTTCTATTTAAGTCTATATGTTGTTTTATTAAATTATTTTCATTGTCCACTGAGGTAATAAGATGACTTGTATATCTTAATTATTAATATACTGGTTATATGAACATATTTTCAATAATTGATTAATTTTTGCATTCTTCAAATAAAACCCATCTGGTTATGATATATCTTTTCATATATTGCTAGAATCTTTATATTAAATTTTCTGTAGGGCTTTTGCTTTTATAGTCATTAATGATATTAGCCTATAATTTTCTATTACATTACTATCCATGTCAGTGTTTGATATCAGCTTATAGTGACACTGTAAATGATGTTTTTTTTTTAAAAACATTTCATTTTTGAATAATCTCTCCACCCAATATGGAGCTTGAACTCACAGCCCCCACATCAAGAATCACATGCTCTATGACTGAGCCATACAGGTGCCCTGTAAAATGAGTTTTGATTCCCATCTCTGGAAATATATTAGACTATACGTTAATCTAAAACTCCTCCTGACTTATGGGTGGTTCTTTTGGTTAAGTATCTGCCTTTGGCTCAGGTCATGATCTTGGGGTCCTGGGATTAAGCTCCTCACCAGGCTCCCTGCCTTCTCTCTCTGTCAAATAAACAAATAAAATCTTTTAAAAATAAATAAACAAATAAAACTCCACCCATTACAGAAGCATGTAAAAATGAAGGATACAATATAATAGGCATTCCTTAAATGCACAGATAAACTGCCAATAATGTAAAAAATAATGACAACAAAAAACAAAAGGAAACAAAAATCCAAAGAGTAAGAAAAGCTGACTCTAAGCTACCAATGAAATTCCCATTTTTATATGTTAGATATAACCATTGAATGACCATGTAGAGATGGGGGAAAATACTGGGTCTTTAAAATAAGAGAAATTGAGACTCAGGTGCCAGAAAAAGTTAATGTCCTCAAAGAATAACTAGTAATAAATTCACCTATAGCTACAATGAGTCAACAATAAAGTTCTGTTTACTTCAAAGGACGATCAGAGAAGGGGGATATATCAATTTTGAAGGTGTGTAAACATGATACCATGTAATAGATATTTTGAAGGAAGGCGAGAACCTCTTTGGAGGAATTGCCCACATCCTGGGCCAAGCGAGTTTTACAATGAATCCTATGGAAGAGTTCACAGTCTAAAACTATAAAACACGCAACATAACACTTTACCACAAGTTGAAGAAAACATATGGAAACAGGTAGCTTAACCACCTAGAGATTTGGATAATAGAATACACAAATGTGGAGATTATAAAATCAGTGTGTTTTATATTTTAATTGGTTGAAAACATTACAAAAAACTAAAAACACACGCAAAAGAAGAACGTGCTGTATTAGTCAGCTTGAGCTGCCATAACAAAATATGACACCAGATGGTTTAAATAACAAACTTATTTTCTCACAGTGCTGGGATGGATGTTATTCTGCCTAACACACCTGCATAAACAAACAAACAAACAAAAACACACTTCAAGCCATGACAGTTTCATTGGTGAATTCCAAAAACATAAGAAAAAAATCTCACCCTCGTAGAGAATATATGGAAGAGAGGATGATTTCCCATCTTATTTATGAGATCAGAATAACTCTGATACCAAACGTGGCTGCACGGTTTCTGAAATGTAAATTATAAGCCTGTATTCTCATGAGCATAGATGCAAAACTCTCTAACACAATATTAGCAAATTGAACCTAGGAATATATAAAAAAAATGTCATAACTGTGAGATTTAGCCTCATTTGGGTTAATATTTGCCTATTTAAATCTGAGAGGCAATTAATATAATTCACCAAATAAAAAATAAGAAAAGTAATAAGTTTATTTCAATATATGCAGAAAGAATGTTTGATTAAATGCGACCTTCATTTATGTAAAAAAATTCTTAGAAAACTAAGAATTTAAAAAAAAAGTTTCTTCAATCTGATAAAGGAAACTAAGGAAATCTACAGTTGCCATGCTGCTCCATGGCAGAACATTAAACATTGTTCCCCTAAGATCAAAAGCAAGGCGAGGATATGTCTGTCATCATCAATAGGACAGTAAGGCGAGAAAATACTGGAAAGGTTTAAATATTAGGAAGGAGTATGTAAAACCATCATTATTCACAGACAGCATGACTGTGTACATGGGAAATCCTATGACATCTACACAAATGTTACTAGAAATACAAAGTTAACATACAAACTCAATTGTTTTTCCAAAATCTAGCAAAACTAATTGAAAAATGAAATTGAAAATATATTATCATTTATACTATTATAAAAATATCGAATAAGGAATATATTTAGCAAAAGATGTGTAACATTTCTACATTGAAAACTGGAAAAAATGCTGAGAAAAATGAAAAAAGATTGAATTAATGGGGATTTATACTCTGAATTGGGAGATTCAATATTGCTAAGATGGTAATTGTCCTCATACTGATTTATAGACTCTATGTAATTCCAATGGGAACCTCAGCTGGCTATTTCTTTTTTTATAAAGCAACAGAATAATATAAATATTTACATAGAAACCTAAAAGATCTAGAATAGCCAAAATTACCTTTGCCAGTTCCCTAAGAATTTAAATAAATACCTATCCTATGACCCATAAAATCTACTCCTAATAATGTATCCAAAACCAAAATAGAACGTATGTTTACATAAACTCTGATAGCAAGCTCATTCATAATATATAAAATTGTAAAGAGTTCAAACACCTATCAACAAATAGAATAAATTGAATAAATTGTTATATAATAATAATACACTGGAACTCCACTCAACTAAACAGAAGAACACACTACTGATAAATGCTACAATAGGGATGAAGCTCAAAAATATCACACTGAGTGAAAGAAATTGGACACAGATCATATATACTGTATGATTCCATTTCTATAAAGCCTATGAACAGTCAAAATTAATCTATGATGTTAAAGATCAGAAAGCACCTTGGAGCAAGAGGAAACTCTCTGGGGCAAAAGAAATGTTGTCCACTGTGATTGTGTGTGTGTTTAGAGGGGCAGGGTGATGGGGAGGAGAATAATTACAAAAAAATAGTTATAAAAAGTTACAAAAAGTCAAAGGTCATCACACCAAATATTTATGATTTGCTCAGATCATCCTATTCTATTTAAAGTGTACCTCCAAAATTCATACCCAATTACATCCCACTGAGATTGTAGACACCAAAGACAGGAGAAAATCTTAAAAGGAATCCAGAGGAAAAAGACAGATTTTCTGCATTATGCTGGCAAACTGTCAGTGGTACAACCAAAGGGCAATATGATGTCAGGAAGGTAGAAATCCCCCTTCGACGTGTATCATAAAAGAAACACAAATCTCATCACATGATATCTCCCAGAAACAGATGTGAGTCATCAGAAAAGCGTTCTAAATTTTTATTTATGCTGTCCTAAAACTAATTTAATCAGAACTTGAATTGGTTTTGAAAAAAATACCATTAAAAGATTTTGTAAATAAGATCTCTGATAATTGAAATTAAATACACAGCAGAAATGTTATAAAGCAGACCAAATATAGATAAAGATTAAATAACAAAAGTTGGAAGTTTAATTTGAGAAATTTCCCCAGAACATACTGTAAAGAGGTAGAAATTTGAAAGGAAAACTTTGTCTCATGTGAAGTAAATCCAGAAATTTCCACATCCATCCAACTGAGGCTCCAGTAGAATAGACATCATGTATTGACACATGAGAATTTTCCTTAATTTATGATACCTCAGATGGAAGGAGTCCACCAATTATCAAGTAGAACTAACTAAAGAACATAACTAGCCATATTTACAAGCTTCTTATTGAATCTATGCCAATTAAGTGAGAAAATAATTATTTCAGATACCCAGGACCTCAGAGCTAGCCCTCAGGAATCAATACTTCAGAATTTCACAGAACATATAACTCCTCTATTTTCATCCCTTCACTTTAGGAGTGCTCTTTGCAAGTTTATGAAGTTCTTCTTGCAATTTCTCTTTTTAGTTTTCCAAATGCATTTCATTGTGTTTTATTTTCAAGAGTTTTTTGAAATTAGTTTGCCTATAGTTGGTTATTATTTTAATAGAGATAAATTTGTCTTTGTCCTTGAAGAGTCCATACTGTCTAGGGAATATCAACAATAGTTAGCCCCAAAGATTGGGAAAATGGGAAATAAACACCCTACATCATTTTATAATGTGATCAGATTCTAGGACTACAATGTAGATGACATTTCTCACTGTCCAAGAGATGCATTCAAAATATGAAAATTCTTCCTTCTCCACATGTTGCCAACCTTATTTCCAGAATTCTAGATGCTCTCCAAAAATTAGAAGAGAATTTCTGTTGGGCCCCTGGGTGGCTCAGTCAGTTAACATCTGCCTTCAGCTCAGGTCATGATCCTGAGGTCCTGCGATTGAGCCCCACAATGGGCTCCCTGCTCAGTGGAAATCCTGCTTCTTCTTCTCCCTCTGTCTCTCTCTTCTGCTTGTGCTCTCTCTCTTTGTCAAATAAATAAATAAAATCTTAAAAAAAAAAGAGAGAGAGAGAATTTCTAGATCCATTGCTTCAAGAGTTTGGACAAACTATAAAAACCCAGTGATACTAAGTTCAATAAGTGGCAAAAACTTGAAACCTTGAAATTTGGGGTTTGTGTAGTCAAAATAACAGGTTGAATAACTGAGTCTCACAGTCTTCAACCACAGCACTGAACTCTCCAGCAGCCCAAGAAACCTGTCATTCACACATTAAGGAGCATGAGATTGCATGGAGCACTGGGTGTGATGCATAAACAATGAATCTTGGAACACTGGAAAAATAAAATTAAATTTAAAAAACAAAGGAGCATGAGGTGGTGGTCAAACTAGTTTTCGAGGTCATTGCAGATTGCGTTTCAGCTTTAAGCTCTACACGACTCTGGCAATGCCATAGAAAAGAGTAGCCTAAATTTTTACCCTCGGTTATTCTCATCTGCAAAATGGATACGACCAAACCTACTTTACACAATCTGGGGGGAAGATTAGCAGAAATAGATAGTCATCATCATTATTATCAGATAATAATAGGCAATATTTTGTGAATACTTAAAACACGCCAGGCTTCATGTTAGGTATGTTTCCAGATCATCAAAAGAGGTGCCATCCCCTCCCCAGCTTTACAGATGAGGAAACTAGGCACAGAGTGTCTATGGTCTGCACACTTCCAGGGTGTAGGACTCGTGACACACAGCTCTGTATGAAACTGCAGATGCTCACCAGCGTCTGGGAAATCAAACCAAACCAAGAACAAAAACATAAGGCTTATGGAAATTTGACTTCCAGACCAAGTATCTGTATTTTTTTTTTAATTTTTTAAATTTAATTTATAAAAGTTAGATTTTAAATAAAATGTAAGATTTTATTTATTTGTTTGAGAGAGACAGAGACAGAGAAAGAGCACAAGCAAGGGGGAGCAGCAGGCAGAGGGAGAAGCAGGCTCCCAGCTGAGCGGAGAGCCAGATGGGACTCTATTCCAGGACCCTGAGATCATGACCTGAGCCGAAGGCAGAGGCTTTAACCCACTGAGCCACCCAGGGGCCCCTTAAAGCAGTATTTTAAAGGACCACTTCTACTTGAAGTAGAGATGGTCAGTGGATCAGCAACCTTTCCAGGTCATTGGTCAAGTATTCAGGGTTTCCTCCTCTCGGGTCCCAGGTCCTTCCGTAGGGGCTGGCACAAATACAAAGTGGCTGTACATGCTTTAGATCAGCCACCCTTACCATTCTTGTCCAGTCTGTAAACTTATTGTGGCCATACATGCAGAAGTCATAATCTTGTCTCTTGAAAAATATCATGCGAGGGTTTAGTAATGTAAATTTTTTAAAGCTCTTTTTTAGATTGCAAAGGTAAGCTGAACATTTCTCTCTCTCTCCTTTTTTTTCAAAGATGGTTCAAGATGCCAAAACAGGGAAATGTGTTGACTTGATGATGGACATTTTTATTTTTAAGATCTAAAAATGAATTCTTCTACTTCTCATTGCCAAGTTTGAGATTCTGTTCCACAGTAGTCTGATTATTGAGACTTTTCCAATGTCTGCTTAAAAATCACTACAGGCCTCCATGGACCTGTGGCCTATGTGATGTGGGGTCAAAGCTGCCCTTTGAAATAGATGCTAGCACAGGAGCTCTGAGAGCTTCTGAAACCCACTGAAAGAGAATTTGATTGAGCAATAACCTGCCTCTTACTAACACAGAAAACAATATGATTTCTTTAAAAGGATTTGTTTTGTTTTGTTTTGAGAAAGAGTCAGAGAAGAGGGTGAGAAGGGGGTGAGGGGCAGAGGAAGATAATCCCAAGCAGACTCACCATGGAGCACAGAGCCTGATGCAGGTCTTGATCCCACGACCCTGAGATCATGACCTGAGCTGAAATCAGGAGTTGGATGCTTAACCAACTGAGCCACCAAGATGCCCTTATAAGGGCTGCTTTTGCAGACAAAAGGCAAATGGAGCTTAGACTTAATTCATGTTGGAAATGCATTGTGGTCAAGTTTTTTGGTATGAATAATTGGCCCCTTCTCTTATCCCTGAGGTCTAATTACACACACCTTCATTTTGGTCACAAGCTTCTATCAGCTTCATTTTCTTCTGCATGGTTGGTTGTTTGCTTTTGCATTTTTTTTTCTGGGTGGTGCATCTCCTCATGAGTTGGTCTCCCCAACCCAACCCGACTGTGAACTCTCAAAAAGAGACAGAACTGAATTATTTCTGTTTGTCCAGCAACCATCCTAGAACCTGACACATTCTATTTTAGTAATATATTTGTTAAATTACCCGCCTTCAAAAGACAGCCACATGTTACGTCACCCATACGCCCTCTGGGCTGTGTTCAGACCTCTATTCAGACAAAGAAACGAAGGGAGGAGATCTTTGGAGGATTTTACACCTTCTCGGCAGTTTCACCTCATTATTTTCCACTGATTCGTTCTCCCACCGTACGTGTTGCCTCTTCGGTGACATAAAAACAAGTAGCCATGACCAGCAGGAATTAGAGGCCCCAGAACCTTCTAGAACTGGGTCAGCCTTCAATGAGCCCTAAAGCCTGGGGGAATAGCACGTCACCTCCCTGAAGCCTGGCTTTCTCCACTTTTACAATGGGAATCCTAGTCAAGGCCATGCCTGCCCCACGGAGATACTGTAATTATCCCATGAGTCAGGCGAAGAAAGTTCACGGGGATGAAAGTGACACTGGAGGTCCAGAGAATTTGCTACGTTGACAAACGGACTCCATTTCTGCCTAGACAACAGTGACAGAATGTTTCCTTTGTAGGTATTTTTGTTAAGGTAACTTTACCCAATCAGGAAACATCAGTGTTAAAAAAGTGTAAAGTGACAGCACGTGAAGGACACCATTGTGCCAGGACAGCAGGGGCGGTGGGTGGTGGACTGAGAGTCTGGCAGACTCCGCTCAGGGGGTCTTCATTCACTCCTCATGGGAACGTGAACTATAGAAGTTACAAAGCTCCCCCTTCACCGCCCGTTCAATAAGGGGACCCTATTCAGAGAGGTGAGAGACCACACAAGACTCTCGGGTATTAAGACACAAAGTCAAAGGCGCTAATGATTGAATCTAATGTTAGAACTGGTATTGATGACCTCACGTCTCCGTAGACAGCCTTCATTCGCTTCCGTGTTTATTCGCTGAGGAGTTCATTCCACTAACATCCCTTCATTGCACATGGATTCCTTCCGGTCACACCAAGAATGAATCCATCCGGCCTCGCATGAATTGTCACCTGCTGTGGCTCCCCTTAGCCCAAGGAATTCTGCTACAGGGTGACCTTTCTCTCTGGAAAAGGCAAAAGGTGGTTTCTGTTTGAGAAACTGCCTTTCAGGCCACAAAAGTGGAGCCCGGACAATTCCCCTCTGTCCTGCTGAGAGTTGAGTCCCTATCTGGAGAAAGGTCCATCTCCTCCATTCAAAGAAAAATATATTCCAAACCAGGGACTCTTCCACACGGGGCAGGCCGCCTCTTAAACATCCAATATCCCAAAAACTGAAATGCTGATCTGTGAGTAAAGAAATCAGAACCATATGGCTTTTCCCCCCCTTAATAGACATATGGGCTTTACAAAATAGGGAGAAACATATTTGGCAAAACGCATCTCAAATTTTACTCAAACCACAGAACTTTAAAAATATCTTAACATGTCTAATGAACCCAGAATGTGTCCTTGCTCACCCAAATTAATCTAACACCATTCTAGTAAACATTATACCTACTATGTGCCAGGCATATAAACACACACGCACACACGCGTGCACACTGAGAGAAGGCATGAATGCAAGTATAAATATAATGCAGTATAAGGCATCGATATATGTTTGTGGGAAATGTCAAGGGAGTTCAGAGCGGACAGCAGCGAGTTGTGTCCCCAGGGTAGGGCGCTGGTATCAGAAAGCTATCAGGAGAATGTGGGGTTCGCACCAGGCTTTCACAGATCCAAAGTGGCCTTCCAGACAAGAAAGGGAAGGAGGGAAGGTTGCAGGCCAAGAGAGCTGTGGGAATGAAGGTCTCAGGTCCTCAACGCGTAGGGCAGCCAAGGATCCAAGTCTTGCCCGAAAGGCTGCAGCTCAGAGAGCCTGGTGTTGGGGCTGGAGGGGGGTACTGGTGAGCCAGACTGGTCAAAACACCCAAAGAAGCCTGGACTCAAGCCGTTGCATAGTGGACAGCCTTGGGAAACAACTTTTGCAATCATTATAAAAATCACGTACACGGGTGGAATTTCCTTTAGAGCGAAAGAGTAAAAAGTGGGGCCTAACTCGCAGGCACCCCATCAGTCCTCACCTCCCAGGCAACCTCGAGTGGGGGAGAAAGAACAACTGCCTGTGCATTTTTCCAGAAATGTTTGCATGTATCACAGAACATGTATGTGTGCAGGGGCGTCTGTGTGCATACACTGAGATAGAAATCTCCTTCTATTTAACTTTGTGTCCGGGGAGGCTTAAGCAGGGGGTTGGCAGAATCACGGCTGTACTTCAGAGAAATCGCAAGGACCTCAAAGGGCACTAAGTAAGCAGCACACAGCAGCTCGGGTGGACCAGGAATGTCCAGTTCTGAGCAGCTCGGTCCCTGGATGCTTCTGAAATCGTCCTCAGACCCAGTGTTTCATGAAATGTGTCTCTTATTCATTTTTTTTCCTGCTGTGCTATTTACTTCCATTCATAGAGTAGCTTCAGTTCAATAAATGATGTGTTTGCCACCAGAACAATTTGATTCTCATTCTAATTATAGCAACAAGCTGCTTCCCCTAAGCATATTATGGGTGTTTCATTATTTTAAATTGTTATCTTCCATATTAATTACAGAAACAGTTGATCTTTTCTGATAAGCAGGCAGCTGCAAATTCCCTTTTTATGTCTCATTGTAATAGGTGAAGCATCAGGTAAAAATTAAATCAAACTCTAATACAAGTCATGATAGAGGCACACGAAGGTGGCAGTGCGCCTTCTCCACCGGGCCGGGGCTTGCTGTTTTCCAGAAGCAGGGAGCTGCCTGGCTTGGCCCCCAGGCGGGGCACACCCTCCAGCTCGCCCGGTGCTGCTGACCAAGGTCTTGTAAAAAGCCTCTTCCTGCAGGAAAATGAAGAATTGACGCAGGAGTAAATCAGCTCCCGAAATAGGGAAGGTCAGACAGAGGGGTGACTCCCCGCTCTGACCCATAATTAGGGCTGTCACTCACTAGAAGGAGGGGTCAGGGTGATGGGACACAAGAGTTCTGGGAAAGCCTCTCCCTGCAAGGAGAGAGGCCAAAGGCTCAAGTGACTCACGTTTGATGTTCTTGATTACCATCAGGAGTGGGGACAGGTGGGGCCATCCCAGCTCAGAGCCCAGAAGCCGGAATATGCCCAGACAGGCCACCGAGCCCTCCCTTGCCTGGTGCGGTTGGGTCACGTGTCAGGGCCAACCCCAGGGGCAAAGACAACATGATTCTGGAGGAGTGGCCTCCATTTGGTGTGACCGTCAGAGATAGGCTGAACCAGCCCCAGCCCCAGCCCCCCACGGGGCTGCTCCCCAGGCCCGCCGGCGGCTGAGCCGTTTACATCTGGTGGTTCACCTCCTTCCTATGGGTTGCTCAGAGGTATGGAGGGAGGCATTTGAAATAAACAAAGCAGCAACAACAACAAAACTCAAGACATGCCAGAATGAAGATAAGACAAGAGTGAAATAAAATCACAGTGAGGGGCGCCTGGGTGGCTCAGTCAGTTAGGCATCTGCCTTTGGCTCAGGTCATGATCTTGGGGTCCTGGGATGAAGCCCCACATCAGGCTCCCTGTTCAGTGGAGAACCTGCTTCCCCCTCTCCCTCTGTTTGCTGATCCCCCTGCTTGTGCTCTCTCTCAAATAAATAAACAAAATCTTAAACAAAAATTTAAAAATTAAATCACAGTGAGAGAAGACTGAGGGATTAGTAAAATAAATACACGCGGAATTGGTTCGTAGCAAAGTTCACCAGATGGTCCTTTACAATTGTTAAGGTGGAGTTAGAAATTTAGTTCTGAGCTTCCCAGAAGGCAAAGCAAAGAAGGAAACATGGTTATAAGACCTGTACTATCCAGACATGGAAAACACAACACAAGTCACTCTGAGCTGAGATCAATAGTCAGACATTTAACTAACTGAGCCACCCAGGTGCCCCAAAATTAATTTTTTTAATATGCAAAAAGATCAGGAGAACTCACACCTGAGGTAAATTTCTCCAGGATGCCCTCATGAAGAGAACATCACATGTGGAGTTGACAGTGTCCCCCCCAGCAGCCCCACAGTAAGCCTGTTTTTCAATATCCCCATCCCAAGTGGAGGTCACAACACTGAAGTTTACTTCCATTAAAGTCCCTTTATGGACGATGAAAGCCACAGTCTGCATTGGTTTGATCTTGAAAGTGGGTGAATCCCAGAATTTGTTTGTAGAGCCCTTGTGATGCATGTGCTACACAGAAACACCAGAACATGTAAGAGATTTATGGCGAAACTGAAATTTAGCATGTTTGGGAAGCAAGGGGGAGAAAACTTCTGGGATGTCAAGGTCAGCATATAAGAAGGAAAGTGATGAAAAAAGCCCTTTCCTGCATAATATCAGCAAGGCACAGTGTTTCATGGTCTTCCTGCAACACTGTCCAGTGGAAACTTCTGGGATGATGGAAATATTCTCTACCTGCCCTGTTCAATCTGGCCACTACCACATGTGGCCATTGAGAACTTGAAATGTGGCCGTTGCAATGAGGAAACTGAATTTCTAATTTCGTTTAATTTCAACTAATTTAAGCTTAAGTGTAATGAGTCCCATGTGGCTGGTGACCACCATATTGGAGGTGCTGGTGTGTCCATTCACTTTCTCTGTCACATTGTGGCTCTTCCCCCTCCCAGCATCCCTTCCCAAGTTGACAGGATTTGTTCTTCTGTCCATTCAAAGCTGAACACACAGTGCACATGGAAACCACACCAAGGATGCTCCCTTGGGAAGGCACGAGGCGGTGTCCAAAAGAGCAGCGCCAAAGGAGCTTCAAACCTTGACTTTTAGTGAACTTTGACATGGAACATAACTTCCCTTGGCCTCGTCTTTCTCATTTCTAATGAGGAAAATAACCTAATCCCCTAAAAGCACCTGGATATATGGTTATAAATGGATGGCCACATAGAGTCCCAGCTACACATGAGCAAATACAGAGAAACAGGTTTAAATGAAGACAGTAATTTGGGGTGTCTGACTGGTTCAGTCAGAAGAGCATGTGACTCTCGTTCTTGGGGTCATGAGTCCGAGATTACTTAAACTGAGTATAGAGATTACTTAAATAAATAAACATTTTAAATAAATTGCGATAACATTTATTTGTAAATTTTTAAAAGCTAATTAGGAAATACTACCCAGCATAGATTTATCTTAATTTTAATTTTCTCCCCCACATACTAGGCATCACTTGGGAGAAGGGAGAGAAGTGTTCATTCATTCATTCATTCATTCAATGAATGCTTACCCACTTCCTATCATGCTCCTGGTTTCTGGGGTCCCTTGTTCTGGAGGGGCGCTCCACACAACCACTTTACACCTGCATATCAGAAAGACCTTTACCCCTGCCCAGATAGCACCTTGAGAAACACCCAGTCCAAACCAGTGAGTCCACATGGACCATGTTACTGAAGGACACCTTCCACAAAATATGGCAGAAACATGATGGATGGTTCAAAATGCTTTGATCCATCTCCACTTGAAACAATAGCTATTATCTTTTTACAAAACTCAAATAATGCTGAAAGGCAATATTTTGCAATATGTTCAGCATGAAATGCAGAAAAGATCCTAAAGAGGATCTAAACAACCCAGAGTGGGGATGAGGGGACAGGCCAGGTGCCTCTCAAGGGAAACACACTTCAAGCTGCCTGCTTTGCCTCCTCCTGTTTGCTGAACCCTTGATAGTGAGAACGCTTAAGATCTCTGCCTTTAGCCTAATTGTGTCATCCCTCTATTTTTAAGTCACACGAAGGCCCCCATAGGAGCACCCATAGAAGAAAATAAGAACTCTTCAATGTGACATTCAAATTCCTTCTTCTCCTTCTGCTCCGCAACTTCAGCATTATTTCCTGTCCCTGCTCTGGTCCACCTGCCTCCCGAGGTTTCCAGGCATGCCCGGCTGCCTTCACCCATCCCTGTTGTCTGTCCTCTCTCACCTTTCCCTATCAACAGCTCTCCTTCCAGACCGCTATCTCTGTCCAGTCCTGAGTTACTCGGGCCGAGCCAGCCCTGCCAGATCGATGCTCCAGTCTCTGCACACGCTCCACTCACTTGCGAGGATAGATAGCCCTGACTACCTTCCCTTGAGATGTGGAGCTGATTGGGGTGGGAATCCAGCCCTTATATAAAGCTGTTGCTCAAATGTATTAAGTCCTCTCCCTGCTTCCAGCACTTTTTTGGAATGCCCTCATTGATGCACAACAATCCTCCCTCCATGCAATGCAGTCAGGCAGCCACTGTGACAATCTCCACTTTTTCTGAAGAGGAGCAGGTAGTAGAGGCAGGTCAAGTGATGTGCCCAGAGTAACACAGTTTCTGAGTGACAGAGAAGTTGTCTGACTTCAGACAGCATAAATTCAGTATCTAAGTCTTGACATCTGTCTGCTTCCAGGACCAAGCCCAATGTCCGGCACACAGAGATCAACAAATAGTGGTGGATTGGACTTTATAAGCACAGGGGTAAGAAGTTAAGGGACCCCACAGCCAGCCTGCTGAGCTACTGGGCTGCTGGGCACCCCCCTACCCTTTTGTTCCATTTCTGCTTAACACGGACCCTCGGCCTGGCAGGATCAGGCTCAACATCCAAGATGCCACTACCCCATCTCCAAAACTCCAAAACAAAATGTGCTGTGCCACACACACTGGACCTATCCCCTCCTTTCTGCCTCACTCTTGCTCTGCATGGGTCCACCGTTGTCCTTATTGATGTCTCCTAGTCACCCTAGACCTCACAATTTCTCTCCTGCTCTTTCTATTCTGTGGTCGTGCTTTGGTCATCACTATGGGCCACTCACACAGGCACTTCTCTGCATGGGATTCACTTAGTCTGCCCCCCAGATCCTAGGAAAGGGGCAGTGAATTCGGCATCCTCCTGTTGCAAAGGAAAAGTGAATCTCAGAAAGATTTACATCATGCAACGAAAGCATGGCAAGATAGACATTCCAGTCCATGTTCATGTTTCTCTATCAAGATACATGTGAGAGGCACAGGGTCTGGGGGCTAGTGTCAATCATAAGTTAGACTGGGTTGGACTTTCCCATCATTTTCCACTTATGCTTTTCTTTATGCATTTCCCCCTTATATTTGTTGTCGTTCTTGCAATATTCTATCTCATAATAAACTCGCAACATATACATCTTTGTCAGTGTGTATATCATTCAAGCAAGAATGGTCTTACCTTTTATACCATATGTTCTCTCCTACTTTTTCTAAAATACTCTGCTAGTGCATGGTATAGTCCACATTCCCCTTAACTCTGCTGGTAGAATGGCAGTGCACATATGACTAGAAAGGTTATCAGAGCCAGCAAGACAGAAGGGAGTGATGAGGACCGTGGAAAAATAAAGACAGAATACTCTATCTAAAGGGCGTATCTGAGGTTAAAAGCCAGTGGAGAGGCGGCTGACTGGCTCATTTGGTTAGGTGTCTGACTCTTGGTTTTGGCTCAGGCTGTGATCTCAGGGTTAGGAGATCAACCCCCACATCAGGCTCTGCATTCAGCCGCTCAATACAGAGTCTTCTTGAGGTTCTCTCCCTCTGGCCCTCCCTCCAGGCACTCATTCTCTCTCTCAAATAAATAAATTAATCATTAAAACATTTTTTTTAATTTATTTTTTTTAAGATTTTTATTTATTTGAGAGAGACAGAGTACAAGCAGGGAAGAGGGGCAGAAAGAGAGGGGGAAGCAGGCTCCCCACTGAGCCGGGACCCCCATGTGAGACTCAATTCAAGGACCCCACGATCGTGACCTGAGCCGAAGGTGAACGCTTAACTGACTGCGCCATCCAGGAGCCCTATTTTTTTTTTTTTTAAAGATTTTATTTATTTGACAGAGAGAAACACAGCAAGAGAGGGAACACAAGCAGAGGGAATGGTAGCGGGAGAAGTAGGCTTCCTGCAGAGCAGAGAGCCTGATGCGGGGCTCGATCCTAGGCCCCTGGGATCTGACCTGGGCCGAAGGCAGATGCTTAACGACTGAGCCACCCAGGTGCCCCCAGGAGGCCTATTTTTAAAAATTTTAAAAATAAAAGCCAGTGGATCATGATCTCAGGATTTCCCTATCTTCTCATTTGTAAAGAGAATCAGGCAATGGAGATTTTAAAATGAAATCTAGGTCCAAAACCTTGGTAACTAATTCAAATGTTTTTTTGGTTTTGTTTTCATAGGACATTTTTTCTTTATTTAAAAAAAAAAGGAAAAAGGAAAATTTTCCCAAAGGCCTAAAACATCTTAAAAATTACTAGCTTGCAAGTTGCTTTCCAACATATGTAGCCATCTCCAACACCCTGCCTCACGTGAATAATCTACCTGACCTACCTTTTTTTTTTTTTTTAAAGATTTTATTTATTTGACAGAGAGAGATCACAAGCAGGCAGAGAGGCAGGCAGAGAGAGAGGAGGAAGCAGGCTCCCCGCTGAACAGAGAGCCCGATGTGGGGCTCGATCCCAGGACCCTGAGATCATGACCGGAGCCGAAGGCAGAGGCTTCAACCCAATGAGCCACCCAGGCACCCCTCTACCTGATCTACCTTATCAGTGAGCTCCTCTTCTGCTGATTTCCTGACTCCAACTCAACCCTAAACCCCTTGAGGGCAGGGATGCAGCCTGACATAGCTTTCTCAGCCTGCATGGTGCTTTCCACAAAACTGAGCTACAGATACTGTTCCTGATGCACTCTGATTAATTGATTTCACTCCCTCCACAGGAACTCTCAGAGCAGAGAAGAACCTATTTCCGAATTGTCTGTTGGGCATGGATATTTGTACAGATTATCAGATGTACACATTACCAGATCTGATCTCATAGCTTCATAACGAGGCAGGCATAATGCCCATTTTAAAGATAAGAAAATTGAGGGGCAAAGGCACGGAGTCATCTTTGTGTCGCACGTCTGCCTACAACCCGTGTCTGCCTAATTCTAAAAAGCACTTTTCTCCCACTACTCCATACCCACACAAAAGCCAACATTTTCCCAAGGATTTTGTTTGAAAAGATGTGTTCCAGTTAAGCGACCTTTGAAAATGTAAACGTAGAAAGAATGAGTCAAGTACCGTCGCTGTGATTAGAGTTTGTGACTGCACAAAGCCAGCAGACTCCTCATAGACAGAGGGGCTGAGCTGATTGCTTTGTACACAAGTGAAAATGTCTCCCTTTAAAATGCTGAAAGGCAAATTAAACCCTTTTGGGATGATTCCAATGCAGAGATTCTTTAAAGCGAATTTCTCTCCACCAGCCAGGGCATGTCAAAGAGCCAAGCGGAGAAGAAGCGACAAGTGCCAACCTGGCTGGTCAATTGAGCTTTGTCCCTCAAGAGTGTATGAATTGGGGTCGCGGCAGGTCAAAAGGGAGGGCTCCAGAGCCTGCCACGTTCCCCTTTGAATCAACAGCCACCTCCCTCCTGAGCAGCACCTTGTCGCCTTCCAAAAGAAGTTGCCTTTAAAGTAGAATTACTCCAGAAAACAACCCAAGAATCTTAAGTCCTACTCCCAATAGCGCTGTGTGATGGATAAGCAATAAATCACTTATCCTCTCTGGACCTTTTTGTCATTATAAGAAAACTTGCACATGGCAGGTTTGGGAGGAAACATGCTGTCTAAAGCCCCTTCCAGCTCTGATGCCTCCAGATTCCACTGAATTCTTCCCAGCCTCAAGTTCTGGTGGTGACCTTGATGGCTTCCTCTGAATGGAGGTCTTTTTTGGCAGGTTGTTCCTCCTGGATACCCAGACATCGAAACCGGGGTCCCATCCTAAGTGCTTCGCATCTATTAACTCATTGACCCTCCACAGCAATTTTATAGAGTAGGTACTGTGGGGAAACTGAGGTATGGAGCAGTCAGGCACCGTCTAAGGTTCACACAAGGATTGCCCAAAGGTTCTGGTAAGCTAGAGCTTAGGATTTGAACACAGGTCTGTATGGCTTTAGAGATTTACTCTTTACTACTAGATCAGTGGTCCCTAAGCTTCTCTGCACCTGAGCATCATGTAGGGAAGCTTGGAAAATTTCCAAAACTAAAGCCTTGCCCCAGACCAATTAATTTACCACGTCTGGGGGTGGCATATAGGCGTCACAGTTTTGGGAAACTCCCCAGGTAATCCCAAAGTGCAGACAAGTTTGGGGACGCTGTACCATCTGATAGTCTCCCTCAATCCTTGTGTGTGGGAGACGAGATCATGCAACAACTGAGAGGGAAGAATTTGGTTCGGGGCTGTGTCACTTGCTAGGCATGTGAGCCTTCACAAGGCACTAGATTTTCTCCAGCCTGTCTTTCACCCTGACCCAGCCCCACCACTGTTTGCTCTGTTGTTCGTTCGGTGATCGCTTACTATTTCCGAGGCTCACTTTTCTCATCTTTAAAATGACTTTCTAAATACCTATGCACCAAGGTTCTTACAGAGGCAAAGGAAACAAGTGTTTGAAACAATGTATGAGGCTTAACCCCCCGCAGGGTCAGATAAACACACACACACATGAATCTTGTAACACTGAAAAAAATAAAAGTATTTGGGAACACACACACACACACAACACACACAACACACACAACACACGCACACACACAGTTCAGACCACAAACACACCTAGTTCAAGGAGCTCAGACACATTCATGCACAGTCATGGCATGAACGTATGTCTAATTCAATTGCCATCTTTAAAAAATCAGTCTTCTCTAACAGCTTATTTGTTTATTTGCGTTTTACAAAGATATCATCAGCATCCTCCCCTACCCCCATCTTCTTTGTTGCCTGCTGACTGTTTTTCTTTAAGTTCAGAGAAGAGAAGGCGACGTTAGCTGAAGGTGCTTTTCTGGCTGGACTGTTGGTGGTGGTGGTGGGGAGGGCTTTTTCATAAATTTGAAAAATAAAAGTGTTTTCATTTTCCAGTCGCCGTAATAACCTTGCGAGAGCTAGAAAATGAGAGTCTATTTTCTAACTGAAATTGTTTTCCTCAATCGCAGGCTCTCTCTTCACACTTGTTGGCTATTATTGTAGGGTTGCTAATGAATGGTGACCTTCTGCTGGAGCTCCCAATAATGCATTCTTTTAAATACAACAGGGATGTCTTAAGTTACACAGATGTTTCAAAGAAGAGGATAATGTATATCTCACTTGGGTGGCACCATTCATTAGAATTGTCTTTTTACCAATAGAGTTAATGGAATATTCCTCCTTCAGGTTTCATATTTTATCAATGCCACCTGCCAGAATGTTGTCATTCACTATTATAGTGGTCCCTTGCTCCCTCTCTATTGGTCACTTCATGCTGAAGAGTTACGCTTTTAGAAACCCCTTGACTTTATCCATGACTCCAAAGCCTCCATCCTGCTAAGTGATCGTCTCTACTCTTAAGCTTCTTCTGTCTTGACTATTTTAATGACAGTCCAATCCATCCTCCCACTGCCGCCGGAAGCAGCCTTTCAAACACATATCCAATACCATCCACCTGATTTAATACCTCTTCTGGCTCTCCATGTACGCGAGAAAAAGCACTGTGCATAGATCCCTTAGAGACCCAACTCTCCTTCAGGTCCCCACCAGGCTCCTTGAGCTCCCGGCAATGAACCTTTTCAGCATTCTCTGAGAAAGCCGTGCTCTTTTGCATTCTGATGGCTTTGTTGCTCTCATTTACTTGCTTACATTGAGAAAAGAGGGGTGTAAATTAATTTTGAGTAGCTATGACGTGTGTTGCCTTGGTAGGTACTCAACACACATCAGCCCTTGCCTACCGTCCTGACTCCAATGCATCCTTCAGAATAAAATGCAAGTAGCCTTGCTCTGTGGAGTTTTCCTAGATGTCTTAAGCAGCAGTCCTCTCTCTGCCTCGCCCACCATGCACTGAGCTGTATTATAACACTGTGTTAGGTTTCTGAACTGCAAAGCCTAATGGGGGATTCTTTTGCAGGTAATCTATTAAAGGAGAGCTCCCAGATAAAACCTATCAAGGAAAGGGGTCAGAAAGGTAGTTCCTTGTTAGGAAGATGTGGTTCCAGCTGAAGTCCAGCCTCAACCTGATTCCATGGGGAATTCTGGGGCATGAGTTGTCCCACTGTGAAGTCAGAGGCTAGGTTTTTATGCACCATATCAGCTCCTTGTTAGCTATAGGCAATGTCCTGATTAACAAGTGAGAGGAGGTCTAGTCCCCCAAGCATCATGGGGCAAGACCGGCCCAACCATTGGCCGTAATCATTTTCTGGAGAAGCATGATGCTGTGAGCCTTTAGCAGCCAATACTCATGGCAGCAGAGGACGGCCAACCAGTCCAGTAGAATTCATCCGGAAGAAGTCTACCTACGGTCTATTCAAAACTATTCTTCAAGGTTTTTGGGGGTTCTTTTTCTTTTTTACATGGATCCCTTTCATTAGCCTGTAACACCCTTGAAAGTAGGTCAGGTGAATGTGCATTTGCCTTCTTTACGTACTCCCGGAGTCCAACCCAATATATTTTTTTAAATACAGTAGGAACCTGGTGTTATTTTGAATGAATGGCCCATCTCTGGACTACCTACACTCATCAGAGAAAAGTTCTTCTAAGAATTTAATAAACTTCTCACGATGATTCTGAATTCCCAGAGACCCGCCGTCTATGTGGGGAAATGGAGCATAGACATGCTGAGGGGAGTCAGGGCAAGTCTGTCTGAGGCTGTGTCAAAACAATGACATGTACAAATTGGGTTTCACCTCTGGGGTGGGCACTGTGCCAGGTGTTTATCACATTGGGTATACACAAAAATTAGTATTTTTTTTTAACACAATTGTTGATGAATGATTAATGATGGTCTTACCCACTCCCCTGACTTCTAAAGGAGAATATCCCCATATGTGAGGGGACATCAAAGGCCCTTCTCTGTTAGACCAAATCTGAGAATTAGGCAAGAAAATAGAATAAGGAAGAAGCCAGAAATGATCATGTGACAAAGAGCCGAGAGACTGAATGGAGAAGAGAAACAGGTAGGCCATGTGGGTGATGTTTGGAATTTCAAGCAGAAGAGTGATGTTGATAGGAGAAGTGGAATTTCTAAATATCTGCTGTGTATTGGTTATGTATTGGTCCTCTTCCTTTGACATTTCCTTAAGAGGGTAAATAAGATGTGAAGAACTTTCAGCTACCTTTTAGTTGCTGAAATTTGCCCGAATGTAACACTGTGCTGAGACAGCATTACAGGAGGCCCTGAGATTTGAGTTGCACACGCAACAGCTCATGTAATGGTTACTGAGCTCATTTTAATGGTCAAGTGACTGAGGCCCAGAGAGGTCAAATAACATGCCCCAAGTCAGCCAGCTGGCAATGACTGATTTCAGAACTCCAAGTTCATCACAATCTGGTCACTGTGCTCTACAACATCCCTGATAAAGACCAAAGCTGATGTCAACCCCACGGGCACCTGCTTGGGGGGAAGCTCAAATGGACTTTAGGCCCTCACTGTCTTGAGGACCTTGGCGTCAGGTGGTCCAGAGAAGGGAGAGATCTCTGCGGCATGAAAGGAAGAGCCTAATGAGCAGAACTAGAGCTTCCTCTGGGCCTGAGTCTGAAGCCAAAATCTCCATCCAGGAGGGCTGATTGCAGAGACTGTCTAGGAACATGCTGCAGAGAGTCCCATCAATGACATATATTAAAAACAAGAGAAAGACATTGCCCTGTGATTTCAAGTAAAAGTCCCTTGTTTTATAGACTCAAATCTAGATTGACCAACTTCTCGACCAAAAAACTTAATTCACTTCAAGTACGACTGAGATGTATTCTTTCTTATTTGCCTTGCATGTCACCAAATAACTGGTAAGACAAGATGGTTTGACTCTCCTCTCTTTGGTTTTGAAGTTGTATTGATAGAGCCATCAAGCTGTCATTCACACTCTGAAAGAAGCAGTGTTTTCCTTCCCTAAACTCTCCTGTTGTGAGAGATTCTACTCGCCTGTTTCAGCAGCTTAGAATCATGTCAAGAGCTAGATTCCACTCAGGAAAAATAAATGAAATTTCTTTATTCTTCCGTTGGGGCATGATGGAACGGTACAACCACCCAATTTGGAGTCAGATGCTGATATTTGCCAGTTGTGAGACACTGAGAAGAGCATCTCATTTCTCGCAGCCTTGGTTTCCTCCTCTGTAACATGGGGGATGATTAATCCTTGCCCTTCCCACTTCATAAGATGGTTAACAAGATGAAATTAAATAATGGATAAGAGTGGTGCTTCCTATACTATGAACTGTTGTGCACGTGTAAGTGGTGATTATTAATTACAGTTTGGATTAGAGCATCAAGTGGTTTCCCAAAGCTTAAATAATAAGCACCTAAAGAATCAAGAGGAGAAATATTTATAGAAAAGATGTTTGCTTTCCCTTGCATGTATTATCAATTGCTCTCAACTGGTGTTTTAATTAATAAGGTGTGTGATTTTTTAATTTAAATAAGATTAAGTCTCTGGAAGAAATAATAGCAGAGGAACATGAATTATGTAATAAAAAAAAATTCCCAACCATGGTCGAGATGAAGTGGTTATCTAGAAACAGAAAGATTCTTGTTCAATTCTTAGAGGGGACGGCACTGATTAGCTCTATTGTTAAAGTGCATTTTTTCCCACTTTAGATAATATTAACTTATTTTCATATTCCTTTTAGGACTTTATTATGTCTTTCCCATACTCCAGTGCATTTCTCCTAAACATTTTCCTACCATGTGCTATGGTGTAATCAGGAAACAGATCAGGGAAACTAAAGTACTTGGCTTGTTCCAAGAAGGAGTCAGCAAAGTTCCTTGAGAATCCCACATAAACTAGAGATGACTCACCAGGCCAGGCAGGTCAGAAAATGGGGACTCACTCTTTACTCCCCATTCATTGTTTACCTCCCATCACAGAAGGAGTTCTAACCTCGTCGTATTTCCACACTCCCCTCCCTTTCCCCATTCTGATTTCCCCACCCTAACACAAACCCTTGCATCCCTGTGAAGAAATTTCCGTGGTCTCCAAAATGTTGTACAGCCTCTAGCTGAACCGTGCTAGTCCCTGCTACATACAGCAGTAGGAGACCTTTCAAAAACCACATGGAAACACTTCCATTTTCAATAAGGAGAAAGAGGGATCATATTTACTCTCTTACCTGAAACAACTGGGGGGAAAAAGCAGTGAAAATACATGAGACAACAGTTTTAAGCACATTGACATGTGGCAAAAAAGCAGGTATCCCTGAATTAGGGTCAGCAGATGAAGTGAACCCCACAATTTCGCCAGCTTACCACTTAGACTTTCAGAAAATGGGGACACTGAGGCAGAGGCCAGGAGCCTTTCTCAGTGGAAGCAATGAAGCTGGGGGTCTGGGGGGCCCACGACTGCCAGAGTTTGCAAGGCACAGAAACAGGAAGGGGAGAACCACAGAGAGAAAAATTCTGAACAGGATGGCCCTTCAGGCTTGAGAAGAGAGCTGATCATTGTGCCCAAGGCTGGAGAAAGAGCTACTGGAAAGGACTAGAGGGAATGGTCCTTGGAGCTTACCAGAAATAGCTTTTGTTCCCACCAGCCAGAGTGGGAAACTCATAATTCAGAGTGTCAGATAGAACATTCAGAACAGGGGGCCCTTGAGTGGCTCAGTTGTTAAGTGTCTGCCTTCAGCTCAGGTCATGATCCCAGGGTCCTGGGATCAAGTCCCGTATCAGGCTCCCTGCTCAACCAGGAGTCTGCTTCCCTGCTTCCCCCTCTTTTTCTGCCCACTGCTCTGCCTGCTTGTGCTCTCTCTCTGTCGGATAAATAAATAAAAATCTTTAAAAACAATTCAGAACAGTTTTACCCCAGTGGGGCAATTAGCTCTGGACTGAATATGGCTCTGACCACCTAATAACATTTAAAGAAGGTACAAAGACCCATACTTTTTTTCCAATCAGATGCTAGAATAAAGTCCAAAAAGGGATATTCAGATTCAAAAATATTCAACACCGAACAGGGCTAAAATCACAATAAAAAATTACCAGGCATGAAAAAAAAAAAAAAGAAAAGAAATAACAGGAAAATATAAGTGATAATGAGGAGAAAAATTAATCAAAATTGACCTGGAATTTATATATACATACATTATACATACATAACAGAATTGGTAGACAAGGATATTAAAAATAATTATAACTATATTTCTTGCATTCAAAAAATTAAGTAGACACATGGAAACAGAAGAGACCAAATCAGATTTTCGGAGATGAAAGCCAGTGTCTTTGTGCCCTTTGACTCATGGCACACGTTTTTGTTATGCCAGATGAGCAAGTCCAAGATCTCTAGCACAGCACGTGCTCACCCCTACAGATAATAATACCTACCATATGGTACACTTAGAACTATGCCAAAAGGGAAGATCTTATGGTAGGTGTTCTTATCACAAACAATAATAAATAAATTATAGGACAAAAGGAGGTTCTTGGAGGTGATAGATGGGTTCATGGCCAAACTGTGGTACTAGCTTCACAGATGCTTACGTATCTCCAAACTCATCAGCTTGTCTAGCTTACATATGCAAATATAGCTTTTCCTATGTCAATCATACCTCAATAAGGTGCTCTAAGTTTTACAAAGATGATATGGAAACCACACTGTCTGAACTAGCAAATACAGTGAACGGGATTAGCAAAAGATTAGATATCGCAGAGGGAAATATTACTAAACTCGAAATCAAAGTAATTGATAGTTTCCAAAATAAAACACGGAGAAACAAGATTGGGGGTGAGGCGAGTAATGCGGCAACATCAGTGAGCTGCAGGATGGCTTCATCACCCTAATATGTGTACAGGGAGTGGGAAGAAAGGGAGAGGCACGGTGTTAGTACTTTATAGTTGCATAAGCAGCAACTCTGAAACTCAGCTTAAAATAACATTTATTATGTCATGGAGTTTCCAAGGGTCAAGAATCCAGGCACACCTGAACTGGAAAGGTCAGGCCCTGGGTTTCTTATGAGGCTGCATTTGAGCCCGAGGCATCCGAAGCCTCCACTGAGGCAGAATTTGCTGAAAGCTCACTCATGAGGTTGTTGGCAGCCTCAGTTCCTCTCCACACAGGCCTCCCCTTTGGGATACTCAGGTGTCCTCATTTCTTCCAGATCAGAGAAAGAGAGAGCAAGGCAGAATTCACATTAATCTTATAAATTAATTTTGGAAATGACATACCATCACGTCTGCCATATTGTGGCTGTCCCTGGCAGAGCATGGGGAGATACCATGGCAAGAACAAGAATATCAGGAGACAGTGACTGTCGGGGGCCATCAGAGTTTGCTTACCATAAGGGTCCAGACAAATATTTGAAAAAATAGTGGTCATATAACTTCAAATTTGGTAAAACTATAAAGTCACAGATCCAAAAGACGCAACAAACCCCAAGCACAAGGAATGTGACAAAAACCACACCAAGGTTCATCATAAACACATCGCTTAAAATCTGTTATAAAAAAAGAAATCTTCAAAACAGCCACAGAAAATCTTCTATACTCCAAGGTGGCTAAAATTTACAAAACTGATCATACTAAGTATTGAAGAAAATGTGGAAGAACTGGACATCGCAGACACCGCCAGTGGACTATGCAATGGTGTGACCATTTTGGAAAATAGTTGGGCAGTTTCTTTAAAGGTGAAATGTATACCTATCATAGGACTCAGACTCATATTTACCCAAGAGAAGGAAAAGCCTATGTAGATAGAGACTTGAGTAGTGTTTTTAACAGCTTTATTTGTCGTGGTTAAAACCTGGAAACAACCCCAATGTCCATCCGTCAGTGACTAGATAAACACCAGGGTATGTCCACAGAAATGGATTCTTACTCAGAAACGCAAAGGGATGAACTACTGATACCGTAGATGAACTACTCAACACCGTGGGCGAATCTTGAAATAAATATGGCGAGTGGAAGAAGGCAAATACAGAAGAGTAAACTGGTCTGGTGACGGAAAGTACATCTGTTCTCACCCAGAGGTGGAGAGCCCGGGGGAAGTGGGATGGAGAGACCACTCTGGGGAGTCATGGTGTGGATATGTTGATTGTGGTGACAGCTTCATGGAGGATGCCCACATTTATCAAGTTATACACTTAAAAAAACTGGACAATTTGCATGTCCATTAGACTTTAATAAAGTTGTCAAGAACAAAGACCACACCCAATATAGACCTAGCCCTACTGAGTTTGTCTGCTCAGTGGCTTCCTATAGCCCTCGGGGTCTGGGCTTTGGGGAAGCGTTGAGCCTCTTCTACCTCCTGTTCCAGCTGCCTTTCCCCCCTTTACTGTTTGTAACTCACTGCAAGTCCTGGATCATGACCTGCCTCTCATTCCACCATTTCCCATCACACCTCCGCCTACAGTGCTCTTTCTCCCCTGCCCTCACCCCTCCTATAACTCATTCTCACCTAAAGACCCCACTCAACTTTCCTCTGAAAGCCCTCTTCTTCTACCCCTGCCTTTGACTGTTGATAGCACCATGCTCTATCTTCCATGAGCTTCCTGTAGCCTCCCCAGCTGCCCGCCCACTGTGGGTCCCTAAGCTTTCGAGTAATTACTGCAATCACGGCTAGTGGTTGTCCTGATGGCCGGAGTATTTTCTGCTCCTGTGGCATGTAACACGGCATCGGATACACACTAGGAACGAGGGACAGGTTTGAAATAATACATGAAAAAGAACATTTGGAGAGCTCCCCCAGAAAACGTCTGCAATAAAATGTCTGTGCCTCACCCCCAAATTTTCATGTGCTGATAACCTAATCCCCAGTATGATGGTCTTTGTTGGTGGGCTCTTTGGGAGGTGGTTAAGTCATAAGGGTAGAGCTCTCATGAATGGGATTAGTGCCCTGATGCCAGAGACCCCAGAAAGCTTCCCGGCCCTCTTTCTAACATGAGAAGACAGAGAAAAGTAAGAAGCCTGTAACCCGGAAGAGGGCCTCACAGAACCCAACCAAGCTGATCCCTTGATCCCTGATGGCCCAGCCTCCCCGCAGAACTGAGAAATCCATTCCCATCACTTGTAAGTCACCCAGCCTGTGGACCTCTATTGTAGCAGCCCTAATGGGCTAAGATAATGTCCTACCCCAGAGAACCTTAGATTCACCGATGACAAGCTCCCACTCGGAGTTGGACAGAGAACCTGACAGAGTGCTGAAGTGCTACACTTCTTCTCAACGGGATCAGGGATCAAGGCAGCCTAGAAATGGCGACTCTTCATTTGCAAGGGCAGGGCAAGGTCTGTGGGGTATGTGGGGTAGAAACAGAGAAAGAAGGGGAGCTACCTTCTCAAGTCGGCTTAAAACAAACAATGCTTTTTAATCTTCCAAATAGCTGTCTGGTTAGAAAGATGCTGTTTATACTCAAAATGTCTAGTTTAACTCCTTGCAGTGAAGAAGACTATGTTTATGTGACTAATAGCAGAACTTGCGTATAATATTCCCAGCCCATGCTCCTGCTCCCATTTTGCTGGGGACAAATGGGCAATTTCCTGGGTCCAGTTACTTGAGGAGGTCACAATATTCATCCTCTTACCTTTTGTCGTGCCACTGGACAGAGACATACGTGGGAACTATTCAGGGGCCGATGTCTACCTCTCCCCCACTCCTCCACACCATGTGTCTCTTTTTCTCAGAGTTTAAATAATGAGCAGAATGTGAGGTAACCTGTCTGTGCATCTCCATTGAAATCTTTTCTTGGTTATGCTGCTGTCTGTACTCCAGTGCATCAGACAACTCGGCCATCGAGAGTGAGGAAGACGGAATCCTGGGCAGCTGGTGCCAGACAGCTGCACCCGGACGAGGGGAGACAAAGGACAGAGACCAGAAAGGCCAAGGTTGGAGATGACTCTCATCTTCAAGAAGTTTAGGGCTCATTGAGTCATCTACCTTGAGCTTTCCTCCAAGACTCAAACTTCTCCAGAAGAGAAAAAGAAAAAAAGGAAAGGAAAGGGAAGGAGGTAAAGAGAGAGACAGAGAGAGGAAGGAAGGAAGGAAGGAAGGAAGGAAGGAAGGAAGGAAGGAAGGAAGGAAGGAAGGGGAGAAGAATGGAGAGAGGAAGGAATAAAGAAAGAAAGAAAACAACAGTTGGGATTTAAAATAAATGCCAGGCAAATGGAAAACAATATCCAGGCACTTAGATTCAAGTCAAGCATGAGATACACGATTTTTATTTTCTATAAGGATGTGGGAAGGATAATTTTCAACATGTTTCCTCCCAGGAATCTTGAAACATATCTAAAAGTGGGGAGAAAAGGATAAAAATCCTCATTCATCCATCACTTACTTTCAACCTATTTTAGTCTTTCATCAGAGAGAATCAGGTAAAATCTATAGGCACGAGTCATGGGCATCAGGAGATTAGAGGTAGAACAGTGTCGAAAACGCAGCCCTAGGCTTTGGAGTCTAAGTCCTCTTCCCCTTCTGCAGGGTGCACGACCAGGAGCCAGGTCCTTAACTTCCGGCCAGACTTCACTCCAGCAAAACGTGGATGAGGGTAGCCACACGTCACGGTCATTGACAAATCAAGGGAAGCCCAGAGCCGGTCCTACAGCAGCTGCTTGGTAAATGCTGCAGTTTTGTTGTGGTTTCTGCATGCAAACGCATCAGGCAGTCATGCCCGGAAGACAGGCAAGAAATTATCACTCAGGCCAAGTCAGGACAAAGGCCTGACTGTGACACATGTGGGATTTTCCCAGTGTTTTCTTGGAAACAAGTAATCAATGGCAAAAAGCCTCAAGTCCATGCACGTTACAGATAAAGCAGATGCATTTTGAATGGCAGGGAATGAGGAAGGCTGCGATGAATTTTTTTCCCTCTTGTTAATGCTGACTAATTTTATAGTGACCAGTTAACCATTTACTCTCCCTAGGGTGTCTATGGTGTTTCAGTTCGAAAATTCTAAAACACACTGGAGGCAATTGTAAACCCTGTGGGGATACTTGGCAATGTCAAAGACATTTTTGATTGGAGATATTTTTAGTTGTTGTGATGGGACTGGGGTGTTACCGGCATCTGGTGGGTAGGGGCCAGGGAACATCCTGGAATGCATAAAACAGCATCACCACTCCCAGCAAAATACTACACACGTCCATATACTATAACTACCAAGGCTGAGAACCTCTGAGTTGGCTCAAAACGGATCAAGATTTGGGGTCAGAGAGAATTATATTGAATCCCTGCTCTGCAGTTTACTAGCTCTGTACCTTCCTATGAATGTCTCCGCTATGGTTTGGGGAGGACAGCACCCTCACTGCAGGTCTGTCTGCTTAATCAAAGATAATCTGGAGGCAAGTGTTGAGCTCTGAGGCTGACCCGCAGAGGTCCCCAGTGAGCGGACACCATTGGCATTGTTCATTGATTGCTGAACTCTTTGACATTGTGAATAATAATCCTGGATTTTTATTTTTAAATTCTGGGTGAGCCAAGTGGAGAGCTAGATCCTGGGAGGAACGGACCGTGCCATCCTATCCCGGAAGCTGGGTGTGAAGATGAAGAGACTGTCTAGGGAAAGTATGCTCACAAGACATTGGATGGGGGATTGGTTATAAGTGGACGGGGCTCTTTTGGTTGGGAAATGGAAAAAGTAGGGTTTTTTTTTTAAATCATGGCACTATTGATATTGGGGGCCAGATAATTCTTTATGGATGCTAGACCCCTCGAGGATGTTCAGCAGCAGCCCTGGCCCTTTGAGGCCAGGAGCACCCCCCCCCCACCACACCCTCAATGTCCCATACCTCCAGACGTTGCTGAATGTTGCCCTGGGAGAGATGGGAACTGATTTGGGCCTGTGATGATGGCAGTGCACCTTCACCCTCCACCTCCAGCCCATCCCTAAGGCAGACCTCATGCATTAGGCACAGTCCTGTGCTGCCGAGAGTGGACCCAGACATCTTACCACGTGCCCATCAGACAGCCACACCGGATCTGTTCCTCTGAATCTTCTTCCCAATCCTCACCTGCACGCCCCTGTTTAAGCTTCCATTTGCTACTCTGCAGCATTTTGAATACCACCTGCCTCTCAGCAAAGTCTCCGGTGTGGTGCTATGGTTTTTCCCCCCAGATTCACAATTATCTCACACACCTGTGCTTGACCTCCCCTTGGTTCACCTACGACAATCCTTCCATATGCTAGATATCATTAGGATGCTTTCTCAGAGATCCCTGAATTTCCCTCCTGTTCATTAAAATGCACGTTTCTCCAAGATGGAAGTGCTAGCCATTATTTTTCAATATTAATGTTATTGTTTTTCTGAAGCTTCTGTTGTCCCGTAACTCAAGGACCCCTTGTCGAATCCCATATGTAGCATGTTTATTAGATGTAATATTTTATCTCTCGGACTCAGTGCCTGACACTATCATTTCCTTCTTATTTCAATAAAAATGATCTCCTTCCTTGCGGTTCTGACAGGAGCTAATGGTTTTCTTTATCACAGGAGAAGGTAAGAATGAGGCAGCGCTAAAAGACAAAATGAACTGTATATATTTGTGCCTTAATTCAATTTATGGCGTAAACTCCAATCTTAATCAAGTAACTTCATAACTTCAGATATAAGAACAACAACAAAAGCCACTGGGAGAGTTAAGGGTCTCCAATTTTTCTGGATTTCCAGATTGTAGGTTTGAAAAACGATATCCAAACATAACCTTATAGAAACAGAAAGCACTTGCCACAAATGCTCCCATGACTTAAGTATTGCTTCCTTCTTTCTGTCTTTTTATTTTTTTATTTATTTTATTTTATTTTTTTGGTGTGTATATTGCAGAGTGGGGGGCATTTCTATCGACGTCATTTAATTAAGTGCTAATAGAATCCGGTACAACTATCACCGACAGAAGCACAATATTACCTGTTTGATGAGAATTCTTTGCTGCATGTAAATTCCAGGTGGATTCTGCCCAGCTTTGTAGTTTTATTAGGAATGAAAAAAAAAATAACATATTCAGTGCACAATTAGATCATGAACATTCCAGCAGGGAGCTGAGAGTTTTATAGTAAATGCCAAACAATTGTGCAAATAAAGGCCTTTAAAAAGCACCACCCAGATATCATGTAGTGACGAAGATACAGGACAAGTGTTGAAACCCTTGTTAAGTATTGGAACTTGGATTGGTCCTGCCTGAAAAGGTAACTGGACAACAGTAGATCACCCCTGGTGTAAGTATCTGTCGGCATCTGAGTGGAGGATCAAAGTTTTTGCCTGCTTCAGATCACAGGCTCTGAAAATAATCCAACGGGGTTCAGGATCCTAAGTCTGCCACTGCCCAGCTGTGTAACCCCGGCAATATGCCTTAACCCGGGCCAGTGTCAGATCCTATAAAATGAGGACCCAAGAATGTAGCCTTTCAGCACACTGTCAGGATAAAATGACACATCTAAACAGTGTTTAGGTTGTGCCTGGTACAGAGTAAGAACCAATACAAGGCAACTCCACTCTTGCTCTATTATCTTGTTGCTATCTTTGGTCAACATTGTTACATTGTTACATTGTTACATTCAGCCCCCCAGCGTTCTGACTTGGAGTGGACTGGAAGACTCCATTCAAATGTCAAATTCACCAGCACTTGTAAGGAGCCCACTGGAGCAGTGCCCGTGGAAGGTGCTGTAGGGAATTCAGAGATGAGTTTGACATGATCCCTGACTCCCAGGAGCTCATTAGCACGGAGGGGAAGTGTTTGCCAACACCAGCGGTTACATATTGATGGCATATCTCTACAGGGACACTTGGTAAGTTGCTGCAGTCTCGCATGTTGTGACTTAGGTAGAAAAGCTACGTCATAGAGTGTGAGCCCCTTTAGGGCAAGGTAGAGGCCATTTCTGAATCACTCCTGCAGCCCGAGCGTCCAGCCTAGATTACTCACTCATACGTTCCTTCAGCAAAATGTTTATGGAGGACCTTCCAGGTAGCCAGTGCTGCTGGGAATGCCAAGTGATGACTGAGGCATAGTTGTGATCCCTGATCCTATGGACTCTGCATTCTACTCAGAGCAACAGACGATAAAGAACCAGACTCGCTCATCAGAGCTAGCAGGATATCCAGCACAAAACCTTCAAATCTAGTTGGCCCTCAAGACGTACTCACTGAGTGAAAAATGACAGGAAACGGACACATATACACAAAGTTATCTCAAGCAGACAATGACATGCAACATGGAAAGGGGATGTTCTGAGAGTTTATAGCAAGAGGACATGAATTAATGTCGGGGAAATGGAGGCTTCTAGAGGAAATGAGGAGGCATGGGAATATTCTATTGTGTTGATACACAAGACTTCGGGTGAAAACTTCCCTTCAGCTAAGCTGTGGTTCTTCGAGCCTTCCTGGCTCATAATCTTCCCTTCTTGCTTTACAAACTCTGCATTTTGTTTGGGATCGCTGTTATCTGGGTGTGCAGGGCTGAATGTGAAGCAGGGTAAGAATTGAGAGTATAGATATTATCCTTCTTTGGGGACCCATACACTTTGCTCCAGAGGGAGCTCTTGAGAGACTTATCCAGTGGGAATTCTGCCAATGAGGTCACACTTGGAAATATTAACACATTCCATGCCTCTGCTCATTTATCCATGGGTTGCACAAGTAATAATTGTATTTCCCTTATGCATCAAGCAGTGCTAGATCCGGGGCTACATGGCTTGGAAAAATAGACAGTCTCCATTGATTGCTTCCCTTGGCCAGTATCATTCTGCAGCTTGAATACAGCCTTCGTGAAGGCAGTCTGCTCAGTAGGGCCAATGCTAAGTGGACGGAAACAGTCTCTTTTGTAGAGAGGTCCAAACGATGGAGACAGAAGCATTAGCATTTGAGTTCAATACACCAAGATGGCTACAGTTTTTGCCACAATCTCTGGTTTGCCTCTCACCAGAAGTGGCCAAGTCGGCTAGTGAGAACACAGAAGGGGATGGGTCCTTTTCCATCATTATTTAAAGGGGGGAAAAAGGCAAGAGGAAGAAACAAGGATGTTTATACACAGCGATATGCAAGAGCTGAGTGCCAGGCCACAGAGCTGGTGGGCTGAGCATCACCTGATGTCCCTGCAGGAAACCCAGCACAGCCTGACTCTCTGCAGTTAGAATGGGATTCACTTTAGCAAATGTCTGCTGAGTTCCAGTCAAGTTATCAGACTCAGTTCCAGGTTGGTGATAACAGAAAGGAAATAAATTCAGCATGACCTCAAGAAGCTTGTGAGCTGGTCCATCCACTGACCGCAGGTCAACTTACTCCCTGGTGCTTTCCACCTCCCAGTTTTGTTTTGTTATCTACAGTGTCTCATAGCAAGATCCCACGGACCAGAAGAGCAATGATCATACCAAACAGACATCATTTGTTGATACCTACAAGGTGCCTTATCTTTCTATTTTCCTGCTTACAATCCTTAATCTGCATCTTTCTGGCTGAGTGAACCTGGGTAACTTATTGTCTCCCCCACCCCTTAATTTATTTATCTGTATAATAGAGGAAATAGTAGTTCCTAACAGGTAGAATTGTGAAGACATGTGAGATAATGTAAGTGAAATTCTTAGCACAATGCCTGGTGCAGGTTGCCACAAGTCCCTACGAATGAGGATAAGGCCCTATTAGTGATTTACCTGTTGCACTGAAAAAAATAAAACTATCAGAGACTGCTTTCCTAGCACCACACCATCAACAGAGAAGTTTCTAGAAAATTCCAGAAGGGCATAGGGAAAATTGAAATGGAAGAGAGAGGAGAGCATATAGAAAGCTTGTTATTAGAATATATAGGAACCCAGTGGCTGCTCTGCATTTTAAACTCCAATTCCATTTCTCTCGGTGGGGGTCTAAGCATCCGTATTTCTTTTTAAAAAGCTTTACAAAGAGGGCTAAAACATCGGGTCTGCCTTTCAGAAACAATTGTTGAAAGCTTGTACCATTTATCTGTGCTGTCTCTTCTAGAATAAAACAAAAGAGGGAAGAAACATAAGGGAGTGAGATGGGGTGAAGCAGGTAGGAAAAAAGGAAAGAAGAAAAGAATAAAGTTTATGAAAAACCATTAGAGCCAATTCAATGCAATAATTTTCTTGTTTAAAATTCAGATATGCATAAACTGCCACTTTGTAACATTCCATCCCAGTGACCTTGGCATTCTGCACTCTTTGTCAAGTTCATAACAACTTTCACTGTATATTAATGAGACCAAAATATGTATTCTATGCAACAGGTTCCCTGGTATTTTTGTATGATCTTCCAACCATTTATGTTTCCCTAAAACGTAGTAAGAGGAGAAAAAACTATCGATCCCTCTAATTATTTTTCCATTTTCTTGTCACCTAACCATATCAATAGAACTGACTGAAACATTCTCAGAAAATTATCATCCCAGTGCCTTGATCATATTCCTGGGTGCATGTGACTCTTGGATTTATTTATTTATGGACTCTTTGAATTATACCGAAAGATGAATTGAATACTCAGTGTCCAATTTTTCTCTATTTTCAAATTTATGTTCAATGCAAAGTATAAACTGATTTATGTTCAAAACAATGTATAAACTGAAGACCTCATTTCCCCCAGAGTGTTCATGTATAAATTCATTAAAATAACTCCCTTCCCCCCACCCCAGTGATACTATTTATTACACACACAAGAAAAGGAGCTCTCTTCTGCATTTTCCCATCTTCATTGACTTGGTGCTACATCATCTACCAAATGTCTGTGAGTCAAACTAGAAGTGATTAGAAACCCATCTGTTTTCTCCTCTTCTTTTTGCCTGGCCCAATCAACATAAGTACCCATGGAGAGAGGAAGAAAGAGAGACTTCAACATGCAAGAGGCAAGAGGAGAAAGGGAAGAAGAAAAACAAGAGAGATGCGAGAGAGAGAGAGAGAGAGAGACCAAGGGGGAGAGAGAGAGCCAGCAGGCGTGTGCCAAGAAGGAAGACACAGAGCAGTAGTGATGAATAACTGAAGTGAAGGTGTCAGGATGGTATTATGTAAATTATCAAGACAGCCAAGCCATGCACTGATGATTATAGAGGATGTGAGCAATGTTGTGGTCCCCAGACACTCGTGTGCCTTGTTATTTTTCTTCCCTCCAACTACCCTTGGGGTGGATTCTTCCTGACCCTGGTCCTTGGGAAAAAAAAAAAAGATAGAAAAATCCTACAAGAAATAACTTCCCCTTCACCAACACAAATCTCTCAGCTCCCCTAGTCAAGAAAGAAAAAAAGAAAAAAGGAAAAGAAAGAAAAAGTGGAGGGAAGGATGTGACAAGTCTCTCCTAGGATCACCCCCCTCCCTGGACGCCAACCAGACGTCTTCAAACTGCTTTTTGTTTAGATCAGTGAAGCATTTGGCTTTATCAAGCATCTTGATTGTGCCTCAGTTTCAAGGACGGCACCTAAAGGGGACAACCCGGCAGCAAAGAGAGTGGCTCTGAATTCAGAAGATGATGAGAGTTGTCAGTTTATATATATATGGCCCCATGGGAATGTGTATTTTTAATATGCTAATATCAGGCCATCTGCATTCTTATTGTGGGAGGAAAGATGGATCCCATCTATGGGACTTCGCTGATTGCAGGTGAGAGTTCACAAGCTCACAACTGAAAATGTCCTATTCAACTTTGCAAACGTGTAGATTCTCTCCAAATTAAAGATATCTGCAGAATGAAAAAGAATGCCCCAACTAATGCTCAGTATTACTTGGTTCTCATTCATTCGTTTATGTTCATGTGTGTAAAATATTTATTGACTACTCATTGCCAGGTCCTCCCTCCACAAATTGTTGGGACTGCAAATATTAATCCCAGATAGTTCTGGCCACTGAGGAATCATCAGCCTCATGGGGAAGACAAACACGGAGAGAGATCATTATAGAACAGCATAATACTAGCTTTAGTGGAGACCATGGTTATTGGAAAGAGTGACTGTCCTCCCACGGAGGGCACATTTGTCTGCTTTGTCTCTCCTCCTGGCCTGTCAGTCCTTGGAGTGATCTGATCGTGCCTGGTCTCTGTAGTTCGACCCCACTCATGGCAGAGTCATGGAATGTTAGCTTATTTTATGATTATTTCAAAAAGTTATGTTAAGCTGTGGGATCTAAAAGCAAAAGGTGTAATTTAAGTATCAGACTAGTTCAATTATCCTTCCTTTTCCTCAACCCACCCTCACTAAATCACCAATATCTTCCAGATTCTGTGCTGTGAGGTGGGGACAGCACTGTGAACAAAGCAAATGCCATCCCAGACATCAGGAAGCTCACTACCCGGTGGAGGAAAGAGACATTCATTAAATAATCACAAAAATTCACCGGTATGCACTGTCATGAGAGCTGGAAGAGAAAATAGGGTCTGCTAGGGAAGTCTCCTGAGACTTCATCTAATCTGACTTTCAAGGAAGATTTGAAACAATAATGGTCCAGCTGAGATCTCAGGATGAGTAGGAGTTAACTTGGTAAGTGGTAGAAGAACAGGTGGGCCAGGCCCGTGGGGCAGAGAGAGCACCGTGGGCCAAGCCCTGAGGTGAGCAGGGACACACTCAACCCTAAGGACTGAAAGAAAGCTGGTTGGGTGGAGTAGAAGAAGACCAAGGGAGAGAGGACTGGAGCAAGGTGAGGCTGGACTGGTGGCTGGACTGTGAGCAAGTCCAGCTCATAGAAGGACTCACATCTCACTAAAGGGAAGCCACTGAAAGGTTCTAAGAGGTCATATGTATGGATCACAGACTATAGGGTGAGATTCCTGGGGGAGAAAACTCAATGTACAAGACCAGTAACACCATGTTTGACCTCATAACCACAAAGATGGCCGGTTCTACCAGACCACTGGCAAGACAGAGAGAGGTAGGTGGAGGCAGAATAGTTTCTAGTGTGTGGAATTGACAGGAGCAAGCGAGTGAGTGAATTGGGGAGGGCCAGCTAGGGAGAAAGCCATTCTGAGAATGAACGATGTTTTGATTCTGGTATGCCCCATTGAATAAATGAGCCATTGACATAGCACGTCATGGAAGCGTACCCATATATTGACTATGTAAGCCAGCCAATTACATGCCAGCCAGATCTGCAAATGGCCCCTTTGTATGGAGCAAACACTTGCCAAACTTAACCATTTCAGGCACATTGCTAGCTCCATACCGAGTATCTGGTTAATTTGCAATGTAGAGAAGTGAGGTTATGATTTTCGTCTCTACCGGCTTCATTCACTCAGGCTTCCAAGACTGGATGAAGAGGTCAACCTGTGCCATTCCTCAAAGCCCAAGTGGAAAAGAGAGTCCCTCATAGGACTCTAATGGACTAAGGGACTGCCAAACTGATGAACTGACTTGGGACGTGGGTTGTGCTTTGTATTTGGGGCTGGAAGATCCCACGGATACTGCCAAGACCCCTACTGGCTGCGTGTAGCAAGTTAATAAGAGTAGCTACACAACTTCTTTTTTTTTTTTTTTATTAATTTTTATTAACATATAATGTATTATTTGCCCCAGGGTACATGTCTGTGAATCTTCGGGCTTACACATTTCACAGCACTTAACAGCACATACCCTCCCCATT
>CM053609.1:116254761-116305369 GCA_028646535.1 Procyon lotor
CAGTCTCTTCAACAAATGGTGTTGGGAAAACTGGACAGCTACATGCAGAAGAATGAAACTGGACCATTTCCTTACACCGCACACAAAAATAGACTCAAAATGGATCAAAGACCTCAACGTCAGACAGGAATCCATCAAAATCCTTGAAGAGAACACAGGCAGCAATCTCTTCGACCTTAGCCGCAGCAACTTCTTCCTTGCTACACAACTTCTTTGAAATTACATGCATCTTTAACACCAGCATGGTCCTGCTGCAGACCCCCCATGTTGGCCCTCCTCCTGGAAATGAGGAACTTGTTCTCTTGAAGCTGAGAGCTCAGCCAGACAGTAAATTTTCTGGGTTTTTGCTAATCCTTAGTCCTTTCAGATGGAGGGAAGAAACACATGTGACAACACCACCCACCCTGTCCAGCAGACTCCCAATTCATCTGGGGACTGAAGATCTGATTTTAAGTATTAGGAAGGTCACTTATAGCTTCTAAGTGCTGTGATTTCTTTGAGTCTCTTTCTCATGACTACCCTTATGATGGGGCTCAAACTTGGGATTTTGAAACCCAGAAATGTAATGTAAGCCCTCTGCACACTTACTCCAGAAGGTGATATTGATGTATAAGCTTCTCAAGCTGGTTTCCTCTTTGCTTCCACATGTTCCCAAAGCTTTATTCATGAAATTGTGCCAGGATCAGGGCTAAAATGTTCTTCAGGAAGTATTTATTTTTTAAACTGGTCCTTTTGTCTTGTGTGAGACCATTGAAGGAAATCCTTGTCTGCTTCCAAGGTCCCATCTTATCTCAGTGCCATAGTGCTGAGAGGGACACAAGCGATGTCCCTGCCAAGGGACAAGTAACTATTATTTTTCCTTTCTCCATCAGCAGAAGAAAAGAGCACATCATCCAAAGCTTCAAAAGCAAAAAGGCTAGTATTACTATGACTCCCATACCTCGAATTCTCAAATGCACAAATGTGATAGTGTAACTTCTCTGAATAATGAGCCCCTGGGGCAGAAGGCAGAGATCCTATTGTATTTTCGTTGGCTCCCCAGCACCCAGTCTACTGACTGGCACACAGAACATGATCAAAGACTGCTGTTTGAAATGGATGACAACAGTAATACCAACAAACTACTGACACTAAATAATTGTTTAAGGAAGATTTATTTGGAAATGTTAAGAGTTATTACCATTATTACTATTTGTTATGTGCCACACACTAAATGCTGCATGGACATTGTTTTATCTAATCAGTAGAGCCTCCTTACCAGGCAGGTTCCGTGATCAGCCCCATTTTCCAGATGAGGACTTTAAGGCTCAGAGATATTAGCTCATTTGCCCAAATTCACTGAGCTAGTTGAGTGGCACTGCCAGGATTCAAGGTCAAGTGTCCTTGCCTCCCAGGTCAGAGAACTTGGTCATGATGTCATACCTGACTACCATCCTCTCTATTATCTCATCTTAACATGATGTGTTAATTAGAATACAGCAACAATTTATATTGGTTACCATGAGCCATAGCCATATGCATAGCATTAAAAATGCAGAATGAAAAACTTCGGGGAAGATAGAGTTGGAGTGTGCCTTTGAAAAAGTCAATGGTGAAACCCAGTGAGGCAAAAATAAGTCATAAGAATATATTCAGGAAAGAAGAAGCCCAAATAAAATTACTAGAAGTGAGTACTGAATCCATCTAAATAAAAAACTTCTACCAGATGTCTGGACAAGTCACGACGGCAGCATGCATGTCAATGAACCCTCAACAAAGCAAAATTACGGTGTGCCGAACAAAAAAATTACTGAAGGTGGAGAAGAGCTGAGAAAGTTTAAGACAGTTGATTATATCATCTACGGAGATGAATTAATATTGCTTAAAACTAATAGTTAAATAGAAAAAAATGGCTCCAATATTTTAATATTTTGAGAGATGTATTCAAAGGAAATAATCTAAAAATAAAAAAAATTTAAGTTCACAAAGATCTTCGTGGAAGTACTATTTTTAATAAAACACAGGGAATAAGGAAAATCTATATGAACAATCACAGAGTCAAAGAATAATTAAATTCTGGTAGAGTGGAGTGATAATTGTAAAACTGAAAACTACTTATGTTAATCCATAAAATAAGAAAAGCAGAATGCCTCATATGTGTCCACCATCTTTGAAAGAGTGTAAAAAGTTGTATGCGTAGAGAGAAAAAGTTTAAGGATCACATTCCCACCCCCTCCCTGATACACATACACACACTAATAGCTTTTTAAACTATTTTTTTAAATGTCCTGGACGGAGTTTGGTAATACGAGCATCTACAGCACAGAGCAGGTTTTCAGCAAGCATTTGGAACAAGTGAACAAATGAGTGGGTTCTTGGCTGCCCCCTCCCCCACCCCCTGCCCACCCGCCATCTTTTTAACATGTCATGTTCTTGCTACATTGCCTGGTAAGCCTGGAACCCAGTGGCTTTCCGATCTCTCTGTCAACATTTTTTGAACTTGCTCAGTGATTCAATCAGTGAGTGCTTTTCTTTCCAAGACTGGCGTATCTGCTCTGGCTGGAAAACAGGTTCTCTTCTGGGAAGTCATTTTCTGATCATAAAGGTCCCCATCCATGTAGAACCCTAGGGGTCAGATAGGAAGACGATATGGACTCCTATTTTAATCTTCTTTGCTTTAGCGATGTGGAGCCCCTGACCCTTGTGGAACCGGAAATAGAGAATCGAGGACATGAAAGATACAAGTTCTGTTCCTTAGTCTAGTCCCTTCATTTTCCAGATGAGAAAATAGATGGAAGATGTTCAGTGATCCATCTACAGCAACATATTGTGTTGGTGAGTCTTTCAAATATCTACTTTTTAGAGGGCCAAAGTCCTCTTGCAACGTTTGTTTGACCAAAAAAAAAAAAAAAAATTAAAAATAAAGTACACTTTTCAGGTAGCACAGGAATAAGGTGATGCCCGATGGTAAGAACAGACAATGACACGAGAACACCCAGGGGCTGTGGGCTGAGCTCCTGGGTGATGGGGGAGGAAGGGAGGAAGAAGGACCAGCTGATTGCAAAGCCAGGATCCAGGTCTGCAAGAGAGATCTTAAATCCACATTGATTCCAGGAATGTCCCTTTTCCTTGGTGCACCCATTGCCCCTACTGCACTACCGATGGGCAAGTGGATGTGAACCAGCACGGTCCCCCCCAGGAAGGGGTTCATGGTCTAGAGCAACCAAGTCAGGCCAGTCCTGGTTGTGCTGAGTAAAATGGAAGGTAAACCTAAAGTCTCTGATAACCAGAATCAGAGACTGAGGGGCGGGCCAGGCTCTCAGCGGGCCAGGACCAGGAGAAAAGCAAGACAAGAGACGATATTTTCAAGTAGCAGTGTCAATAGGTGAGACCGCCTCGTGCTCACCTCGCTATCCAGCCTGGTGCCTAGATCAAGTTTAAGGCTGTGGTACCCAGTCCCTATGTTTCAGCGTCCAGGCAGAATTCTGGGCTCCTGAATACAGCATCCTTTCTCTAAAACCATTTTCAATTTTTAAAATGCTTATAGTACATGCTACCTTTTAATCTTGAAATGTCCTAGGTGGGTGTTCCTATGTATCTGTCAGTGGGTTCACAATAAAATTAAAAAATAACACAAATGAGAAGAAAGATAGGAGAAATAAATCTATTTGTTAGGGCCCAAACATCCGCTGTGGCTGTTCAGTATATAAAATATTAACCTTATTGCCGGCTTTTATTTTAATAAGAATCTCTTGGACTAAATAATGGGAACCAAGTACAGTAATATACTTTCCAACAATGCTATGGGCAGCCCCCTGGGACTATCAGGGGGACTTGGTAAGTGACACTTGTACAGGTTTAAATTTGAAATTGCATTTAATTTGTATGTCCTATTACTTAGTTGAAAACATGTACCTCTAAGGCAAATGCAGACGGAAATGGGCATCGAGCTAAAAATATTTGAGAGGCAATAATTTGCCTTAATGGCATCCACACCTAGATGGGGGAAAGTAATGAAGCATCTCAGGGGAGGTATTTCTTTGGCTTAATTTGTTTTCACGCTGTTACCAAGTTGTCAACCGAAGGACTATACTGAGTCTGCTCCTGAACTTTTCTTTTGTTTCCACTCCTCTTGCACTTTCTTGCATCTACTTATGCAGTATCCAGCATTTAGGGTGTGCTAGGCATTGAGAGACACAGCAGTGAACCAGAGAGGCCGGTGATGGGTGGCCACGCTGGGCCAAGGTCTCATGCACATGGTATTTCCTCATTCCCTTTCCCCATGACCCTGGGGGGGCACTGGAGTGCAGACCTGGTCCTAGAGATGGTGGCTAGTAGTCATGTTAACCAGAGGCAGTGAAAACTAGGGAAAACACATGGAGCAAGGCAAGGATTCACCTTTAGAAACTGGCAAGGGTCAGGACAGGAAAAGTGGATTCTCCAATCAGGTGGAAGAGAAAATCTCAAGGGTCCCCATGGAAGAACATGGGAGTGAAGACAGGGGCGAACTCGGTGCACACAGCTCCACGCCTCCTGTAGGGCTGGGGATACTCAGCCCTGTTTCAGTGCTTGCTGTCACAGGGGGGAGGGGCAACCACTCGAAATCAAGGTCCACCCTGGCTTGGACAACCCCTGTGAACATCAGATATTCAGCTGAGCACTTTAAAAACCAGCCATTAACCCTGCACTGAAATGAAAGCCCAGCCTAAACGTCCCTGAGTTTACACATGTTTCTCTGCTTGGGACAGCCACACCAGGATGTCGACACAGCTCTGTGGGCCTTCGTAATATCCTACAGGAGAGCTAAGCTGGAAAATCCTGTTGTTCCCAGAACCAACCCTGAACTTCGTGGACTAGTTTATTCATTCTCTTTTCCTTCCTGTCTACCAGCCCAAACCCTTTCTCACTGGTCACCCTGAGAGCTGATGCTTCGGGGATGTAGTCCTCCCTGCTATGGGGGCAGGGCCAGGAGGTCCTAGGGTAAGGAAAGTGATATTAGTACCCAATGGATGGGGTTCCTTCTCAGGAGCCCCTGATCCTACAGGTCCCATCCTGTTAGCATCCCATGAAATATGCCTTTCCTTTTACTGGATGCCTTTCCCATCCAGTGTGGCTTCTATCATTGGTGGCCCAGAATAGTACAGACCACAGACAAAGGAACATCTTCCTCACACTATGGCCATAGCCCATGCCTATGGGAGACCCTTCAACACCCACTTTCTCATTGGCTGGGAAGAGAGATGCCATTCCCCACGTGCTCCTCAGAGGGTCAGAACCGAGCTTGACGTGAGACAGACACTGTTAATTCGAAAGGATATACAAATGCTTGCTGTCAATTCAATTACTATCTCCTCCTGAGGAAACTAAAACAATTCCTCGGCTCCACACGGAACAAAGGATACAGAAAAAAGGTTCTCACGTGACAGGCAAGACAGCATCCCAGAATGACAGAGGATGGACTTTAATGAGAATGACTCAGCTCCTAATACAACTTCTATCACCTGTATGATAGATAAAAGCAGCTGTGTGATCCAAGAAATTCACTGTAACTGTGTGAGGCCGGCTTGCTTCATTTGCAAAACAAGGTTCATGTCATTATCTGTCCCATAGTGCTCTGGTGGAATTTAAATGAGATAATGCATGCCCAGCAGTCAGCACAATGTCCAGCTTATAGTAAGTGGGTAGAAGTAATAGCTATTATCAAGAGCGGCAGAGTATATAATATCCAAACATATACTCCGAATTTTATTAAGATAAGAGATAAGCTAGGCTTCCGAGGTTGCTCTGGAGCAAGAGCCTTGCATGGGAGGTTTGAAAGGGCCAATCCTGGAAGTGGCACTCTTCATTTCGGCTCCCAGTCCATGGGCCAAAATTCAATTATCAGGGTCAATCATCCTGACCACAAGTGAGGCTAGGACATGCAGTAGAGTTATCTGGAAAAAAGAGAAAAAGGGTTTGGTGAACATCAAGCAAGTCTCATTCACTTAGAATCAGCCCAATATTCTGTAAAAATCAGGACTCGAACCCAAACCCAGATTCTACACTACGGTCTCTTGCACTATCCTGCTCCCACCGCCCTCTCTGGGCAGAGAATGGGCTCCGTAGAAATGAAGGTGTTGAGGGACATGCAGGGGTTTCCACACTGGTGGGATTATCTGGTCAACCAGGTAATCTGAGGTAAGTACCTTCCACCACCAATGATGTACTTTGGTTTTCCCAAGGGGGAGGGTTTCAGCAACATCACATGTTCTAGGAATCGTAGAATCGTAGGAGAAACTTTTACTAGAAACAATTGCGGGTCTTGAAATCTTGAGCAAATGACTTAATTTCCAATTTGTATTTTACTTATCTATAAAGCAGAGTTGCCATCAGAGAAAGGGATTCTGATGTGTCTGGAATTGGCCTGATGGATAATAAGCACTTAAGAAATGAAATCATTGTTTTTGTGGTTCTATTTCTACACCAGGAGAAGGGAAAGACTTTTTCTCTCCTGCTTTCCCCTGTTGGTAGGGTCAGGGATTCAAGTATATTGGAACTCTGAATCACTGGGCCAGACCTGTTCCTGACTCTGCCTGTAGCCAGGCACAGAATCAAGCTATGTCTGGCCCCAACCCTTGCCCCTGGATCTGAGAATTCAAGTTATTTCCTTGTGTTCAAATGCACTTCATTGGCTCCAGATCAGAACACATACACCACACTCCTGACTCAACAAGTATATTCATATCGGTTGCCTATGGCTGCCTTTCACGAGTTCCTCAGATTTCATCTGTTCCTGGTTGTGTGTGCCGATTTGGAAACAGGACTGAAATAACCATTCCTGTTCCCCACAATGAATCCATTCGCACCAAACGTAGAATGAGAACTGCAGATTTTGCGAAAGCTTTCATACCCAACGATACACTTTAAAAATCCCATCAAACATGTCCACTTGACAAAATCCCCTTTTCTCTGCTACATCATCAAAGGATTCATTTCCCTACCCTTCCCTCATTACTCAGCTTTGATAAGTCCTGTCTCCTTCTGCTGGTACCTTCTCCTTGAGAATCCCAATTGGCCAACCTGCCTTTATGAAGGAAAATCTAGCCTTTCCTCTGCCTCTGTCTTGATACTGCCATAGCCATACCTTCCTAAGAGTCTGCAGGCAACAAGGGGCTCACAAATTTCCATGACTTACCCTCTTTAGAAGACACAGAGTGGCTAATAAGATTGCTCCACATTGCATGCATGAAGGAAGCCAGGGTTCAGAGAGATTTGGTATATGAACGAAGGTCATAATTCTCTCAAGTGTGAATCTCAAACTAAATGCCTTTTTTTTAATCTCTTCTTCAACTAAATCATATGGCTTTGCCTTGGAAATCAGAACTATAGGGTCTGTCGGTTCTGTGTAGCTCTGTGCCATGGAGTTGGGTTGGTTGGATGCCGCATGCCCTCCTGGGTCTCATCACAGGGAAAGTTTGGTTTCCTCAGTCCAACGAGGTCTACAGCTTTTAACTTTCAACCATTGCTAAATTCATTCAGTGACAGCTTTTTTTTTTTTTGAAAACCAATCAATCAAAAAGAACATGTCTTTTAATGAAAGCACTTTAAAACATTTTAAATGCACACCTTCGGGTTCTGAAAGCCCACAGCATGCATTTTTAGCTCCAAGTGTTCCAGTTTGGATGGTTGGAATTTATTCCCCAAAGAAGTTTGCCCACATGAGAAACTTTCATCCATGTGTTCTCTGAAAAAAAGCAAGTGAGTGACTTGATTGAAATGGATGGAAATACGTATGGAAATGGAAGGATATGTGTATTTATGTTGCCATTTTACATAAATTGATAAATGCTGGTATAAAATAGGTATAGAGAAACCAAAATTAAATCACTAAGAATGCTTATGCACAGAGCGCTATTGATGTGTTAAAATCCAAAGTTGCATTGAGAATTCCCCAGCGATATAGTTGCCCTTATTTGACTATTGTAGGGGGAAGAAAATCTCAGAAAGTGAGATTTAAGATCTCCAAACTTTCATCTCTCCTTAGCTCATTGAAACCCACAACTGTCTAATTTAATTCTTGGAATGTTTATAAATTGACATGGCGGTGGGAAGATAAAAATTCGATGTTTTGAAAAATGATTGTAAACTGAAATCGGTGATTCTAACATGTGGTCTGCAGATCCTGTGGGGATGGGGGCGGTCCTTGAAACTCTTTCAGGGGGTCTGTGATGTCAGTCAGGACTGTTTGAAATAGTACCAAGATGTTCTTTGCTGCTCTTTTTTTTTCTGTGTTGACATTTGCATTGATGATGCAAAGCAATGGTGGGTCACAGTCCTGGCACCTCAGTGTTAGTCAAGACATGGCAACAAACAGCATTGGTAGTCATTATTTTACTTCCAGGTTTATTTAAGAATATCCTTCAAGAAACCTTAACAATTATTCATTATTCCCGACTTGGAAGTACAGGAGTTTATTAGTTTTCTACTGCTGCTATACAAATTGTCGCTGTGACTTCAAAGACACACAAATTTATTTATATTATAGTTGTGTAGATCAGAAATCTAACATGGGTCCCACCATGTAATTTTAATCAAGGGGTCAGCAGGGATGTTTCCTTGCCTGGCAGGTGCAGGGAAGAGTCCACTTCCTGGTTTTCCCCAGCATTAGAGGCTGCCAGCCTTCCTTGGCCCACGGCCTCCTTCCTCCACGTTCAAAGTCAGTTGTACTGCTTCTCTCTCTGTCTCTCTTCACAGCCACGTCTCCCTCTCTGCCTACAGCTAGGAGAAGTTCTCCACTTATAGGACTGATGTGTTTAGGTAGGGGTCTACCCAAAACATCCAGGATAATCTCCCCATCTCAAGATCCTTAGCTTAATCACATCTGCCAAATTCTTTTTGTCACATAAAGCTCATGAAAACATTCACAGCTTCTGGGGATTAGAATGTGGACACTCTGAGGGGCCATGATTCTATCTAGCACAAAGCCTTTAATAATATTCTGACTGATGATACAGAGGTATGCAGAATCACTTCTGCTACATATTGAAATATGATGGCAGTCTCAAGGAAAAGCACTTGGGAGCTGTGAGCTAAACCATTGTTTTCCTCATGGAATACCATTTTTACTTGAAGCAACAACTTACAAACCATGATTATTCAGCTCTTGGAGCTCGATGGGCATACCCTTTTGGAAATGAACAAAATAAGCTTGAGGTTTTTACTTCCACGAATTCATTGCCAATAATAAAATTAGAGCTTTCAATTTACAACTAGAGCTTTTGGGGACTCCTGGGGGGCTCAGTTGGTTAAGGGTCTGACAATTTCAGCTCAAGTCATGTTCTCAGGGTCTTGAGATGGAGCCCCGTATTGGGCTCCATGCTCCAAGCTCAGTGGGGAGTCTGCCTGAAACTCTCTTCCCCTCCCTCTGCTCCTCCCTCCCATTATCTCTCTCCCAAATAAGTTAAATTAAATTAAATTAAATTAAATTAAATTAAATTAAATTAGAACTTTGGAAAACTTATAGGTGCTATCATAAGCCTGATACCTTTCCAATACAAAAGAATTTTCTGATGAGCTCAGTGGTAATATTAATGAATGTGATTTTTTGGTGATACATAAATGAATGTTCCATATTTGGAAGGTGTGCATTATTCAGTGAACCAATATTTTCCAAATGACAGATATATGATGTTTCAAAGTCATTTATGAAATTCATCATTGATTACATCAAAAGTTCAAGACAGACCAATAGATTTTAATATAACAGGGCATGAGAAGCTCATTGATATGATTTCAGATCTCACATTAAAGCTAACTCTTTAAGAAACCACCACTTGTTGAGTTTTGGAGTAATATCAAAGAAGAAGATCCCAAATTATCTGAAAAGCTATTAAAATACTCTTCTCTTTTCCCATGACACAAATATGTGAAGCTCAATTTTCTTCATATACTTTAATCCAAAAACCTATTACAAGATATTGAATGTGGAAGCAGACATGAGAATCCAGTTGTCTTCTATTAAGCCAGACATCTAGAAGATTTACAAAAATATAAAATAATGTCACTCTTCTTGCTGGTTTTTTGGGAGAAACCTCATTATTTTTCATTACAAACATCTTATTTCCATTATCAAATAATGGCTTTGTTATTGTTATTTGAAAACGAATTAATAGTTATCTTAAACATTTGTTTTAATTTCTAATATAGTAAATACTGATAGCTATAACCCATATGATTTTTAAGAGTATAAAGCGTGACTCCAAAGTTTAAAAACTACTGTATTAAATAATATCAGGGATAAAATTATTAAATAGAAATATCCCATGAGTTGCTTCAACCAAGGAGATGAGGAGTCTGTTTCAGCTTACTGGGGAATCCATTTACATGTAGAATCCAATTCAAGAAGTTATACTACATACCACAAAAAAAGGGAATGTATTGCTTTCCATAGTCAGTGTAGCAGCTGACCTCTGATCTGGCCCTCAACGATCCAGGTTTTTCTTCTCCATATCATATGCCAAGTCACGGCGACATCAAGAGCAAACTCACTGGGATACATACATTGTGGTCTCCACAGTAAATGAAGCTCCTTCTTGGCCTTCCCAGCCTTGTAAGACAGAGGGAAGAGGCCTAGAAATGTATTTAGTGTTGGGTTCTTAACCCATAGGGAATAGATGGCACATAAACATCAAGGGTCTCGTGAGCCATGTTGAGGTAGTGACCAGGGCCAAGTACCTGATAAGGCGCATCAATGGTGGTCAAGTGTCCATGAATAATCCTCATTGACTCGGAAAAATAGTGTGCCTTGTGCATGTTTTCTGGGAAGTGTTCATAGCAGTTTTCATCAGTTTTTTAAGGAGGCCCTCCCAAGGAAGTTTAAGAACAGCTGGATTCATGTCTCTTTCACCATGTCCTTTTAGCTCATTTTTGCTCCCTTAGCACTTTGCTTGTTGATCTGTCACCACCATTAACACACTGAAGAATGAACTGTGTTATGACTAGTGAGTAAGCCTGACCCACTAGCCTGTGAGCTCTAGTGAGGTCAGAGACTGTGTCCTTAATCTCCTGTATTTACAAATATAATAGGTGCTCAATAAATTCTGTCGAATTAAATTAAATTATCTCATTTACATTTAATCATATGTACATTCAAATGATAAATTTTTAAATAAGTCCTACACAAATGATATACACTCACACAGAAATGTATATGTATATACAAATCACTTTTATGTATGTAAAGCAACTGGCCCACATTTATTCATTATCTATTAATTGAGCCCATGTGTCAAGCCCTAGAGACAAGTAGCTAAAAAAGACATCCTTTCTGCCCTTGATGAGCACACTGTGTAACTGAGACTGGAGGTATAGGGATTCAGAGGAATAATACATTGTAACCCAGGGGCTTTGGGAAGCCAGAAGGACTTTTAGAAAGTCAAGAGTGAAAGGTCACCCACCCTGTAGATGAAAGAGATCACTGGAAGCTTCCAAAAGGGAAAACCTCTTTAAAAAAGAAAAGAAAAGAAAAGAAAAAACTCACAAGGGGAGGAGAGGTATAGAAACAAGACCAATGGAGAAAGACTTTCAGGGAACAGAAGGTTTGCATGCATTTATAAGGAAACAACAGTATGAGAAATTATGGTGCACATTTATACACACACACACACACACACACACACACACACACAATCAAGCCAAAAGTCCCTACCTTCAGAAGCACCATTGATTTATGTAAAATTCTGGACAAGTCTTTTCTACTAGTGGGTCTTCAATTTTCCCATCTGAGTAATTGGTGGGTAAGACTAGATCACTGGCTCTCACCCCTTGCTCAACGTTAGACTCACCTGGAGCACTATTCAGTATAGTTTTGCTCAGCCCCTTGCTCAGAGATTGTGATTTATTGATCTGGATGGTGTCCAGGCATTGGATCTTTTAAAAGGCTCTACAAGTGATTCTATAGAGAATCATTGAACTAGTTGGGATGTGATTTCCCTTCTGGCTTCATTCATTCACTTCTCCACTTATTCTCTCACTTATACCTCATTAATCACAAAATCTTGTGGGATACCAGGCACTCTACGTTATTTTTGAGATAGCAAACAGAATAGGTCCAGCCCTGTGTGTGTGGAACTTACAACTCAGCAGGCACTCAGCTCAATATGTCTCTCACTTCCCTTTGTCCCATTGCCTGATTTTTCCCACACCCTCACTACTACCACCTCAAGACCAACTCACTCTAAATTCCTAAATACAGTTATCCAATCACATGTGCACCCATAGCTCAAAGTGGAGTTCTGGCCAGATTATTTTCTTATTAATTTGGTCCCAGAGAACTATTAATAACTTATTTCTGCTTATTTGCTACAGAATCACTTGTAGAGTCTTTTAAAAGAGCCAATGCCTGGACACCATCCAGATCAATGAAACACAATCTCTGAGCAAAACTATTTTGAATAGTGCTCCAGGTGAGTCTAATGTTGAGCAAGGTGTGAGAACCACTGATCTAGTTTGTGTATATGTCAAACATTCCCTTTGAGGACTAATTTGTTTGGTCTAAATTTATTTATTTATTTGTTTGTTTGTTTGTTTGTTTATTATGTATTTATTTATTTATTCATTCATTCATTTATTTATTTATTTATGTGACTTTTTTTCTAAATGTTGTCAGCTTGAAACAACCAAAAGTGCAGCCTCCTGGTTTTGTGGTTATCAGAGCTGGTTGCTTGGCCTCCCTGAAACACGATTTTCTCATCAATAAAATGGGTGTTGGAATCTTGGTACCACTTCTATCTCTGGCAGGCAGGGCCAAGTGAAATTTTGCACGTGGAAGAGCACTGTGCACTCTAGTGCATTGTAAAAGCATCAGTTACCATGAAATATTAAGAGGTACTGTCGATCAAGCCCCATTATGTACTATGTCACACACTTCACATGATTTATTGAATTAAAATCTTAACAATAAACTCGAGATGTTGGTACTAAGATCCCCACGTTATAGATGAGGAAACCAGAATCCTTAAGAGGCTGATTAACTTGCTCACAGTCAAGGGTCTGGTCAAGAACAGAGCAAGAGTTTCACTATAGATGTTCTTGTTCAGGTGGCTTCATTAAGCACACCATTCTGCTTCCCTAGAAAGTACTATTGTTCAACTAGAGCTGCTAATTTCTCCAGGACATGCCAAAGTCTTGGGAGTTTGGGACCCCAAAAGGGCCCTCCATAAACGAAAGGCATACACTTTGCACCTGGTACCCCGGTTCTCATTGGAAGTGAAGGCTATCAGGAGCTGGACACATAGGCAACGTGACTGATGTGGCCCCATGAGAATCCAGGCTTCCAGAGTATCACCCCACTGATGGCATCCTGGTCCCTGACTCCTACTGAGAGCAGAGCCAGCCAATGTGTGTCCCGCTAAGCTATGGATGATCTGCTATCTCATGTAGAACATCCTTGCTGCTACGGGTGCAGGAAGTCGAAAAAGCGTTGGGCTGTCAGGAGATGGGGTGTAAATGTGAACCAGGGGGTGAACTGCTTGTCCAGCCCACCTGAAATTAAGCAAATAACAACCACTACCCCAAGGTGGGTAGTTAGTGCTTCACTGCATGTTCCAGTGAAGAAAAGCTGTCATTGCACCTTTCCTTATTATACTCTGCTCCTTCATCTTATTTGAAGATCAGTTGTGTAGAATTTTTAAAGTCATGTGAGCAAATATGTTTTAAGATCCTACTCTGTCTGATGCACCATTCCTAAACTTCTTTGCAATATTATCACATTTAAACTTCAAAAAAAAAGCTTATGAGGTCTATATGATACTATCCACAAGAAAACTGAGCTTGGTGAGGTAACATAAAATTTCCAAGGTTCTGACACTAAGAAGTGTCAGATTTGTGTCTGGAATTCAGATACATCTGAAGCAAATACCCGTAGATTCTTTCTATCATACTTATTTCAGTAACTTTGCCATCACTCAAAATAAGCTTGAAATGTCTTTAGAATTCCTTCAGTGTGAATTTCCAAGCAAGCCATTACCTTATAAGCATACCTCACCTTTGATTAATAGCTGTATAACTAAGCTCCTATGTTACAACAATGGCAACTTTATTGAAATAAGTATCTGGCTTCCCTTGGTGAATAGTTTAAAAGGCACAGATCCATTTAGATAAATGCAATCTAAGCCAACTCTGTCCTATAGAATTTTCTATGATGATGGAAATGTTCAATGTCTGTGTTGTACAATATGGTAGCCAAGAGTCACAGGTGACTATAATAAGAACTTTAAATGTGGCTTGCATAAAAGACTCTTAACTCTAGGAAACAAACTAGAGGGTTGCTGGAGGGGAAGGTGGGGGGAGAGAATGGGGTAATTTGGGGATGGGTCTTAAGGAGGACACTTGTTGGGGTGAGAACTGGATGATGTTTGCAATTGATGAATCACTAAAGTCTACCTCTGAAACAAATAATACAATATATGTTGATTAAATTTAATTTAAACGAAATTTTTTAAACGTGGCTAGAAAAACCAAAGAACTGATTTTTAAATTTTATTTCATTTTAATCAATTTAAAATTTAAATAGCTGCTTGCAGCTATGCGGCCACCCTATTGGTTAGTGCCATTGTGGGATATGTGTTAATATGGCCGCATAAACATTGAAAGCAACCAATCCTGCCATCTTGAAGTCACAGCCTGTGCGTGCTGTGAAAATAAGAAGTTGACTACTGGGCTTATTGGTCCATACTCACATATTCTGTGCAGGCCAAGTCTTTAGTTTGCTAAAATGGTCCTCTGGGAGAAAGAGAGACCTTAATACTCCATTAAAGTTATTGGAAAGAACTATAGAACTAGGGCTGGAAAAAGCCAGTCACAGTTTGGAAAAGTGACCCCAGAAGAGACACAGCTTTGCATTGGGCCACGCAGTAACTTGGAGTCTGAGCTCCTCGTGGAGCCCAGGCTCGTCATCTTTGCTTCCCCTGTCTTACCCTACTGCCAGCTCATCCTCCAGAAGTTGAATCGATAGGTCTATTGTCACTTCAAAAGGATGACCCAAGATTCAACACTGGACCAGCTGACGTGTGTGGTCTTTGAGCTGAGCATCCAGGAACCAAAAGGAGACACGGTGTTTCCCAGACAGAAAGCTACTGGTGATCCTACAGAAGACAGTAAGTGAGGGTCAGGCCTGGGACAGCAATAACCTTTCCTCATAACCTGCCTGCACCCTTCCATGTTAACATACTGTGAACGGAACCGAAGTGACAAAACCAATCCATCACCCCAGAGCCAACACAAAGAGGAATAGAGAGGTTAACAGAAATTGATGACATCCCCGCTGGAATTTTACACTGATTCGGCCAGCCCAACGATTGAAATAGACAAAGATTTATAGTCCGAGCGAGGACGCTGGCTCCTCTTGATTGCCTTGATTTTTTTTATGCGCTCCTGCATATTTATTCCCAAGCTCATCACCGGCTTGTAGCATTAGAATGCTGATTTGATTTTACATTCCAAGAGGAGCAGGCATTATGCAGCCATTTGCATGATGTGAGAGAAATCACCAGAACGGTTTCTGATATCAGCGGCCAAAATGATCACTAATGTTCACCTGCAAAAGCAGGATTGTGTAATATTTTTTTTTTAAATTCAGATTTCCTTTTGCTTCTCTCAGTATAAAAATAAAAAAGAGGAATTATTCCATATCCTGTGGTTGAGAAATTGTATTTTGTCATGCCTCCAAGGGCTACATCGGCACTGAGCTTTTATGAATTCGTTTGATATCAGGGCTATGCGTTTCGGTTCCAACACAAATCCCACCCCCCCCACGACATTATTACTGAAAGCTTTTATCAGTTCATTGTGACAGAAAATTGATTATTATCCTTGACATTTGATGGATAGCTTTCATAAAAGGACCTTTTCCCCCCCTTTTTTTGGATTTCACGTTGGCCTATAAAGTGCCCCCCCAACAACAACAACAAAAAACTTTCTTAAGGCACTAAAAAAATTTCTCAGCTCTCCTGTAAATCTTCCTCTAGGCATCTGCAGTGGGGGACCAAGAGCCGAAGAAAAAAAGTGGAGGGGAAAGTCAGATCGGAACTTGCTGTTCTATCTACCCTGTAACCGGCTAGGAGAGGTAGGGAGGACCCGAGAGACAGGCCCTTGGGACTCTCAGATAAGATTTTAAGGCTGATCCATTCCACAGTCTTATATTTTATCAGCATGAGAATTCTACCTGTGACCGTACATAAAAAAGCATAAGGAAGAGCACCGTTTCAACTCTAGTCTGCATTCAAAGAATGATTAGGTAATGTTATCTTTGGCTCTGTAGGGTCAACAAAGAGTCTGTTAACCAGAGTGCAATAATCACGACCCATTGCATCGTGCAGTATACCCACTCTTGGTTTGTCTGCCATAACTTTGGGAGAAACACGGTCTCCTCTCTTCTCTCCCAGGAAAGCACCTGTGGGCTGGAGAATGGAACGGTCTTGAGAGAGGCACCCAGCTCATGCACGGAGAAGAGCGACCTCGGATCCCCTCGCTCTGACCTGAAATCCAGTGTCCATCCTCTAGCTCGTGCCTCCTTCTCCATAGACTACTCTGAGAGAAGAATGTCAGGATCAGGAATAGATCTGCAGCTCAATCAGTCACTCAAACAGAAGCACCCAAGCACACACACGCAAACAAAGGTCACACCCAAAAAGAAAAACCAAGTCACGATGAATCTCCAACTCTGCTCTTGCTTCACTCTGTCATTTTTCTTGACGATCTTTTTCTGCTCTTCTCCTGCCTCCCTACAGACACCCAAGAACCTTCATGCTTTGTTCAAATTGGAGCCACGCCATCTTAGCTTTTATTGGAGAATTTGGGGCGGGGCTGCCCAACAGTCTTCACAGTCAGGAACCAGCATTCACGGAGGGAATGTTCTAATTTATGGGGCTAACAGAGGTCCCATTTCACCTGCACACTTTGAGAGGAGAAATCCCAGCACCTTTGCAAAGACGGGGGCTTCCCAAATGTTCAGCAATTAGCTCAAGTTTAACAGTGGCAGGAGCAGCAAAGACCCAAACCCACCTCTTCCAAGATTCCTTCTGCAACCTCCAGTAACTTTCTGTACAAGCACATTTGCAATTCGCACCCCTTTGGAGACACTTTAGGTTTTGTTAGGCAGTTAAATATGCCCCCCACCTCCACCACACACACACACACACACACACACACACACACACACACACACACACTGCCTCTTTGGAAAGCATCGGCATTTCTAATAAAGCAGGAAATCATTATTACGTAAAAGATCAACTTCTTCATCTGGGACTATTACGATGTATACACAGGAACTTACCTACTTAGGAAGAAAACACTTAGGTCACCAGGGAACTAGAAAGTCACCAATTTTCCTTATTTTCCCCATGACCTCACTTTATGCCTGTCGGAAAATGCACTTGTTCCTACAGTCCCTCAGGGGTGTTATAATGAGAGCTGATAGTGTATTAGAATTAATAGAAACAGTAGGTGTCTAAGGAAGAGGAGACTTAAAATAGTTCATTAAGTGTAGGAGGTAGAAAACTTTATTTGATGAATCAAATGGTCTTCATTAAAAGTGAACTTTTCCTGGGAACTAGAGGTGCCACTTAAAAATACATTTTTTTCTTATTAAGAAAGAGAAATTAATATCTGATCCTTATAGAAATTTTGGAACAGATAGAAGTACACTCAATTAAAAAAAACACACCTGTAACTTATGCCCCCCAAAATAACCACAATAAATGTGACTCCTAGCAGGATTGGTTTTTTTTCCCCTTTTTTCCTAAGTGTTTATGTGTGTCTCTTTGAATCACCAAATTAAGATCATATGGTAGGTATTGGGGTTTTTTAATACTTTTAAAAGAATTTTACTCAGTTTTGTATCCAGAGTCTAGACATTTAATATTTTGAAAACTTGACTTTTAATAGCTATTTGGTGTTTAATCTTTCAGCCATAACATGAAATGCATTTCTACTTTATTTAAGTTACCCTCACTATTAATTAACAATTAAACTACTTCTATTTTTCATGGTGTTAATTAATGCTGTGGTATACTTTGATGCCTGAGCTGCATGAATCCCCACATGATATAGACTTTATTATTCCATTTTTCAGAGCGGGAAATAGAAGTCAAATATGTGATTTTTCCCAAAGCCACAGAGTAAGTGGTAAAAGGAGGCCCAGAACTCAAATGTGGTGATTTTCACTTCAGAGTCACATGTTCCACAGCCTCAAAGTTCGGTAATGCTACTTGGAAGAATTTCTCACAATAGTATCAAATCGTGAGCCTTGGAACCAGATATTCCAACCTGAACTGGAAGAGAAACACTTATGCGTAATTCCTTGTTTATCTCTTACCAACTCTGTGTTCTCAAACAAAGGATGTCACTGGAGTCCCCTTTCATCACCTGTAAAACAGGATAAAACAAAATTTAAAAAACAAACAAACAAGTGTTTTCACTCCCACCGTGTTGTTTTGTGGATTAAATAAAAGTATTACATATTTAAAAGTATATTGAAAATGAAAGTGCAGAGTAGGCTCTCAATAAATGGCAGTTTTGTTATAGTTACTAATTATTAAGATAGTCAGTAGCAAGTGGAATAGTATTACCTCCTGTCAAATGTCTAATAAGTGAAACTGGAAGTCTATCAAGCAGTTTTTTTTTCCTCTTTAATCAAAAGCTTGGAGATTTGAAGAGATGATAGCAAAACAGTCTCCCAAAACTGAGCTCTCTGCAAACCTTGGACCCTGAACCCAGGGCAGCTGCAGAGAAGGAACAATGGAATCACAGAGATGGAGAGACAGAGATGAGCTTGCTCTAGGCCACCAGTGGAGAAAATGTCAAGAGTAGGATCCCAGTTGAGGAAGAACCTACTTTTGAAATGACACTTACAGTATGTGGACCAACTGCCTGGAAATAAGTAACTAAATGCTCGACGGCCCCAAATCACTCCCTAATGATATGTCCTCAATCACAGGCAAGTTTTGGAATTCTGGTTCCTCTGTGGTAGCAAAAAAAAAGAATCTATATTTGTATATAGTTTTACGTAGACATATACATATATGGAGAGATAGCCTCATATCTAGAGCTGTGCTTTCCAATATGGTAGCCACTAGTCACAGCCACCTGCCGGCCATTGAAATATGCTGGGTGCAAACTGAGGTGTGCCGCGCCCATAAAATCCACACCAAATTTCTGAGCCTTTTTAAGAAAGAGTGAATATAAAATATTTCACGAATGCTTTTTATTTTGAATGCATGTCAAAATGGGAATTTTTTGTGTTAAATACATGATTAAAGTTAATGTCACCTGTTTCTTTTACCTTTCTAAAGGGCTACCAGACTACATGTAATTGCATATGTATCTCACATGTATCTATTGGACATAGATATGCTCCACATGTCATGTCTAAAGAATCTAGAATGACTTGTCCCTGCGTTTCTATTACACTGGGTTCAATGGATCCAGACTATCTGTGGGAGGAGGAGGGACAATGTTCTGAAGTAGCCCCCAGGTGAGCCCCTCTCCCTGCAACCCACCCACCTCCGGGCAGAAAATTGTCTGGTCATCCCTATGGTCTAAGGAGAAAATGATGTATATTTTTCCAAAAGTGACTTTCAGAAAAGAAGGGATTGCTCTACATATGGATTTTTAGGTATCTGGAAAAATCTCTCAATTATTTAGTGGAGAACAAAAACAAAAAACCTAGTTTCAGCCAATTTTTAGGGACTTTGCCCATGTTTTAACCTGACTTGATTATCCCAATGAGGTTTTTTTCTCTGTTCTTTCTCTACTTTTTGCTTCTTAACAGTGTGGTCAGTTATCTTTCAAAGTCACTGTGATTTGCAGAAGCGAAAGAGGTGGTTTTAAGTACAATTATGCAGGATATGAAAGTTTCTCTTTTTGAAAATCATTTTCATAGCATAAGTAGAAATCAGGAATTCTCAAGTTTCTTAAATGATTGCTTCCATTATCCAAAAAGTTGTTGTGTCTTAAAATCAGGAGGAGTAGAGAGGAATTCTTAAGATTTTCAAAATACTCATTTTCTTTAAGAATTCTCAAGGGGATAATTCTTGAGCTGAACTGCTAAAATAAGTACTACTGATGTGATACCTTTTAAAAAATTCTTGATTTTATCAAATTCAAAACAAACAAATTAAAACCAAAAGAAAAAAAAAGCATGTAAATTGATAAAGTAATTGGTAAGCTTCAAGTAGTCTATGTTTAATTTATTTATTTTTAAGATTCATTTAATTCACAATATTAATGTAAGTGCTGTGTTGTTCAGGTATTTTAGAAAGGCATGTGTAAATCAATTAATTAAATAAATGCAAGTACACATTTGACTGTTTCATCTTAATTCTGAAAAGTTTATATTTTCAAGTTTACTGAAACCTTTTATTTGGATTTCCTCATTGGGGAAAAAGGGGGTATTTTACCAGATGTTTGTGTGTATATATAGATATACAAATATAGACACACACATATATACGTGTGCATATATACATATGCATATATAAGATATAGATATGTATTATATATGTGCATGTACAAGTATATAAATTTAGGCATATATATATACACAGACACACAGACACACATATACACATGCATAGAGAGAGAGAGAGAGATTTTAAGGAATTGGCTCATGAGATTATGGGGGCTGGCAAATCTAAATTTTGCAGGGAAAGTCAGAAGGTTGGAGACACAAGGAAGAGGTGATGCTGTAGTCTTGACTTTGAAGATGGGAGATGCCCCCCCATTTCCTCTTTTAAGGGGGTTTCAGTGTTTTTTTTTCTCTTAAGACCTTCCCCATTTACATGATGGAAAGCAGTCTGTTTTACTCAAAGTCTATCCATGTAAATGTTAATCTCACCTAAAAATATTCTCACAGAAACATCCAAAATAATGTTTGACCAAATATGTGGGCACTGTGCCCCAGCTAACTTGATACATAAAATTAACCATCATAGGAATGATTCTTTTGGGATTTCCTTGAGACCCTATGATGTAGGATCTGGGGGTGAAAGAGGGGTATGGGTGGAGCACAGAAGTGCAAGGCTACTCTTCAGCATTTGTCCTAATAGAATCGTGGTAAGAGCAGCAGTATTTTGAGTTCTCAAAGCAGTGTGGTGTCATGCCTGTGAATCCCGCTGTCCTGAGCTGCCCACCACTGCATCAACGATGCATTCACAGAGAGGAAAGAGAGGAGGAAGAACAAAAGACCCTTCCTTGAGGAGGTTGCAATTAAACATTTTGCCTCTAAAGAAAAGCAATGGTCTTGATGTATGTATTTTTTTTTTCTAGGTAAAAAGGGATTTCGTAAATTAACAACAAAAAAAATAAAAATAAAGCTTGTTTCTGTATCAAGGACGATGGTCAAAGTCTGAGTCTAGACATTTATTAGATGGTAGATGGTAGACGGTGGTGCGGGCTTTGGCTTTGGGTCATCTGCTGTGTGACTAGGTCAGGAAATAAAACTTTGACAAGGTTGAGGGAAAGTGGGGTGAATTGGATGAGAGGAGACCACAGTGAGAACATCACTCACGGGAGCTGAGCCTCCCACCCCCCAAGCCTTTGTCTGAGATGAGGGAAACTTGCATAGAGAATGCAGACTTCAAGAAGGCATCTTCTTGAAGTTACGTGTCGCTCCCCTTCTGCCTGGTCCAACACAGCGTGTAGAAAAAACAATGGTGGAAATCCAACAGTTGCATGAACGGTTTCGGTTGACTTAGTCATTGACCACTACATTATGGTTACAAGTTGTTCATTCTTCTATTCACTCTTCGTTTTTTTCCCCCCAGGGCTTATTTACCATTTGCATAACAGCACTAGGCCCTGAGCAAGGGGTCAGCACACTGAATGTCAGAGTCCTTGTCCTTAAAGATTTCACACTGTAAAGGAAATCAAAAATACACACGTGACACTCACTAACAGCCCGTACGTCCCTCTTCTTCGTGGGCACGGGGCTGGACTCCAGGTGGTGAAGGAAGGCCAACCAGACAAAAGTGGGAAAGTAAAGCTGTGTTTCCTCTGAGCTTCGCCTGTTTCAGACTCATTCCACTTGGTTTTTCCAGGAATACTGAGGAAACACTCTCCCTACACCCCATCTCTGCCTATGAATCTGGTTGCGTTTCACATACATGAATTGCTGGGTCCTGTGGCCACCAGACCTTGAAATCGGTTACACGACGTATTATCAAATGCTTGTGCAAATTCATCGGAGGCCCCGGCTATCTATCCTCTCTCATCCACAGTCCTGTGGGAATGAAAGGGAAACAAAAGATTCATTTCACAAAAATCATCACATTTGCATATTTTTATCATGAGCTCAACGAATGATTTTAATTAAACCGCTTTTAAAGAGGGTAGAGAGGAAGAAAGGCAAGATGGTAAATATTTAACACCTAATCAAGGGGAGAGAAGCGTGAAGCTGAAACCCTCATTAAGCTGCGTGGATGGAGGGTGGGCTTTGGAAGCAGCCTGGTTCGAGCCCCCGCCCATTCTTATCGGGGATCGACACTGGGCAAGCTGTCTCACTTCCTGCAGCCTTATTCTCCCCATCTGGGAAAATGGGGAGGATGCCAACCTCATGGAATGATTGTTGGGAGAACCTAATGATATTAGCAATAATAATAGACAACATTTCTGAAAGGGAAACTAAGTCCAGGCACCTCCCCCAGATTGCAGGGCTGAATCCTTGTGTTGACTCTTAAGGAAGCATCTTTTCAGTCCTCAATTTACAGAAGAGTAGACTCAAGTTGAGGGAAATTAAGGATCTTAGCCATCCACGGTCTCTCAGCCGGTAACTTGCGAGGCTTGCCTTCGAACCTTGGCAGCTGGAGTCCAGAGTTCACACTCTTAGCTATTATTTCATCTTGCCTAAACTTGAGTGCTTGGAACATAGGAGCACACACACTCTCCTGATTTCTGAAGTTCAAGTCAAAGAAAAACATGTGGGAATACGTTTCTAGTTATTTCTGCTATGACTTCTACCACTGGCTATTTGTAGAGCATTTTACAAAGCATGCTTGCAAATATTTCCCACCAGAAACATCAAATAACCAGAGTTCAGAGAAGTCCGAGAGTTTGGCCAAAGGCTCCTTCCTTCTGTACAAAAGCAGGCTCTGTGATACTGGGTCTCCGTTGTCCAGGGGCCTGCTTCAGAAATTCTTCTGCAAAGACCAAGAATACAAAGGGCAAAAAGAAAGAACTTGGATTCCAGGCCTTGGGCATTCCCTAATTGTGGACATTTTCAGGAGGCAAAGCTTCAGTCTGTCTCATTCCAGGAGTCACTCACTGGGTACAGGAAAGGAAGCCACAATGCAAGGGGAGGGGGAGGTAAATCAGACAGCACGGCCCTTTCCAGTACTGTTCTAAGCGCTCTGTGGAGATAATTGTATGGCTGCTTCTGCAATCAGTTCTGAGAAAATTGCTCCTCCCAAATTAGCTTCCCCTTATGCAATAATTTTTAGTTGATGGCATTGAATTGCTGCAAAGAAACTACATATATATATATATATATATATATATATATATATATATATATAAAATCTTCAAATGATCAAATACTGGACACATAGCCTGGGTGTACATTGTCAGAAGATGACACTTTGTTACATGTCTCAACTATGTCTGAATTACATTCTTTACGAAGAACAAAGTTTCTCCTTCTCTCTCTCCTTTTTTCTTCCTTCTCCCTCCCTCCCTCCCTGCCTCTTCTTCTTCTCCTCATTCCTCTTCCTCCACTTTCTCCTGGTCTCCTCTGCTTACTTAATCGCAACACTGTCTCAACTTCTCACTTACTGAATCAGAGGAAAATTTGATCCTCCAGGCAGAGATCTATGAGAACAACCCTCATGAACCTTTCATTTCGGTAATTGCTTGGCATTCGCATGGACAGGACTACCAAGCAGACCTTTCTCAAGAAAGCTCACCAATGTTTACAAGTGATAAGACAGGTCTCCCTGGGCCTCCTTCCTGGAGGGATAAGGGACAGGAATGAGCTGAGTGGAATTGCTCTCAAAATCTTCCTTCCAAAATCTTTCTCACTGGAAACATGCAGTTAGTTCCCAAGGATAGAGAAGGGCTTCCTAGATCTCACCAGCACCCAGAAGATGTGACTCAGAAACAGGCATGGCCTGACCTTCAGAATCTGAGCCCAGTGCGTCCCCTACAATGCCACACTATAAAACATAGCTATAAAACATAGCTTCACCTTGGAGTCAAATCCCCAGGATCTCTATCAGGAGTCAATCTGGCCGACAAGATGTCCCACTTCAACAGCCTTGTGGGATATGGATGGGTAAAAGGGCAGTGTATTGTTTATAGAAATTTCCCTTACTCTTGTATTTCCTTTGGAGCTCATTTGAATACATCACTCATACTTCCTACTTGAAGGAGGCAGAGGATGAAAGCTAATGTCTCTTACTTAGCCATCTGGGAAATAATTAACAGGTTACCCCAAAGTAAAGCAAATAAGGTTTTAAGCTGTGAAGTATGGGCCATTTGGATGAGATCCCCCAGGCAGAGGTGGGGGGCCCTACAAGGGTGTGGAATTGCTGAGTGAAATAGTCATATTTGCATTATACTCAACAATCAACAATTCTGCCTGCACTGATTTATTTCCCATACCTGAGGTATATCTCTGTAAGTGTCCATTTCAGTTTCATACAAGTAATAAAGGGAATGTTTTCCTGGAGATATTAAGCAGGCCTACAAAATTTAAAAAATACTATATCATTTTGAATTAGACATATTAGATATACATATACTTGTCTTAAGTTTCATAATACCTATTTTGCTAGACCCTCAGCCTAGAAAACAGTATGTTTATGAGTGTCACTTCAATAGTATACCTTCACAAATATCCTATCGAGATCCCAAAGGTGTTCTCTGGGAAACTTCTCCTTGACCAGAGGCCTGATTTGTGACCAGATAGCAACCTCTGCACCAGATGAAATATGTCATCATGTGTTATCCAACCTATTGGCTGTTGCCTAGCAACAGGTCAATTATACTGAGTATTTGCTGGAGTAGATTAGTAACATTGTTGCCATAACAACTACCCTTGTTAGTTAATTAAATTGATTTGACTCAGAACTGGCATTGAGGAACTATGTATGTTGTATGAGAGAGTGATTGTCCTTATTCAACACCTAACTTCCACTCCTGGAATGGTATCATCTTCAAAAATGTGTTCTATCTTTGGGGTACGTCTCATTCAGGCTATGAGGTCACTAAATCAACTCTTTCAATGATCCGGGAAATTAGGCATTCTCTCTATTTCAATTCATTATCTTATTAATTTATTAAACAAATATTTATTGAGCTAAAAGAATATCTTAAAGTGAATTAATAATGGTAATAGAACAAAGGAGTTTCTTTGGGGTGATGGAGTAGTTCTCTAACCTGATTGTGAAGGCGGGCACACGGATCTGTAGGGGGGATAAAATCTCATAGAATGAAGCACCAAGAATAAATAAATGAGTGCATGCAAAAATTTGTTTAAAAAAACCAAAAGAATAAACTCTAGTTTACCTATTTTACCACTGTCAATTTCTTGATTCTGATCATTGAACTAAACTTAGTTAAGTAAGTTACCACCGGGGAAACTGGATGAAGGGTGTGCAGAAAGTCTCCATTATATCCTTCTTGGAGACAATGTTGCTTGCTGGAGATAAAAGGCAGAAAAGGGATTGGAGAGGAGGGGGTAGATGAAGACCAGTGTTAAGGGAACACAGGTGGTGGCCTGTAGAAATGGACAGGGCCAGTGTTTTAAGTACTTTAAATTCAAATGCTCTTCAAGCTTTGTCCCAAAGGCCCAGTTCTCCAGTTTTCTCTGTACAAGAACATCCAAGGACTTCTAAATGCAAATTCGTGGTCCTGGCCTCCAGAGACTGTGATGGAGTAGGACTGCCCCCAGTCTGCCAAGTGTCCTGTTTTCCCACTGAGACAGGATTGGCAGGTAACATTGTATAAGTATAAGGTGCACAGTGGGTTGACTTAATATATCTACACATTGCAACCAATCACCACCACAGCTTTAGCTAACAACCCTATCTATCCCGTCCCATCATTGTTATTTCTTTGGTATGGTGGAACACTTAAGTTCCATTCTCTTAGCAATTTTGATGTATATCTACATGCAGAAAAATGAAATTGGACTGCTATCTTATGCCATTAACAAAAATTGACTCAGAATGGTTTAAAGACTTAAACATAACCCCCGATGCCAAGCATCTGTGAAGCCTGAGTGAGAAGACACAGCTACAGGCAACAGAGCTCTGGGGAAGGACAGGGAGCAGGGAAGCCTCACAAGCCCAACTGCATCTTAACAAAGTACCAAAGCTCACATCCACGTTCTTCCTAATCATCATACATTGCTGGGGTTGATCATTTGTGAAAATAAAGGAAAAGGTAAACGAGAGAATATTCTTCCAAAGGCCCCCCCACTGGAAGTCTGATTCTTCACCTGGTATATGTGTGTAAAGACTCTACACCCAGGCCCTACCTCTCCTTTACACGCACCAGGCACCATGGCCCTCGTACTTTCCGGGGCCTGGGGAGTACATACCTATAGAAGACAAGGAGCGCTAACATGAGGAGCTCTAGAAAAATCAGCACGGTGATACCCAGAAACTTCGAGTAAAGTATGTTCAGCTTATTTTTTTATTTCATCCCCAGCTGTGAAATAACCCAAATCCCCAACAATTAAGAATTGGTTGAATAAAGTATGTGATGGCCATACTGTAATCACTTAAAATTATGTTGCACACACACAGGACTGCATTGGGTTTTTGTGGGCCCTAGGCACATTTGCCTTCTTGGGCCCCTTGCCCCATGAAAATATCATTTATACACACACACATATATACACAATACATTTATAAATCTACATTACACATGTACTATATTAAGTTATTACATATATAATATAGATACATTGTATTATAAATATATATAAAATATCAAGAATATAAACATACATGAAGTATAAATGGGTGACGGGTATCCACTTGTTAGGATGAGCCCTGGGTGTTGTAAGAAAGTGATGAATCACTAAATTATACTCCTGAAACCAACATTATACTATATGTTAACTAACTAGAATTTAAACAAAAATTTTAAACAAACAAGAATATAAGCATATATGAAATATATTTCTATATTCTTATACATTAAGTGTTTAATAAAATATATAACACATTTTATATAGATATATAGCTATATTTAAGATATTAATATATACAAAATATAATAAATAAAATATGATAAATTATAATTTTATTATAATAATAAAACATACTATAATAATGAAATATAATACATTAAATGTAACAAATAAAGTATAATAAATTTATATAAAACATTTTTATATAACATATCTGAATAATGCATATTTCAGATATAAAATACATACGTTGTGTATTATCTATTACATAGTATGCTTTATGTAGAAGTATACAGGGGTACCTGGGTGGCTCAGTCAGTTAAGCAACTAACTCTTGACTCGATTTCTGCTCTCTCATGAAAGATGGATCCCTGTGTGGGGCTCCCAGTTGGGTGTGGAGCCTGCTTAAGATTCTCCCTCTCCCCCTCCCTCTGTCCCTTTCCCCTCCCCCTTCAGGCTTTTTTTCTCTTTCTCAAATAAATAAAATCTTTAATATATATAGAGTATATGTAATATAACAATTACACTCACTTATAAAGTGTTATTAATATGTACCATTTATTATTCAAATTTATAATTTATGAATTTGTAGTAATTTTAAATAATATATATCCTATAATAAATACTATTTTAATGTATGATATATATTCATATATAATTATATTGATTATAATTATATGTAATATAATTACATAATATATATTACATATAATTATTTAATTTATATATACATATCTTTTTTAATTTTTTTTTAAGATTTTATTTATTTATTTGACAGAGAGAGAGAACGCAAGTAGCCAGAGGCAGGCAGAGAGAGAAGGGGAAGCAAGGTCCCTGCTGAGCAGAGAGCCCGATGTGGGGCTCAATCCCAGGACCCTGAGATCATGACCTGAGCTGAAGGCAGAGGCTTTAACCCACTGAGCCACCCAGGCGCCCCTATATATTGTTTTATGGAGGAAGGGACTTCCCTCTGGCACAACCACTCAACTCTTGCCATTGTAGTGGGAAAACAGCCGCCGACAATCCTAAAGGGATCAGCGTGGCTGTGTTCCAATGAAACTTTGTTTATGGACGCTAAACTTTGCATTTCATAGATTTTTCCTATGTGACAAAATATCCTTTTTAAAAATTTGTCTTCACCCACAGGAAAACGTAGAAGTTGCTCTTCTTGCGCGATGCGCGCACCATCAGGCTGTGGGTTGGGTTCGGCCCTGAGCCTCAGGTTGCCAACACCTGCTGCAGAGAAGGAAGTTTTCAAAGGGCCAGGCCTGGAGGGGGTCCCCAGGATCCCGCTCACTTTCCACTAGCTGGAACCCATCACGGGGTCCCCTGCCTGCCCCGAGGGCAGGAAACGAGTGCAGGGCCGAGAAAGGAGTGCGAGTGGGTGATCTCCGTATGCACACTAGGCGCACGCCCCAAAGTATGCGCCTTCTGACCTGCACACAATAGTATGCACTTCACCTGCGGAAGATGAAGCTTACAGGGCGCACTTGCGTGAGGTTCACCCAGGGGCGACCGGTGAGAATGAATCGCTGGCTCCCCAATTCTCTCGCTGTCCCTTTGACTCTGTCCCGCTCCCACCTCAACCTCGGGGCTGCGAGCGCTTGGAAAGCAGCCATGTGCCTTCATTTATCTCACCGACCGACCGTCAGGCTGCCACTCAGCAAAATACACTAGCAAGTCTCAAAATAAGATTGCTTTATAACTTGAATTTAATTAAAGGGGGACGAGTAAAGCACCCCTTTCCGTGGGCGTGTTATCTCTCATTTCTCCTTTGCACCTGTCAGAGATCACATTCACCTGCCCGTGGCACCATGGACGACTCAGAAAACGGTATTGTGATAAAAAAGTTGAAGGTCTTGGCCCAGCTACCCAAGGACCTGTACCCAACAAGCGATCTTGTAAATTAGTTGTGGCTGTTTCCCCTGATTGTCTAGAACCTTGTTTTCAGAAAGTCCTAATTACATTTTCTTGATAAAATATTAAATGAATTACTTGGAATAATGTGCAGTTTCTCAGCCTGTGATTGATTTAAAACCCAAATATAGCACACTGCCTGAATTTGCTTGCGAGAGAGAGCTGCAGCCCTTAGAAACAATGCCAGGAAAGACAGTAAACCTGATGACTAACTCAGAATAAAAGAAAACTAGAAACCAGGACCAAACACGATACTGAAATATAAAGAACTCTAAATTACAAGGTACCAAGCCATAGGCTGCTGAGTACTCTATAATTCAAGATGCTATCTCTAGCATGCTAATCCGGCCCACTCTAATGCTATCTAATCCTCTGTCCGGGAGGAAAAACAGCTACACGTCTATCAATGTATTATTGATTGTTTTCTATTTCAAAAAAAAATTAACAGATGTTTAGTCTATTAAATGTCTCAGCTATGAGTTGCATTTTTAAAATATCGTGTTAATCTTGGGGCACCTGGGTGGCCCAGTTGGCTGTCTGACTTCAGCTCAGGTTAAGATCTCAGGGTCCTGGGATCGAGCCCCTGGGCTCCCCGCTCAGCAGGGAGTCTGCTTGTCTCTCTCCCTCTGTCCCTCCCCCTGCATATTTTCTCTCTCTCAAAGAAGCAAAATCTTTTTTAAAATACTAAATAAATAAAATATCTTGCTAATCTTAACTGTACATGGGGAAGGTAGTCAGCGCTCTGTGAACTAGTCAGAGAGCAAATCTTATGTTGGAGACGCGGGCTGGGATTCACTCGAGTGAAGGAGGTACAGAGACCCATGGACATAGACGTGGAGGTGCAAGGGTCAGTGATATCTCAAATGTCCACCCTGAACTCCTTCTTATTGGCTGTCCATCAGCGTGGCCCATAGACTCCCAAGTGGGAGCCAGTAGAGGTCTCCTAGATGCATTTCTTCTCCTCCACCCGTAACCATCACATGCCAAAGGTGTAGACTTTCCTTTCTACCGCTTCCCTATCTGCTGAACAAGGTCAATTTTATTTGTGTTCTCCCCACCCTGGTCTGAATGGCCATCTTCTTGCTACATTTATTCTTGCTACCGTCCAATCTGACAATGCTTTAGAACCAGAGATTGCTTTAAAATGCAAATCTGATCAAACCAAGCCCTTTCTTGGCTTTAAATGACTCTGTGTCTTCCCGTTGCTCTCAGGATAAAGTGGGGTGACCAGATGCCCCAGTTTTCCCAGTAGAGTCTCAGTTTGTGCCTGTTGTCCCGCCATAGACATTAACAACACCCACTTTTACTACCTCAAATTGTCCTTGTTCAAATGAGAAATGTTATGATCATTCTAGTTTGTGTCCGATAGCCCCACCATAGCTTACCCCTGCAGCATCCCTGCTTGCTTTCTGCCGTACAGATCTCTGCCCTGTAGACACTCTGATCTCCTACAAATGCTTTGAAAATTGTACGGTCCTTCCTGACACAGGTGTTGCATTCCCATCTGATGTGCAATGTGCCTCCCCACCCACCGTTCCCAGATGTTTGCCTGACTCACAAGCAGCCCCCGGGGTAAAACTTCCTCAATGCCCTGGTTAGCTTCTCCTATTACATGTTTAACTCATGTGATTATTTTTAGCACTCACCATGCTTGACTAGCTATACTAGTTTTTTAGAAGTATCCTGCCTCTCTCAGTTTCTTCCCTGGAGGATAAATTTGGTGAGGGCTGCAGAAAACCACACAGATGCTGCTAGTTGTTGCCGCTGGGCTGGCACATAATAGATGCTCAATAAATTACCAAATGGATGGATGGATGGATGGATGGATGGATGGATGGATGGACGGACGGATGGACGGACGGATGGATGGATGGAAGGATGCAGATATGAATGAATAGATGATTTTAGTAGGAGGTGAAAAAATACAACTGTGTGGCATCTATAAATGGGTATAATTTCATGAAGACACAACGTGGCACCTTTAGGAAGGAAATCCTCTGGTGTATGTGTACAAAGGGGTTCATGTGAGAAAAGGAAATGTTAAGGAGAAACTGGGAAGAGGTGGTGAGTGGCGGAGGGAGAGGGATAGAAGATTGGAGAGGAAAAGCAAAATCAAAAGTGTATCACACAAAATTTGTTTCCTTGCCTTTGTACGAAGCGGAGGCAATTTGACTAGGTTTCAAAATAACTTTGGAATCAGGCACACAGCTGACGAAATATGAAGTGTTCCAGTCAGCAGTGGACACCGGAACAATGAGATATAGCTCATATGGACTCCCCACGTCTTCGACCCTGTCCCCAAGTCAGCCCCCTCCAATGTCTATAATTTTAACTCAAATTTAAGGTAAAATTAACGTAAGAACTCAAATTCAAGGTAATTCGGAAGCCAAAAGAAAAACTTCCACTGCCATGCTAAGCAAACTTTTAAATGCCAATGATCACCTAAACACCGTTTGGAAAGTTCCCACTGTTTAGAAGCTGGAAATAGACAAGTAAGTAGGGTTTAGGACAGCATTATCCAATAGAACTTTCTGTAGTGATAAAATGATGAGATGTTCTGTATTTTCACCCAATATGGTAGCCATGAGCCACATGTGGCCATTGAGCAATTGAAATGTGGCCAGTGTGACTGAGGAACTGAGTACTGAATTATATTTAATTTAAATTAATTTAAATGTAAATAGCGGCTGCTATATTGAATGGGACAGGTTAGGAGGCCATGACTGGAGGCAAGAGTTAGAAAGGGAAGGTTCTGGAAGAAAGACAATCTGAAGGCCAACCGAAGGAAGAAAAGGAGACACATACAGGCTGTGCTTCCAGACTAATTGAGCAGAGCTCAGGTGGAGCGAGCGGGGATCATGGGGGTAGAGAGAGGGGAGCAGGAAGATAAGGAAGGAGGCTTTTTACTTTATCATCATCCCTTTAACTGGACAAATCAGCCCTGACAACTGAAATCGGTTCAGTAGTAAAACCTGGGCTCTGGAATTTCCATTAGTCAGTGGAATGGCTCTTAGGAAGGTCATCGGCTCAGAGAAAGGGTGAGCCCCTGTGGCCACGGGCCAGTGTAAATCGGAGGGCTGGCCATCAGGCTGAAAGGTTAAGACTTCATCAGAGAGGCCAAGTGTTACTTTACTGGTTTGTGGAAGAATGTGTTAACTCAGTTGGAAATTGTTTTAGTGCCATTATGTGACCTCATGCGCTAGGGCAGGGATGTTTTCCGAGTTTATGATGCCGAGTTCAAGTCAGTTTCATGAAAGCTGACAGATAAAGCAGGCTTCTGTTTTTTCTCCTTATTTCTCTTTGAACTTCCCAGCCATCTATCTTCACACCTCTGTGTTATCATCAATAAAATAGGTATAATAATGGCATTGACCTTGTAGTATTGTTATGACAATTAACTGTGAATGTTTATTTCACACCTAATGCAACTGCTCATAAAGGTCTGTGTGTGTGTTTTATATTTTCATTTTAATGTCCTGTCATGAGCTTTGTCTTTTGCCATTACTCTACAAAGACATTAGCCACCCTCATAAAGCACGGATATAAGGCCAGTGTTTCAAGATTATCAGCAAGAAGTAGCTTTTTAATCTTGGTCTGAGTGTAGTTGTTACAAAATAGTTCATTACGTCTTCTGCTGTGTGACAGTAGAAATTGCTAAAACTAACAGAAAGAATATGTAATAAATTTCGATACCTAAAATAATAATTGTATTACTGATTATTAATAACTGTAACAGTAATCATCATAAAACAAAATAATAAATGGTCAGAGTAGATAACATTTTGTATCCCCTGTGGGCTGAGAGAAGAAAGCACAAACATTCCATGTGTGATGCCTGTTGTGATAGCATCCCACTCCATCTTCCCCCAGCCTTCTGGGAATTTCTTAGAAACCAGAGGGTCACCCGGAGTGTGGCAGGGAGGAGAACACAGAGGAAGGCAAGGCAGGCCATGCAAGGCCAGTAAGTGATGCTAAGGAGTTAGGACTCTGTGAGAAGACAAGCCCTGTACTTTCACTACGAAATAGTAAATGAGGAGATGGCTTGCTTGAACAGAGGACATGGAGGGAAGATTCTGGAACTCAAGCATCATGGAAATCTACGTCTTTTGTCTTTTAGAAGTCGCCATCTCTTGTATGTTCATTTATGATCTCAAGTCGTCTACATTCCACCACTTAGGCTGGGAGAAGAATGCAGGTGGGGAGAATGGCTGGAAGGTGCTGGAACAGCCTGCCCAAGAGCAGCTGAGTGTAGGTAGAGGGACTAGATCAGCAGGGGTGATGAGGAAGGCTGGGCACATGATGAAGGCACTTTGGAGAAAGACATGGCAATGCATCATCATGATTTCTACATTTATTCATTATGCATTAAAATGAATAAGGAACAAGATTTGCATTCCAAAAGATCTTTCTAGGTTTAACAGTACTGACTCTTTCCTTCCCACTGACCAAATTTTTCTTATAGTTCAAGCCAATGTTCTTTTAGACTAGCACCACAGGTGATAGGAAGTTAGCCTTCTCTGAATTGTGAAAATTCAACGGATCACTCTTCCCTTACCTGTGTGAGTTATTCGCTATCTCAGTAATTCAAAGTCTTTCTTTTCTTTGGCTCCAACTTGGAGATTTAATCCTGAGCTCGAGGAATACCCACATGCTGTGACTCTTGGCTTGTCCTTTCTCATTCCTACCTTCAAGATGACTTCCTCCCATCCAGCCATCCATCATGGTGCCATCACTAAGCTTTCTAGCTCACTTGAATTTCACTTTCTGTGAGATAATAGCACACATAAGAAAGTTCTACATAATTTGTTTCTCGTTTGGCATCTTACCTGGACTCAACTACTCCTTGAAGACTACCTTGGTCTATAACGTTTATGGAAACTAGAAGACTACCCAAAAAAACTATAAACTGTCTTCCTAGAAAGAAATGTATATTTGCACTCACCCACAAAATTATGTGAAAATTTAAGAGATTTCAAGACCCTCAAAACACAACTATGGATCCTTCACCAAGTCAAGGCACCACATTTTCCAACTTTCAATCAAATGCTTTTTCTTTGGAGTAGATTGTACCATATGTGTTGGAGTTACAGCCCCAACTGAACTGTAAGCTCCCTGCAAACTATGAAAATAGCTTTTGCTACCCGGCTTCTATGGTCAACTTTTCCCCTTCTTACTGATAGGATTAAAGGCGGTACTAGACCAGAGCTGGTATTCTAGATACATCAAATATCAGCTGGGTAATCCCAAGCCCATCACTAAACTATTGTAAGGGTCAATTCCTACACCCATCAATATGAGTAGTTGTGTCTAATACACAAGGTGGTTTTGAAATTGTTTATTGAAAATATCCAGCCATGGATATCCAGCACGTGGTAGAAACTCCTTAAATGTTAGTTTCACTAACCTCAAGAAAACTTTTCAAATAAAGTGAGGCCTTGGAAGTGCTTCCAATGTCTATGAGACCAATCATGGAACAAACACAGAAATAAATAGAAGTGAAATGAATGTGAGTTACTGGTAGCATCATCTTTAGGATTTGCATCTCACTTAAAACTGTGAGCATTAAGTTTTAAAATAAGGTCTATGCCTAATAATAGGAAAACAAGATTTAATGTGTGTATCAGACATCAGTGTAATCTTCTGCACTAGTCCACATCTTGAGCTAACTTTTCCCCAAAAGCTTGTATAAATAAATGAGGAATCTCCTGTTGTAAAACTTTACCTGAACTGGCTTAACACAAAAAGAATTTATTGGCCAATAACCCAGGTAACGTGTTTAATTACAAACCAAATGAGGTTTCATCCTGGACCTCAGTGAATCATGTGACCAATAACCTGACTTCTTGGTTCTCTTTCCCTCTTTCTGCCCGTCTTTCTTCTCTCCTCCCTCACATCCCCTCCATCTGTAAACTCTCTTTCCTCACTCTGCTCTTCTGTGGGTTATGTCTTTGTAGTCCCACTGTGACTGACAGCAAAGAACAGGGATCTGTTTTCGTCCACATTTCCACAAAAGAATCTGCTTCCACAAAGAGCAAATGGAATCAAGTCTCACTGACAGTGTTTGGCCTGAGCAGGGTCATGCGACCCAGTAGGTGTAGGTTAATCACTGTGGCCACAGGGCAGGACATTTTCTGGAGCCCAGTGACCACACCTCTGGAACTGAGGGTGGACTGTACGTGGGCCAAACCACATGACTACGAAAAACGTGGCAATCTTAGACCGGGGGAAGGCGAGGTAGGAGGTTGAATGTTGGGCTCAGAACCTCAGAGTGTGACCTTATTTGAAATAAGGGCCTTTGTAATTATAATTAAGGTAAGAATCTTGAGGATAGAATGTTTTGTATTAGGGTGGGGCCTAAATCCCATGACAAAATGACCTTATAAGAGATAAAAAAGGAGAAGACACAGACACAGAGATGAGAAGGCCACGTAAAGTCAAAGCCAATGATCACAGAGATGCTGCAACAAACCAAGGCCACCTGAAGCCACTAGAAACAGGAAAAGGCAAGAAAGGTCTCTCTCCTATGGCCTTTGGAGGGAGGGTGACTTTGCCAACATCTCGATTTCAGATGCATAGCCCCCAGAACTGTGAGAGAATAAATTTCTCTTTTTTTTAAATTGTCCATTTATTTGAGGTGGGGGGCAAAGGGAGAGAATCTCAAGCAGACCATGCTGAGCACAGACCCTGAGATCATGAGCTGAGTTGAAATCAAGAGTCAGACGCTTAACCAAATGAACCACCTAGGCACCCCATGAGAGAATAAATTTCTGTTGGTGTAGACCACCCAATTTGTAAGACTTTATTGCAGCAACCCAGGAAGTTAATTTGGGGGAGGGAGAGACAAGAGAGACTGCAAAATATTTAGGAAGAATCTACTGACAAGACCCATTAATAGATGCAAACTACTGAGAACCGGTGAAGAAACAATTCACTCACCAAAGAGACAGTGAGTTCCCATATCGTGTCAACACCATAATAGGTACTTGCAAGGAAGTAATGAACAGAACGAACTTCCTGTCCTCAAAAGGCCTGTCATCTAATGGCCAGGTAAGCATTCCTAGAATGGAGAGCCCCACATAAGGGTACAGTGCCACAGGAGGGGTAAGCACAGGCCCCCAAACAAGCAGACAGAAGGCTCTCCTGACCAAGTCCTGCGAGGGATAGGACCATGAGACTGTGGGAAGGACAGGAGCCAAAGTTGCAGGAAGGTAAGTCTAGGTCTGTACCTAGTAAGTTGAAAAAGAGTTAAATCAGCAACTCAGGGGGAAAAAAAAGAGGAAAGGGTTTGTTTCAGGTCTTACAATCTCTAGAGACCTTCCAAATTCCCAAGGAGAAACTCAGCAAAGCTTTGGGACCCTCCAGGGAAGCATTCATCCCTCAATTCTCCACTCCTTCATCACACACATTCTGGGCCCCTCCTGAGGGCACCCTCTGTCTCCAGAGCTTCTCCCACTTGGAAGTAAACATTCTCCTGGTACAACTCTCTTTTTCCCAGTATTTTCTGCACACCCCCAACCTGAGAGTCTCCTTTTCTGACAACCAGATCCGTTAAGGCTGGTTGCCTCCATTTGCCTTGGACACATCTTCTGCATAGAGATTGATGAGTTTAATCAGCGAATCAGGAGAAAGCCTTGGGCATCAATCACTGTCAGCGTGCCTTCTTTCTAATTTCTGATTTGCTGCTTCCAGTTATGAAGGTAATAACATTGTTTCTCTTAAAGGTGAAGCTGAAATGGCCAAAGTTTCGAATTTGCATTTGGTAGGAAAGTTCTAATAACATATTTCCGTTTAATCAGTCAGACAGAGACAAAAGAGAGAGCAAGAAATAGAGGGAGACAGGGCAGGGAGAGAGATAGGGTAGCCTCCTCTTATGGGTCAAGTTTCTCCAAAACCATCGTGCTCCTGACCACATTACTTAATATCCATCCAGGCAGAGAGAGAAGACCATGTTAACAGTTCATTTAGAATCTGAAGGAGCAGGTGTCCTGTTCCTTTCTTTCCACACTGACATCCTCTTATCTGTCATTCAGCTTTAGGGAGCATCGTGGCAAGACAGGCAGATCCGTTGGGATAAAAGCTTATGTTTCCACACGTCTTTTTCAAAGAGAAGATAGCACGGTGCTACCTAGGGTCCACAGCCCCTGTGCTCCCAGCTGGACCGCTAAGATAATCTTCATTGGGTCTTGTTGATTTCTAAAATCCGCCTTCCACACGGCCACCCTCGCCCCACCTGAGGAACAATCTGATGATGCTACGCCACAAAAAGGAAAAATGGGTCTGATCTTGCAACAAGAGTTCAAAGCCCTCCTGCTGATATTTCTTCACTAATTCACTTACTAATCCATGTGGTCAACAAACTTGTATTAACTATCTAATATGTAGCAGACCTTGTTCTAGATTCTGAACGCACAGCAATAAATAAAACTGCTCTGTGCTCGTAGAGGTCACATTCCCTCCATAATCGAGACCCAATATAATTATGAATTCGTTTATTAAGGCATAGTTTACATTAAATATGCAACTGTCTTAAGCGCAGCTTAGTGAGGTTGGGAAAACCACCACCAAAATCATGAGAACATTTTCGAATTCCCAAATTCATGCATCTTTTCAGTCAGCCCACACTCAGCCTAAGGCTACCACAGCTTGAGTCTCTGCCACTCTAGATAGCTTTGCCTTTCTCCAGAATTCCAGATAACAGAGACACACAGGATAGACCATCTGTGTCTGGCTTCTTTGACTTACATAATGTGTTTACATTCTCCCTTGTGGCTTTAAGTATCAGCACTTCACTACTCTTAACTACGGAGTAATATTCCATTGTAGGGATAACATCCTTATTTGTTTACACACCCATCTGATGCAGGCATGGATTATTTCTGGGTTTCAATTACTAAGAATAAATCTGTTATGCATGTACTGAACATGGACAAACGTTGTCACTTTTCTTATTTTATTTTATTTTTATTTTTTCAGTGTTCCAAGATTCATTGTTTAAGCACCATACCCAGTGCTCCATGCAATACGCGCCCTCCTTAATACCCACCACCAGGGACTTTTCTTAGATAAGTTCATAAAATAAGATTTGCTGATACGTGTATATTTCAACTTTATAAGAAACTTGTATTGTCTGTCTTTTAAATTTAAGTCACCTTTGTGGAATGTGTTGTAATAAATAGCTCCTTGTTGTTTTCATTTGTATTTTCCTAATGGCTAATGTGGAGCTGCTTTTCATGAGGATATTGGATCTCTGTGTATCTTCATTTGTGAAATACCTGTACAAAACTTGTACTCATTTTTAAAGTGAGTTGGTCATCTTATCGTAATTCAGTTGTGAGTGTTCTCCATACTGTCTGGATACCAGTCTTTTGTCAGATATATGTATTGTACATACTTTCTCCTAGTGTCTACTTTTTCATTTCCTTAATGATTTATTTCAAAGAACAGATGTTTTTAAGCCATCATTTTTCTCTTATAGTTTGTCAATGACATCTTTGCTTACCTCATTTGCAAATACTTTTTCTATATTTCTTCTAAAAGTTGTAGAGTCTTGTAGGGATTTCTACTTTCTATGGCAATTCAATTTTTGTTTCTGGTGTGAGGTTTTATTCATCAAGGTTTTATTCCTTTCCAAATTCCAAAACTGGTCTAGTACCATTGGTTGAAAAGGCTCTCCTTTGCCTGTTTAGCCCATTGCTGGAAATAATTTGATGAAGTATGTAGGGGTTTATTTCTGGTTTCTCTGTTCCGTTCCATTGATCTAGACATCTATCCTCACATCTTGATTTCACTTTCATTTTTGAAAGTTCTTTCTACGAATACAGAACTTTGGGTTGATTTATTTTTCCTTTAGCCATTTAAATATGCCATTTAATTGTCTTCAGGCTTGCGTAACCTCTGACAAAAACTCTGTTTATTGTAAAATTTGCCTTTGTATGCAAAGTGTTTTTATTCTTACACAGCTTTTTAAAAACAGAACTCAAAAAAATGAGAAAAGTTTTAAATAAAACAGAATTATTGTAAAGATAGTAGAGTTCCTACATACCCCACACTTAGTTTTCCCTACCATAAACGTCTTACATCAGTATGCTTAATTTGTCAAAATAAATGAACATACCAGTATTGATATATTATTGTTAACTGAAGTCCATACTTTATTTCTAGTGTTTTTCCTCATTTCCTTTTCATTTCTGTGTCCCAGGATCCTACCCAAGGTACCATATTACATTTAGTCTTCATGTCTGTTTCACCTACTCTAGACTGTGACAGTTTCTCAAACTTTCCTTGCTTTGATGACATTGACAGTTTTGAGGAGTACTAGTCATGTATTTACAAAACGTCTTGACCTGGGATTTGTCTGATATTTTCCTCATAATAACTGTCAGGTAGGGAAGAGCACAGAGATAAAGTGTCATCCTCACCACATTATAACAAGAAAGGATCCATACTCTCAGCATGACTTGTCCTTGTGGATGTTGACCTTGCTTACCTGGTTGAGAGAGGGTGTCTCCCCCGTTCGTCTGGCTTCTTCATTGTTCCTAAGTGTCGAATCTGCTCCCACAGATACTTGAGACACCCCGTGTCTCTCCAGGGCAGTTATGGGGTGAGTGCATGTTGCTGCAGCTCTCTGTGTCTTTGGCATCCTGCAGACCTGCCCTCCCAGAGGCCCTCATCCTCTCTATGTGCCAGAGTCATAGAGAGGACGCTTATTCACTTTCTGCTTGGAGTCCAAATACCATAGCAACTCCTGTGAAAAACAGCTGACCTCCTGCAAAAAGTCAAATCAAGATACTGCCCTACTTAAAATGCCTCAATGTGTTTCCATTTTATTGCAGATAAAGTGCAGAATAATTAACCGTAGCCTGCAAGGCCTAGCTTGGAGGCATCCCTTCCTTTCTTACCTCACTTGTCCACATTCTCTGTAGCACTTGCATCTCCTGCAGGCCTGGAGTCACCACTGGGACAGGAAACATGAATGCTTTGCTTAGTTATGAGCCTAGCACACTGCCTGAAACACAGTAGCTAATGTTGGTTAGTAAGGCCCCTGTCTGCAGGTAACAAACAGTATTTTAAGCCAAATGGAATTTACTCTTTATTTATCAGGAAATTATTTTTTAAATATTATTTATTTGAGAGAGGGAGAGACAGAAACAGAGTGGGGGGAGGGGCAGAGAGAGAGGGAGATGGAGAATCTTAAGCAGACTCCACAATAAGCACAGAGCCCAATGTGGTCAATTGTACAACCCTGAGATCGTGATCTGAGCCAAAACCAAGAATTGGATATTCAACTGACTGAGCCACCCAGGCACCCCTATGGATCAGGAAATTTAAAGTTAAGTTATCTCAAGATTGATTGGTCAGCTCAGTGAAATCTCCAGGAACCCGCTATGTTCCATCCCTCATCTCCACCATGCTTAGCATGATGGCTCTTCATGCCTAAGCTCATTACCTCGTGGTTGCAAGATGGCCACCCCAGCTGTAAGTGTCACATCCCCACACAAGTACAGCCAAATATGGAAAGGAAGGGCTGACTAGGGTCAGAGTAGGCTATCCTCATCAGCCCCTCTCCTGTCATCGGGAAATAATCCTCCTTCCCAAAAGCCGTTCAATAGGTTTCTCTTTGTCTTATTATCTATAATTGGGTAGCTGGCCACTCCTGGCCTCAAGAAAGGCTGGAGGTAAGTGAGGCAAAAGGGGAAATGCAGGGCAACCAATCACCAGGGCCTGACATAGAATATTCAGAGAATATGGGTTAAGTGAGTAAGATTTGTGTCTGAAAACACTAATATTGAGCACAATCTGTTGAATCACTTCATGTCCCATATGGAGGCCAATTCTTTATCCCCCATTGATATCTGAGGCTTAAGAAGGTCCAAAGTCACAGAATTAGTGAAGCTGATATCTGACCCAGGTCTTCCTGCTGTCAGAGTGGAAGCCATTTCTAATTTCATGAATGTAACATCCCTGTAAGAGACCTTATCAATCCAAGACTGAGATCTCGCTGTCAAGCTGAAACTCACCTGATCAGACTCTCCCAGAGCTACCCACCTCTGCTGAAGCCAACGGACACTTGTGAGACAGAAACTCCAAGCTGTGTAACTGCTCCGAGTTTCAGTTCAGAGATGCTTCTTTCATTATTATTAGTCATTTATAATATATTTCTGGCACCAGCTGAGGACTTATTAAATGCAACTCACTGGGGTTGCTTGTGCAATTTATGTTTTTAATTTTGTGAAGAGTGCCGAGTTGCTATGGTCCAAAGAGGGGTGTGGGTTTGTACATAAGCAAATATAGCCTTTGGTTACGTCATGCCACAGTTGCAAAATATGGCTTTGTTCATGGAATGATGGTGCCGACAGCTGCATCCCAATGGCCATTGAATTATATCCCCTCACATAAAGGGAGAGATAAAAGACATCAGTAATGTGTGGCATATGACATACACACACACACATGTACACACACTCAGGAGGCACCAATGTGAGCTCCCTGTCAAGCTCAGAGCCACACATTCCAATACAAACACACTCATGCCCAGAAATCTGGCTCTTTTTTACTGTCTTGTGGAATTCCCTTTATTTTTTTTTCTGCTACTGACAAGATTTTGGCTGGCATAATTTCAGTTTGAACGCTGTCTTCCAAGCCAAAGATATAAGTCATAAGACAATAAAGATATAAACTGTCTATTGTAACTGCGATAGGAAACGACAACGCCTCTGATGTCTTTAGCCTTCATCACCTTGTGGATTTTGGATAGTGAAAGGCGAGGGCTTGGCCCACTGTTGGGAGGGCAGGGGTGGAGGGAATTTGGGTGGGGTGGGGGAAGGAATTTGTTTAATGTGACTGTAGTGGATTCTTCGCAACAATAGACCCACTTCTCCCCTTCCTCAACAGTCTATGGGCTTTGCTATGTAACTTTGCAGTATCTTTACATTCTTTGGGCGGGGCTTCCTGCTTCACTCCTGAACTCAGGCTTCAGGACTTCTTTGTGACTCATTCTGGACAACGGGATATTAGAAAATGAGAAGCAAGCCCAGATTTTTTAAAAAAAGCTCTCTCCCACTTGAGCTTCCTCTCTTCCTCCTCGCAGTCACCGTGAGATCACGGGCAGGCCAGCCTGCTAGGGTAGAGCCAGGATGCCCCAGTTGTCCCAGCCAAGGCCAACCTAAACCAGCTGACAGCTGGCTGACCCCAGCCCGCAGCTGACAGTCGACGGTTGAGTGAGCCCAGCTGAGACCTGGAGCCACCCAGCTGCCCCATGGAATTGAGAACAATAATAAATGTTATTTCAAGCCACTGAGTCTGGGAGTAAATTTGACATCAACGACTGAGAAACATAACTGGTTATAGATCTGAGCTTAATTACCCAAGCTCCTGATGTCCAAGGAGTGATCTCCCCCCAGTACTGCAGTTTTGTAGACGGGGACACCGAGGAGCAGCAACATTGAGCCATTTAAAGCCATACAGGCAGGAAAAATGCCGTTATTCATTGTAAATACTGACTTAATAATTCATCTTCAAGAATACATTCTAAGAATAGCACCTTCTTTTCAGCATGAGATGGCAGATACACAAGCTCTCCCTACGGCCTGTGGGACTCAGGAAGAGCCTACTAAAACCATCTTTGCATGGATGGCAGTGTGGTTTTTCCATCTGGGCCTCTGCCTATGCACGGCTCCCTATCCACACCAGATCCTCTGCCCAAGCTCACTTTTCCCACCCCTATTGCCTGCTCTCTAAGGTAGCGATGAGGAGCCTCTGATCCCCCCACCCCTAATACGAAGCCAGCCTTGCTGCCTCTCCCCAGTCATTCCCTGTACCCTTCTTCATGTCTGAATAGAGACCCTCATCCCTCCTTCTGGGTTCCAACATGGGCAGGTGGAGAGGTGGGAAGATGACACAACTTGCCCTTCATCCTTCTCAAGAGTGCAGCCCACCATTCTAGCTGTGATGGTTCAGCCCTGACTCAGGTCTCAAGCCCACCCACCTCCTGTTAGTTTCCTTCGATACCTTATGCATGAGGAAAGATCACTTTTAGCTCCAACATGTAATCCAAATGCTAGACCTTAATACATGGGCTCCTTTAAACTGTCCCCACATAACCCATATTCCAATATTTACCTGCAAAACCCAAAATGAATCCAGGATTTCTGTATTTGCCCAGCAAGCAATATTCTTATGCTCTCCAAATTCCCCCCAAGGTGTCACTGGGACACCTTGATGCATGCATCATTGTTTAGCACTTGGATCATTTGTTATTGGGATAATTGCACTTGTATTATACTTGCAGGAACCAAGACTTGGAAACCTTGTCTCTAGCCAGTATCGTGACCTGGTATTAGGTAGGGCTAGAAATTGAATTCTGAACTTCTGACATCCTAAGTCAAGGTCCTTAACCCTACATCAGATGATTTTGCTATTTGCAAATGACTTGACACCAGGCCATCTCTAGGAGCTTGCACAAGAATGGCCCTTACTGGGAGGAAGGAATATCTTTCCTGTGAGGCGTGTGGCTACACACTGAGCCTCTCGCAGCCACAGCCTGGCCAGGTCTCACCAGCTTTGCCATTTATCAGTCACTGCCAGCCCTCCCCTCCCTGACTCTGAGGCCATTTCTATTCTCTGAAATCAAAATCAAAACAGAACACAATGAAACAATGAACTTACGCTTCTTACTTGACACTCTTTGCTCCCCTGCCCTGCATAGATCAAGTCACCGGTTCCCCAGAAACTGGGACAAGATTGTTTTGTTTGCCTGCGCTCTACGTACTTAGCACATTTTAGCCCAGACTCAAGCACAGAGACTCGAAGCTTCTGTGGGCGTGCCAGCCTCATGAGTGCACCTGCCCACAGGGCTCCACACAATGTATGTTACTGTTTGATGACATACACATTTAGAATGTCTAACATGCATGTTAATTAACACATAGGTGGCAGTGGTTTTTTAGGAGCAGCTCCATCCCATTGTTTAAAAAGCATTTTTGAGAATTCTGAAGATAAATAGCTCTGACACATGCTTTCCTTTAATTCCATATGCTGGAAACAAATCCTGCCATATCACGGAATGATGACTGTCCAGATTTTAGATCTGCATCGCATGAATGTAAAGCTTCAGCTCTCTCACACAATGTCCCTTTTATCTTGGGGCTTGACTTTCCAAGCACCCAGATGCACAGATTTTTATACATTGAGTTTAAGTTCAAGTTGATTTTAAGGCCAGGTTAGAAAACAAGGAGTTCTTGAACCCCAAACACGATACCAACCTCTCTCATATACATTATATTTATTGCTCTTATTTAATTAAAAAATAACTAGGGGGAAGATATTATATTCTCATTTTACTTACAGGAACTGGGTCTCAGAAGTTTAAGTGACCTGCGTATAGCCATGTGGATTGCTGATAGAGCAGGCAGGAATCAAACACAGGACAATACAATTCTAAAGACCGTGTTGTTTCTACCCCAGCGAATTGACTGAAATGAATAACTTTGAAAGAAAGATATCTTAAAGAGGGTGAAGCCTGCATCTGTCAGAATTCTCCTGGGGAACAGAATCGATAGGACACACATACACAAAATACACAACACACAACACACACACACACATTTGTTTCAAGAAATAGGGGCATACAATGATGAGTGCGGGCAAGTCTGAAATCTGCAAGGCAGGCTGATAGACTGGAAACTCAGGCATTATTCTCCTCCGGGGAACCTTAGTCTTCACTTGTAAGGCCTTTGACAAATTAGATGAGGCCCACCTACATTATCAGGGATAATCTCCTTTACTTAAAATCAACCAAGTGCAGGTATTAACCACATCTACAAAAAATCTCCATAGCAACAGCTAGATTAGTGTTTGTATAAATAACTGGGTGTTCTAGCCCAACCAAGTTAACACATAAAAATAACCAGGGCCCCAATGCCTGAGCCTAAATTCCTGACCCTCATAATAAGCTCCTGAAATTTTATGATAAGCCCAAAAAAACCAAAGTTCTAAATGGTCACCTCTATGGAAACCATGCGGATACATAAGTCCTAAACAGCATTAGTTGTGTGTCTAAATATTTTAATAAGGAATTTTTTTGAGTATCTCTTGAGCCCTAGCACTAGTCTTGGTGGAAAAAGGGAGGTCAGGGATTATAGAATTTAAAAATATTCTCTGCCCACAGATAAATCTGTTTAATTGGAGAGATAAGAAAACCAACTTGGAGGAAAGTTGCTTGTATTTTTTTTAGTTGAGTATTATGGTCATATTCTCAGGGAATAAAATTTGTAATTTGCTTGCTTTAAAAAATAAATTGGAGATCTTTTATTATCTAGTACCGGTTCAAATACTGAAGAAGTTCACTAAATGTTTTTTAAAAAATCTTAGGGGCGCCTGGGTGGCTCAGTTGGTTAAGTATCTGCCTTTAGCTCTGGTCATGATCCCAGGACTCATGATCCCAGGGTCCTGGGATCGAGCCCCCTGTCCAGCTCCCTGCTCAGCGGGCAGTCTGCTCCCCCTCTCCTCTTGCCTCGCCCCAACCCACCCAACCCTGCTGAAGCCCTCTCTCTCTCAAACAAATAAATAAAATCTTTGAAACATTTATTTGATCTGTTGAATATATACATTCAGAAGTATCTTTTATATGTATCTATGTGTGTGTATATACATATACACTTACACACATATATATACACATACACATTACATATCTGTAGGTATTTGATGCATCATCTTAATTGCACTAGTTAAATACTGTATTTATCTCTACTTCTATATCTGAAAAATATTAGCATTTCCTACCATGATTATTTATTTATAAATTTCTCCTTACATCCCAAATAGTATTGTTCTATATTTTTGAAACTATACTATTAGCTGCATAAAAGTTTATGTCCATTCTATCGTTTTGGCATAGTGTACCTTTTACTTATAAGAAATATCCTACTCTGGGGCGCCTGGGTAACTACATCAGCTAAGCGTCTGCCTTCAGCTCGAGTCATGACCTCAGAGTTCTACGATCAAGCTCGAGTCATGACCTCAGAGTTCTACGATCAAGCCCCACATCAGGCTTTCTGCTCAGGGGGAGCCTGCTTCTCCTGCTCCCTCTCCTGCTCCCCCTGCTTGTACTTTCTCTCTCTCTCTGTCAAATAAATAAACAGATAAAATATTTTGTTTTAACTGCATTAAATACTATTAACTATTGCATTAAATACATTAATAACTGCATTAAACACATTAAATACGTTAATAACATAAATAACTGCATTAAATACATTAAATAATAGTAAGTCTAGCTTTCTTTTTGTATTCCTTTCTTTATTTTAACTCAGTCCCTGGCTCTTCCTTTCTAGAGGTAAATTTAATTTACTCACATTTCTTGTCATTACTGAGAGATTTGGACTTATTGCAACTTTTAGTTTCTTTGGGCTACATTTAGTTGTTTCTTTTTGGTTTCCATTTCTTATATTTTATGATTTTTCCTACAAGTGCATTTTTACATCCCTCTACACACACACACACACACACACACACACACACACACACACACATTTGCTTATAGTTTGTGGGCATACTTTTGTTCCAATGGAACAAATCATTCAGAGAAGAATAAGACATAATCCCTGAAGTTTGCTGGTCCCAGTAGGACTGAGTTCCATAAGTGAACACAAGGACTGGTGGATTCTCTGGAATCTGTGGGATATTGTTTACATTAATGGCCCAAGTTCTTTATCCTTTCTGTATTCATGCCCCTCTCAATGTGACTTTTGAGCTCTTTGCATCAACAGTTGGGTTATCTTTCAGCCATGTGACTTATTTTGACTAATGGGATGTCATCATTTGTGATGCAAGTAAAAGTCTGAAAAAGTGCTTGTGCATTTATGCCTCCTTTTTGCTCCTCACCCTTTACTGGAAGAACATTCTAATCAAATGTCCAATCCAAGATGAAGAATGAAACACCTGAAACACAGTTGTACTGTTTGTCCCAGGTGAAGCTGTCCATAAGGAGCCAAGAGCCAGTGACTTCTAGACATTGAGAGGACGTCGCCAAGACTAGAATAATGGTCTAAGACTGAGTCTTAGATGATAACTGGGGGTGGGAAGCATCAGCTAAGTAAATACTTATTTTATTAAACTTAGAGTGTTTGGAGTGGTTTGCCAACAGAGCATTTGTGTGGCAATTGATGACTGATGTAGCATGTATATGAGAACGTGAGCTTGTCATGAGCTTGTAAAAAAATCATTGTCTCTAAGGATATCAAAAAGAGTCATTCCAAATACCAAAAAATGAACTGAAGATAATATTATGGTTTCTTGAGATCAATTGCAAAAGTAAAGTGAGACTTCTTTAACTACAAAGGGATGAGAATATTTTTTAATCCCCACAATGCCCTATATGGTTAAAATTCATAATCTAATATTTTCATTATGGTTTTTATAAAGCAGATATTACGCTTTATCTCAGAATAACATGTATAGTGCTCGCTTCAGCAACACATATACTAAAATCAAAATAGCATGTATTCTGGAAATTTCAACTCATAAGATAGTGTGGTCTTGGAAAGAAAATTTCTGGTCTTAATTGCAGGAGTTACTTGTAAATCATAACTTTGGAGTAAATTCAGGATTTCCATATCCTATCAATGCTGTACTTGATTCAGTAATACTGAAGGAACTTCAGATAATGAATTATATGTTTATCAACTCAATGAACACTGACTGAGGACCTACAAAGGATTGACAGTTCCACTAATGCCAGGTTTTACCTTGATATAAACTGTACCTTCTCCAAGTACCTGCTTCACCAGTTGGGCCCAGAGTTATGTGATTCAGGGATAGCTGCATCTGTATGTACCCTCTATTCCTGTCCAAGTCTTCTGTCTGGAGTCACCATCTATCTCTTTGAATTTGTAAGTGTTGCTACTTCATTCATGAAGACCTGCTCTACTATGTCTCAGAATACTGCTGATCTCTTTTCAAAACATCTTCAGTGTAAGATTCTTGCTAATCACTTTCTCCTCTGGATTTCATCTATTCCTCACACATATTTCTATTGCTCAAATATCTTACCAACTAACTTGTTGCTTTGCATGTATTTATCTATCGTTAGTCTATTAGCTTCTTAAAAAATACTGTAGAATGTTTGAATTAAAATAAACAACAAAAGGTGGGCGCTTAACAAGTTTTTGATAAACTGAACATTTACCTTTGTGAGCTGAGCTATGACATGTAGACTCCCCAAAACCTTCTCCCCTACAACTAAATTTTTCTGTTCCCTTAAAAATATCATAGATGGAAATCTTAAGAGACAATAGAAGGTCCCTTTCTCCAGATCCCAACCTAATCCCACCTAACCAGACCTCACAAACAGAAGCACCTACAGAAGCAACACATTGGGAGAACACACTCCTTAATTTCAAGTAATAACAACAGCAACAGCAAATTAGGGTTAGGACAAAAGTATATATATTTGGGATACCTGGGAGGCTCAGGCAATTAAGTGTCTGCCTTCAGCTCAGGTCATGATCCCAGGGTCCTGGGATTAAGCCCTGTGTTGAGCTGTCTGCTGGAAAGGTCCTGCTTCTCCCTCCCCTCCTAGCTCAATGTTGTCTCTTGCTGTCTCTATCTCCCAAATAAGTAAATAATTTTGAAAAAAGTATATATAGTCAATGAGAGTAAATAATTTCAGGATTTTTAATTTATTAGAAAAATGAAGATAATAATAATAGACTAGACTAATGAAATACTGTTTTGGAAAAGCAAAAATGTTGGGAGTCGCCCAGTGACCCACAGTTAGGAGACAGAACCATGGAGTTTCAGCACCATGGACAGTAGTACATTTGCTCTAGTGGTACCCGTAGGAAAGCATCCACATTTGCTGCTCTAGTGGAGGGTGGCAGAATGGAGAGACAGCCTTCACCCGAGGGCTATTTGACTTCCATATCAAAGGCAGCATACCTTTAAAGCAAGAAACCTGAGTCTACAGCAGACACGAGATTTTGTGTGCTGTTGCAGCCAAATGGAAAAATCCTATCATTTGCAGAATCACCCTTTATACACACACACGCACACATACACATTGGGAATATATATATATATTTATAAATATGAACAGAGATTGGTTAGCTATAAGGCCTACACATAGACCTTAAAATAAACAATGGGTTCTAAATAATATCAACAGAATGAGTGAAGTGTTGAACAATATCTCTATGAAGAAAGTTGACTCAGTGAAAACCTAAGTCATACTGCAACTGTAGAAGAGTTCAGAGGATGAAAAGAGAAGCTGGAGCTGGAGTGCTGGGTGAAGGCTGAACAAATGAGAGGACATGAGCTAAGTGCCATTTCCTGAAGGTATGGCATTTGGGGGAGCCCCTGCCCATGCACATAACACATCCTAGAAAATGTGGCACCACAGCAAGAGATGGAAGCAGAGGTGCTTACCCGTAAGGCAAATGACTTACTCTACTTGGCACATCTTTTCCTTCACCTTCACTTGGCGTAGGTCCTTAAATTCTACCCCATGCTCATTCTCACCTGCCTGAATAACCCTCCCAGAATACAGGTTAGATTTACCCATTTCAACCTAATCAGCTTTCCTACTGCTCTTCACCAATTCATCCATGTAGGTACTCAACAAATGTTTATTTAGCACCTAATATATGCCAGAATCTCTTTCATTCCCTTAAAAACCTCTCAAACCACTGGATTGTCTTGTTTATTGTTTGTTCACTTATCCACTAACTCAGTAATAGTTTAGAGAGCACTTGGGTTAAGTGTTATCTGGGTTACAAAAATGAAGGCAACATGAGCCCATCAAGGGGCTAACAGTAGAGTAGGTGAGATAAGTGTGGAAAAACCATCACACAACAGTGTGATAAGTTCCCCAATAGAGAAAGAATGTATGGGAACACTGAGGGAAGAGCAATTACCACCCCTGAGGATTCTAGAAGGTGTTTCAACCTCAAATATATATTGAATATTTCACACATGGTCAAAATTATGCTGGGCATGTTCACTCTTAATCCTCGCAGAGATGCTATGAGGTTGATGAAGAAAAAGGGAAACTGAGACACAAGATTTTCTTACTTGCCAAGTCAGAGACTGAAAGTGGCAAAGCTGGGATCCAACTCCATCGCATTTAGAGTCAGTCTTTTTCAACTCAGCCTGGCCCCCTTCCAAAAGTCTCCAGAGGGGGCAGCACTTGAGTAGAGCATTTGGAGAACAAGTGGGACTTTGTCATGGTGCCACCTGTGAAGTGGCAGAGACAACGAGGAAACCAAGCCAGGTAAGGAGCAGCCCCTGGTTGCCATGCTCAGGGGACATCTTGCTGTTTCTATGATGAGGACCCATGTGCCCCAGGGCGGTTTCCGTGGCAGCATGAACCCCCCTGATGCCCTGACCCATCTTTGCCTGTCTCATTCTTCTTCATAATTGGACTGGCTGCTGCTCACTGCTTACCTGATTAGTGGGTTCACTAACCCAGCAGAAACGGGATCTAAGAGGATTAAAATGTGAAAAAAAGATAATACAAATGGAAAACAGCAGCTTCTCCAGCCG
>CM053609.1:116305469-116375562 GCA_028646535.1 Procyon lotor
TTACATAACAGTGAACCCTCTAAGCATTGCTTGATTATGTTGTTCTCTGGCTTAAAACCCCTCAGGGCACTCTAACCTCCAAGGAGGAAGCTGAGACACAGCATCCCTGAGGGAATAGCCCCACCCCTCTCTCCCCACCTCCTGTGTCCCACTCCCTCCCCAGCCACCTTTCTCTTCTCAAGGCTTTCCCAGGTCCCATGTGAACATGCCACAAGCACTCCACATGTTTGATTCAGATCTTGCCAAACTCTGCCTGAATCACATTCCCAGCCTGTCCTTTCCACCTCTTTTCATGGAAAATTATACTCATTCAGTTTATCACATTTTCCCCTACAGCATTCCTGGATACCTCCATAGCTAGCAATCTTTTCTTCTGCCAAGCTCTTTGCCCAAACATCCGTTTTAGTAGTTTAAGACAGCATCAGCATTCCTTCTGCTTTGTTTTCTATGTGTTTGTGTTGTTTGCATTCTACACATCTGTTGCCCACACTAACATTGGGCTCTTCAAGGGCAAAAGCTCAGTAATTTTCCACCATGGTGATGGTTAACATTGATTAAGCTCTTACTGTACTCACACACATGACCTCATACAATTACCATAGTAAGAATATTAGGGTGGTATCATGCATGTGTGCACGAATGCTCACCCAGACCCATCTAGAGGCACAGCTTGTGCTTGTAAGCACTACATTGCACTGCCTGTCTTTGTGGCTTTCATCAGCACAGACCTGGGGGATGTTCTTGCTGCCCACCACATCTTTGCAGAGTTGAAAGAACAGTCATAATAAACTAATTCAACTCTTCTCAACACTTACAATGCACCAAGTGCCCTGCTGAGGGGCTTATAAACATTACCCCATGTAATCCCCATGACATCTCAACAAGGAAAACGCTATTAATTCTGTTGTTTTAGAGATGAGGAAACCAGGGCTTGGAGGAAGCTAGTTAATTTGTCCAAGGTCATATGCTGTGAAGGACAAAGTCCACGCCCAAACCCTCGTCTTCCAGACCTGAAAATTAAGCTTTTTACTCCTTCATCAACCCAACTGGGTAACAGTTTGTTTTTGCCAAATTTTTTTTAAAATTCTAACTAAATATTTAAGAGATATCATAAGGCAATTACAACCTAACCTCAAATAAGACCCCAGAAGCTCTACTGATGCCTACGCAGGCCATCCACCAGTGAGGGAGAACCCCTGTCTCAGCCTAAGTATCCCATCCCATCACTAAAAGAATCTTCACCCAATAGAAGAGGTTGCTCTTATGCTCCCATCCCCAGGAGGAAGGTTGAGACTGTCTCTCTGCTGGTTCTCCTGAACAAATTTAAAGTACAGATACAGGCCAGGAGATACCACACAGTCCCACAAACCTTCCCAAGACATGATACTGAATATAAGCTGTTCTAATCAGTTCAGAGATTATACCTGGGAGATCTAGTGATCACTTTGCTTAACTTCACTTTAAGTTCTCCAACCTCAGTTTTCCCGTCTATGTAATGGACCTAAAAATATACCCTTACAAAGAATTTTTTATGACTCCAACAATGCATGTGCAAGCATTTTCTGAGCCACTGAATGCTCTCCAAATCTTCTTCCTCTTAATTTTTTGGTCAAGGTTATTTTCCACTAGAGAAGAACCAGAGCCCCAAATATCTGTCCTTTTGAAGCCACTGCTTTCCCATAAAGACATTTTGGGGGAAATGATTTCAGCCAAAAAATCCAACAAGTCCAATGAGTTTGGTATAAGATAGATAGACAGTCATGTAGCTGGACCCTAAGAAATTAAAAAAAAAATTTTTTTTTTTTAAAGAGAGAGATTTAAGAGAGAATGTCAGAGAAAGGTTGGGGCCAGAATAAATGCAACTTCTCAGGCCAAGGAGGAATTTGGACTGTATTTGACTCACCCTGGGAAGTCACTGGGGGGAAAGCAGGGGGTGTTGGGACACAATTTGGATGTTAAAAGACATTTTAGGGGCTATGAGGAGAAGGGACAGGAGAGTGTCAAGAGTGATGGCTGAGGGCTGGTTGGAGGCCAATGCACCATCTGAGTGAAGTAAGATGGTAGACAGGAGTATGGATTTAACAGGGACATGGTGGGAAAGTGGTGAGATTGTGGATGTACGCTGGAAGCAGGGCCAACTACATTTCCTTTCTCAGCATACCCAGATGAAAGCCTAATTAATTCTCTCTGGAAAACCCAAGATTAAAGGATTACTCCCTTCTGCCATGGTGGAAAGTGAGGCTAAGGCCCCTAGTCCCTGATGAACTCATTTGGGGGCACAAATAACTTCATTATATATTGTTATATCTCAGAGTCATGGCGTGGAAAGGGCTTTGGAGATCCCATATCCACTATCTTCATTTACTCCTTAGACATTTAAGACCAAGTCCTAAGGGTAAGCTTTCCCACATGGCAAGGCAAGGACCAGCCTGAGTCAGAAAGGGACCCCAGGTCTTCTAATTGTTGTCATCCAATTACATCTCCGATGTCATCTAATATGACAACAATTAGATGTTGGATGACATCTTCGATGACAGCAGAGGGGGATGGACAATAATACCCATGAGCATCCCCAGTGTTCTAGTCTCTACACTGACCAAGTTAAGTATGCTCTTCGCCCCTTCCATATACTGAGCATCTACAACATACCTGCTCAGTGCCACGGTGAGAGGTTTCTGCCCTCAGTGAGCTTTCAGAGGAATGTCTGCTGCTTAATCAATGTGGTCACATAGGATGGTTATTACGATCTTTGTTGTAACAGAAGAGAAAGGACCACAGACACAGAACAATTCAGAAGCTTACTTGTTCTCTATGGTATGTGGTGTCCAATTCCGGGCCCCAAGCCAGGAACTGCTGTTAAGATCAAAGAGAAGTTTGTGCAAAGTACCTGGTCAGCTTCCCAGAGCTCTGTTGACGTAAGCAGAATAACAGGATTTTGAAAAATTCTATCCTGCCCCCAGCTTTGTGGTCTGGGGCAACTACTTCAGGCGTAAGTTGTTCTGTGTTCAAACAGGGAGAAATCAGAAGGACCTCGGATTTGCACTTAGGACCATTTAGGATGGCAAAGCAGAGAAAGACCAAAGGCTGAGTGTGTTGGGAGGAGGAGAGAGGCAAAGGGAGAAATGAGGGGGGCAGGATGTGGGAGTACAAGAAAAAGAGAGAGCCGCATCAGTTAGAGAATGTACTCAAAGTGAAAAAGGAAGAAAGGTAATTTGAGAACCCCGGCCTCCATCTGCTCAGACTCCCGAGGATAAAGGCAAAGGGGGATTAGTGACCTGAGGGGCCACGGTAGGGCCCCGTCGCCCCCACAAGTACACGCAGGATAAAAGTACCATTTATTAGCCCCATGCACGGTAATTATACTTAATACTGACCCTGATTCCCTTTGTCCACAGAAAATCATGAAAGCTGCTCTGTTTGAATTTGAAGGCCTTAAGTGACCCATTAGCAGCTCCTACTTCTGTCTTAGACTGGCAGTCGAAATAAGGCAAAGGAGAGCCATAGGCCTGAGGGTTCAGGCTTTGCAATAGATGTGTCTGAAATCACAGAATCCAGTGTGGAAAGAAGGTGTGGACAGAGCATAGTCCTGGACAGGAACCCGGACCCTGATTCAGTCCTTCAACAGCTAAGTGACCTTGGGCAAGATTGTAAATGCCCCGATTGAAAGATTGTTAATGTAACTTCTGTTTTTCCTCTGATGTTTCTAATGCCACACCCACCTCATTAGGTAGTCAAGAGCTTTAAATGAGATGTTGCATGGGAAGGCAGCTAAAAAAAAAAGATTCCTGGCACTGATAAACCATCTCCAGATCCCTTACTTGAAACCCCTGGATGTTTAGACTTTAGGATTCTTCAGGTTTGGGGAAGGTAATGTGGTGTAGATATCCTCCATCGTGTGACAGCCTCTGTCAGGGTTCGAAGAGAACCTCACCCTGCTTCTCTCCTCCTAGTGCTTATCACCCACCAACACAAATTACTTATTTGCTTATGGGTCTGGTGGGAATGTGAGGCCATAGGGGCTGGGATTTTTGCCTCTTGCCCATCACTCTTTCCCTAGTAACTAGACAGAGATTGGAACACAGAATGTGTTTCAGAAATAGAGACCCAAAGATCAATAATACATACCAGCTCTAGCCCATTGTAAATTGAAAATACCATAGATCGAAAAGGCATTTATACACTTAACCCACCAAATGCCCAACCTTAGCCTGGTGCACCTTAAACTTGCTCGGAACATTGATGTTAGCCTACATCTGGGCACAATTACCTAACACAAAGCCTATTTTATAATGAAGTGTTGACTTTCTAGTGTCGCTTATTGAATACTACACAGAAAGTGACAGTGTAGGTTGTTGATCCTCATTATCGTGTGTCTGAGCGGGTGCTAAGTTTGGCTGCTGCTGTCCAGCATCATGAAAGAGACTGCAGGGCATGTTGCTAGCCCAGAAAAAGATCAGAATTCAAAATTCAGAGTACGGTTTCTTCTTTACGTGTTTCTACTCTAGGGATGTCTACTCCGCACCATTGTAAAGTCAAAACACCTGAAGTTGAACCATTGTAAGTTGGGAACCTTCCATATGGCGTTCTTAAACATGACAAAATCATCCAGACAAAAAGCTCTGAGTGACTACCAGGGGTTAGGGACTGGTTAGATAGAACCTTGAGGGAGGAGGATTTGGCTTATAAAAGTCAGCTCCGGGGATCCTTGTGGTGATGGCGACTCTTGCGGTAGGTATATAAATCTGCACCTGTTATAAAATTGTACAGAATTGAACACACACAGGACTGCCCACCCAACGGAAAGATTTGAATAAGAAGTTTGGACCCCATCAGTGTCAATATTCTGGTTGTGATCTTATATGACAGTTTGCAAAATATTGCCGTGGTGAGGGTAAATCCGGATAAAATCCACACCGGATCCTTCTGTATTATTTTTCACGACTGTCGGTGAATCTGAAATCCTCCCAATAAAAATTTTAAGGACACAAAACAAATTAGGAGGATGAAGGAATATTAAACATTCGTGCCCTCGGTGAAATGGATCCAGGTCGTTCGTGACAGTTCTGTGAACGTCGGGAGTCCCAAGACACACGAGTGCATCTCTGCTGGGACAAGACCAAGAGGGGGTCATCCGTCTCCGATGGTGAATCACCACAGCCAGGACCTCAGCAACATTCAAAGGGTGAGGTCACAGTCTCCCCCTCTGTCCCCACCCCACTCACCCCAAGTGCTCACAACCTTGAATTTGAAGAGCTTTAACTTAAAAAAAGATGGCAATTTTGCTTCGATGTTTTCTAATTTTGCTATAACTGCTACCAGCTGTGGGGTAATGCAGACCATATTCCACGAGGCATCCTGAGGCCTTTTCATGTTTTCGAGTTGCCCGAGAGTTGACACGGTTAAAGACGGGGTGGGGAGAACGGGGAAAGCCAAGCGGGTTTCATGTGCCGGTTTTCAGAGCTGTTTGCTGTTTCTCATTCCAGCGTCTTCAGCCGTCGGAGGTGAGCAGGTTTCTGGCTCTGAGTCCAAAGCACGAGGAAGGACTTGGCAGGACCCTGCTCACGGCTACCTCTGCAGTCAGCTGTAGGCGAGATCCAGATTTGAGCTGTGGGAAACTTCCATCAGGCGCTCTCATTAACCTTGGTCAATCTTCCTGCATTAAGTCGGAAGTGTGATAAACACACCAGGCCCACAGAGAGTGAGAAGGAAAGGGAGAGGGACAGGGAACGGACCTTATTGTCTAAGAATCACCAAATGGCACCGTTCTGCGTGGAGCCATTTGCTGCAGCCGCACCACGAAGGTTCGGGGCTCCTCCAGTGGCTCCTCCCTGGGCACTCACACTTTAAGGGCACAAGCCCCTCCTGGCATGTCCTCTATTAGCCTGCAATTAACATCTCGGACCCGTCCAGCCTGGCACAAACCAAGCAGGTCTCTCCTGCCATCTCACCCACCGAGGGGCTTGCTGCCTTGCCTCCCCCAGGCCCCAGGAGGCCACAGATGCCGTCAGCACCCATGCCTGCCCACGGTGAGCCAAGAGGAGGGCAGGCTGGTCCACCCCACTGCTCCCCTGGGCCTAGATCGCACCACACACACATACCAGACTGACCGGGGCCCAGTGCCAGGTGCGAGTCAGGGGCTGGGAAGCAGGCTTGGGCAACGGTGACACCATGGCTTGGACAGAGCAGGATGCGGCCCACCCTCCTGCCATCTCTCCATCCCATTCTCCCTCCCTTTCCAAGTCCTGCTGGCCTCCTTCCATTCACTGCACCTCCACCCAGCTTGTGCTCCCCTGCCTGTCCCCTCATTTCCCCCTCCTTCTCATTCAGCGCCCCTCTGCCTCTGGGTAGCCTCTCCATTTTTTCATCTCCGACCTGTGGCCTGCCTCTGTTCAGTGTCAGCCCAGGCTCTCTCGCTGCTCCTTGTCTGCATCCCGACCCCCCACACGTTCCCCTCCGCAGGGCCTTTCATCCACGGGAGCCTGACCTCTGCACAGTGCTGGCTTTGTTCTGGGGCCAAACAGAGACCAAAGGCCCTGGAGGCCCTGAGCCAGACAGAGATGGGCATGAGTGCTGCTCTGGGCCCAGCCCTGCCCTCTTCCCCTGGCCCCACATTGTTCCCCAGGCCCCCCACTTCCCAGGGAGCCTCACCCAAATCCAATCAGCACTCACGTCGGAGGGAGAACAAGAACCAACAGACAAAACTAAGAGATATCGATCCTTCCTTTGTTCTCACTATTACTATTTTAAGGAATATCAAGTCCTGGCTACAGTATTTCTGAGTGGAAGATGACTGGCCAGACAAATCTCCTAAAGAACACAGGTCTTTGGAGCATGCGTAAAATGGACCGCTAGGTAATGTCCTGTCCAATTACACATTTCCTAATGAGCCAGACTCTGTGCTGAAAAGGGAAATCATCGGCCTTAGCCCCAACTGTACAGGGTGAGTGATATTTATAACCTCAGTTGGAATAAATAAAACAAATGCTATATTTGGGACAGAGATTGTAGTGGAGAGAGCTGAAAACGGCAATTGTCAGAGAAGTATGGGATAGAATTTGATGGGAGTTTTAGGTACTGCCTTCTTTGGTCCATTCTGCTGACAGCTGGAGAAATGGGGTGATCCAGGACATCGTGCCCTGATAGAGACTCCGGCAAACTGGAGCGTGCCCAGAGGAATGAGGCTAGGGGAAGGGATTCTTTAATCTCTGCCTTAGGAGAATCATCTATTGAACAAGGGCTATTCAAGCAGCTTAGAGGGACCTAATGACAAATTATCTTAAGACCGAAGAAAGTACCAGAAGAAAGTGAGAACAGGCTTATTCCGGGTAAGTCAATGAAGTCAATCATCAACCCATTCTACAAATAGTTATTGGAAACTTTCTCCACGTTAAGCATGATGCTCTGCACTGCAGATTCAGTGGAAGACAGAACACAAGGTCTTTGTCCTCATTCAGCTTTCAGCCTTTAGAGAAAGATCCCATGAGGAAATACCAGCTCCTTGGAGCCCAGGGAGCAATGGGACCTCATGGCAAAGAGCAGAGATCAGAGGAAGACAGATTTCATTCATTCCAAGGAGGGGTGCGCTAAGAGTCAGAGGTGACTGAGGATTCAGGGAGCTGCCATGGCAGGCCTTGAACTTTCCATATTGGAGGTCTGTGTGCAGTAGCACCATCTTTCATGTAGGAACCACTGAGGGGCTACAAGCCCTCAGCCCTGAGGTTGGACTTGACACCCTTAAAATCCATTCCAATTCTGGTAATTTCTGAAAATCAGTGAGTAAAATTGCCAATGGTCATTGTATATGTTCTAATAAAATATCTGTCTTTATTAGTGCTTCTCAACTGGGCAGCATGGATGAGTGGAACAAGCTCGCATTCAGCCTCAGAAAGATCTGTATGTGAGCACACTGGTCACTGCTGGCTCTGTGAGTCTCAACAGATGCCTCAGTTTCTGTATCGTCACTCAGGGAAGGTGATTATACTGATTTTGTGATAATTAAACAAGATATGGATGCATGGAAAATCCCTTGGATGGTCTATAGCATGTAATTCACACTTGGTAATGGATGGCTATTAGTATTTATCGTTAGTGTTAGTATGACCCCCATCGGCGTGTCACAAAAATATAGGGATGCAAATTGTTAAATTGATGTCTCTATAGATTGGAAAATAATGTAACAGAAAATCATTTCCCATCACAGTATAAAAACTGTATTTAAAAAAATCCCAGAATAAAACTAATGTGGTGAAATGTCCAAGAATTACATGTAGAAAACCAAAGAGTTGTCTAGATGGTTGAGAGAGAGAGAAGAGAGAGAGATGCATAAATGGAAAGAGACACAGTGCCCCGATGAGAGAATTTAATGGTGTAAGATGTCAAGACTCTCCAATTTAACATACAAAAAGAATACAATCTCAATTAAAATCCCAATGGAATCTTTTATGAAACTTGACAAGATAGTAAGAAAATCCATCAGAAAAGAAAGCATACAGCAATAGTCAAAGAAAAAAATTAATTAAGAATAATGGGAGAGGTTACCGGCCTTACCAAAGGCATAAACATGCCTATAAAGCTGAAGTAATTAAAAGTACCATACTAGGGGCGTCTGGGTGGCTCAGTCGGGTAAGGGTCTGCCTTTGGCTCAGGTCATGATCCCAGGGTCCTGGGATCGACACCATATTGGGCTCCCTGCTTTGCAGGGAGCCTGCTTCTCCCTCTCTCTTTGCCCTTCCTGTCACTCATGTGCTCTCTCTGTCTCTGTCTCTGTCTCTGTCTCTCTCTCTCTCTCTCTAACATACATAAACAAACAAACAAATAAATAAAACCTTTAAAGAAGAGAGAGAGAGAATATTTCAAATCAATGGAAGAATGAAGTCTTCTCCAAAGAATGAAGACACATTTGGTTATCTACTTGGAGAAAGAAAAATAATATATCATAATATATCCCAAAGTAAATAGGAGAAGGATTTGCTCATTCACTTTGGAAATATTTATTCAGCATCTATGTGCCAAGTCTTCAATAGGCACTTGGGTACAGAGTGGTGAATGGACCCACAAACAGGCACAGGCCCCAAAGTAATGGCTCTGTCATTTGGGAGCTACACAGCAGAGAAGGTAATAAAGATGTCAGGACAGTCGTGAGAAGTAATGGGAAGTGAACAGACATGTTTCTGTGACAAAGAACGGGGGAAGGGAGGCGCTTAATTTCATGTATCACCCAGAGAGGGTCTTTGAGCTGAAACGAGGGTGGAAAAGACATGTGAAAGATCAAATGCAGGCGAGGGCTTGGTGTGTTCTAGAAACTGAAGGGAGCCAGCTGGCCTGAACATGGCGCCTAAAGGTAGGGATGTCAGGAGATGCAGCGGAAGACTAAGCAGTGTCAGAAATCTAAACGTCAAAGAAAAATAAAGAGAAAAGCCTAGGTAACTGTTCCACTGAGAGGTGGGGAAGGTCTTTCTGGGAAGGATGTAAAACCTAAAAGTCACAGGGGATGTTTTCTCCAATAAAACAACTACTACTACTACCACAACTTCACTAGTACTATTATGATATTACTACTATACTCTGTCAGTATATTACTGCTATACTATCATGACGGCTACCAAACTACTACTATGACAATACTACTAGTAGACTCTAGTCACTATACTATTGTTCCTATCTATGCTCCTGCTATGCTATTATCACTGCTACTACACTACTGCTGTGACAATACTACTATACTCTCACTACACTACTGCTGATATACTCCTGCTATGCTGTTATCACTGCTACCACACTACTGCTATGACAATACTACTACACTCTCACTGTACTACTGCTGATATACTCCTCCTATGCTATTATCACTGCTACTACACTACTGCTATGACAATACTACTACACTCTCACTACACTACTGCTGCTATACTCTCCTATACTATTATCACTGCTACTACGCTACTGCTATGACAATACTACTACACTCTCACTACACTACTGCTGCTATACTCCTCTATACCATTATCACTGCTACTACACTACTGCTATGACAATACTACTATACTCTCACTACACTACTGCTGCTATACTCCTCTATACCATTATCACTGCTACTACACTACTGCTATGACAATACTACTACACTCTCACTACTACTGCTGCTATACTCCTCCTATACTATTATCACTGCTACTATGCTACTACTATGATAATACCACTACACTCTCATTATACTATCACTGCTGTACTCCTACTATACTCTTATTGCTGCTGCTACTACTACTACAGTTCTGGATGACAGAATTCACCATAAATGAATTTGAAAAATGGAAACATATTTGCACCATGTCATAATAATGACAACATCGGCAAATGCTGAACATATGACGAGAGCTTTACAAAAGTTGAGGAAATGTAACTGCAAGAGGTAAGCCCTATTATTGTCCCCATTGCACAGATGAGGAAAAGGAACAGCAGGCCAGAGAAGTAACTTGCCCAAGGTCATGCACGTGGGCGGGTAGACCAGAACAAGCCAGGCTGTCTGGCTCCAGCCTCTGTTCCAATCTCTGCCATGCTCCGTGGTCTTGCCAGCATCACCTGTTTGGGTGCCTAACTCAAAACACAAGTGGCTCAAGTTCAGCAAGACTGATGGGAAGCCCCCCATGACTATCCCCTCCGTGCTACTTTCATCGAACTTGAACCCGGTCCTGGAAGATGAAGCAGAGGTCTGGGTTTCCATGCAGGATGGGTGCTGCAGCCTGGTCCCCGGCTTCTCCACACGGTCCAGTCCCACGGCAGGTGACCTCTAGCTCACGGCCTCCCGCTGTGCCAAGCAAGGGCTCAGGCCTCCCTGGCACCAAGCTATCTCCCTCTCCCAGGTCTTCCTATACTGGAGGCTGCTTTCTCTCCAGCTCACGTTCTCACCATAGAGGTGCCTGTAACCTGTCCTGGGGGATTTTTCCTTTTCCTTCTCAAGTTGAGCTTTCTCCTCTTCAGTTCTCAAAACATCAAACCTTTGATCCCCTGCCCCATCAGACAAACCCAGCTTAATTGCCTCAGTGGGCCCAGGCATAGAAATCAAAGACCTGTTTAGGGAGGGCACCCACCACCTGGCGTGGTTTCCTCCCTGGCCTCCCCGCCATAGGATTACGGGGGGCCTAGAGGCCAAGAGCAAAACCTGGCACTCTGCCCGGTGGAAGGAGGAGGTGGGGTGGGCACAGGATTTGGGGAAATACCTGTCATTTCCTTACGGAGCACCTATAGGTGAGAAAAATAAAAGAGTTATTGTCTCAAAAGACGAATTTTGCCGCACTATGATCTCAGTAAATTGTAGGAACTCTTTATACACACCTACAGCGTTAATAAAAGACAAGTAAGTGAAAGGGAGAGAAGTTCACAAGTTCTAAGTTAACCCAAGAAAAACAAACAGAAACAGCCAGTAAGTTCATAAAAAGATGTACAGCCTTGCTATTAATCAGAGGAATGAAAATTTTTAAATCGAGATGCAATTGCTCGGATTGATAAGCCATTTTTAAGAATGCAATTGGAGGGGCGCCTGGGTGGCTCAGTCAGTTAAGTATCTGACTCTCGATTTTGGCTCGGGTCATGATCTCAGGGACCTGGGAAGGAGCCCCAGGTTAGGCTCTGCACTCTGTGAGGAGTCTGCTTCTCTGCCTCTCTCCCTCCCCTCTCTCTACCCCTCTCCCAGCCCATGTGTGAGCTTTCTCTCTTTCTCTTTCTCTCCAATGAATAAATAATTTTTTTTAAAAATGCAATTGGCAAAAGTGGTGAAAAGCAGGCATTTTTCAACCAAAGTTGATTCAAGTGAAAACTGATACCATTATAAGAGACCCATTTCAGTTTTCTATAATAATTAAAAAGATGCATATGCATACTTTTGACCCAGCAGGTATATTTTTAGACCTCTACAGATATTCATACATTTGAACAAGTACATATAAAAATAATAATAATGCAACTTGTCACACAAGCATACAACATAAAATATATTGTTTGGATGGTAGCATTATCAATGTTTGTCAAGTAGAAAAACTTAAATAGTTGGAGAATGATTAATTCAATCTAAAATAAGGAATTCTTTGCTGCCATTTAAAAGTGTGTTTCATGGTCACTGATGTAGAAAGAAGTCTATGTTATTAAGTGTAAAAAGCAATATAAATGAAATTATATCCAAGTGAGGACCCCAATTTAACATTATATATACAAATACATTGTATAGATATGTAATATATATATATATATATATACACATCTCTCCATATATGTATATATATTGGTAAACACACGAAGTATACATTATAGATTACATTAAAATGTGGCTATATACCATTCAATTAAAACACATATACAAAAAAAATAAAATAAAACACATATACATGTATATTATACTTATGTGTTCGGATTAAATATAGGCTCATTTGGATATCAAACTGCTTCCCAGACTAATACCAGTAGAAGGCTATCAAATTAGGGGGGAAAGGAGGAGGTATAGTGGGGAAAAGTAGAAAAATTAATGTAAGACACTTATTCTGTTTCTCTCTTCTTTCCTTTTTGCAATCGTCCTATCTTTTTCACTTTAAAAACGTTCAGCTGGAACTCTGCTCAGAAAGTCCTAACCTACTCTACGCCTTGCCTGCGGGCAGGTGCCGGTCATGGCGGGCAAAGCCCCAGAGCTCCCCGGCTGGTCTGTCCGCACACCGCGCAGTCAGCCTCCCAGGTGACGACGGTGAAGCGTGTCCCCATGAGTCGGCCTACTTAGCATTCTGCAGACAGCGGCCCTCCCTGCCCCACGTGGCTGCTGGGAGGATGTTTCCCCAGCATCCTGTCTCTGTTTTCCCAGTGCCTTCCAGACGAAACTCCATTCCCTCAGCCGGGCCTCCCACCGTGGTGCCACCGCCCTGTCTTCTGCCCCTGCTGCAAAGGCAGCCCAGTGTCCGGTCGGCAGGCTCCTGCCCTGGAGTCTTCCTGCGAGCTGGCTTTCTTCCTGCAGCACCCACCGCCTACAGCCTCCCAGTCCACCCCTGTCCTGCTCATTCTTTAACACTCAGCTTAAACTGTATCTCCTGTGGAAGCCTTCTCAAGCCCCAGCCCACCCAGAGTGGGTTGGAGGCGCCCTCTGTGGCCCCCTGCACCCTGTCATGTCACCAGGCCCTGTCAGTCTCGACCACAAGGCTGAGCTCGGGGAGGACGAAGCCCCGTGTCCTTCTTCCCCCATCCAGCCTGGCAATCACGCCTGGCATGCCTTTCTGGAATATACGAATGAATGAATGAATGAATGAATGAATGAATGAATGAATGAATGAATGAACAAACCAACGAGGTCTTAAGAAAATTCCCATGAAGGTCAGAAACAAGTTCTTGGAATCCCGGAGCACCTTTGTGATACCAGACATCCCAAATTTACACACCGCAGAGCAGAGGAAGCCACAAATGGAAAGCTGTCACTGGGAAGAATGTACCAAGTTACTCCCTCCCCCTGTGCCTGTAACCTTCATTCTTCCTCACGTTTACTTCACGGGGCCCCACTTTAACCAAGTCTCCGGCACCGGCCTTACTGGAGACACTTGGGATCTTCCAGGAGTTTGTCGGTTTCAGTCTTGATGACATTTCTGCCTCTTCAGGTCCTGGATTAGACAGAACGCCCTGGGACAATGTGGACTCTGAAACCAGCCCTTACGCCACCCCGTCTACTGCCCACAGCCCCGGGGACACCACACTCCACATTCCTGGGCTTGTTGAATGTAGCTCATGTGGTTTCCTCCTGACATAAGAAAGCAGAACAGAAAACCAGAAAATAAAACAAACCAAGAAATGCCGTCATTAGTCTTTATCTTCATGAAAATCGCAGTGCATGGGGATCACAGTCAAGAAAAGAGAAACAAGTAGGAAAAAGGGAAGTGTGGACAAGGAGGCAGAGAGAACTCACTCCAACTTGGAAAGGGCGCACAAGCAAGATCTTCAGCACAAGGAGAAGTAAAGAATCGCAGGTGGAGGGAAGGGTCCATGCAACACAGGGGGGACAGAGATGAGAGATATATAGAAAGGTGTGAAATGCTCAGGGCCACCAGGAGGCTCCCTGTGTTTACAGGGTGGGGTGGAAAGTGTGGAATGACAAAAATGAGTCTGGAGAGGGGCCAGATGGAAATAGGCATTGGGGCGTCATCTCCAGGATATGGATTGTAACCTCTTTTTATTTTATTTTATTTTATTATTTTATTTTATTTCATTTTTTTGTAACCTCTTTTTAAAATAATCTGGAGGTTTAGGGACACTGAGGTGACTCAGTGGGTTAAGCTTCCGCCTTTGGCTCAGGTTGGGATCCCAGGGTCCTGGGATCCAGCCCTGCGTCAGGCTCCCTGCTCAGTGGGAAGCCTGCTTCTCCCTCTGCCCTCCCTGCTCACCCACTCATGTCTGCTCGCTCTCTCTGTCTCTCAAATAAGTAAATAAAAATCTTAAAAATAGACAAAATAAAATCACCTGGAAGGTTAGCTTACCTGAACATCATGCAGCATTGGCAATATTACTGCCAAATAATGGATATGATCCTGCATAGTTACTGAAGTGATAACAAGGAATTCGGTGGCACAAAGAGTCAGAGACACACGGAAGAATATCCATACTAAGCACCCGGCTGGCCCATATTCCTTGGCACAAGCTTTCACAACACATTTCAACCAGGAAATCCACCTTTTGAGATTCTGCACTTTGGAAAGAATATGGATTGTGACTCCGGGTTAAAGATGTCACCAGGTTCCCTGTGATCATCATTAGCCCATGCATAAATACATATAGAACACAAAATAGTTCTCACATTGAGATGAATTTTTAAAGTCGTGTTTCAGATAAAATGACATAATCTTCACATCTTCTAGTCTATGACCTTTCCCGTGTTTGACTTCATGATTTCAAATTTCTATTTTTTTAATGAATTGCTAAATTGCCTCTGTGAAGGGATCTTTTAAAACCTAAATTTGCAAAACATCAATTAAATCATCTCTAATAACTGTCTCTTTCATGTTTACAAATACATTTGTTTCTCTTTCCCCTGAATTCAGCCCCTGCTTGGGTGGAGATCCAGCCTGATTGGTCTAATAGGTACTTAGTACTACAGTAAGATGTGATGTTAACACATAGGCGAATATATGTTTTGGAATACACAGCTGATCACTCTTCTTCGCTGTACAGAGAAAAAACTGTGGCATTCAATACGCAATAAAAAAAGGTTTCATACAAATTATTACAACCTTCTGTATTCAATAAAAACAAAAAAGCATTTTGTCAAGCACTTTAAATTTCATTAACCCACGGCACCTGGGTGGCTCAGTTGGTTAAATGTCTGACTCCTACTCTCAGCTCAGGTCTTGATCTCAAGGTTATGAGTTCAGGCCCCACATCAGGCACCACACTGGGCATGGAGACTACCTAAAAACAAAATAAATTCCACTACCTGGAATATGCAATCTAGACTCTCCAGTCTAACACAGGATTTACTTGAATTTATTAAAACAGTGTTTAAGAACTACCTTTTTGTCACTTACAAAATAATTCTCCAGGAGAGATCTCTTTTTTAAGAATTCTTATTTACTTCTTTGACACAGAGAGAAAGAGAGAGAGAGCACAAGCGGGTAAAGTAGCAGGCAGAGGGAGAGAGAGAAGCAAGATCCCTGCTGAGCGAGGAGCCCAATGTGGGGCTCGATCCCAGGACGCTGGGATCATGACCTGAGCCAAAGGCAGACACTTAACCGACTGAGTCACCCAGGTGCCCCAGAAGACATGTTTTGCCAACAGCAGAGAGAGTGCACCTAAAAAGGGAAAGCTCTGCTGATAAAATTACAAAACACAATATAGTTCAGATAAGTCTGTATCAACATGTTGCTCTATCAAATTTTCAGTGGGGTGAGGCCCTGGGTCTTCACTGGGGTCCAGAAAGTGCCTCTTCTTAGGTGGCTTCAGAGGATGTGAACACTCAGTCATGTGAGGGGAGCCCCCTGAGCTTCCTTCCCCAGGGCCAGACCCCCAAATAGCCCAAATGCTAAAGTGCCCAGAAATGAAGGCACATGTGCCCTGCTTTGGGCACATTTTGAGCAGTAATTCCTGGCTCCTGGACTCAGCGAAGGGGGGCTTCTCCATTGGCAGCACCAATGAGCAGGTCTCTCAACAACCAAGCACCATTCCAATGTGCAGAGGCTGAAAATCTAAGAACAAGGAACATCCCTGGAGAATGCCTCCCAGTTTCTGGGACTTTCTGGAAAGGATGACCCCCTGGGCCAGAACGCTAGGCATGACCTTGACGTCTCTCCATCTTGAAGCACAGCTCGGTGGCATTTGGGCTTCCTGTCTAACTAACCCATAATTTTTTTGAGCCTCGGTTTCCTTGTCTGTAAAACAGGAATAAGAACAACTTCTGGAGAGGTTTCTGATGAGTCACTTAAGAGAAGAAAATATACCATAAACTATAAAACGCTGCTGAGATGCAAATGTCATGATTATTTATAAGGACCCAAGAGTTGTCCCAAGATGCATTTTCTGCGTCTCAATGCTTCTGTCTCTTCTTTGGGACCCCTCATCTACCCGTAAATGCCTCCCTTTGCTGAGAGACAGCCTCCCCTGCCAGCCCCTAAATTAGTGCATCTTTTTACCACTGCCCCTGAGATTTTCATTTCCTTTTAATCCAATGAAATAAGAAGTTCAGGCCATCATCTTCAAAGAATAAGAATAAAATTTGGGGACCAAAATTATACCCATTGGGATTGCTTCTGTAGAAATACTTTGGAATTCCTTTTCATGCCCTATTAAATAATTTAAATGTTTCTTTTCTGCATTCAATGTTAGTTATTTAAACCCTAGTCCTAAGCTCCATTAGCAACCTTATTAGCACAAAACTTTCTTTGCCAGTTGGATTAGTTTTATAGATTTTTGCATAGAAGGAAGGCATGCAGACAAATACAAGTGCATGGCTACAGTTAACGTCCTACAGTCCTAGGAAATAGGTTAAATTTAAACTGACATAATGAATCTCACTCCACCTAATAGCTTATTAGCATAGATGCCCTCCATTCACGTTAGGAGCTGTTAGCACATCAAACTCGTTTTGGTGGACTCCAGCAGATTTGGGCTATACCCTAATCTACAATTCCATCCCAGAATGGAATTGAAAATGGATGCTTAATGTTAATGAGTTGGTATTTCATAATTAAGCAAAAAAAAAAAAAAAAAAACAGATTTATGAAATGTTAAGACTGGAAGAGAATTGGGCTCATCATCTCAGTAACTCCCAAAGGTCCACATTGGAAGCCCAAGGATTCTAGCCATTTGCTTCAGACTCTCTGCCCACCCCCTAACCATTCATACTTTACAGTCTGCTGTTCTTCTTCTGTGATCAACCTGGAGAGGGTTGGGAGGAAGCTGCCGATGAAAGCCAAAGTCAAGAGAAATATTGGGAAAGGAGGGAAGACAACATAGAGCTCGTGAAGCCTGGTCTCAGGAGTCAGGTAGAACAGGGGCACCAGGCTGCAGGTGCCCTATTCCTTGCCATGGGGCAGAACAATCCGCATACCACCAGGACCACCATCCTGGAGGCTGAGCTGAGCGGGGCCCCTGCAGATTGTCTGGGGACTGCTATCCTAAAATCTGAGGGTCAAGGACACAACAGGCCGTAATCTGACACAAGATAAAGGGCTGACCCTGTGCAGATCAGACTGGGAAAATCATAACCAAACAAAACAAGGGAGAATGATCAACACAGAGCTTGTGCAGCCTGATGGTCTCTTCAAGCCAACTCTCAGCAGCCTGGGCCTGCTCCTTAAAGAAGCTCGGGGTTTGATTTTCTACCTGAGAGAACCCTTGCCAAGGAGGCCCCCTCCATGTCCCCCTGCTGGGTTTTATTACCACCATCAACAGAGTCTTGCCCCGGGGCATCATTGCGGAAGTGAAGCCCTAGATGCTCTTCATTTCAAGTTACATTAGTTTCTTATCTCTGCTCAGCTCCTGCCCTATTCTTCCCGATTACACACATTTTCGCGGAGGCCCTCGGCGTGGGAGGAGGTGAATTCCATTGAAGCAAATGGCTTCCTGAATAAAGGAAGAAAAAAATAGGTGTCTAAAGTGTCTAGGTGTCTAAAGCAAAGTGCAGACCAATAAGGTAGCTCTACTCACACCGTCCAACATGTCTTTAGCTGAACAAGGACCCTGGGATGACTGGGGGACCCCCAGAGCCTGAGCGGGTAAGCGAATGTGGAGCCCGTGAGGTCTGGGCATGGGTGCTGGCCAAGATGCAGGCCCAGTTGAGAGTGGGGTGGGTGCTAGTGCACAACCAGGGGACTCGAGGGCCTTGGGGCAGACGTGCACCAGCAGGAGGAAGAAGAAACATCGGAAAAGTGGCTTAGAAGTCATAGGCAGCCTCTGTTTGCACTTGGGGACCCCAGAGGCCAACCCAATGAGACTGAGAGCAATGCAAGAACTAAGCGGTGTGTGGCTAGAGCCAGGATGGCGGGGGAGGGGGGAGCCAAAGGCCAAGCAAGACAGGGACTGGGGCCAGGGCATGGTGACAAAGTGTGACAGACAGCGGATGCCCCACCCAAGTGCCCATAAGGGGCCCTTTTCCTTGTACCAGCTTCAGGGAGTGAGCCCTTGAGGAATGGCCTCAGCTGCCAGAAGCCACATCACCCAAGTCTCCAGCTCTCTTGGGCTGACTCATACCCAATGGCTGGTCAAAGGGAGAATAAGGAGGAACAACTCCAAGGGCCTTGCTAAGTCTAGAGCCATGGGGTCTGTCCTGGGGTCCATGTGAGGACCGGCCCCTTCCGTCTGCCTCCTTTCTTCCCCACCATCTTCTTGGAGTCGCTTCCTGAAAGCCCAACCTGCAATAGATTCAAAGAAGAAATGGGTTTTGAGGAGGGTCCCCTGAGCGACAGGCATCCTGCTGAGCACTTTCTGTACACGGCCCCGGCCATCTTCCCAGCAACCCTATGGATGGACAGAACTTCAGATCCTCTTACTGAAGAGGAAGCAGACGTTGGTCAGACCCCCGGTGAGGGACAGAGTGAGGACAGTGGCTCCAAGGAAGCTCCCAGAGGCCCACAGGTATGAACTGGGGACAGCTCATCAGGACAAGCTGGTGGCTTTGTAGGGTGCGGGTCTCCCTAATCTCACAGAGAAGTTCAGCATCCGACACTAGGGTGCTATCTGGCACCCTGGATTTGAATTCGAATTCTGCCTGTGACTAACTGGGCAACTTTGTGGTGGAGGGGGGAGGAGGAAGTTGTTGCTAAACCTTCCAGAATCCTGCTTCCTCTGCTGATAAAATGGGGTTCAGATCACTTTACAATGTTTTCTAAAGACAAGCTTTTAAAGCACTGAAACATGATGAAGGGTTCCTAACAGTGATGAATAACTGCAGTCCTCCATCTCCCCCTGTCTCCAGCCCCCTGACCAGGGTCTGCTGCTTGGTTGGGTTCCGGGATGCCTGCTTGCAGCTGAGCAAGGCGGGGCTGTCCCTGGGAGCCCCACCACCTGCCCTGGGTGTCGTGTCCTATTTTCCTCCTTGAAGAGCACCCTGATCCTGCCCACTCTCAGAAGGGAGGAAAAAGGATTTGCAGGCAGACCCACCTGGCTCCCACCAGCCCCTCCCCCCATATACAATGAGCCACCCCAACCTCCCTCCAGCTGTCCAGCCTCTCTCAGAGACAAAGGCCCTGTCTCTGCAGCTGCCAGGGATGCCCCCTCCACCTCCTGCCTGGGCCCGGCTACAGGCCACCACGTGGACCTGTCAGGTCTTATGTGCTGAAAGTTAATGCCCCTTGAAAGAAAGGTGATTTCCTCCCTGGAGTGCAGCAGGGAGGGGAGGCCGGCCTTCTGCCTCCTCTCCCAGGGACCCATGTCACATTCAGAGCCAGCTCCAAATTCCCTCGGTAGACGGCCGGGACCAAGCCACCATCTACCCAGAGCTTATCAGCACCGGGCATGAGGCTGTGTCCCTTTGTCGTCTCTCCATCAGAGGAGCCCTGGACCGTGTCCTTGACAGGGGCAGTGTGGAAGGCAAACCCTGAATGGAAAGCCTGGAGGGGCCTGTGCTCCTTTCCTTGGACGCCGGTAGGCATTTCTCTAGGGCACAGAACGCACGATGCTGAAAAGACCCCACGGCAAGTCCAGAGCTGGACAGCCCCCTGAGCCACCCTGGCAAGTCTGCACACCCCAGGGACAGGCAAGAATGGGGGCGGGCCACAGAGCCCTGCCCTTGGCCTTGGGTCCTACAAGGAGCTGGACATGGGGGATCCCACTTAATTCTCTCACAGGCTCCATAAGCAGGTAGTAAAGTGCCTGATTCCAGAGCAGGGAAGCGAGGCTCAGAGAGAACCTAGCTGCTAACCTGTCCAGTGATAACAGACCCACTCAACCGCCCTTTCTGCTGTATCCCACTCACTTCTGCACAGAGCTCTGCAGGCTCCATAGGACTTTATTCAATGTCCAAATTAGTTTGACCACATCCCTGCAGCAATCCCATTTTAGGGAGGAGAAAACCGAGGCCCAGATTGCTCATGAGACACCCCAACATCACACAGGGGCAACCTGACCCAAAGGCTGTGCTAGGGGGATGCTGCTGTGTGTGCTCCAAGTGAGCGGGGCCCCCTGGCTGTTCTGCCTCTGCCGGCCCCCGACCCCAGGGACCTGGCTTTGCACCACAAAGATGGGGCAGAAGGGGCAGGCCCTCCTGGTAGTCAGGGACTCAGCTGTCCTCCACAAGAAGGGCTCAGGAATGTTCTCCCAGCACAGGATCGCGCCCTGTGCTCCGTCATCTGTGTTATCTTATTGCTTCCCTGGCCACCCCTTTCAGGTAGACACTAGTCTTCTCCCACCTCGCACAGAGGGGTCTGGAATCTACAGTGCTCTGTCAGCCACCAGGTTCCTCAGCTAATTAGGGGTAGAGCAGGGATTCTTTTCCAGTGGTCTGGTCCAGAGCTGGGTCTTCATCATGAACCTGCAGCTCGGCTCTTCATCCATCCTGCTTTTCCCTCCCCTCCCCTTCTCTTTCTTCCTTCCCTCCCTTTCCCCTCTCCTTCTCTTTCCCCTCCCCTCCATCTCTCCCTACCCTTCTCCTTCCCCACTTTCCTCTTCCCCCTCACTCACTCCCTACTTCTCTCTTCTCCCCTTCCCTTCCCTCCCTACTCACCTCCCTCTCCTCTTTTCCCCTCTCCTACATCTCTCCCTCTCTTCCCCTTCCCCACTTCCCTCCCTCCCCTCTCCTCCTCCGCCCTCCTTCTCCTCTATCACCCTTCCTTCTCTCTCCCTTCCATTATAAGAAGAAGGCTCCGTGTGTAAGGGAAATCATGAACCCCGCTGAGAATGGGCTGTGTTGCAATTGTTTCTGTACCACAGTCTGCAACCCAAATGGATCTCTTTTTAATATCAGTGTGAAAAATTACAGAATGAAGTTGTTTACTGCAAGTTTATTGGAACATAACAATCAGAGATAACCTTTGTGCTCTTGGGGTGCTAAGTAAATTACGGTTCAATCGTGTTGAAATATTATGCAGTGCTTGACAATAACGGCTCAGATGTGTCAATGGTGGTTTCCTCAAGGTTGTGAGTTCTTGGAGATTGGTGGGTTTTGTTTTGTTTTTTTTTTTTTTTTTGAACTATGCATTTTTCAAATTTCCTACAAGAAGCATGCTTTAATTTTGTAATCAGAAGAAAAGAACCAATAAGCTGAAAATGTAATGTTTGTGAAGCGTAGGCATGAACTCAGGAAAAAAATGTTCTTATAAGAGACTGTTCTTGGAAAACGGGGCAGAACATTGTCAGATGCGATGAACTTCTGGCCACCTTGCAGAGCAGTAAGGGAATTGAGCTGGAGCTGACATGGGGTAAATGTACAAAAACCCAACAGACATAAAGGTTGGGATAGGCTTGCAACCCCAGTCCCACCTGCCAGCCTAACAGTCCAATGGAAAAGATGCTGCTTCCAGAATATTCTATCCAAGACCACCGCACCAAGGGTTTTCCAACATCACCAGCAATGCTCCTTGGCTGAAGGCGAGAAGCCACTGCGTGTGTTCTGGAAAGTGCTAACCAAGAACACCCTGGTTTGTAGAGTTCATTGACTTCAGATAGTATTTGCGTAAAATACTTTTCTTGAACAAATGCTCTCACGTCTGGCTTTCAAGAAGGGTTGGTTTCATTGTAGAACAGTCCCCCATAACGTCCTTATGGAAAGCAGAGATGGTGCGAGTTGTGGCGTCTCCACCAATCTCCACGTCCAGCTTCTCAGGGCAGGAAAGACTTCCGGGTCCTGCTCCCACTCACATCCTCCGGGTCCTCAGGCTCAGTCCTGTGGGGCTTTCTGCACTCACTCCCTTCGGGGGCCCCTCCCTACAGAAAGCTTTCTGGTCTCTCCAGCTTCAGGTGTCCCGTGACTGTCCGCACCTCCCTGTGCTGTCCCTTGGCAGAACCCTGGTCACACAGCACTGGCCTGTCCCTCACCACCCTGCCCACCCCAAGAGCAGGGTTCACAGGCATTCTCTCATTCAAGACAAGGCCTGGCCCAGAGCAGGGGCCAAGGAAGTCACGTGAGTGAATAAATGAACGAATGCACATTTTTTTTTCCCTGTAAGATATTTTAAGATTAGAACATTATTACCTAAGCCAGCAACAGAAGCTTCTTTTGATATTTGAGAAAGTATGTAGGATGACACTTGAGTTAAATCTGTTATGTTTCATTTTGCTCCTGCTTACAAGTCTTTGAGTTCACCGAAGGAGGGTCCTATTCCCGGTCACCCCAATGTCCTCCCAGTGCATCGAAGGTCTCAGTGTGTTTTTGTAGCATGACTAAAAGAACTAATGAATGTGTGAATGTCACTTCTCCCTTTCCTTCCTGTGAAAAGCTTGGAGATCTAAGGGCCTTCAAAGTTAAGTATCACAAGAGAATGTCACCTTTCAACAGACTGTGAACAACTTTGAAAAAAGAAAAATAGTGATCAAGACATATGTAAGTATCTCCCAGCATTACAATGCACACTGAAATTAGTGCTTGTCTGAAATGAGCATTTTTATGATTGATCTCAAAGCCATGAGCCAACCAGGGAGTGAGCCAACATGCTGGGAATGAGAGTGAACTCCTGGAGGGCCCACAAGCACCTCAAGGTGTTTCTGGTAGACACAGTTCCATCCACAGGAGACCGACTATCCCGTGGGAGTAACCTTGGCAGACACTCTTCCTTCAAATTCAGCCTCATCTATGAAGTGATGGTCTGATGCCCCCTGAGGCTGAGTGACCTTGAACGGGTACCTCAAACCCCCGAGACTCAAGCTGTACATCCAAAGACTTAGCATAGTGGGAAGCAAGTGCCAGCCTTGAGGAGCTGCCATCGATGGTAAATAAGGTCATGGATGTGAAGCCAGGACAAGGCACGGTACGTAGCAATCAGTCAACGTGCTCAAACATTTAAATTGGTTGGATGCTTTCATGACAATAACAATAATTCTAACATCAATACAGACCGGTCATTCACTAGGTGCTTCACTTGTTTCATACTCACTTCTTACAAATATCAGTATTCCCACTTTACAGAGGAGAAAACCAAGATGGCAGAGCTTGCAGCAGCTGAATTGTGGACTCAGGAGAAGCCGCACCTCTATGTGCACACATCTTGGAAAACCCAAGATGTGACGCAGGATGCAGTTGATGGAGAAGCTCGGACACTACGCCCATCATTCCCAACGGGTTGCATTGGGGACAGGGAGAGAGAGTCATTGCAATAAAAGGGTCAGTAATTGTAGCTTGTAATGTACGTATTCAACAACAGTCTGTGAACTTGAAGGCAAATATATATGAGCTTGTAGGAAGCTCCCAGCCTCATATGGAAGGCAAGGCATGCTAATACTATCAGGCAGAAATTACAAAGAAGGTGTCCAAAACCACAGTGGGGTTAGTGGGGAGACATGAGTTTGAATCCAGGTGATGGCTTCAGCAGCAGGTTTGGGGAACTAAAGCCAAGGAGGGGGTAAGGCTTTAAGTGAAGTAAGAAAGGGAAGTCCAACAGGAGCTCAGGGCCTGTGAAGTCCGATCAGTGTTTTGCCCCCTTAAGGAGAGAGGAGGATGTTGAAGAAATGCAGTGGAGTCAGCAGACAGACTTTGAAGAGCTGGCTAAATGGCTTGGACCCCACGCTAAAGGTGACGGGGATCTCCTGCAGACCTAAGAATCATCCAAGCATGGGTGGACTTGCTGGGGGCAGCAGAGACCAGAAAGCCAGGACAGAGTCTCGTGAGGGCTTCTTGAGCTGAACCTCCTGCTGGGCTGGAGACTCAGGGAAGGAGGAAGCCTTCTTGAAGGTCAGGGGCAGTAAGAGGAAACAGCAAGATCCATCTGCTGATTATAACTCGAGCTGCTGAAATAGCCCTCACCACATCTGGAGTGGGCTCTGCCATCTGGGTGTCTCCACGCAGTGGAGCATCTGGGTCTATTTTGGGAAACTGGACTTGTAGCTCCATGAGCTAGCAAGCAACCTGCTGCATGGGCACCCACAATGGCACAATGCGGCTGCACTGATACAGATATTTTCTAATACCCTAGAAGAAAACAATGGAATAAAAAATGCAAAACTAGTAGAACAAACAAGTTTGTAAAGGGAAAGGAAACAAAAAAAAAAAAAGCAGGATAAATAGAAATTAAGAGCATTGATAAGTAAAACAATAGCAATAATTACAATAAATGTGAATGAGTAAAATCCCCCTATGAAAAGAAAGAGGTTTTCTGATTGGATTTTTTTAAAAAGAAAATTTAAGAAAAATCCAACTATGCTATGTTTATGAGACATGCCCCTAAAGCAAAAATGACACAGGGAGCCTGAAAACACACAGATGGAGAAAGACAGACTAGCAAATGCTTAAATAAAAGAGGTGAAGAAAAATATATATCAGACAACATAATCCAAATCAAAAATATTAAATAGGACAAAATGGGATTTCAATATTATTAAATATTACACTCTATCAAGAAGAATATTCACACATTTAGTAACAAAACTCCAACTATATAAAACAAAACCTGTTGGAAATGCAAAGAAAAACTAATAAACCCACCATCATAATAGAAGATTTTAACACATCCCTTTCAGATCAAATGTCACATCAAGTAAACAAAAATAACTAAAAATACAGAAAACTTAAGCACACTATTAACATGCAATGCCAAGCAGAAAATACAAGTCTTTTCAAACTCTTCTGACACCGACAAGTAAATTGAAGATGGAGGACATTACAGATCAGATACTGATATCTTCACAAAAGCAGAAATAGGAAGAAAAATATCTGACCACAGTATTTCTTTTAAATAACAGTAGGAAAAACAAACTAAAATGTTATCACATTTAACTAAAAAAAAACTCTTTATGTATCTCTTGAGTTAAATAAGGCATTAAAGCAAGACAAAAATTACATTTTATTTTTTTCCCAAATACTTTTATTTTTTTCAGCATTACAAGATTAATTGTTCATGCACCATTTTTTAGAAATAAATAATTTTTTTTAAAAAACTGCATAATAACTCTGAAGAGAGATGGTCAAAAAGATATATTCAAAATTAAAAATGTCTTGCTATAATTGTAATTATTATAAAGACTGGAAAAAGTGAGTTGAAGTTTTCTCTACTTAAAATGCTAAAAATATGGTAACATTAATATAAATAAATTAGAAGTAAGGAATTAATCAACTTTATAGCAGAAAACAAACAGAAATGAGAGTACAATCAATAACACTTAAATGGATTATTTGAAAATACCAATAAAATACTAAATGGCTTATCCCGAAATCCAAAATAAAGAGAAAAGAAGATAAAAACAAGCAGTATCAGGAATAAGAGATTGTTTAGAATCAGAGAATAATTTTTAAATGAGATTATATGCTAATTTATTTTAATAAATTTGAAAATCTTAAGGCAATGGATAATTACCAAGGTAATATAAACTGCAAAATTAATTTAGGAAATGAAAGAAATTATCAGAAGAGTTAAAAAGTAGTAAAAAAAAAAAAAAAAAGAAAATCTCTCAGAGCTTATCTTTCATAAAAATTAAAACCTTTTTTTTTCTCTTTGGAAAACAGAAGGAAATGAAAAGCTAATTGACAGACTAGGAGAAAATATTCTCAGTATACATATCTGATGAATGACTGGTATCCAGAATATACAAAGAACTCCTACCATTAACTATTAAGAAGACAAAAGACCCAAGAAAACAGGGAGGCAAAAGATTTTTTAAAACATTCAAAAAAGATGCATCAATGGGTTGTAATAAATATATGCAAAGTGCTGCAAAGTGTTGTCGTTCATCAAGGAAGTTCAAGTGAAAACCACAGTGGTATATCCCTACCCACTTAACAAAATAGATAAATGTGAAACTGACTAGCATGATCAAGTATTGGCGAGAATGTGAAACAACTGGAATTTGCATCACTGCTGATGGAAATGCAAAATGTAGAAAACTTGGGACAACAGTGTGACAACTCATGTAAAGTAAAGTAGGCACTTACAGAAATCCTACTCCTGGGTATTTGTCCCAAAGAAATTAAAACATATGTGCACAGAAAAACAGACCAATATTTATAGCAGCTTTACTCATAATAACCTGAAACTGGCAACAACACAAATGCCCATCAACAGGTGAATGGACACACAAATTGTGATGTATCCATGCAGTGGAATAATACTCAGCAATGAAAAGAAACAAACTACTGATACGAGCAATAGCATTGATGAATTTCAAAAATATCATGCTAAGTGAAAGAAACCAGACATAAACGAATATGTGTTTTATTATTTCACTTACATGACATTCTTTAAAATGTAAAACTAAGCTTTAAGGTGATAACAGACCAGTGGATGACAATAGCCAGGTGTTGGGGGTGATCTACAAGGGGGTATGAGAAACACTTTCAGAGGGAAAACTTTATTTTAATTTTCATCTTGATTATATTGGTGCTTATGTGAGTATTTGTGTATTTCAAGACTCTGTGAACAAAACACATGATATATAAATTGGACCTGATTAAATTGATTAAAAAAATCACTTTTCCCAATGATCCTTGAGTAAATAGCTCCTATCTTCTAAAAAGGGTAGTTCCTGTGGTTTAATAATTATGTCAAAACAGACGAAGATGGAAACATCCTAACTCAGGCTATGAAACAAACAGAATGCTGTATCAAAGCCAGATATGGAAAGTGACTACATGGAGAATTATGAAACCATAGACTGATGTCACTTGCAAATCTACATGTGAATATTTAATATAATCCATGCCTATAGAAGAGTTACATGTGTGATAAAATGGAATTTCAAATCAATAGTAAAACAACAGAATAGTCAATAAATGGTTTAGGGATGATCACTACTCACTGAATAAACAATGTTAGATCACTGTCTACCTTATACATATCACAAATACTGTATTAGGAAGCCAAATGTGTGGGAATAAACTATAAAGCATTAGTAGGAAATAAATCATAATTTTGGAAGACCAATAAGATCCGAAGTCTAGAAGTCGTGATGTAAAAATTGGCACACATAACTACATTAAACTGAAAATTTACTTAAAAGCATTTATAAAATTAAAGGCCAAATTTAAGAGTAAAAGAAATATTTGTAATAAAAACAGCAAATTCTCAGTACCCATAATATATAAGTAGTTCCTACAAATCAATAACAAAAGTAAAATACTCATTTCCATTCAGAAAGGCTGTAATAATTAATATTCCCACCAACAGTGTAAATAATAGTATCTACCAGACTGCATGCTGATCAACAATGGATACCATCAGTCTTTTTTAGCATCACTAATCATATGGGCAAAACAAAACAAACAAAACACACAATACATGAGAGTTTTTATTTTTAATTTCCCTAATTACTATTTAACTAGTCACTAGTGTTCATGTTTATGGACACCTGCAAGTCTTTTTATTGCCAACTGTCTAGGCATGTTTGTATCTTGTGTCCATTTTTTTATGGGTATCGTTCCTTCTTTCTATTGATTAACAACAAACAGGAGCATAGAAAATGAGGTGTCCATCAGAAGAAAATATAAATGAATGACCCATACAGAATATGATATAGTTGGTAAAAATGGCAGGTGTTAGACATTCACATGGAAAGATCAGTACAATAATTAAGGTAAAAAGATACAGTAAAATAATTAGAGGAGGACCCAGTTTACATTTAAAAGGTCTCTCTTCTCATTCAAATGTACTTGTGCAAAAAAATTGAAAAAATATGCAAAAGATTAGTTATGAAAACTTATGTTTATTAAGGATTTATGTGCTAAATGTGCTTCTAAATACTTTATATTGTATCTAGTTCTGCCATCAAACCTAGGACGGGGCAAATAATCTGATCTCCATTTCTAGCTAAGGCCATCAAGTCCTGGGGTTGAGGGTCACCTGCTGTAGGGTGAGCTGAGCCACGGGCGGTCTGTGCTAGGCCCTACCCTCTCCCAACACTTACAAAGCTGACTTGTGGGACAGCAGACGGATTCATTCATCTGAGTTATTTGAATTTTTAGAATTGGAGTATATTTGTGAAATGGACACCTTATAAAGAACACATCAAAATTAAAAGGGGGTGCCTGGTGGGCTGCAGAGGCCGGGGCATTCCAGAGGCCCAAGGGAATGTGTCCTATAACACGCCAGAGGAATAGAAACGGGAGAATGCCAGGTTTTAGGCCGGGAAAGAGGAGCTTCCGAGGGATATTAAAGTCATCTTAAAATGCATATGGAGCTGCGTTTGGAGGGGCTCTTTGTGATCCCAGGGGGCGGAGTCAGGGCCACTGGGTGGAAAGTCCAAGGAGCAGACGTCAGCCTGCCATGGGACCAATCAGGTTTAGTCTCTCCGGGCCACAAATGGCAAGCATCTCCCTCTGAAGGTGATGGGAGCTGCTGACCACCCAGAACCAGAAAACAGGAAGTCAGAGCTGCCTGGATGTCTGACTGACCAAACAGTGGCTTCAGGACACTGACTCCCAGGCCCTGAAGGCTATAGCCTCCAGGTGGGAAAATACTCTCTCCAACTACCACTTAATTCACATTCATCAGTAGCGGGTTCAAGGGCAAAATTCAAACTAACAGGGCGCCTGGGGGGCTCAGTCAGTTGTGCACCTGCCCTCGGCTCAGGTCCTAATCCCAAGGTCCTGGGATCAAGGAGCATTGAGCTCCTGGCTCAGCAGGGAGTCTGGTCATCCTTCCCCTTCTGCTCCTTCCCCTACTCATACTCTCGCTTTCTCTCTCTCAAATAAATAAATAAAATCTTTTCAAAACATTCAAACTGACTCTCTTCAGTGGAATGCCGCCGATTGGAAAGAGCCATCATACTTGTGAGACCTCAGCAGAGTTGCCCCAAAATCTATCAGCAACGCGGTCCATCAGCTGGTGTGTGCGGTCGGGCACCTGAAGGCCGTGCCTTCCTGCAGTTTCTCTTCGCAGCACCGGTGTTTATGTAGCTGCAGGCCACTGACCTCACCGGGGCTCTTAACACATCACGGTCGTCAAGATGTGGTCAGAGGACGATGGCAAACCAACAGGTTTGTTCAGATGCTTACTCACTGGTCAGGACAGATTACCCAAATCCGTGTGAAGCCCTGACACATTGCAAAAAGAAATAGTAGGCATTCTAAAATGGCAATGCCTGCCACTAATCCATGAGTCACCGCAGTGACTGAATTCTGAGGTTCTAGACAAGAAAGCACCATCGGTGGCCATTTACAATTTAGTAAAACCAAACACTACTATTTGCTTCCCAAATGTGGAATGCTAAACAAATAATTATCCAGACTGGGGACAAAATGTCAGTGGAGAGTCAAACATCTGATTGTTTTGGGTGGGTGTTATTCATGACATCAAACCTAGAGTGAAAACGTTTACAGCGGAGACAGAATGCATTAGCAAAAACGTAAAGTATTAATTGAGACTGAATCAAATTCCAATCGACCAATGCTTGCACATGAATTGTGCGGGATCCATATTTTATCAAGCTCTCCTATCCCCATTGGATTTTTCTCTGTGATTTTATTATGTACCCACTCGCTCATTCACACATTCTCCCCTTGTCAATTCCTCCAAGATGGTGCTGGATATCAGGCAATTATGTCCAGCTCCTTGGCCACAAAAGTCCTTGAGGCGACAGGATCTTATTCAACTTTGCAATCATCCAGTTCTTTACACATAGTGGGTACTTAATAAATTCGTTTTAGAGCTTTTAAAGAATATGATTCATAGGGGGATAGAAACAGCAGAAGAACAACAAAAATCAGGAGTCTGAGTGAACCAGACTGAGAGAGAAGTTGTTTTTATAACAAGACCTAATTTATGAGTCCATACACTCCCTCAAATACACGAGCTGATTCCACCAGCTCAAGCTGGAAATTCAAACCAGATTTAAAAAAAAAAGAAAAGGCGAAAACAAACTTCAGCCTAACCAGTTATTTCGCCAGCACATTTAGTCAAAATTGCTGAATCACCGGACTTCCATAAACAGGGCCTCCCTCTGCAGGAAGGTCTCTCCAGGACTCTCCAAGTCCCTCTGCAGATCCAGTGAGGAAAAAATGTTATTCTTCTTTGGCTTGTGAAGTAGCAATAAGTGTCTGAGCTCCATTGTTCCTTCTCATCCAGACTCTGTCACTTGTTACCTGTGTGATCTTAGAAAAATCACTTAATGGTTTGTTCCCCAATATTAAAAAGAAAAAAAAAAAAAGAGTGGTTGACAATAAATATCCATTCTATCTCAAAATGAAAGTCTTTTTAATAATGTCCCTGAAATAAGTGACTATCTATTTAAAAAAATAATAAACCTCAATATCTCTCTTGCAATCTTTCTCTTGTGCACAAAAATTCATCAAGACTGACAACGGAGGGGCACCTAGGTGGCTCCGTTGGTTCAGCAGCTGCCTTAGACTCGGGTCATGATCCCAGGGTCCAGGGATCAAGACCCGCATCCGGCTCCCTGCTGAACAGGGAGCCTGCTTCTCCCTCTCCCTCTGTTGCTCCCCCTGCTTGTGTTTTCTCTCTCTCTCTCTCTGTCAAATAAATAAATAAATAAATAAATAAATAAATAAAATCTTCAATTAAAAAACTAAATTTAGAGGGGGAAAAAAGAACTCACAGGGGGCTGAAGCATACATGAAAGCTAAAATTACAGAGCACATAGAAAAAAAGCATAAGAAAGTATCTCTGACTTTGGAGTAGGCAATAATTCCTTAACTTACAAAAAGTAATAATAAACAAATAAATAAATAGGACTTGAACATAACCAAAAACTTCTATTCATCAAAAGAGACCATTAAGCAAGGGGCACCTGGGTGGCTCAGTGGGTTAAGCCTCTGCCTTCGGCTCAGATCATGATCTCAGGGTCCTGGGATCAAGCCCTGCATCAGCCTCTCTGCTCAGCAGGGAGCCTGCTTCCCCCTCCCTCTCTGCCTGCCTCTCTGCCTACTTGTGATCTCTCTCTGTCAAATGAATAAATAAAATCTTAAAAAAAAAAAAAGCACCATTAAGGAAATGAATAACCAAGCCATGGACTGGAACATTCCTGGATATACTATATTTACTATATATTGGAACAAGTATCTGACAAAGCATCTGTACACACAAATATAAAGAAATTGCATAACTCAACAATAAAAATTGAGCAAAAGACTTAAAAATAAGTTTCACTGAGGAAGAAATACAAGGGACCAGTAAGCACATGAAAAAGCATTCAGTGTCCTTAGTCATCACAGAAATAAAAACTGCAGTGAGGTACTACTACCCGCCTATTCGAATGGTAAAATTAAAAAGACTGACAACACCCAAGCTTAGTGAGGATGTGAAGCAAACAGAATGCTCCTCCACTGTTGGTAGAAGTAGAAAATGGCACACAACTTTGGAAAACTCCTTCACAATGTCTTATAAATTAATCACATACTACCTATGTGCTTAGTCTGCTTAGCCTGCTGCAACAAATTACCATAGACTGGGGGTCTTAAGCAACAAGCATTTATTTCTCTCAGGTCTAGAGGCTGGAAAGTTCGAGATCAAAGTGCCAGCTGCTCCAGGGTCTGGTGAGGACTCACTTCCTGGTTCACGAGGTTGCTTCCTTGCCATATCCTCACAAGGATACAGAGAGAGAGAGAGAGAGAGATTGCCTCTCCTGTGTCTCTTCTTATAAAGGCCCTAATCCCCTAACCTAATTACCCCCCAAAGGCCCCACCTCCAAATACCATCACAATGGGGATTAGGGTTTTTCTGAATTGGGAGTGGGAGGACACAAACATTCCATTTGTAGCACTACCCAATAACTAAGCAACGCCACCCCTCCGTATTTATCCAACAGTGATTTGCAGAGTGAATTGTACTCGTCTTATTCATAATAGCCCAAAACTGTAAATAGCCAGTTTGGGAAATGTCCATCAACAGAAAAACAGTTGAACAAATTACGCTATCCTGATGCAATGAATTATGACTCAGCAGTAAGACAAAACAAACTCAACCATCGACACACAAGATGATGAATCCCAGAATCATTATACTGAGCGAAAGAATACAGACACAAAAGAGCACATACTGTATGATCCCATTTATTCGAAATTCTCCATCAGGCAAATATTACCTATGCTGAAAGAAATTAAAAGAGAGGTTGCTGCATAATATGGTAGTTCTTAGTTGCTTTTCGGGAACCCCCACACTGTTTATCATAAAATTGGTACCAATTTTACATTCCCACTCATAATGTACCAGGGGTCCCTTTTCTCCACATCCTTGCCAATACTTGTTACTTTTTGTCTTTTTTCTGTTTGTTTTGGAAATACAGTTTACACACAATGCTACATTAGTTTCAAGTGTACAACACAGTGATTCAATACATATTATGTTGTGCTCCCCACCATAGCCATTCTGACAGGTGTGAGGTGGTACCTCACTGTTACTTTGACTTTGATTTTCCTGGTGTTGAGTGATGTTGAGCACATTTTCTTATTCTTATTGGCCATCTGTATACCTTCTTTTAAGAAATATCTATTCATGTCCTTTGCTTATTTTATTTTTTAAATTAATTTATTTTTTTGAAAGAGAGAGAGAGAGCAAGTGGGGAAAGGGCAGAGGAAGAGGGAAATCTCAAGTAAGCTTCCTGCTGAATGAGGAGCCCGACACAGGATTCAATCCCAGGACCCCAAGATCAATGACCTGAGCTGAAATCAAGAGTTAGATGCCTAACCAACAGAGCCACCCAGTCGCCCCAGGGTCTTTTGCTTATTTTTAAAATCAGGCTATTTGTTCCAAAGGAAACTAAATCAGTATATCAAGAGACATCTGCATGCCCATGTCCATTGCAGCGTTATTCACAGAAGTCAAGACGTGGAAACAACCTAAGTGACCATCAAGAGATGAATGGATAAAGAAAATGTGATACGTGTGTTTGGGTATGATATATATAATGGCATATATGCATAAAGTGGAATACTATTCAACCTTAAAAAAGAAAAAGATCTTGACATTTGCAACATCTAGGATGAACCTAGATGACATTATATTAAGTGGAACGAGCCAGACACAGAAAGGCAAATCCTGCATGATCTCAGTTCCATGTGGAATCTGAACCAGTCAAACTCCTAAAAGCAGAGAGGAGAATGGTGGTTGCCAAGGACTGAGGGAGAGGGAAAATAGAGAGGTGTTAGTCAAAGGGTACCAGTTTTAGTTATGAAGGATAAATAAACTCTGGAAATCTGCAGTGAGGCCTGGAGATGAAAATTAACAACATTATGTGATATGCTGGAAATTTGCTGAGAGTATAGATCTCAAGTATTCTCACAACATATACATGCACACATACACACAAAGATAACTGTAAGAGGTGATGGATATGTTAATTAATTTGATTATGATAATAATAATAAAATGTAAATATATATCCATGTACACATCTATAGCAAACATCACATTGCACACTTAAATATATGCAATAGTATATAATACCGATAGTACCTCAATAAAGATGAAAAATACAAACGTGCCTTGCTGGGATGGAGGGGCTCAGCAGAATTACTTGAGAAGGTACATAAAGGAGCTTTCTGGGGAAATAGGAATATATATTAACTTGCTAGTGATATGGGTTGCACAAGCATTTCCGTTTGTCAAAACCAGCATATCTTTCTATTTAAGATTTAGCCACGTTATTCTACGTAACTGCATTCCATATTAAAAAAAAAACGTAAATCTAAAACTCTTTTTAATGACCTACTACTCAATGCTGTTGAGAGAATCAAGAGACTATTCTTATATATTAGGAAAGGTAAGGGTGTCTGGTGTCAAGCATACACTTCATGAATCAGGTCTTTCATGCCCTAGTGGAGGCTGATTAAGTAAATACAAAGTACAGTAGGCTATCCGTGGGAATGACCATTTCCAGAGAGGTTTATTATACCACCTAAATACCATGATAAAGTCAGAACACAAAGGCTTCTAGAATTTCGATTCAGCTACCAGTCCAGGCTTCATAAACCCCTTGCCAGTGTTCTGAGAATCCCAGGTGGGGACCAGGGGAGCAGCCTGTGGGGCTGGCTTAATTCAATTGTCCGAGTTATTAACTTTGTTTCTGAAGGGATTTGTGCAATTCAGTCCTGCAGTAACTCCGCCGGTAGCTCATTTCGGGTTGTAACTGGCTGAAAGTATGCGTCTGATATTTCTCCATTTTGTAATATCAGAGAACCAAGGAGACTTTAATTAATCCTTTTCTGCCGTCATGTCTAAAAGCTAAAAGACATTTTAATGAGAAGGCAGCAGCAGAAAAAAAAAAAAAAATCAGTAATAAAATAAATAAATAAATAAAATCATGAGGCTCATAAGCAGCCCCACAGATGGAGGCATTCAGCTCAATAAAATAAAAGATGAATTTATTTGACTAATGCAAATAGAGAGAAAATGAGGCACTTGCTCAGTGCGCAGACCGACTGTGAATGGATGAATAATGTCAGAGTGTCAGACCTTCGGTCGTAAACTCGCAGACACCAACAATGGTCATGCCCGATTTAATGAAAAAACAAATGAAATGCTACATATTACTGTTTGCTTCCCCCGTCAAATGACTTGTCTGAATATTTTATTCAGTCAGGACTGTTTTATATATGAAAGATAATTAAATATTGTATAAAAGAAATGGGCTACATGACGCTACATCGGGGGGCAGTGGCAGGGCTGGGAAAAAGCAGGTGAGCTTTCGACAATGAAATTACAATTATGTCAGAGAGCGACAGCTTCCCACGTGCCCAGCACTGTGCTTAATTAACCCATCAAGGGTGGGATTCAACTGCAGGCATTGTGGTGGGCGCTGAGATATACATTAAAATAGAGCTAGGTGCCAGGAGACATCACAGTCTCAATGGGAAATTAAGACAGATTAAGATAGAGCCTCGTGCATAGCACGTGCTCCAAAGTGCTTATGGAGTGAGTAAGTGACTGAACAGAAATAAGTGGTAAAATAAATACGTTAAGCCCTAGAATGAGAGCATCACACCCTTAGGTGCTACAGGATATTCTCTGAGCTTAGGACATGCACAACCAGATCTCTCTATTTGGGGAAGGGGGTTTGATAGAACAGAAAGAGGACAAACTTTGGGTCAGGGTTTCCCAATGTCAGCACTATTGACATTTTGGGCTGAATGATTCTTGGTTGTGGGGGACTGACCTGCACAAGGCAGGATGTTCGGAAGCATCTCTGGCCTCACGCCCTAGATGCCGGTAGACATCACTGAGTGGTGACAACCAAAAATGTCTCCAGACATTGCCAAATGTTAGTGTTCCCTACGGGTGAATGTTGACCCTGGCTGAGGACCATGGAGAGAGATAAACACAGATCTTAATCCAGATTCTATCATTTATGAACTATTTGACAAAGGCAAGTCACTTCACCTCTTCCAACTTCAATTTTTCATCCCTATAATGAGCCAACACTGTTTTTATAAGTGTAGTAGATTGAAAGATTGACTCCAACCTTCCATCTCTCCCTGAATCCCCAACTCTTGACTTCGAGCTCAGTGATGTGACTCGTTTTGGCCAAGTCAAGTCCACAAGGCATCTCATCTGCTTTCCACTGACTCTCTCGTGCCTCTGCCATCCTTATAACCGAAACGAGCCCCAGAGAGCCTGCTGGTCTAAAAAGGATGAAAAATTAAGTGAGGCAGACCCAGTTCTACAGAGCTGTAGTTTTAAGAAAAGCTACCCAAGTGTACCTGCGACAGATGGGAATATCTGTGATTGTATGCCCCTGGGGAGCAGAAGTTGTGATGCTGCATTATCATGCCAAGAGCTAACTGATACAGGAAGATGAACTCCTTACACAACCAGTGCCTTTTCAGAGAATCAACACATGCCTTCCCCCCTCCTTTCAACCCCCTCCTTTCAACATGAACATGCCTGATTTCCCTCTGGCTGCAAGGATGGCCCAATATTATTGCAGGAATATCTCTTCTATCATTTGGGGGATGATTAAAATAACAACGACAATCACAACAACAAATACATAACAATAAAAGCTAAAAATTGATTTCCTACCTCCTACAAGGCAACTGTTTCTTGGCATGCACTCATTGCTGAAAACAAGACTTAATTCACAGTGTGCTCAATCACTTAAGCATGTTAGAAGAATGTGGTCTGTCCATGTTCAGGGTCCTAGTTGGAAATTAAAAGTGCATAAAAGGCAAAGAAGTGTTCTAGTCAACAATTGAGCTGTGTGAACAATCATGTCAACCCTGCAGATATTACATGGAAACAGTCCTTTTCCCCAGAATTTCTGGAGAGTCCCATGCCTCTGGTCCTTGTAGTATCCCAACACTGGAAGAAATTCTGACGCCAACACTGCCATTACCACAGTTTTGCTAAGGTGGCCTCCTTGACATCTCTCCCCAGCTAGCAGTCCAAGATGATTTTCCAATAGAAGAGGCTGTAGGATGGACTGAGACTTCATTCATTCATCCAACATTTATGGGTACCTTGTCTATGACAAGAACTCATATGGGCGCTGGAGGAGACAAGACGATGAATCACATATTATGCCAGCCTACAGGATTTTAGGAGTCCATAGAAAGAAAGCCCAAAAAAATCACAACCCAGTAAGATGAAATCTTAAGGATGTCTATATGCTAATTCCTACAACTTGTAAATATAGTAACATACAGGGCAAAAGGGACTTTTCAGTTGTGACTAAGTTAAAGACATTGCGATGGAGAAATAATCTTGGATCATCCTGGGCGGGCCCAATGTTATCACAAGAGCTTTGAGAAGAGGGAGACAGGAGAGTCAGAAAATAAGACTTGGCCACAGAAGCAGAGGTTGGACTGATGCAGTCATGAGCCATGGAATGCAGGTCATCTCTAGAAGCTGGACAAGGCAAACAACACATTGTCCCCTTTCCAGAAGAAACACAACCCTCCCTCTTAACACCTTGATTTTAGCATCCTAGAACCCATTTTGTACTTCTAAACTCCAAAACTATAAAGATGATAAATGTGTTATGTTTCATTTCTTTTTTTTATTGTGTTAAGTTAGTCACCATACAATACATCATTAGTTTTTCTTCCCCCCAAATACTTTTATTTTTTCAGCGTTCCAAGAGTAATTGTTCATGCACCACACCCAGGACTCTATGCAATCCGTGCCCTCCTCAATACCCACCACTAGGTTCGCCCAACCCCCTACCCCTTCCCCTCCAAACCTCTCAGTTTGTTGCTCAGAGTCCACAGTCTCTCGTGGTACATCATTAGTTTTTGATGTAGTGTTATGTTTCAAGCCACCAAGTTGGTGGTAATTTGTGACAGCCGCAATAAGGAATTAATACAGGAGAGAAATATGTGTCGTGATCGTAACATGTACTGGAGGGGCTAAGGGGGGCTTCCTGCTGGACATAACGAGGACACGGAAGGACATAAAAGAGACAGGAAAAGGGCATTTCACACAGAGGGATTGGTATGGAAGAAAGTCTAGGGGAGGGGAAAATATTTTTAAAAATCTGATTTGTTATGCCCAGGATTTGGCACAAGGCAACACTCAGCATTTATTGAATCACTTTATTTTGAACTGCATGTGCATATGTAACTCAGAGTTATAGGAGACCGGATGTGTACAGAAGGGAACGATGCTAAATCTAAAATAAGGGGCCAGCAAGGATCCCGTGGGGGATGTACCCGAGCTGAACCTGAGAAAGGATTCAAGGAGCTGGCCGTTTATCCCATGGGCTGTGGGAAAGTCTTAAAAGTTGTTAAAAGGGGTGTGACCCTATGAAAGACTGAGTCATGGAGGAATCACTGTGGTATAAAGACCAAAGAGAGGTAATGTCCAAGGCGGGTGAGCAGCTAAGCGGTTGTTGCAACAGCATGGGTAAAGTATGGGCAAGCTTTCTCCTTCTTACCAAGGACGGGCCTCCACACTGCTGTTCATTCAACGGTTCAAGGGTGTTCCTTGGGACACGGTGGCCTTTGTGGCATGGCCTCTTTCCACCTCCCACCCTTCCATGCCCTCACACCCTACATTCCATGCCTGGGAGAGTTGAAGACTCACATCTCTGTGCCAAAACAACCATTTACACACCCAAGCAATCAAGTATCTTCCTATATTATAGATCTATTCCCTTTTCTGTTGACCCAACCTCATAGTGGGGTCTTTAAGAGAGGAATCTTACTGCTTTCATCATGATAATCAGGTTCTTTTTTTAAAATAGTGGACACATCACATCGTATTGGTTGAAGGTAGACAGCATAATGATTTGATATATCTGTTTTTAAAATGTTATTTATTTATTTGAGAGAGAATGGAAGTGAGAGAGATCACAGGGAGAGAGGGAGAAGCAGACTCACCGCTGAGTGGAGAGACTGATGCGGGACTCGATCCCAGGACCCTGATATCATAACCTGAGCCAAAGGCAGACAATTGACTGAGCCCCCCGGGAGCCCTGATATATGCATTTTTGTGAAACGATTGCTTTCATAGATTTCATTAACACCCTTTACCTCACACAGTTAAAATGCTTTTCTTGTGATGAGAACATTTAAGATTTACTCTACTAGCAACTTCCAAATATACAATATTGTAAACTATATTTACCATGCTGTATATTACATCTTAAGATCTTATTTATCTTATAACAGGAGGTTTGTACCTTTTCACTCATTTTCCCCACTCCACACCCACTCTGGCCACCGCCATTCTATTCTCTGGATCTATGACTTCATTTTTGTGGGGGGGGGTTGTTTTGGTTTTTTTTAGGTTCCATGTATAAGTGAAATCATACAATATTTGTCTTTCTCTGTCTGACTAACTTCACTTAGCATTTTCTTCTTTGTTATGGTTAAATATTTCATTCTATGTATTAATATATATTTTATATAAAACGTATTCACATATAATATATACTATATGTAATGGGATATTATAGTAGTAATTAATTATTATTATATAATATATTTGTTGCATGGTTAAATTATTTATATATATATTTATGTGTGTGTATGTGTGTGTGTGTGTGTGTGTGTGTGTGTGTATAATATAGCCTTTATTTATCCATCAATGGACACTTAGGTCATTTCCATGTCTTGTCTATTATAAATCACTCTGCAGTGAATGTGAGTATACAGCTCTCTCTTCAAAATAGAAGTTTTGCTTCCTTCAATATATAACCAGAAGTGGGAATGCTGGATCATAAAGTAGTGCTAATTTTAATTTTTTAAGGAATTTCCATGCTGTTCTCCATAGTGGCTAGTATGCAACTAGTATGCATTCCCACCAACAGTGCATGGGAGAGCCCTTTACATGCTCACCATCAGTTGCTGCCTCTTGTGTTTTTTTTTTTAATGTTATATTAGCACCATACAGTATATCATTAATTCTTGATGTAGTGTTCCATGATTCATTGTTTGCATTTAACACCCAGTGCTCATTACAACACGTTCCCTCCTTGATAACCATCCACCTATCCTCCTCCCCTCTAAAACCCTCAGTTCGTTCCCCGGAGCCCATGGTCTCTCATGGTTCATTTCTCCCTCTGATTCACCCCCTTCCATTTTCTCTTCCTTCCCCTGATGTCCTCTGTGCTATTCCTTATGTTTCACATGAGTGAAACCGTATGATAATTGTCTTTCTCTGACTGACTTATTTTACTTATCATAATATCCTCCAGTTCCATCCACATCGATTTAATCATAGGTATTCATCCGTTCTGATGGCTGAGTAATATTTCATTGTACATATGAACCACATCTTCTTTATCCATTCATCTGTTGAAGGGCATCTTGGCTCCTTCCACAGTTTGGCTATTGTGGACATTGCTGCTATGAACATTGGGGTGCACATGGCCTTTCTTTGACTACATCTGTATCTTTGGGGTAAATGTCCAGTAGTGCAATTTCTGGATCTTAAGGTAGCTCTATTTTTAACTTTTTGAGGAACCTCTACACTGTTTCCCAAAGTGGATGCACCAACTTGCATTCCCACCAACAGCATAAGAGGGTTCCCCTTTCTTCACATCCTCTCCAACATTTGTTGTTTCCTGCCTTGTTGATTTTGGCCATTCTAACTGGTGTAAGGTAGTATCTCCATGTGGCTTTGATTTGAATTTCCCTGATGGCTAATGATGAACATTTTTTCATGTGTCTGTTAGCCATTTGCATGTCTTCTGTGGAGAAGTGTCTGTTCATGTCTTCTGCCAATTTTTCGACTTGACTATTTGTTTTTTGGGTGTTGAGTTTGAGGAGTTCTTTACAGATCTTAGATACCAACCCTTTATCTGTAACGTCATTTGCAAATATCTTCTCCCATTCTGTGGGCTACCTCTTACTTTTCTTGACCATTTCCTTGTTGTGCATCAGCTTTTTATCTTGATGAAATCCCAATAGTTCATTTTTGCTTTTGTTTCCCTTGCCATTAGAGATATGGCATGAAAGAAGTTGCTGTGACCGATGTTGAAGAGGTTACTGCCTACGTTCTCCTCCAGGATTTGATGGATTCCTATCTCTTGACTTTTTGATGATAGTCATCCAGCCATGTGTGAGGTGATATCTCATTGTAGTTTCAATTGGATAAGCAAAATATCAACATCCTGAAGTAATAATCTTATTGTTACCACTTATTGAAGATTTGCTATTTGCCAGGAACAACCCTAGACAGTAAGTTCCAAAAAGGCAGGAGCTGCTTCTACCTTGTTAAATCTTTTATCTCCAGTCCCTGGCCTGGGGTTAGCATCAATCAACTACTTATATTTATGGGGATAGGTCAGACTATACTTTGGTTACAAACAAACTGCCACAACTCATTTGCTACTGTCTACATGACAGACAGTAACATTTCACTCAGATTGTATTCCCAACACAAACCAGTAGGTGTTATGGGTTAAGTTGTGACTTCCCAAAAAGTATGTCCGAGTCCTATCCCTGGTACCTCTGAAATAGTTATTATTTGGATACAGAGTCTTTGCAGATACAATCAAGTTAAGATATGGTCATTAGGATAGACCCTAATCCAACATACCTGGAGTCCTTATAAGAAGAAGCAGACACTGGAGTGACACCAGCTACAAGCTCAGGAACACCAAGGATGGCCAGCCACCTCTAAGGGCTGGGAAGAGACAAGGAAGGAGTCTACCAAGGGTCCCAGAGAGGAGCATGGCTCTACTGACACCTTGATTTCAGACTTCCAGACTCCAGAACTCTAAGAGAAGAAATTTCTCTTGTTTCAAGCCACCCACCCTGTGGTCCTTGGTTATAGCAGCTTTAGGAAATACATACAACTTGGCTCCACATAGTGACACAGGGACCAGAGCTGACCAAGTCCGTGCCCCATCGTAGACCGACCATCTGGAAAAGGGGACCACTCACGTTCCTGAGAGGAACTGAAAGAGAGAGAGGACTCACTTCCTCTCACAACCTATTTGCCAGAATCCTGGGGCAGGTCCCCGACACACCTCCCAGGGTGACTGAAAAACATGAAAAGATTCATGGAGACCTGAACATGACTGGCCGTGGTATAAAGTACATTTGTTGAGTAATTAAATATGATCCTGCTTCCGTGTAGACCTCATACCAACCCTATTGTGACTAGACTCTGTCTACTTCCACATGCCATCGATGAGGATACCATGACAAAGAGAGATTAAGTGGCTTCTCCACCGTCATGCAGCACACACTTGCCTAGTTGGGGTTCACATCCAGGACAACCAACTCTGAAGTCTGCATTCTGGCCTCTCAGTAAACGAGTCCTGAAGGAATCAAAACACAGTCCTTAGCAGCAAATAACCTTGTAGTACATCACTTATAGGTGTTCCCCAGGCGAATGGCTTAAATGTTTCGAAGTGTAGAAGGTTTTCCTTCCAATTAAGATATGCCTTGTGCATAAAGCTCCCTTCTGTATGCTCAGAGATGGTCTCTTCACCATCATCTGAATTTAAAACAGGACATTTGGCACACCTCCATTTTATTGCCATTAATCGAGTCATTTTAGAGGGAAAATCTATAGCCTTTGAGAAGAGCTGTATTTCTGACGGGGAGAGCAATGAGACTTGCAGGTTGAAACCCCTGGTTCAGAGCCTCCCGTCAGTCCAGAGGCCTCAGTTCAGCCTCATCCTGGATCTTGGGAAAGCACTTGTCATGTTCTGTGTCGCTCACTGGGTGAGATAATTTAATTCAAGTGATGCAGGCCAATGTGAACGTCTCCTGGTCAGTGAAGAGTGGTCCTCAGAATCTGGCGAAGGCACCACACTGCCACACTTTCTCTGACTTGACAAAAGAAAACAGGACTGGCAGAGGCTGAAGAAACCAGGTTTGCAACTTAATGCTGATTTTGCCCAGAAGTAATTAGTTCATTAACTGTGAGCACACAAGCTCATTAAAGGGGGAGGCGGATGATGCAAATCAGTGGCCTGTGTAAGCCCATCAAAAATTAGAAGGAGCTGGAAATGGCCTGGCTCAAACATCCTGTCCAACACTTTCATTAACCAAAGAGGTTCTAAAAGCCCGGAGTCCCTGGAGGTCAGTGGCATTTAAAGGCACAAGCAATGCTGGAAAGCAGGGAAAGTGGATGGGAAGAGGAAAGATAGAGGAAACCATTTATGGAGTGTTTTCCAGGGAGTGAGCCTCATGCTAAACATTTCTACTTTCAGGAGCTAGCCTAATGCCCACAGCAACAACTTCAGTGCTTTTTACACTGGGGGATAAAAGCTCAGTATATTTATGAGTGGACAAAGGTCTCAGGGAGTCATTGGCAAAGTTAGCATCCAGACCTGTGTCTTTATGAACCCCAAACCAATGCTTTTTCTATTACATTAATAAATTATCGAGCCCGACTTGGAGATTCGTCACATGATCAGCTCTGGCCCTTTATCATCTAATCTCAGAGCACATTTGGAAGCATTCCTGGTCAGTGCTATATTGAGCTGCAGTTTGCAAATGTTTATTTACAAGGGATTAATTAACTTTGCTATTTGCAAGTACTGAGCTAAAGGAAAATTGGCTTTTGCTCAGAGTAGGTGTGGTGACATTCCAACGGCCCTCATCCTCATGCTCGAAATGTCAAAATTCTTCTAGGCCAAATGTCGTAGAAGAAGTGGCACATGGTACGATGGGCAAAGAAAATGGCCTGAGGGGCTCAGATAATGTGGTCTCAAGTCTGCCTATCATTGATGGCCAAGGGACCCTGGGCAAGACCGTTTACTTCTTTAAGCTTTGGTTCTCTTGGTAAGAGACATACGGAACATGATGGGATCCCTGAAGTCCTGCTCATTCTGAGACTCTTTGAGAAGAGTCCAGGAGTCCGGTTCATCATCCACAGAGTGAATCTAAGTGAGTCTCTTGGTGGAAGATGATGGATCAAGTCAAGGAGTCAGGAAGGAGAACCTCTTGTTTCTTAGTCCCTAACCCATGCACACCCACCTTAGAGGAGACACCCCAAAGAGGGAAGGGGCAAAATGGCCCTACAAGGATACATCCCAGTCCCTGATGGTTTCATTCCAAGATGACATAAAGGTGGCAATGAGGCCATGGAAAGAAAGTCTCTCTCTGCAATGAGAACAGGGGTTCTTTCACACCTAAGAGGCTGGGCCAAGCTAGGGGAGAATGTGGGTGACCCAAGACACAGAAAGAAGACACAGAGGTGTGGGCAGATAGGATTCCAGTATCAAGCACAATCAAAAAGTGAACATGACACCTACAGCACTTGGAGAATACGTATGGGTACTCCATCCACTCGTCTGTCCCTGCTTTCACTCACTCACTCATTCATTCATTCATTCATTCATTCATTTGCTTATTCATTCATCCATTCATTCACCCATCCATTCATTCATTGAGCAGCTGGTCTCTATCAAGGTCTGTGTAAGGCTCAGGAGACACAATGGTGAGTGAGGAAAATCACAGCACTGCCATCATAGAAGTGAGATAGGGCCCAGTCTTCTCTCTAGAGAACACTGTCCCCAGAAAGAGTATTGAAGGTCTGAGCATGACATTGGTTGAGGATACGATCAGACCCACCAAGCACTATGGTAACTATGATTCTAGTCCCCCCTCCCCTTCATCTGACTCCATGGTGTATTAAAAGACCCATGAGCCTAGTACATTGAAACCTTAGGTTTGGTTTTATCCATTTTTAACTAAATTTGAGAACTCACTTACACTTGCCTCTAAAATGTCATTGACAAGGCTTTCCTAGTCTCTCATAGAGTGAGAAGCAACTGAGAAAAAGTTGGCAAAAGTTTATGAACCATTAGTTTATGAGCCAAGATGAGCCCCCTGTCTGACGATTAAGTCTGGAATCATGAGTGACTTGGTCATTTGGATCACGTGAGTCTCGGTTGCCCCTCATCTGTAAAGTATCTGTGTAACTTCCAGAACCTGTAGGATCCAGGGTGTCTGCTTCACTGTGGCTGGATAGCATCCCATGGCTGCATTTCTTCAGGCCAGGCATTGGCCAAGCAGCAAGGAACAGATGCCACACAGGGAGACATGTTGGTTGAGCCTGCACCAGGGTGGGGGTGGGGCTCCTTCCAGGCAGGAAAAGCAATAGTGCACATCAGATCCCAAGGCCCATGAGAGGCCCAGATCCAAAGTCTGGGCATAGAGCCAGATGCTGAAGATTCCAGGACAAGTCAGAAAACACAGCTTGTGGGAGGAGTTTCTAAAGACCCATGGATCACCATGGATCGATTTAGAAGATTGGAAGCTACCTTGCCTATGGGCTGCAGGCATGGGTCAGGTTGGACTGGTGACTTCATAGCCCAGATCTGGATCAGAAGTCTTGGACTCTCCATCCCCAGGCACAGACTGCATGTGCAGTGACTGATAAGGCCATTTCCTGGTATATGCCTTGTTAGTAGGGATTGCACTTGGACATCCCACCCAGTGGAGTCCATTTGCCCAGATTCTGGGTGAGAGCTGAAGCCAAGTGAATTGCAGTAGGGATTGCACAGCCCACCTAAAGCCCACATGGCCTGTAACATGAGGGCTATATCCAGAAAAGGGTGGCAACCTGGGAAGGTCACCTGGCAGACATCAAGCTCCTTTTGAAACCCTGTGAACAAGACTCAGGATGACATTTCCTGGAAGCATGACTTTCCAGGGAAGGCTTGCCCCTGCCAACATTTTCCCAGACACTGGCTCTGCTACCATTCTCATTGCTGATCTGTGATGGTTTCTCTGCAGCCCCAAGGTGTGAAAACAAAGAATTGTTGGCCATTTCTCTCTTTGCTCCGTTCCCCTCCAAGGACTCCGAGGAGTGATGCATCTTTTCCTTGTGGCTGTGGTCAGTGCAAAAAGAAAGACGGGAAGAATGGATGACCCAATGCTTGGGGTGGAGGGGTGAATTATTTACGAAACATAGATAGAGCCTCCAGTTGAGTCTAGGGCTGGGCAAAGTGTTAGCGATTCTTTTGTTCTCGCAGCTGGCCTTTGGAATTGTACAGAGCCAGTGCAGTAAATAATACCGCTATTGTCTGCCTGTGTCAGAGACAGACAGAAGGTACATTTGGCCCACATCCAAACTCCGCAAGGGCCACTCATAGTCACAGTGTCCAATTACTGCTGGCTTGGCTATAAAATGCACTTCTTTTTTTTCCGCTGAGCTAATTTAAGAATGGGCAGTCTTAATGGCCCCGGCACAAAGAGGGGTTTTGCTGCATCTTTCAATGGGGGAAAATAAAGTTAGGTTCAGAACAGAAACTGGCATGGGGTGCAGACTGTCCAAACAGCAATGTATGGATAGAATGGTAAGCTGTGTTTGGGTTGCCCTTTCGGAAGAAGTAGAAAAACTAAAATTTGCTCCGTTCTGAGTTTTCTGGGAGGATGTATTCAGGAGGGGATTTAATAGGGAGCGAGGAGGAATGGAAGGATGATAGCTCGGGACATGCCCACAGAGAGCCACAGGACATGGGGGAAACGCCACCCCATCTCTGAGTGAGTGGACGTCTGTGACAGTGATGATAATGGCAGGAGGTAGTGTCTGATGCATGCTCAGGATTTGCCCGGCCCCACAATAAGCACTCGTTCTCCTTTAATGTTTGCAGCTTTCCTACAGGAGCTCACAGATACTTTACAGATGAGGGGCAACCGAGGCTCACGTGATCCAAATGACCCCCGTGGTGTCATACAGTTGGTAAACAGGTGACAGGACTGAAGAATTTATCCGACTTCAGATTGTATTCTTTCTTGAGTACCTCAAAATACTTTCTCGGGTTTCCACAGGCTCCCAGCTTTTCAGGCTGACCTCGGAATGTCTGAGGACATGTTTTTATGTCCAGCACTGATCAGGGCCCTACGATGCTCACGAACCACCTGGTGATGGTCTGCATCCCATAGGAAGGAGCTCCTGAGGATCCAGACAGCGCCTCACGGTGGAGCTGCAACAGCTCTCGAGAGGTAGGATTCATCCCGGCCTTTGTAGGCTGTGCTCATCGGAGGCCACCATCTCCGCCTGGATCTGTCCTTGGAAATCCTCACATCTAATGTATCTACTTACCATGCTTCTGAGGTCAGTAATTTTCAATAATCTCCCTGGTCTACCATTTCTCCAACAGAGAAACATTAATTTGTGCTTTGGATAAAGAAAGGATGGGGAAAAGGGGACTATTCCATTAAAAAAGAGAAAAAGAGAAGGAGCTTCAAAGACCTTTTTCTCCAACGCCAAAACTGCCACTTGCACACTGAAGTGTCAGAAAAATAAACCCGGGATTTATGTTTGAGAATGCTGGAAAGCAGCACTCGACCTTGCTCTTTCTTTCCTTGCAGGGGAAAATCAGATGCATCTTTCAGATTCATTCAATCCAAATTTCAGATGGTTTTTAAATACACATGTTCCTGACACAGTAGAGTTATCAATCAAAATGTTAAATCCTTGATAGGCTCAGTGATGGGGAGTTCGAACACCATTCCTTTCATCTTGCAGTGTCTCACCAAGGGCTTCGTTCGGAAAGAGACCAAAAAACCACATTGGGGTAACGAGGAGGGATAAAAAGGAAGAACCTTCTGCTCCGATTTGCCGATCAGCAACCGGGAGAACACAGCACATCGTCTGTCAAGGAAAATGAGGACATTTTTTTTCGGGCCCTCTTTGAATCCTGAAAAGATGTACATGCTTTGGGAAGAGAAAAGGGATGTCTCAGTTCTTAAGGCGAACTTTTCAAAGAGCCGAAATCTGGGTGGAGTCAGCACAGTCCTTGTGAATTGCCACCTGTGGGCTGTCCGGCGTCTGAGAGCATGGGAGAAAGTGGAAGACATTGATCTTTGAAATGAGGACCATGGACAGGCACCTGCACGGAGCCCTTCTCAGTGACTGAAGGAAGGCTAAGGGGGCCATGCTGATGAGCTGCCTGAAAAGCTGTCCAGACTCACCGGGACTTACTTTCCCCATTTCCCTGAAAGCACCAACACCCATTTCTGCCTCTCCCTCATCTTATTATAACCCCATAGGCTTTTCCAAAAGCTCTTGTAAGTTCAACTTGGGCCCTCTTGTGTTTATTTTAATTAATAATTCTTATCCACTGAGAGCCAGGAATATCCCTTAGTTCTATGCAAAAGTAGGTCACAGTAACTTGGTTAGCCCTGAAGCGCCCCTACATTTTCCACTTCCTCGACAGAATTCATTCCTTCTACAAAAGTACTGGGCACCCGTGCCCTTGGTTCTGAGGATGCTCAGAAAAAAAGGACGGGCATCGAACTCCTAGAAACACAACGCAAAGAAGAGGGGTTATATTTGGACAAGTAATAAAAGGCTCTCAGAAGGGGTGGTGGCAGGGTGCTCATCTCATCTGCAGGGACCAGAGGAAGCTCCCCTGAATCAGACTTGAAGGATAATTGGAAGTCTCCCAAGGAGAATGCAGAGCTCCTGTGGATGAAGGTATATGTGGGTTGGGGAGGGTGGCACCGAAACATGCTGTCACAACTCTGATTATGTTACATCCCTCCACGCTGAGCCTGTCCTGCTGATAATATTATAATTTAGACCCTCAGCTGTGCCACCCAAGGCTTAACTATACTCTCTTCCACTGCTCAATATTCCCTCAATACCACCTGGTGCATATCATGGCATGGTCTGGTCACACCGGGAGCCTCACCAGTTGCAGAAGCTGGGAGTGGTAGCCTGTACCTAACCATTTCATTTTCTGTTACTTTAGTCTGGAATGTTCTCTACACCCACTTCCTCTGGCCATCAACATCCTCCTGACTCACATAGGGTAGACTTTTGCTTGATAGCCCTTTACTTGCCCTTCTTCAAGTCCTGGCTACAGAATAAATCTGCTCGTGAGGGATGTGTGTGTGTATGTGTGTGCGTGTGCATGCGTGTGTGTGTGTGTGTGTGTGCGCATGTGGATTTGTAGAAAAGTTGCCAGGATGATACAGAGAGATCCCATAGACTGTTCACCCAGTTCTCCCTATGACTGGGATCTTATGTTACCACGACACATTTTTCCATAACCAAAAACTAACATTGGCACATCACTATTCGTTAAACTCCATGCTTAATTCAGATTTCATTAGTTTTTCTGCCAACGTCCTTTTTCTATCCCAGGAACCAATGCAGGACATCACATCGCATTTAGCTGCCCTTGTGTTTTCATTGAATTTTGCTTGTGTGTCTGATTAACACAGCCTGCTCTGTGTTAGAGTTTGGTAATGAGAGTCCCATAACTGCACGATGGGAAATTCTGGGATTCAGGAATGTCATCTCATGGCATTTTGTGAGGAGGGATTTCTATTGACATTTCTATTGACACTAAGTTCCTATCAGTCTTCCAGAAGACATACTTTGGAGTTGCCAGTTGGTGTTGTGACTAAAACTTTCAGAGAAAAGCAACATGGCCACCTGCCAACCACTCCATGAGTCACTCCACTTGGACACAGTCACAACGAGGTTAAAAAAAATGCATCACTAGTTTTTAGTTACCAAAGATCCAAAGATGGACATGCTTGGCTATTATTACTCTGAGTGACCCCCCCCCCAATAATGGTATGCAACTGACATCTTTGATATCAGGGTGAAATGCAAAGGTGAAATAAAAAAGCTGGAAATAAGTCAAATGAAAAACTTATCAGCATTGTGAGCTACAATCTTATTTATCAGTGTTATGAAACAATTCTAACTCTGGTAAAGAGAACTCCTTTTCCTCTTTAGAGGAAAGGAACAACAAACCATAGAAACGTCCAAGATGGCATTGCTGAAACAAAATTATACGAGGCTGATAGGAATATATGTCTAAATTGTTTCTAGATCAGTCCATTCAGCCTTCAAGAATGACAGCATGGCAATGGAGAGATTATTGGCATCTGTGTATGCAGGAAGAGAGCTTCTGAACCATGCCAGGACCTTGACTGAAGGATCAGTGGGTCTTGCAGGGGCACCGGGCAGGAAGAAGTCAGAACAAGACAAAATAGATACTGTCTCTTACACCCTATTGGTCAACTGCCTCTTGTATTAGTTATTTATTCACATTTGGTGACTTAAAACAACAAATGTTTACTGCCTCACAGTTTCTGTGGTTCAGGGATCCAGGAGAGGTTCTGGGAAGTTCTGACTTAGGATCTTTCATGAGGTTTTGGGTAGGGGTCACCTAGGGCTGTGGTCATTTTAAGGTTTGAGTGAGATAGGATTCATTTCCATGCAAACTCATGGGCTATTGGCAGACCTCAGATGGTCCACTTCCAATTACACTCATGTAGTTGTAGCAAGCCTCAGTTTCTCACATGTGCCTTTCTGCCAGCTACCTGAGTGTCCTTATGACACAATGGATGGCTTCCCTGCCCTATAGCAGATGGCCTCTCCTCTCATGAGGAAGGAGGGAAAGGGAGAGAGAGCCTAAGGTGTAAGCAGTAGCCTTTTTATTTTATAATTTTGCAACATCCCATGATGTCTGATGCATTCTGTTTCATAGAAAGGAGTCACAACCCAACCTATACACAAAGGGAGGGAAAATATTCACCCCTTCAGGGGAAGAGTATTGAGAAACTCAAGGACACATCTTTAAAACCACCATGCTGTCCTTTGTGGTGTAAACAAACAAGATCCATGTTTCATAAACTTGAATTAAGCAGCTTCTGTATTCCAGGAATTTTATCAAGAGGATCATAAGAGCTAGTGCAGCAATAGCACCAAATAAAGGTTTGAAGAATTAGCTATCACCTTCCATTCATGTTAAATTAGAATAAGTATGCAAGGATGAGGAAATAAAACCTTTTCCCTGAATTACACCAAAGCTATGCGAACTGAAACTGCTAATTCATGCCTATGCGGGGTCCACAGAGGTAACTCCAAGACATTTCCAATTCTAGGCCAAAGGCTGGCAAACTTAGACTTAAAGGGCCAGCTAGTGAATATCTTCATTTTTGTGGGCCATACAGTCTCTGTCACAACTATGCAACTCTACCGCTTAAATAGAAGATTATGGTTGTCTTCCAATAAAGCTTTATTAAAAAAAAAAAAAGCAAATAACTGCCCTACGGGTCATGGGTTTTCACCACTCTTCTAGACTGTAGACTTCTCAAAACCATTAGATGGTAAACTCCTTGAAAGAAGGGGCTGTGTCTTTTCTTCAGCTTTGCATCCCTATACCTAGCCTAGCACACAAATGAGGAAGCAGACACAAATGTTGTGCAAGAAAGAATGAATGAACTGATGCTCCAGGCAGCAGGAAAGGATAGATGCAATGTAAGAAAATCTTTCTTGGAAACTGTGAAGCTGTGTTTGATGTCTGAACCCTTTCTGAACAACTTCCGTTCACTTACTCCCTGTCAGTCCTACCTGCACAACCCACCGGCTACTCCGGCATGCCAAGGCCTCCTTGCAACAAAGACCTGTCATGTCTAAATTATTGACACAATAGACCATTGTAACTCCTTTGGACTCATTAGGCTTAATTATGTCAAGGTCTCAATGAGGACTCTTTAAATCTGAAGATTCGTGAGATAATAAAATATAATAGCTCCTTCGGAGCCATAAAGGTCTCTTTATGTCATGGGCTATTTGGAGACTCAATATTCCATAAGATTAATATCACAATATTGTAAAAATGACAACAATTACCACACCCTCAATGTCTACCAAGTGTAATTTAATCATCAGGATTTAGATAGGCCCACTTTTCATTCACTCTTCGGGTCTTAGTCAAGGAGGAAAGGTGAAGGGTTATGTGGCTTCGCTGTTAGCCACTGCCCTGTCACACCAGCTCCCTGGTACTCAAGTCCTTCTGTTCTAGTTTAGATCCACCCCGGTACCTCCTGGTACAAAGCTCCTCTGCTTCTCACTTGGGGGAAGCATGCTCAGGTGAGACTATCGTCTTTGTCATGCTGTCTCTCTGCATTCAGGTGCCAGACGTTCAGCAGGTTCCAAGTCACTGCAAGAGAACTAATAACCTTAGATAAAAAATTATCAATACTGGTGACTAAGAACCCAGCAAAATATTCACAATGTATTATTAAAGCTTTAAAAATAGTTTACAAAAGATAATGAGTACGTTCAGTGTGTATGTGTACATGCCCTCATATATTCAGCCAAAAGACTAAAAGAATATACACCAAAATAATAAAATATTCAAATGAAAGACTAGGGGAATATGTATCACAAGAGAAGCAATAGCAAAATTTCTGGTTGGTATAACTATGGGTGGTTTTAATTTACTTTTTGCTCCTCTTTTTTTTTCAAAATATTTATAATAAATGTGTATAGCTTTTGTAATTAGAAACAATGAAATATAATGATAAATAATATAATAATGGTTTAAAAAAAGAAATTATCAATAGTGGTCATTGTCATTTTCCAAAGTGAGCTCAGAAAATGATGATACTAAACTATAACTGAAATAATGTGTTTTTGCAATGAAAGAAGCATAAAAGAGAACTACTGACATAATGGACAAAAAATAAAATTCAAGGATAAATGATTGTTTACCCTTCAAAAATTACTGCATCCTTAAAAAAAAAAATTACTGCATCCTTGAGAAAAGATAGGTTTAAAATAGATAGATTAGGGAGTAGATGGCTAGCTATGGCATTTGAAAATTAAAGTATATTCAATTATAAAAGGCATAGAAACCTTAAGATAAATAGTTAAAAAGAAGAAATAGGAAAGTCCCCCTGTGATGTCCCCACCCTAAAAACAGTGTAGTTATTTGATATGGTGGATGAATTGTAAAGTGGTCTCCATAACCCATAACCTGCCTTCTTGTTCACACCTTGTACAATTCCCTCTGCTTGTCAAGTGTCCAAGACTTGCAGCTTGCCACTTGTCAATAGAAAAAGACAAAAGCAATGTGGTGTCACTCCCTAATTATGTTACATTACATGGTAAAGGCAAGGAGATGTCACACCTGTGATTACATCACAATATATGGCAAAGGTGATGGGATGTTATTGTTATTGTCACACTACATTATATAGGACTCTATTTTACTAGAACACTTATTTTAGAGTTTTTCTCTCCTTGCTGGCTTTAAAGATACAACCAGTTATGAGCCCTTCAGCAGCAAAGCAACGAATGCCACCAGTCAATAATTTGAGTGAGCTTTGAAGCAGATCTTTCTCCAGTTGAGCCTCCAGAGGATAATCCACCCCTACCCAACACCCAGATTGCAGTCTTGCAGAGGATCCAGCTAATCTGTACCTGGACTCTGCACCCACAGAGCCAGTGAGATAATAAGTGTGAGTGATGTTTTAAGCCACTATGTTTATGGTAATTTGTTACACTGTAATAAAGATACTAATATACCTAGATATTTTGTTTCCAATCATGTTTTCATCTGAAAATTAGAACCGTGTTGCTAGAACCTATATCTTTTTTTTTTTAAAGATTTTATTTATTTGACAGAGAGAAACACAGCGAGAGAAGGAACACAAGCAGAGGGAGTGGTAGTGTTCCCACTGATCAAGAAGCCTGATGTGGGGCTCGATTCCAGGACTCCGGGATCATGACCTGAGCCGAAGGCAAACGCTTAACTACTGAGCCACCCAGGCACCCCTAGAACCTATTTCATATATTGCTTTTTTATGCAGTGTTAGATCGTATGACGTTACATGTCACTTTAGAAGTAAGTCCCAAGAGGACAAGGACTTTGTCTGTCTTATGTGCTATTTTATCCAAATACCTAGCAAAATGCCTGGTACTTAGCAAGTGAAAAATAAACATCCCTTTAGTTAGCAAATGAATAAATACAATTATTTTTTAGCATTGCTAATATTTCAAAATATTGATATACCATAGTTCACTTAGCTAATAAACAGTTGTTTTGTTTCTAATTAATTTGGTAGTTATTTGTGATGTGATAAATGTATTCACTCATACAATATAAGCCACTTGGGTATTATTTCCTTAGGATACGTACCAAAAGTATTATTAAGTTCCGTGAGAACAAAAATTGTTTCTGTAATCATAGTTGTATCCCCAAATTTAGTACCATGTCGAATATGTGATAGATACTAAAAAAAAAGATACTGAATGAATAAATAAGATTTTTTCTTGTTCTTAATTAATATGGCTCACTTGTTTTTAGTCTGCATTTATTTATACATTATTAAAATCATTTATCAATATCACAATCATTATGTGAGAATGTAATTATACTCTATCTTTCCCAGCATTCAGCATTAAAATTAAAAATATTAGTCAATTAATAGACCAAAAAAAAGGATAGTTATTTGACTTCATATTTTTTGGTTACTGGGAAGGCTTAACATTTATCCTTCTGCTTCTTTATAAATTAAATTTCCTCTTTGTTGAATGGTCTTTCATGTTTACTCATGTATATATTGAGACTTCAGTGTTTTACTTATTTATTAATTTTCATAAACTTTTTATGTAATACTGACATTTATCATTGATTGGCTGTATTTGCCACAAATATATGGTACTGGGCACCCAAAAGGATATTGGATATTGATGATAGTATAGAATTTGAGATTTAACTTCCCTTAAAATGTATGATTTTTTAATTTCCTCAATATTGTATATGATCCTAGTAACAGAGCTTCAAAACACATGAACCAAAATATCATAAAATTGAAAGCAGATATGGATAAATCCACAATCACAGTTGGAATAATTAACACTGATACCTCAGTAACAGATAAAATAAGTTGGAAAAATGTGATAAGCATATAGAATATTTGAAAAGCATCCCTATTTTGGTTTCATTAGCAATTATAGAACATCCCATTCCACAACAGCTGAATACATTAGTCCCCCAGGTTACCACAAAACACTCACCAATACAGACTTACTACTAAGTCATAAACAAGTCTCCATAAATTTACAGATTGTTGTCTAATCACAAAGGAATCAAATTAAAAAGATTACCAGAAAAATATTTTAAAACAATTCAAATAATTGAAAATTGAGCAAAACACTTCTAAAGAAACCTTGAGCCGAAAAAGAAATGATAACAAAAATTAGAAAAGATTTCTAAAATACTAAAATAAATTAAATAAAAACAAGGCATATCAATACTTTGGGATGCAATTTAAAGAGTTCTTAGAGAAAAATCTATGCCATTACATACTTACATTGGGAAGAATATTTAAAATCAGTGTTCTAAGTTTCCATAGTAAAAAGTTAGAAAAAGAAAAAAGCATTAGAAAGAAAATAACAAATAAAGCGAGATGAGAAATAATAAAAAAGCAAGATCAATAAAATAAAACATAGGCAATAAAGTAAACCACAAAAAAAAAAATTTTAAATCAGTAAAAACAGAAAATTTCAGCTAGTTTGATCAAGAAAAAAAGGAGGCCTGAAAGAAAGGACAAATTTCAGTTATGAAAAAGGAGAAGTTATTACAGATCCAACAGACAAAAAATATTATGAACAATATTACACCAATAAATTTGGTTACTTAGATTAAATTGACAGATATCTTGAGAAACACAAATTATCAATATTGACCCAAGATGAAATAGAAAATATAAATAGTCTTATATCTAGTTAAAAATTTAAATTTATAATTAGAAACTGTCCCACTCACAAGATGTTGTGATCCAGATAGTTTCACTGATTAATTATATTATACATACAATGAAGAAATGATGACAATTTTCTTACCTTCCTCCAGAAAACTAAAGTAAGGGAGAATACATCCAAATTCATTTAATAGGGTTAGGTTAACTTTGTTACCCCAATCCATTAAAAACAGATATTACTACAAAATAAAACTATTGATCAATATCTCTTTTGATTATATATAAAATAACCCTCCACAAAATACCAGCAAATTTGTTTACATATGTATATCTGCACATATACAGTAAGATACATATAATATAAAGTATGCAATGATATAGAGCATTATACATATAATTATTATATATTATTACAGTATATTGTGTATACATATAAACTATATGAATCATGACAAAATACAGTAAACTCAAAGAATACAATGTTGGTTTAACATTAAAACCAAAGACAGAAATTCACTATATTAAATGACTAAAAATTTAAATACGATCATCTTATTAAATGCAGAAAAATATTTATGAAAAATCAATACCCACCCAGGACAAAAACTCTCAGGGAACTAGCCATAGAAGGGAATAGTCTCAACTTGATAAAGGGCTTCTATAGCTAAGATTATACATAATCATGTAAGATTGAATATTTTTAACCTATCATAAGGAACAAGGCAAAGATACCCACTCTCATTTCTAATAATGTTTTTAGTCAGTGCAATAATGGAAGAAAAAGAAAAAAAGGAAGACATTAAGTTGTCTTTATTTTCAGATATCATAGTGTACATAGAAATAAAAAGTGATCTATCAAGTATTGTTTTTCCTAGGACTAATAAGGTTAATATAAAAAAAAAATTTCTGGGGCGCCTATGTGGCTCAACCCGTCTGCCTTCGGCTCAGGTCATGATCCCAGGGTCTTGGAATCGAGCCCCGCATCGGGCTCCCTGCTTGGCGGGAAGCCTGCTTCTCCCGCTACCATTCCCTCTGCTTGTGTTCCCTCTCTCGCTGTGTTTCTCTCTGTCAAATAAATAAAATCTTTAAAAAAAATTTCCTATATAATAACAATAAATAATTGGAAATTGAAATAAAAATATTATTCTTGATAGCATTTCAAATCACAAAACAACTAGAAATAAATTTAACAAAACACGTGGAAAACCTACACACTAAAAACTAATCTATTGCTGAAAAGAAAGTGGACATAAATAAACCTGAAACTACAGTATGCTGATGGCAATGTCAGTTCTCTTCAAATTAATTTATAGACCCAGCATGAATTCAAACAAAATCCCAGCAGGGCATTTTATAGAAATTAAAAAGGCATTTCTAATATTTATATGGAAATGTCACAAACCTAGAAAAGCCAACAAATTCTGAAAAAGAACAATCAGATGACTGACATACTTGATTTTAACTTGTTATAAAGATACAGTAATCACCCTTGGCCACAGCAAATTCTTGCAAGACACATCTCTAAAAGCAAAGGAAACAAAAGCAAAAATGAACTATTGAGATTTCATCAAGATAAAAAGCTGCTGCACAACAAGGAAATGGTCAAGAAACCTAAGAGGCAACCCACAGAATGGGAGAAGATATTTGCAAATGACGTTATGGATAAAGGGCTGGTATCCAAGATCTATAAAGAACTTATCAAACTCAACACCCAAAAAATAAATAAGTCAAAAAAATGAGCAGGAGACATGAACAGACACTTCTCCACAGAAGACATGCAAATGGCTAACAGACACATGAAAAAATGTTCATCATCATTAGCCATCAGGGAAATTCAGACCAAAGCCACATGGAGATACCACTTTATATCAGTTAGAATGGCAAAAATCAACAAGGCAGGAAACAACAAATGTTGGTGAGGATGTGGAGAAAGAGGAAAACTCTTACACCATTGATGGGAATGAAAATTGGTATAGCCACTTTAGAAAACACTATGGAGGTTCCTCAAAAACTTAAAAATAGAGCTACCCTATGACCCAGCAATTGCACTAGTGGGTATTTACTCCAAAGATACAGAAGAAGTCAAAAGAAGGGCCACATGCATCCCAATGTTCATAGCGGCAATGTCCACGATAACCAAACTGTGGAAGGAGCTGAGATGTCCTTTCAACAGATGAATGAATAAAGAAGATGTGGTTCATATGTACAATGAAATATTACTCAGCCATCAGAACGGATGAATACCTACCATTTATATTGATGTGGATGGAACTGGAGGGTATTATGATAAGTAAAATAAGTCAGAGAAAGACAATTATCATATGGCTTTACTCATATGTGGAACATAAGAAATAGTGCAGAAGATCATAGGAAGGGAGGGTAAACTGAATGGGAAGAAATCAGAGAGGGAGACAAACTATGACAGACTCTTCACTTTGGGAAACTGAGGGTTGTGGAAAGGGAGGGGGGTGGGAGGGTAGGGTAACTGGGTGATGGGCATTAAGGAGGGCACATGATGTGATGAGTACTTGGTGTTATACCCAACTAATGTTTAATCACTGAACACTATACCAAAAACTAATGATGTACTATATGCTGGCTAATTGAATTTAAAATATGTATTTATAAAGACATACTCACAGTAGTCAAAGGGTGCCTGGGTGGCTTAATCAGTTAAGCATCTAAATCTTTTTTTTTTTAAGATTTTATTTATTTATTTGACAGAAAGAGAGGGATCACAGGTAGGCAGATGCCGGCAGAGAGAGAGGGGGAAGCAGGCTTCCCGCTGAGCAGGGAGCCCAATGTGGGGCTCAATCCCAGGACCCTGGGATCATGACCTGAGCCAAAGGCAGAGGACCTGCTAAAAGCATACAATACACACTATATACCAAAGTCTTTGTATGACAAGAATGAAAAAAATCTCATTAATATTTTTATATTGATTACATGTTGAAATGAATTTGGAAATTCTGAGTCAAATAAAACATTAAAAATTAATCTCAGCTATTTCTTTTTACTATTTTTTTTACCTGACTGTAGAAAATATTTAATTATGTATGTGGATCATCTTCTATTTCTCTGGTAAAGTGTGTTTCTAGAAGGATGGTTAGGAAAGACCTCCCCCAGGCTTTTCCTAGCTAACTCCTACCTGTTCTTCAGATTCATGGAGTTATAATAGCTCAAAAGAGTATTAATTCATTGTCTGCCTCTTCCATTATCAAGAAGCTCTGTGGACACAGGGACTGTTGGAAAGTGGGAAAACCATCTGGACGTTCTGTGTACTTGGAGATTAGGCCAAGAGAAGATTGGCTCTCGTGGCCATAAGGATGTGAAACTGGATAGCAACAGGGAGAAATTGTAGGATCTTCTGCAGAGGAACAGAATCAGCAGGGTACTGTCATAGATAGACAATGTTAATATGTAATCATCATTAGAGTAGGGAAGGAATGGTAGCTGGGGGACCTCGTAAGTTCTAATGGAGCCTCTTGGGTAATGGCAGGTTATTCCTGCAACTGCTGTGCCTCCTGGCTTGGAAAGTAGATGCCAATCAGAATTTGCCTCCGGAATTCCAAAGTATTCAGACTGTGTCTTAGAATCTACTTAGTGTTCACCTGTCATTAATGTTTCATTGTTTATTTATTTATTTTTAATGTTTCATTGTTTAAAAGAAAATAATGATTGTTAGATGTCCTTTGTATTTTTCTGAAGGTTTGAAATATTTCACAATAAAAGTGATATATAGACAGATATGTAAGATTAGATAGATGATAGATATGATGGATAGATAGAAGATAGATGATAGATAGATAGATAGATAGATAGATAGATAGATAGATAGATAGATAGATAGATAGGATGGAAAGATAGAAATCGGATGAATGGATGGATAGATATAGAGGACAGATAGAAATAGATATAAAACTACAAAGGCTGTCTCAGAATAATTCTACTCTGTGTGAGATGATCGCCTCATATTATCATAAGCTCTCCCACTTGATGCATTAGGTCCTCATTGATTTTTCATGCACAATTTTCCTGGGGCAGCTTGCAAATGTAGAAATAATACAATAGTCCTTAAAATATGTAAAATTATGTTCAGGTGCCATGCTCCTGCTACACTCCCAACACTGGTGCACTTGAATCAATTATCTGTTATTCTTTTATGTTCACTCTCCAACTGGGAAACATCTGTATCCCAATCACCGATGGGTTGACCCATTTTCTGATCAAATTTGTCTTACTTATGGCACCATTAAGTAGGTAAAAAAAATCAACATCAGGGTTTCACCTCCTCACAATCTCCCACTCACGTATTACAGAGTATTTATATCTTGCATCAGAAATAGCATAACCCAGATGTACTGGTTCTTTAATGCACACGGGCATTTCCAGAATGACATGATTGCATGGCTTTTCAGTATCTGTTTAAAGTGTCTCACTCCCTGTGTCAAACACAGGGAGAAAGTTTGGAGTTGCAACACCAGAGAAAGAATGTTAGGCCAACCCTAACCTTCCCATACTTAAAGTCCTCTGCTTCCTTTCACCTAGCCAAGGAAAACCTACATATGTGACCATCAGAAATCCACTGTGCTATTTTCCCATTCCTCTGCTTTTACAAACACTTTAACCTCCAGCCGGAAAATTATACGTGTCCATAAGTGTACCTGAAAAAATCCCATTTAAGCCTCATGGATCAGCTTAAACGTTGTGCATGATCTGAGAATTTTCTACTATATAGGAGAAATGGTTGGCCACGTCCGAATGTCTGTGTGATTGTACGGTATTTGGTCTCTAAATCTTGTGCATTACTGTTGGATTTCAAGGTTATTGTTGGAATAGTTATGTGTGGTGTGGACCATGGAACCTGGACTCAAGATCCGGACCACACAGGTTCAAAGTCGGGCTCCTCACATGCTGGTCTGGAGATGTCTGTAAGTTAGGGGCTGCTCTTTGTTTGCATTTCAATGGTGTCAGCCTTGCTGGGTTATTACACGTATTAAATTAGTTAATATTTTAATGTTTGAAAAATGCTGACAATAGGATCAGGACCATAGATTTTATCTAGACTTAAAAAAAAAAAAATACCTTACATGCCTGTATCTATTCCTACTCTGGGAGGACTTTGAAGGTAGAAGACATACCCTATACAGTTCTGTCTCCTTCATACCTAGCATGGGGCCAGCTATGTACCAGACCAGCGGTGGATGGGGAAACAAGTGAAGGGGATGAAGGAATGCACTTGCGATGAACACTGGGTTTTGCATAGAAGTGTTAAATCACTATGTTGTACACCTGAAACTAACATCACCCTGGAATTTGAATGAAAAAACAGTAGAAAGAGGAAATAATGATTGAAAGAGTACTTTTCTATCAGTTTCTATAATTGACTGCTATATGCCTCAAGGAGAAAGACCACAGCTAAAAACTTTAAAAAGGAGATATACAAATATAAAAATGCAATAAATAATGTAATAATAGCTAACAATTATAAGTGAGATTATTGCAAGCCATACAGTTACATTTACAGTTAAGCCTTGAGCAATATGAGGTTGAGGCACCAACCCCTATGCAGTTGAAAAGTCCTGTATAGTTTTGACTCCCCACAAAGCTAACTGCTAGTAGCCCACTGTTGACCGGAATCCTTACTGATAACAACGTATTTTGTATGTTACATGTATTATATACGTATTCTTAACAAAAAGTGAGCTAGAGAAAAGAACATGTTTTTAAGAAAATCATTAAGAGGAGAAAATACATTTGCAGTTCAAAAAAATATCCACAATTAAGGGGAGCCATGCATTTCAAACTTGTGTTGTTCAAGCGTCAACCGGACATAATTTCCTCCTCACTTCCAGAAAGGTAGAGACCTTATCCTTAGTACAAGGAGTCATAGGCACAGGCTAGTAATGACCATCTGAATGCAAGACCCTCATCTCAGCCCTGTCCTTCTGTCTCCCTGCATGACTGCACACACTGTAATTCCAGCCCAGTGGTATTCCTGTTTCAACTCGGATTCCCAGTTCCCTCTTCTGGACTATCTCCCCGGAGGTTGTCTCTATTTCAACCTCAAATGAGATTGAGATTGAGGTTGTGATTTTCCTTCTAGGCTATGATGTCATAGGCAGGTCTTTGGCTGAACTTATGAGAGGGACAGATGCAAGCGTGATACTCTATCACTGTATTAACTTATTGAATTATATTAGCAACTTAAAACAACACTCCTCTTATTTAACTCTCATTTCTGTAGGTCAGTTAAATGTTTTCCATCTGAATGGCTCCTTGATCTGTCTAAGGCTTCCCTGGTAGGTGGTCAGATGACCTGGGGTGGCCTTCTTCATTGTCTGACAATTGGCAAGGTGTGGGCGGGGGTCTGGCTGACTGCTGGTGGGGACACCTTGGCTCTCATTAGTGTGGCCTCCCTTCCTCCAGCAGTTTAGCTCAGACTCATGCACATGGTGGTCTCCAAGTTTACCAGGTACATTGTATTAAACTACACAAATCATCCAATCTTCTTCATCAGAAGTGGCATTGGGCATATCAAAGCCATGTGAGTGTATTTGTTTTCTTATTTGAAACACACAATTCTAGGATTAAACTAGCATTTATTTTTTTTTTTTGTCCTGAATGTGCCAATCCATGACCTGACATTTCTGGGCTATGCCTGAGGTGCCAAGCTGGACTTTGGAAACTGTTTTTGATGTATACCAAGAAAGCTGAGATCTAAGTAACTTAACAAGAAAGACGCTGCGGGCATTAATTGTCCCTGTGCAAATTTATGTAAATTTATGCAAATTTACAGTGGCCCTCAGGCCTTGACTTCCACATATTCCTGCTGTGGGCAAGCAGAGTTTTGAATAAAAAAGGAAAAGGTGTTTGAGTTATCGAGTCAGCCCTGTAATGCTGAGTCTTCAAAAATACTCTTTCCCAAATAGTCACACTTGATGTCACCCAACCTTCATAATGATGAAGTTTTAGAATATAGGTGAGGTTCAGTGGGGTGGAGTCCGGAGCCAATGACCAAGAAAGAATTCTTGAGACATCTTTGGTGCAAAATGATGGTTTATTAAAGCACGGGAATGGGACCTGTGGGCAGAAAGAGCTGCTGCCCCAGAATTGTGAGGGGTGGCGGGCTATGTATAATGGTGTTGGGGGAGGTAAGGAAAAGGGAGGTTTCAATAGAACTTTCAAATGCTAAAGAAGACCTACAGGATACCAGATACCAGAGGCCTTGCCATTGTCAAGGTCCTCTTTCCCTTCTTAGCAAGGTATTAACATTAAGATAGTTGGGAGATTCCTAAAGAATGTCACACTAGTCCCACCCAGGAGTAGGGGTTTGGGAAGGTTGCAGGGAGTAAGCTTGTGCTTTGTCCTCAGCCAGCCAGCCCTCTGTTCCCTCATCAGTAGCACATTTCCAAGGAATTTATTATTTTTTCTTAAATTGTGGAAACTGAGTTTCAAATTGGAAATTAACTAAGGTCACATAGCTGGAAAGCAACAAATCTGCTTTGCTTCTCTAGCGTATGAATTTCTGGGCTAGATCTGACCTTCACTTCGATCTATATCCACAGTACTCAGCACAGTGATTTTGCTACAATAAAAATGTGTTAATTTATTCAATAAATATTTATTGAGCATTCACCACGTACCAGGTACATCACCATTTATAAGGAAATCAAACTAGCAGGCACATTTGTATGAAGGATCATATTACAATGTTATTTATGATAACAGAAAAGAAAAGCAGTCTAAACGCACAATAGAGAAGCAGTTAAATAAATTGTATTCACAGCCTGGGATATTGTATGGAATATTGTATGGTATATTGAAGATCTAATGATGTAGAGCAGGGGTCGGAAAATTCACCTTACCATTTGTTTTTTACATAAAGTTTTATTGGAGTACAGCCATACTCATTCATTCATGACTCCTCGATCCTGCAATGGTAGAATTGAGAATTTGTGACACAGACCAAATAGCACACAAAACCTGAGTTATTTACTATCTGCCAACCCTGATACAGGTGTCTATAAGATGATGGGCAAGAAATGCAGAACACAAAGAGGAAACATGCTTACAGATGCTATGACTGTCCTCTCATCCCTGCTAATTTTGATCCAACCACCAGGCTATTCAGATCACGACTTCTCATCACCAGGACTACTTCCTGTGTCCCAGTCACTGCCCACGAACTGGGCACCGAGGGCTAGAGACGAATCAGCCAACACTGCCTTCACGGAATTCACAGCCAAATCAGCTGCTGTAAAATATGATTTAGGAGAAAATGGAGTCGACACCAAATTCACTCAAAGGGAAGAGAAGAAACTGGAAAATCATAAAGAGCACGCTTTACCGTAAATATGTTCAATATTAGAGCGTAATGACAGAATTATAAGGGGAAAGTATAAAATCAAAACTAGAGAACATTTTATGTGACTCTATCAAAAATAATAAACCAGGAAGGCAAAAATAGTGAAGAGTAAGATGATTAGAACAAAAAGTAAAATGCTTACAAGACTGTTTTATGTGAATATAAGTATAAATCTGTACACATGTGAGTGCACACACATATATATGTACATGTGTGTGTTAAATGTGTACACACAAATAAATAACCCTATACCTACATGTAGAATGAGAGAACACCCATTCTTTTCTAAATTATATGGAATGCTCATATACATTTAGTTACAAAGTAATATACAAATATATGTATACTTTATATATATTATTTTATATATACTATATATTATTTTATATATACTATATATTATTTTATATAGATTACTTTCTGTATTGTTACATGTATATATATGTACAAATATATGTACATTCTTATAGATTTGGTTACATGGAATGTACATATATATCAATGTACATGTATAAGAATATGTATTTATATTAATTATATTATATTATATTATATTATATTATATTATATTATATTATATTATTATGTCCGGATCGAGACCCTCCCAAAAGAACCCACAAAAGGCAGGCTGGATACAACAGCAAGAGGATTTATTTCCAGCTAGCTGGGGCTCTCACCGGCACATACGACACAGCACAGTGCAAAGGCGAGAAGCCCCAGCTGGCTGGAGGTGGGTCCTCTTGCTGTTGCATCCAACCTACCTTTTGTGGGTTCTTTTGGGAGGGTCTCGATCCGGACATAACAATATTATGTTATATTATATATATATTTTGAAGAATCGATATAATACTGCCCAGATTCTCTGACTGCAATGAAGTTAAATTTTAAAAATCAACAATAAAAGTATAGTTAATGCCACTCTTCCCCTACCATGCTTGAAAGTATAATGGGCTAAAAAAGGAATCAGGGTAAAAATCATTTAAAATCTACATATATTTAGAATGAGTTAGAAATAATTGTGCTGCATATAAAAACTCAGGTGATGAAGCTAATTCAATAATTAGAGAAATGTCTAGCTGAAGTTATTTAAAACAATACAAATATAAAATGAATTTAGATAATTAAAAATCTGTAAGCAAATTATTAAAATTAATAAGAGAATTGAGCAAAGTTATTGGATAGAAGATCAACCTTCAAGAAAATTGTGTTCTTGTTTACCAATAATAACCAATTACTAAAAAATCTCATAGAAAAACACATTATTCACAGTATGAAAAATTTTATTAGGTAGAGTAATAATCTCAAAAAAATGTGTCATATGGCTATAAAGACAAGTACCAAATGTCATTTAAGATTAGAAGAAAACCTAAATTGGGGTGCTTGCGTGGCTCAGTCAGTTAAGTCTCTGCCTTCGGCTCAGGTCATGATCCCAGGGTCCTGGAATCAAGCCCAATGTTGAGCTCCCTCCTCAGCAGGGAGCTTGCTTCTCCCTTGCCTCTGCCACTCATCCTGCTTGTGCTCTCTCTCCCTCTCTCTCTCTCTGTCTAATAAATAAATAAAATCTTTAAAAAAAAAAAAAAAGAAGACCCAAATAAAATCTGGTCAGGCTCGTAGAAGAATTAGTATCCACAAAGATGCCAATTTCCTCCAAGTTGTTCTATTAATTCAATGCAGTTACAGCCCCACGTGTTTACTTTCAGAACTTGCCTTGATGTTATAAAATTAACATGAAAGAACAAAGAATTAATACAAGTTGAGACAGTTTTGAAGAAAATAAGATTGGGTACCTGTCCTACCAGGTACAAGATGTATTATAAACATCTGGTAATTAAAATTGTGTGGTCAATACAGGGGATAGAAAACAGACTAATAAATTAAGCAGAACGCCTCCAAACTGACTTCTGTTAATACAGAAACCCGACATAGTATAGGAGAGGCATTCAAAAATAGCGTGGGAAATAAAGGATCACACATTAAAGTTTCAGAGACAATTGTTCATCCACATGGAAAATAAAATATCTGCCACCTACCTCATCATATCCTCAAAGCAGAAATCCTAGACATAATTAGTACTTCAATATAAAAAAAGAAACTCTAAAGCTTTAGGAGAACACATAAGAAGATATATTTATGCTATAAGGGTAGTGCAGAATTTTTTAAACAAGAAACCTAACCTAATAAGAAACCAAATCCAATGAAACCAATTGGAAAATTCAACTCTATTGTGTGAACATTTCTGCATAACAAAAGAAAGCATAACTACAAGCAAAAGTAAGGCCGGTTGTAGAAAAGATGTTTATCAAGCATATAGCTAATATAAGATAGATATCCAGAATACAAAATGAACTTCTATAAATTTATAAGGAGGAAAGAAAGAGAGAGGAAGGAGGGAAGGAAAGAAAGAAGGAATTTCCAAGCCAATTCTAAAATTCATATGAAAAAGCAAAGGATCTAGAACAGCCAAAATAATTTTGAAAAAGAAGAGCATGTGTAAGTATTTATATTCCCTGATTTCAACATATACCATGAAAGTACAGTAATAAAGACAGTGTGATATTGGTATAAGAGTCTCTATGTGAATTAAACAGAATGAAGAGTTCAAAAATAGACCACATTTCTATGATTAATTCATTTTTGCCAAAAATGCTGAGATAGTCCAATAAAGCAATGATAGTTTTTCAACAACAGCAACTAGTAGATTACCTGTATAAAAAAGTCAGCTTTGACACTCATCTCACACCATGGAAAAACTAACCTGCTAAAGATATGTAATATTAAATATGAGAGCTGAAATTGTTATATCTAGGAAAACCTAGGAGAAAATGTTCATGACAATGAGCTGGACTGATTTCTTAAGCAGAAAAGCAAAAGCACAACCCATGGAAGAGAAAATTAAGGACATCTGAATCAAAATTAAAAATTTTTGGTGTCTGAAAGACACTGGTTAGAAAACGGGGACCCTTGCCACAGGCGGCGAAAAAGTATTTGCAAATCATATATATACACATATCTGGCAAGAAACTTAAATGCAGATTATATAAAGAAGTCTTATCACTCATTAACAAGAAGGCAAATCAATGAAAAAGACTGGCAAGATATCTGAACAGGGATTTCATCAAAGAAGATATATGTGTGATCAATATGCACATAAAAAGCAGCTTAACATCAATAGTTATCATAAAAAGTAAAAATAATTGCAGGATGATTCTATTCATAACATTGAAAAACATATAAAGAATGCCATATATAGATTATATGAACAGAGTTACAGCAACATATAAATTTCTACAAATGCATTTACACATACAAATGCATGCATGTCTATATATGTATATATTAACAATAACGGAACATTTGTGAGTATTCACATGAGTACATATCACACTAGTGCATATCACATATAGCTTGTATGGACATAATCAATACCAATATTCAAAATGGGGATTTTGAGTAGGAAAGAAGGAGAATGTTGGAATGGTAGAGTCGTATATAGGACGAGGTATTTCTCTAATATTTCATTTCTTATATTCTGTTTGAATTTGGTAGAAAGCACACTCATAGGATATGCGTACTAATACGTACATATCCTATGGCTGAAACCTTTGAGGCAGATGTCTTCATAATCCTAAAGTTTTTTAGATTTCGGAAAACTAATGTGATCCATGCATATGCCTTAATAGCCCCAGCAGGATCTGGGGCAGCAACCTGTAATTAAACACAGGAATATCCCTGCCACAAAGAGATGAATGAGAGCTATGGTGATGGTTATAAATAATCTCGCTTCTATTTTTTTTTTCAGAGAGGGAGAGTTAGGGGAGCAGAGGGAGACAGTCTTACGCAGCCTTCCTACGGAGGACAGTGCCTGACCAGGTGCTCGATCGTGACCATCAGGGTGTTAAGTTAACTGAGTCACCCAAGCGCTTCTCACCTCAGTCCTGATCAGTATCTGCTGCCAAACGAGTTGGCCCTCTGCTGTTTTGCGAATGTGCCTTTTAGAACTTTCCGGATTTGGCTACGGTTGATAAAGAATTGCGGTTCTCCAGTAGTTTGTCGTGGGCCCAATATATTAAAAATAATTATAAAGAATGAGCAATTTGACCCTCAAGATGGGTCCCTCCTCACTTTCCCACACACTTGGTTTAGGCATAAAAATAAACGATTATTATACGCTGAGCTTCATAACCATGTTTCCTGTTCGCCTCCTTCGATAGCTGTAGGGAACCCTCCTCTGACACATTTTCTTTGCTGGGTTCAGGTTCAAGTTCAAGTTCAAGTGTGTGCACTCCCCCCTACCCCCCCACACCATTCTCACTTCCTGGTATTAGAACTCTGGCACTGCTTTCTCATTTAATGACCCGTGCTTCTGAGTTCTTAGTCTTTACATCTGCAAATGCTCACAGCTAAATTTAAATTTAGCTTGTTCTGCTTCCTTCCAATATGCTCGGCAAAACACTGGCTGCCTATTTAACTCTTTCACTTAGAAGTGGCTTTTATCTGATGCCTGATCTGGCAGATTTCCCCATAACCTGCATGTGCTGCTCTGCCTGTAGTCTCTGTTGTCATCAACATAGGCTGGTTGCTGTGGTGATAAAGTGGGAATTGAAAGTCCCTTTCAGAGTAAAAGTCCCGTTCTGCGTGGGGTCCAGGCTGAGAACATGTTCACAGTTAGATGCGTGATGATACTTCCTATATAACATCATCAAATATCCCCTGGGACAGGGGCCGTAGCAAAGAATCACCTCCTGCTCATTCTGTGTGGGTCAGTTGCTCCCAGAGCCGGGGATTTCATAGGCTTGTAAAATTTCATGAAAAGTTTTCGAGTTTTTTTTTTTTGCAAAGTTAAGCATTAACAAACACACAACCTACCCTCTTCTGTCGTCCTCATTCCCAGGGAGGAATGCACACTCAGCTCTTTAGAATATATACCACATCGAGCTCATTTTTGTCGTTTCATCCCAGACCCCTGAAACCTTTTCCAAGAAAGGTCTTGGCACATGGACTGCATTTATGGACCATTAGATTAATGCCCAGCTAAGGGATAAAGGTGGGTCAGTCCACAGATTCATAGTTTTTGTTTTTTTTTTAAGATTTTATTTATATGACAGAGAGAGGTTACAAGTGGGCAGGGGGCGGGGGGAGCAGGCTCCCCGCTGAGCGGAGAGCCCGATGCGGGGCTCGACCCCAGGACCCTTAAATCATGACCTGAGCCGAAGGCAGAGGCTTTAACCCACTGAGCCACCCAGGTACCCCCACAGATTCATAGTTTTGCTCTGAAACAGCCATTAGATTTTCCCCTGCTAGTGGGCAATTTGTTGATAAGTTAGAAAATATATAGCTAAAGACAAACATTTATAGAACATTCAACACCTTTCCCTGGTGAGGTGAAAAGTAGAAATAGCATTCACACCAACGATCCATCGTTTTAAATAGCTCTGATTTCATTTCTGTAAACCTCCTTTTAGGCACTTAAGATCACCTTTCAGTAATAGAAAATAATCAGAGATGCAAGAAAAGATTTATATAAGGCTGTTCCTTGTAAAGATTTTCACATACACACACACAGAGTTACAAGGGAGCTTCTTACATTGTCAAAGTGGGTAAATAAATATTAGGACGTTTTATTATGGGAAATTCTGCAGCCACCAAAAATCATACATTCAAGGCATAGTTCCTCGTAAAGGAAATGGTATGATTGTTATAAAGTGATAAAATCAGGATATGAAACATATATATATATTTCAGTGTGATAAGGTTTATACATACACGCACACAGTTGACACTGTCTCTCTAAACTGTAATTAACACCAATAGACTTCTTTCATTTTTTCCCAATTTTTCAAAAATTAACATGTATTACTTTTATAAACAGAAAAGACAACTTTGTACTCACTTTTATCAAAGAATATAGTGATCAACTCTCTCTCTCAAATAAATAAAAATAAAATCTTTTAAAAGAGGGGGCGTTGGGGGTGCTTAGATGGCTCAGTTGGTTAAAAATCTGCCTTCAGCTCAGGTCATGATCTCGGGATCCTAGAATCAAGCCCCTCATTGGGATCTCCACTCAGCAGGGAGTCTGCTCCTCCTTCTGTGCGCGCGCTCTCTCTCTCTCTCTCTCTCTCAAATAAATATACATAAAATCTTTAAAAGAAAAAGAATATTGTGAACAGAAGCTATCTTCCCTGCCCCTTGAAATCAAGGTCTACTATCCCTAACTTACATCTCTGATACGTCTTGTCCCCTTATCATCATAGTCTCACCATTTCATTAAATAATATTTGTGGCACTGATGAAATGACAAATCAACTAAAACTTCATTC
>CM053609.1:116376062-116406424 GCA_028646535.1 Procyon lotor
ACTGATGAAATGACAAATCAACTAAAACTTCATTCGTTGACAGCCACTTGTTAAAAAGCTAAAAGAATGCAGATGGCTATTCACATTATTGTTCCTCTTTGTAAAGGTTTGCTAAGCACATTAATAATGTAAGTAAGAATTAAGGAGGAGACATACTTAAGACATTTTCTTCAAGTCCTGGTAGTCAATTCTGAAACATAAAGTAATATTTTCATTGTATATGATTCTTCTCTATCCATTAAACTAGGTCCCTCAAGGAAGCCTCATAAATGGCACTTTCTTAGCCAGTTCAAGAAGAAGTATAATAATTTAAGTCCATAATCTCAGGGGTCAAACTACTCGGGTCTGAGCTTGGTTCCATGTCCAGTGGCTATGCCACTTTCACAAATTGAAATTTTCTGTCTTAGTTTTTCATTTGTAATAAGAAAACCTCTCTGGTCAGATTTTGTGAGACCATTCATTCATTTATTCACAATGTAGAACAAAAATGTCCCAGACACTGTGCCAGTCACTAGATGTAGAACAGTGAAGGTGACAGATGGGTTTCCTGCCTTCACGGAACTTGGATTCCATTTGGAAAGAAATTCAGTTAACCAGCAAGCAATGAACACTATAGTTTGAAGTGCTGTAAAAAGACAAAGAAAAATACAGCCGTGTAAGGGGCTACAGAATGGTGGGGTTGCACACATGTTTTAGATAAGCGCGTTCATGAAAGTGTCTCCAGGCGTGAACTCAGGGGAGAATGTCCCTGGGAGCCACGGTAAAGGATGAGAAGAGAGGAAGAGTTTAGTGAGTTTCCTAAATAGGAAGGAAGCCATGTATCAACTTTTCCATGAGAATTTCTCTGACCTTTCAGCCTGGGTGAGTTGCCCATAGTTCTTTGTGTTTACATCTCACACAAGCCTTTCAAATTTCAATTGAACTGATGCATGTGTTTGGCTTACCCAATAAGCTTTGAGCACAGGAACAGGATTTTCTGTCTCTGGTTTTCCAATGCCTGACATAGAGTCCTTCCTATACAAAGCATTCCTTTAATGTTTGTTCAATTAAGATGCAAAGTCATCTTAATAATTTAGAGGTCATAGTGTTACGGAACCTGGACTGGATCCTGATGGAAGAACCAAGCAGCACTCAGAGACTTTGGAGGATCAGAGGTTTAAGCAACACCGGTGGGCTCAGCGGTGACTGTTCTCCAAAGGTCTGAGCCCCGAGCACAAGCAGGGAGGGTAATTTATACCCTTCTGCTTAGGGATAGTTGGTATTTTGGGTGCACACAGGAAAAGGGGTAAGGAAAGAAGAACCCAGGAGGCCTTTGAGACAGGGTCTGGAATTCCCTTGATTTGGTCGGCCATCTCAGAGGACAGTTTTTTCCTTTATCGATAGAGCTGGGTCTGGGCTAAGTCAATATCATCAAGTGAACAATTATTCAAAAAAAAAAAAAAAACAAACAGCCAAGGAAACTGAATCTTAGTCTATTCTTCTCCCTAAAACAGTGGGAGTCCATTGATGGGCATCTTTCTCTGAGCGTTCATCGTTTCATTCACAAGGGCTTAATTCCTGTCCTCCATAGCTAGTTGAAAGCTCTTTGAATTTTAAAAGTGGGGGGAAATGTAGAAAGTTTCGAAAATGCAAGGATGCATACTACGCAGGGCTTTGTTTTACTAATTCCAACACTACCTTCATTTAGAGAAGCATCAGGATGTATTTTGTAGCATAAATGCTCTTGTTAGGGTGAGAAGATTTTTATACACATGATGACAATGAATTCTCAATCTCTCTCTTAATATGTGTATATATATATATATATATTATGCACGCGCACACACACACACACACACACATCTCTTAATTGTCAGATAGTCTTTGCTAAGGAACCATTAAAAAGTGATAAGGTACAAACACCGTCTCTTTTTAAAAATAATTTATTTATATATTTGACAGAGAGAGAGAGTGAGAGAGAGAGCACAAAGAGGGAGCAGCAAGTAGAAGGAGAAGCAGGTTCCCCGCCAAGAAAGGAGCCCAACACGGGGCTCCATCCCAAGACCCTGGAATCATGACCTGAGCCAAAGGCAGACACTTAACTGAGGGAGCCACCCAGGAGCCTCAAGACCGTCTTTTTTTATTTCCAGAATGTAACAACTATTTAAACAGTAAATTAAAGATTCATTGTATTCTATTATTTAATAACATTTCTAAAGACTTCTTTATATTGCTTCAGTGAAACAACTTTTAAACTATACATTAAAGATTCAATTCTATTTTATCATATCCATAATCCCATTTGGGGGCTAAATTCCTTAACACTAAGCACCATTTAACATTTTTATGAAACGCTTGGTCATTTTGACAAAGAAGGCAGCAGTGGTTATAACTACAATGATCACATTTTCCGAAGGGGAAGAGAATTCTTCACCTGGGGCAGTAGATTGAAATTTAGTTCTGGGAAATCCTTGGGTCCTGAGGTGGTGACATGGGGTCACTGTGGGGAGTGAGGGGGGCTATGCAGGCAGGGGATGACTGGGTGGTTCAGTGGGTTAAGCATCCAACTCTTGGTTTCAGCTCAGGTTATGATCTTAGGGTCATGAGATGGAGCCCCACATCAGGCTCTGTACTCAAAGTGAGCGTGCTAGAGATTCTCTCCCTCTCCCTCTGCCCCTAACCCATTCATGCTTGTTCTCTCTCTCTCTCTCTTTCTCAACACAAATAAAGCTTTAAAAAAATAAAGTACACATAGAACTAAGGATATTAGGTTCACAAATGCCTATATTTCAACACCCCACTATATCAAATGAACCTATATACCACCATGTCCACTTCAACTCCTTCAGGCCAACACATTAGGGATAACATTGAATTCCTCTTTGAAATTTCCTCATCCCCTTTTCCCTAGATGTCGTTAGCATTTTGAAGTTGTGTCCTTCTCATTAACACTTGTACTACATGACTTTTTATTTATAAGTAGTAAACTGTATTATTTGGTGTGTATTTATTATTTGGTGTGTATCATGCTGTATATGTCCTATAACATTCTGTTATTCACTCAAAATTTTTTGTGAGATTTTATCCATGCTGATACACACAGATCCAATTGGTTCCTTTTAACAGCTGTGCATCTGTAATCATCAGGGGTCTTGATTGCAAACAACAGAGAGTGACTCTCATTAAATTAACCAGAAAAGGACTTAATGATTAGAATGTTGAGGGATTGACAGAAGAAGCAGATTAAAAAGTCCAAAGAGATAGGGAAGCTGGGGGAGAGATCAGGCAGCTGAAATCACAGTTACAGTCTTATTAAAGGAAGTGTGGCCAGTGACCCTGGTGGCACTTCTGGACCGTGCATGTCACCAGAATGGTCATCGGTGCCAACACCACCACACTGCCTATCACTCAAGCATGACGCTATTGCTGGTGTTGCTGGAGCATGTGAGTCACCCTGAGCTGTACCATGCACACCACCCCCAGCATGGCCACCCTGTGACACATGACATGGGACAGTGGATGCTGAGCTGCCCTGCCACCATCCCCGGGGCTCACCGGGACTTGCTGCTACTGGTCCCTCCATCTTCTTTCTAGCCTTCTATTTATTCTGTCATTTCTCAGACATTTCTATGCCCTGAGAACAGAGCATTGAAGAAGACTAAGAATTTAGTCTCACAGCACTTATATTCTGGAGGGAAGATAGATCATAAACAAACTATATTATATCTGCATCAGCTTGTGATGCATGTCTACGTCACTGGTGACACTTACTCAGGACTCAAAGTCCCCAGCAGAACTTTGGTGGAACATGTGATTGTTCAAACTCAGATCTTATCAAGGCTCTACCTGCCAGGAGCCCAGAAGAAGTACTATTTACACCCCATCCGCAGCCTCAGATGACTCTGTTTATTTCTACTGAAAGATGGCATTGAGTCTGGCTATGGCCATTTTCTTCATTTTTGTCACTCCAACAGGAGTGAAATGATATCTAACGTTGTTTTAATTTGCATTTCTGATCTATAATGAGAAGCATATTCACTGCCCAGTAGGGTTTCCTCCTCTATGTCTTGCTCATATCTCTGCCTGCTTTTCTTCTGCTTTTCAGTCTCTTTCTTATTACGGTGTTGGGGGAAAATGCATATTTTGATCTAAATGTACTAATCTGGGATAGATAAGCATGTTATGAGTATATTCTCCTGGCCTTTGGCTTGTCTTTCAACAGTGTTTATGCTTTAAAAAAAAAACAAACAGCTTTACTGAATTATAACTTACGTAAAATCAAACTCACGAGTTTTAACGTATAATTTAATAACTTTTAATAAGTGCTCATATTCACAATCATGGGATTGACTATTTCTACCACCCCAGAAAGTTCCCTCATACCTATTTATACTCAGTCCTCTCTTCTATCCCAACCACAGGTAATCATTTTCTTCCTGCCCATATATAAATTTTTTAACTTCATATGAATGGAATCATACAGTACGTAGCCTTCAGTGTCTCGATTTCTCCATTTAACATATGCTTTTGAGATTGATTAATGTTATTATATATATCAGCAATATGTTCCTTTTTATTGCTGAGTAATATTCCATTATGTGAACATACCACAATTTGTTTATCCTTGGGCCAGTTAATGGATATTTGCATTGTTTCCAGAATTTTGCACTTATAAATAAAGTGAATATTTAAGTGCAAATCTTTGTATGTAGGTAGGTTTTTATTTATCGAGGTAATCTAGGAACAGGATTGATGGTCATCGTAAGTACTTGGATAGCTCTATAAGAAATCACCAATGTATTTTTCAACTGGATGTATTTTTCATCGTAACGAGGTGTGAATGAGAGTCACAGTTGATTCACATCTTCACCAACACTTGGTGATGTGAGTCATCAGGAACTGAGCCATTCCAGTGGGTGTAAACTTCTTTTTTTTAATTGAAGTTTCATTTCTTTATCCTCTAAAGGCAAATGATTTTGAGTGCTTTTCCATGTATTTACTTGTCATCCCTGTATCTTCCTTGAAATGTTTGTACAACTCTGATACCCACAATTTCTCAAATCAGGTCATTTTTCTTTTTATCATCGAGTTGTACAAGTTCTTTATATATTCGGAACGCAAGCCCTTTGTCAGATAAATGTGTATGTTTTCTCCCAGTCCATGGCTTACCTTGTCATTTCTTTAACTGTTTTATGAAGAGCATTTTTTTTTTAATTTTTACAAGGTTTCCTTTATTTTTTCTTTTTATAATTCATGATTTTTGTGGCCTAAGAAATCTTTGCTTAGCTCAAGGTCACAACTATTTTTTTTCTGCATTTTTATCTAGATATTTTACAGTTTTCACGGCTTTTATATTTAGCGGTATGATTCATTTCTAATTCATTGTTTATATAGTGTAAGGTAAGGGTTGAGCTTCACTGTTTTCCATCTGGATGTCCAATTATACAAGCACCATTTGTTGTAAAGACTATTCTTTCTCTTTTGAATTACTTTGGCAGCTTTGCTGAAATTCAATTGACCATATATTGAGGATGTATTTTTCCACTTTTCACTCTCTTCCATTGATCTGTTACGTCTGTCTTTACACCAATAACACAATGGCTTGATTAGTATAGCTTTATTGTAAACTTCAATTCAGGTACTGCAATTCCCCAAAAACCTAATTTTTTAAGTATTTTGAATTTCCATATAAATTTTAGCATCAGCTTGCCAACTTAAAAAACATCCCGCTGTGATTTTGATTGGGATTTTTTAAATCTATAGTTGAAAAAAGGATATTAAACTGAGTGATACTGAGTCTTCCAATCTATTACATGTTTCATCTCTTCATTTATGTAGGTTTTTTTAAACTCAATTCAGCAGTGAATTGTAGGTTTTGGAGTACAGATCCTGCAGATATTCTGTTAAATTTGCCCTTGTGTAGTATTATTTAAATTTTGATTTTTACTTGTTCATTGCTAGTATGAGAAATACATTTGATTTTTGTATAGTGACTGTATCTTATGGCTTTGCTAAACTCATTTATGAGTTATAGAATTTCTTTTATATTTTTCTTAAAATTTTCTACAGAGACAATTATGCTTCTGTGAATAAATAGTTTCACTTCTTTTCCAACCTGGATGCCTTTTATGTCTTTTTTTTCTTGCCTGATTGCACAAGCTAGGACCTCCAGTGCCATATAAAACACAAATGGTGAGCGTGGACATCTGTGCCTTGTTTCTGATCTTCGGGGAAAGCATTCAGTCTCTTGCCATTAAGTATAATGTTAGCTCTAGGTTTTTGCTAGCATCCCTTTATCAGTTGGAGAAAGTTTTAATTTTTGCAAAGAGTTTTTGTTTTTACTTTTTATTTTATTTTTAAAATTTTCCAGAGAGATTTTTTTCCCCCAAATACGTTTATTTTATTTTTTCAGTGTTACAAGATTAATTTTCATGCACCACACTCTATGCTCCATGCAATACGTGCCTTCTTCAATACCTACCACCAGGCTTGCCTAACTCCCCACCACCTCCCCTCCAAAACCCTCAGTTTGTTGCTCAGAGTCCACAGTCTCTCATGGTTCATCGCCTCTCTGATTTCCTCCCATTTACCCTTCCCTTCCTTCTCACAATGCCCTCCACGTTTTTCCTTATGCTCCATATGTAAGTGAGATCATAAGATAATCGACTCTCTCCACTTGACTTATTTCACTCCACATAATCTCTTTCAGTCCCATCCATGTTGATACAAAAGTTGGGTACTCATCCTTTCTGATGGAGGCATAATAGTCCATTGTATGTATGGACCATATCTTCTTTATCCATCCATCTGTTGAAGAGCATCCTGGCTCCTTTCACAGTTTTGCGATTGTGGCCATTGCTGCTATGAACATTGGGGCACATGTGGCCCTCCTTTGTAATGCATCTGCTTCTTTGGGGTAAATACCCAGTAGTGCAATTGCAGGGTCATAGGGTAGCTCTATTTTTAATTTCTTGAGGAATCTCCACACTGTTTTCCAAAGTGGCTGCACCAACTTGCATTCCCACCAACAGTGTAAGAGGGTTCCCCTTTCTCCACATCCTCTCCAGCATTTGTTGTTTATTGTCTTATTGATTTTGGCCATTCTAACTGGTGTGAGGTGGTATCTCAGTGTGGTTTTGATTTGAATCTCCCGGATGGCTAAAGATGATGAATCATTCTCTTACACCATACACAAAGATAAACTCGAAATGGATAAAAGACCTCGACATGAGGCAGGAATCTATCAAAACCCTACAGAAGAACATGGGCAGTAACCTCTTTGACATCAGCCACAGCACCTTTTCAGGACATGTCTCCAAAGGCAAAGGAAGCAAAAGTGAAATTGAACTTTTGGGACTTCATCAAGATAAAAAGCTTCTGCACAGCGAAGGAAACAGTCAACAAAACAAACAGGCAATCCACAGAATGAGAGAAGATATTCACCAATGACATTACAGACAAAGGTCTGATATCTAAGATCTATAAAGAACTCCTCACACTCAACACTCACAAAACAGATAATCACATCAAAAAATGGGCAGAAGACATGAACAGACACTTCTCTAAAGAAGACACACAAATGGCTAATAGACACGTGAAAAAATGTGTTCATCATCTTTAGCCATCAGAGTTTTTGTTTTTAAATCATGAATTAGTGTTACATTTTAAAAATAATTTCTGCATCTAAGATGTTTTCTTTTTCTTTTAACCTGTCATTACAGTTAATTACATTGGTTGATTTTAGTATGTTGGGTCAAATTTTTCACAGCTAGAATAAACTTCTTCTGGTTTTGATGCATTATTACTTTTGTGTGTGTGTCATTTGATTTGATTTGAAAAAATAATTCTTATGTATTTTTACCTCTATATTCTTAAGAGATTCTTCTTTTTTTAAGCATAATAAAGAGAAATAAGTCTAGTTTTAGTATGATGATGTATTGATATATGATAATGAAATAGGATGATCGAAGACTCATAAAATGAGCTGAAAAACTCTCTCCTTTCATATATTCTGCAAGAGTTTCTGTAGAATTAGAGATATTCTTTAAATATTTGGTGGAATTCATCAATGAAATAGAAAGAGCCAGGAGCTGTTTATGTGTTTGATTTGTTTGAGGTTTTGTGTGTGTGTGTGTGTGTGCACAGAAAAGTTTTAAACTATATATTTGATTTATGCAATAGATACAGCAATTTTTAGGTTATCTTCTTGAATTAGTTTGATACTTTGTGTCTTTCTTGGTCCATTGAAAGGTTGCTGCTTTTTCTCTTGTCATAAGATTGCATAAAATATTTCATTACTGCCTTTTTAATATTTTAACCATCATTTGGAATGTCACCTCCTTCATTCCTATTAAGGGTCATTTATGTCTTTTCTCTATTTTATATCCTTATTAGCTTGTCTAAAGATTAATCAATTTAATTAATCTTTTTAAAGAACCAGATTTTACTTCCATTAATTTTTTTCTATTGTTTTTCTATGTTCTCTGTCATTTGTTCCTTTTTTGTTTTAGTTGTTTATTTCAATTTTCTAGGTTTATTTAGCTCTTTTCAGTCTTAAGTTTCTTTTTTGGAAGATTTGAGGTACTCTCTTTTCTACCACAAGTGTTTAATCCTAAATATGTTCCTCTAAGAACTACTTTATCTGTATCCCGCAAATTTTATATATATATATATAATATATATATAGTTTTCACTTTCATTTTCTAGTTGTCAATGTAATTTTTTCTTGGAATGGTTATTGAGAAGTAGGTTGTTAAATTTCCTGGTATTTTAGGGTTTTATAGATATTTTGTACTATTGATTTTTACTTTTAGTAGGGTTTGATAATTATATTATTTTATTGCATTATTTGAATCTTAAAATTTATTGAGACCTTTTTATGCTCCGTATTGATAACACTCTTTTTTTGTTTTTTCCTATTAATTTATCAAAAGTGTTTATGATAAAGTTGTGCTGAATTTTATTAAATTGTTTTTCTGCAGCCATTGAGATGATTATATATTTTTTCTCTTTAAGTTTGTTGATACCATGGTCTATTTTTATAGACTTTATTACATGAAACAAATCTTGATTTTTTTGAGGTAAGTCTGGTATGTGGTAATTTTAAACATAACCGAATTTGATTTCTTGGTATTTTAACTCGTGATTTCTTACTTCTAACTCAGTAGGAGTAATCTATAATTTTTCTTCTCTTACTCTGTCCTCTAGTTTGGGAACCAAACTAATACTAACATCATACAGTAAGTTGGATAGCATTCTTTCTTTTTCTTTACTAGAAACATTTGTTAAAGGCAAGTATTGCATGGAGCACAGGGTGTTACATGTAAACAATGAATCTTGGAACACTACATCAAAAACTAATGACATACTGTATGGTGACTAACATAACATAATAAAATAATAATAATTTAAAAAGTCATATTTAGTTTATTTGTTCCTTGATGGTTTGATAAAATTCATTCACAAAATAGTCTAGACCCAGAGTCTTTCTAGAAGAGATACATTGATTCAATCTATATGCCAGAAAGTTTATTTTGTAATACTAATTTATCTATCCAATATTTTATTTCATTCACTTCATTACTAGTTATTCACATTATTTCAATGATCATTCATTTCATATAAATTGCCACATTTACTGTAACAAAGTTATTCACAAAATCTCTATGTCTGGCACTAATCTTTTTGTTCCCCATATTTTTAGTTATAACTTTCTTCTTTTTCCCCTCATTAATCCTATCAGATATTTTTTCCATTTTAGTAGTTTTTTTTAAAGAGCTAGATTGATTTCATTGATCCTTTTTTTTCTAATATTTGCTCTTATCTTTATTACACTTTTGCTTCTATTTTCCTTGGGTTTTTTCTATTGTTCTTTATCTAACTTATTGAGTTACGTACCTGCTTCACTTGCTTGCAGACTTTTAAACTTAGTATTTTTAAATATAGACAATTAAATTACACACTCCCATCAAACGCTTCAATTTTACCCTCTATAGTTAGTGACTTTGCTCTTACTTAGTTTTAAATAATTTGTTACTTACATTATGTCTTTTTATTTATTCCATGAATTATTGAGTTGTCTTCTTTTTTAGTGTCTAGATACATGGCAGGCTTAAGAAATATCATTATTTCATTGATCTCTGATTTTCCTGCAATGTGTTTAGAAACAATAGTCTATTTGATACAACTTTTTTTGGTATTGGTTGAAACTTCCACTACAGACTATTTGACCAATGTTTGTAAAAAAGACATGGATAATCTTAAAGAATTTATATTCTGTGTTTTTCAGGATTTTATGCAAAGCTTGATCTTTAAAGTATGTTGTTCAAATTTCTTATATTCTTTTAAGTTTGAATCTTTTTTTTAACAGTTTCAAAATAAGGCTATTAAAATATCTCACTCTGATTATGGACTTGCTTTATAATTCTGTAAACTTCTGCTTTTACAGATTATAGTTACACTGTTAGTTGCATTAAGATTCATGATTTTTATATATTCCGATCGAGTGTTCCTTTTATTATAAATAACAACCTTCCAAATCCCTAAGGACAACTTTGACTTGGTATTTCCCTGATATTCATTTGGAAGGTCTGATATGTTCTTTATCATTCTTTCATTTTCAAATTTCTGCATCATTTTATTTTTAGATGTGTCTCTTACAAAGAACCTTTGATTTTCTGATTCCTCTGGTCATCAATTTGCCATTTTGTTGGACCAACAAAAACGTGTTTGTCCCCTTCATACAATTATCATTAAATCCATTTTAAAGGTAGGAAATTCACGTTCAGTGAGGGACTGACTTGCTACAGGTGAAAGATCTAGTAAGTATCATTTTCGTATGTCATGCCATGTCCTTTTGAAGACATTTGTTACAGACCTGTGTCCTCCCAAAATCTATATGATGAAACCCTAACCCCCAGTACTTCCGAACGTAGCCTTCTCTGGAATAGAGTTGTAACAGAAGCAGTTAGTTGAGATAAGGTTATCAAGGTGGGTCCTAATCCATTACGACTCATGTCGTCATAAAAAGAGGGAAAATGGACACAGGCAGGAACACAAGAATGCCATGTGAACGTAGGATGACACTTCTATAAACCAAGGGGCAGCAAAGAATGCCAGCTTCCCCCTGGGCTAGGAGAGAAGCGTGGGACAGACTCTCCCACCTAGCCCTCAAAAGAAAGCAACCCTGCTGATATCTTGATCTTGGACTTCTAGACTCCAGATCTATGAAACAAGTATTTTCTACTGTTTAAGCCTTTTAAATTGTGGTGCTGTGTTCCCGCAGCCCAAGCCAACTACTATAGCATCTTTATTATAACTGGAGAGCTTTCTGCTATCTTCTCCAAAATATGCACATACAGAAGTATCATCTTACAGACATACCATGGGGGATGTCTGTCTAAGACATGACATTGGGAAAAAAAACCTCACCATCCGCTTGGAAGATTCTCCAGGCAGCGGAGTGTATAAAAGGATAGGACCCTGGGCTGGGTCAGGAAACTTGAGGTTGGGCGTTAATGTAGACAAAAAGATTTTCTGTTGGCTCCTGGTATAATTTACACATCGAGAAGGCTACCACAAGTCTGACTTGACTGAACTTCACATTTTCAAAATATTTTGCCAACAAATCTGCCTTTGTGATGACATAATCAATTTGATTGCCCAACGTTTATTAATCAAAGACATATATAACAGGATATGCAATAAAATCACTTCTCCAAATTCCGATGATGTCACCAGCAGCCAACCAGAGCTGGAGGGGCATTCTTGTGGATTCAGCCTAAAGCCCCTGCACAGCTGGACCAGATGAGTGGGGCCCTGGCAGGGCAGCCCAACATCTGCCTGAAACACACCGTGTGGCCTCGTGAGGCGAGCCTGTCCATAGGGAGGCTCTCCCATCTGGCCTGAGTATCAAGCATTCCCTGAAAACAGCGGGTGAGAATGGAATCCTATCCTCTCCCTGCTCCAGCCTGGATGCGCATTCCCACGGAGGGACCCAGGAGAGGGGGAGACTGGACAGGGACAGGGCAGGTTCGGAGAAGCCAGTGGTGGTCTTGCCCACATGGAAGCATGAAATTCAAGTCCCCAGCAAGGAACCGTGGAGAAGAGAGCCCAGGTGGGCCTGGATTACTGCTGAGTGTGCAGTGACCTTCCACATGGAGCCCTGGGCCACTCCATGATCTCTGCACATCAGCAGGTCTGGGTACCAGGCCATCTCCGGCTGGTGAGCATTTTGTCCCTCAGCGCGTTGCTTAACTTCTCTGGATCTCAGTTCTTTTGTTTTCCTGTTTTCCCTCTGTTAAACAGAGATGGTAAGCCCCATGCTTCCTACCTCATCAGAGTATATGGGGAAAGTTTGTTTCATACTCCGTAGTTCAGCAAACATGTTCCAAGTGTTCCTGGTTGTCCTTTGTTCAATCAGCAAAAACAGACTGAGGGCTTACTACATGCCAGAAAGCAAATCCGGGGCCAGATGCCAGGGGAGAGCAAAACCCAATGTGTGTTATCATTGGAACGTGTGCAAAGGGCAAAGGGACCCGTCAGGAGGCAGAATGCCTCTTTCAACTTCTAGGTCATGCTATTTAGGGGAAGCCTCACCAAGGCTGGTGCGTTGGCTTGGTGTGGGGTTTGGGGAGCAGAACAAGTTGTCTGGGAGGTACGTTGGCACTTCAGGCTGGGAGGCTCCATGTGCAAAGGATGGAGGCCTGAGGAAACACAGCAGGTCCTGGCGAGGGCAGAGTCCTGGGGCTAGCCAGAGAGTCAGGGCTAGCTGGAGAATTATTCTCTCCCTCAAAGAGTTCACAATCTAAATAGGAGACGGGGAGAAAAGGGCAAGAAAGCAATATGCTCGGGAAACCTCTTATCTGGAAATGAAAATAAAAAATAATTCTCCGGTGCCACATGAGAAATGGTATACCGAGTCTCTGGGTGGAAAGATTGCTCGGGGCCTGAGTCGGAGTAGGGGTGTTCCAGATCCGGATTCCAGAGTGGCTGAAGACTCTGGAAACAGCGAGATCGGGGTCTGCGAAGTAGGAGAAAGAGGGAAGCCTGGACAGGTCCGCGAGGTCAGGAAGGAGTCCAGCCTGGTCAGGCAACGGGGAGTTGAGCCATCAGGTAAGTGATGGACCGGCTAGGGGCTCGAATGTTGAGGGAAAGAGGTGTCAGAAATCCACAGAGGTAGGACTGTGCTCTCCCACTCAGCACGGTGCCTCCAAAAAGCACAGCGGTCATGGGCATAGAACCACTGGTCCTGAGAAGACTGACCTAGTAGAGAGCTTCAGATCTGGCTTTGAACCTGGCGCCATCGCTCACTAGCTCAAGGACACTAAGAAAGCAGTCGCCTCTCATCCAGTTTTCCTCAACGGTACAATGGCCATAATATTAATACCTCGCTCCTGGGCTGGCGGCCAGGCCTTGGGAGCTCCCACCACAGGGCCCCTAGGTCAACGCCCTGAGGGAGAGGCGGCCAAGGAGCAGCTTCAAGGCCTGCTGTGAGCAGGAAGGGATGTCTCCTGCAGGGGCTGGCCAGTGCCTTACCTCAAGCCTCTGCCAAAAGCATCTTGCACAGGGACAAAGAGACAGGGCCCTGCCCCTCGAGGCCGTCCCTGCTAGGTGAGGACGGCTGCGGCCATTCACCTGCGCTCTGGGGAGCACAAAATAGAACAAAGACAATGAAAACAAAACAAGACAGAAAATCAATTTTAAAGATAATAAACGTCCATCATCATTTTTGTCAATTGTCCTCGGAGGTGCTAGCATTAAAACTAGGATATTTCTAGAGAGATGGAGAGAATTAAAAAAAAAAAAAAAAACCTGCTTGCATTTTCTGCTCGACAAGAGTTTTATGAATTCTTTTTCTCTCCCTCTCACTTTTGCAGCCACTGGTGCCCGAGGTCCCCACAATGTCTCTCTCCTCGTCTCCTCGATTTCTCCTTCTGTCTATACTGCTCTCCTTGGTTTCCCTTGTTCTACATTTATCCGGAAAACGAGAGTGCAGAGTACACAGCCTGGTTCTCTCCCAGATCTCTGGATGGGTGGGCAACTGGATGTTTTTAATCCAAAATGTATTGACTTTTGAGCTACAAAATCCTGATTTTCTGGGCAGGTGCCTCCCTCTAGGGAAGCCCCTGCAGAATGAATCTCTGTCCAGTGATGACTGGGGTTTTCCGCCGCGACCTTCCTGGGAGCCCCAGGCACTGGAAGGGCACACTGATCTCAAGGAGAAGGACAGACTAAGGGAAGGACTCTCTGACATCCCACTTCGGCGATGCTGAAATATCACCCCTGTGCATAGGATTCCAGGGCTAGCCCTTTCTATCATCCCACGGTCTCATTCCTGCACCAGTAGCATTGGCCCCATTTGACAGATGAAGAAAGTAAGACTGTTTGTACCAGGAGACAGGAAAAGGGCTTTCAGTCTGAGTAGACGGAGCTCCGTCCAGGTTGGCCGGAGGCTCCCTTGCAGGGTTTTGCCGTGGAACATCACGAGCCGCTCACAATTCAGGGAAACCCCTCTTCCTCCCAAGGGGTGGGACGCCTTGGCAGGGAGGCGGCCAACTGCTCAGTTGGTCGAGGAGATAATGATGCTTAGAGCTGTTTATCAACCATCTTTGAATGGCAGGCTTAGAATTCCTAATTAACCAGCACCCGTGGTCTGGTAACTAAGAATCCAGCCGCATCAAATCACTAACATTTTTGCATGAGTCTATCTCTCCCTAAAACCTGTGCTCAGCGCCTGATAAATAGAAGTTTCTGACGACAGTAATGAATGGGAGGGGAGGAAGGGGAAGGCTTTGTGGCCTGCCCCAGATCCCTGGAGCTCCCAAGAATTAAAGCTGATTTTTCTGCCAAAAAGAGGCCTGTGTGGACAACGTGCCATGAGGAAAGGGCCAGGGATGCTCAGCTGTTGTGAATTTAGCCAGGAACGCAAAGGCCAAAGTCCTGGGCCACCTGGCACCCAGCTGTTCATAGCGTCATGGCCCCAGAATCCTGCTCTGGTGGGGCCCGCGGGAACGAGTTTGTGTAGCCCTTCATGTCCATGCTGTGCTGGGGTCACCCTGCTCCTTAGCCACAGACACAGGATGGAGCCCCAGGTCACCCTTGATGGGCCCGTGTCTCAAGTCCTATCCCTGCCCCCCTCCGCTCAAGTCACAGAGCACAATATGAATACTGTCCTTTTCATACAGGCCACTATCCTTGCTAGCTCTGTTCCTCTTCCTCCCCTTCTCCTCCAGGAGAATCCCAAATCACTGGGAAGTTAGTCCCCATCCTCCGTGAAGCCTGCCTGGATTCATCACCTCCACCGTGACACTTTCCACACGGCACTGACGTCCGTGTCTGTGTCTGAGCGGCACACTCAAACCCCAAGCTTCTCAAAGTCACCTCTGGGGTCCTGTCTACTGCTGTTGCTCCAGAACCCAAGACAGAGCCTGGCACAGGAAGAGAATCCGTGCACAGATCAGTTCTCATGCATGGGAGAACGGATAATACGCACATTAATAAAGGAGTCTTTTCTTTTTTAGTAAGAGTTTTTCACTCTCTAAGGACAGGGATGCTGGTCTGGTCATAAATAATTTACCGGGTTAGTAGGGCTTGCTCCTAAAATGAAGCAAGGAGGTAAGAGGTGTCCGGCGTACTCCTCATATGCTTAGGACAAACCCCGCAGTGACAAGGACGGCTCAGGACCAGCATGCGAGGTGGCACGCCCCGTCTGATGGCCGTTTTTCTCTGAGCACTCAGCTAGCCCAGCGAGCGTCCCCTGTCCGCGGCTGGCCAGGCAGCTCGGACTCAGGCCTGAGAATGAGTATTTACCACTCCCACAGGAGCTCAGCCTCCACGAGTTTCCTCCCCATCAACCAAGGTTTGCTGCCGTGTCTGTTTCCACCGAAACAGAAAAGGAGACTCCTGTGACGAAGGGGACCCAGGCCTGGCTGGACCGGAAGGCTTTCAAGCCGCAGGGGAAATGCCCCTTGCATTTGCTCAGATCCAGAGACACAGAAGTTCAGAATCAAACGTGGAGTGTTTTTTAAGCCACGTCATTTCACACTAACGGGACCGGGACACACTCAGGTCACCCCAGTCTCAGCTTCCACGGCTAAGAAACAGGGTGACCTTGTCCCCTGTGCCGGGCACGAGAGGCGGGTCAAGCCGGGAAAGTGCCGGATGCTGTGTCTGGAGCCTCCTAGGGCTCAGTCCGCACCCTCTGCTCTCTGCAGGCTGGGCTACCGGAGTCAGAGAAGGCGCAAGGAGCCACTCTCTCGGCCACACATCCCTTCCGTACTCTGTCCTGGGCATGTGGCTGGCTCTACCACCTACCTTGGCTCTCAGCTGCCATTAGAGGTTTTTCCTTGAAGATTCATACAGAAGATGATAAAACATCAATCTCCATCAGCCGAGAGCACCCACACCCACGCGCCCGGCTGTGGCCGGGGTGCCTGCCGCGGCCCCCCGCAGTCTGCGAGGCTGATTAGTAATGAAGTCCCACCGCTCACCCGGAATTCCTGGGGCTCCCAAGCTCTGCGAGGACATGAGCGTCCCTCTTTGGCCATGTCCGCATCTCTGGTGCTCACGACGGCCCCGTGCGCGGTGCCTGGAGCCCAGTGTCATCCAGTCCATTTTGTTGAAGCAGCAAGGGGGGGACGCTGGAGGGAGAACGGGAGGCAGGAAGGGAAGTTCCTCCATGTGGCATCTCAGGCCATGCTTTGCCTTAGAATGCTCTTGTCTGCTGGCCGACTCCTGCTCACGCTGCCAGAGATGGCCTGGGCTCCCACGCGTCCTTGGGAAGCAGCGCACTGGTGACCGCATCCATGCACCCCTGCCTCCTGCTACCTCTGGCACCACAAGGACCCCTGGGGACAGCGGTCAAGTTTGCTGCAGCCCCCCTCACCCCTGCCGTACCCCTGCCTCTACCACGGCGGTCTACTCCTCCTAGGGCGTCTGCACGCTGGGCATCAGTCACCCGTCACTGGCGGCTTTGGCCTGGTTCGTGATCTGCAGTTCACGCTCACCAGCACCCCACGTGGGCCTTCTCACCAGCTGGGGGTGGGGGTGGATGCACCCCAGGTATGCACACTCTCGGCTTCATGGGGGAAACTTTAAAGGTTGTGAGCTTTTGCAACCTTGGCGTGCTTGGCTCCCGGTGGTCAAAACAGGATTTGAACTCAGGCACAGAAAGCAATTCCCAAGCCCCCGCAGAAATACTGGATTTGGAACTCACGCATTTGATGGACAAACAGAAGACATGTAAGCTTATTGATAAGAGTAAGTCCAAGGACCCACTTCCCACAGAATGAAGGCCTCATTACATGGCACTCATTCCAAAACATGCTTTCTCAGGGAAGTCATTCACTTATTTGGCCAGCATTTCTGAGGGCTCGGGCTGTGTTCTAGTGCAAGGGGCCCTTTGACAGGCAAGATGGAGAAAGTCCTTGCTTTCACAGAGAGTGATGGGGATGAGCAATCAGCAAAGTCAAATCATTGCATCTGAAGCCAGGGAGTAAAGAATGAGGTGAAGGAACGTTGACTGGTTTTAGGGCAGAGAAAGGTTCCCGAGCTTCTGCTTAGGCAGGCCCAGTTCACCAGGTCTCTAAGGAGCTAACCCTGGACCCTGAGATAAGTAAGGCTGTGAGCCACAGGCCCGTGGGTCAGGCACTCCAGGCAGGGGCCAGAGCGTGTGCAAAGGCCCAGCGGCAGGACTGTGCTTGTCATGTGTTAAAAACAAGGGTCCGTAACAGGGGCTGGTAGAAAGCATTTTGGTTTTTATCAGGGAGCAAGAGGAGGGACTTGAACATCAGGGCCTTGGAAACAATTGCAGTGAGTGCTTTGCCTCGACTCTGAGGTCAGGAGCATCACAAGCGAGGAATGATACAGTTTATCTTACGTTCTGAAGGTGTTGCTCAGTTGGGATAGAAAGGACTCAGAAAGCAGCCAGGACTGAGTCTGAAATCCCAGCCACACCACTGTGTCATTGCATCCAAGGGGAGCTCTTCCCAGGCTGCGGTGAGGATTTAGTACCCATGCAGTACTCAGGTAACCTTCTGGGAGCATGGCGGAACCCAACGAATGCTCGTTTCCTTCCCAGTGTATTTTCCCAAACCCAAGATTCCCTGTGTCCAAGCAGCTTACTGTAAGTTTCTGACACACATGTGTCTGAAGCACTACGAAAAAGTAGCCCCTGTTTCTGAGACGACCGTCTTCCCCTGTGGGTGCTATTCAAACCCCAATAGCGAGGGTGCCATACAGGAGTACTCTCTCTGTGCCCGACACACAGCCAACGATAGGGGTCACTTAGGCCCATGTCCCTGCCCGTCCTTCTTTGTCCAGGCACACTGACCCACCGCGTGAGCTTTACTTTGTGGGACACAGTTCACATGGCCCATGGCCTTACTCAAAAATCAGCAGCAGTAATAATAATAATCATGATGATGATGATAACAACCTGGATACTCACGGAGGCTCGCCCTGTGTAATTTCCATGTGAAGCCAGCACAGGTTGTCTCTTCTTGCTGCCGCTTCTCAGAATCAAAGTTTCAGACCACGGGGACCTTGAAATGCTGGAGCAGGTGCACTCACTCACCATCAAGGTGGTGATGCCCGCCCCTCCCGCTGCATCTGACCTCCTTTCGAAATTGCCTTTGCAAGTCTAATGCACTTAATTGAGGCAGTGGAGAGGGGTGTTTTAAAAGATTCTAGAAGAAGGTGGGGCATTTGTCCGATCCGTGCAACTTTCAGGGGCCCTCCAGTGTCCTTGGAGGCGAGCCAGGCCTGTGGCCGTGGCATCCACATCTGTTTATCCTCTGAGTCAAACGCCTTTTGTCTAAACCGTTGACTTTGGAGCACACACGTGTTGACCACCCCGGACCATTCTCAAACGTGAGACAAAAGAAGCTCATTACATTTTTTCAAAGAGCAAAGTCAGAGGGTTGTTTTTTGTTTTTTGGGTTTTTTGCCCTCCTCCCCCGCCCCCGGTCTGAGATGCCCATCGGAGGCAGTTGCTAGTAAGACCAGCCTAATTCAGCAGAGGCGTCCGGCTGGAGCTGCACAAAAGCTCAGACTGCCCTTTTGAGGGTGTTATCAATAGTTCATTCTAGCGCTGTTCACCCCGTGCATGACGGGCCTTCGACTCGCCAGCTTGGCAGGCGACTTGGGGGTCTGCTCGAGGGCCTTCCACAAACCATCACCATAGCTACGGCACAGTGAGTGCCCGCTATGTGTCAGGTGCTGTCTCTGACTTTTGTCCAAATCCAGAAATACTCCGGGGAGGGATGTTAGCCCTCTGAGGAAACTGAGGCTCCAGGGACACACGGAAGGTGCCTAGAATTCGCAGCTAGCACGTGTGCACGCCGAGACCGGAGCCCAGACGCCTGGGGACTCACCCCTTGCGTCGCGCTGCCGCTCACAAAACACACAGGCTGTGTCCTCCTCCTTCCCAGCACTGTGCCGACCGCGGGGACATCAGAGATCCAGCAGACGCGCCAGAGCCCTTGGAGACTCGGGCTGAGTTTGAGTTCCCGCGGAAGCGCAACATGAGACAGGGTTAGGGAGCGGGCAGTTCATTTTTGTTATGTTCTTTATTTCTGGCAAAAAAAAAAAAAAAAAAGTGAGAGAATACAGAGAGAGAGGCAGTAAAACTAAGTCACCTTGAAAAAAATTGGTATTATGGTTGTGACCATACAGCTATAAACAAATCCGGGCTTAACCCCACCGGGGACTCTGGGAGACAATACACAACATGCCCAGAAATTACCCACTTCCAAACCAGGGGCGAGGGATCGGGGGTATTTATCCTTCATCTCGCCATCCACTGTTGGCCGAGGGTTGCTTCAAGGGCATCAACTATCAAGCGTGTTCAGCTTCTCCCCGTGTGAGCAGAGTGTGCCCCTCCTGCCAGGAGGGAGGGCTGTCGGGCAGACGTCAGCAGCAGATGGCCACGGGAAGGCACAGGCCTGGCATGTTTTGAACATCTCTGTGCCAGGCATGGGGCATCTATCTCCTGACCTCATACAGAGAGAGAGGCAATGCATAATTATGATAAGGAGGACAGATATCTGGAGTCCACATTTATAATCTATATGATCTTAAACAAATCACTAAAGATTTCTAACGTGTGCAGTAAGAGAGAATAGTTACCATGCCCACCACGTAGAATGAAACAGATGAGGTGTGTAAAGCAGTCAGCCTAGAATCTAGTGAGTTCCCAAAGCTAACTGATGTATAAGTCAGCCATAATATCCTCCGCTCATCGAATGCCCATACTGACCTGTGATGGAACCAAAGTTTCCCGCGGGTCAGGCAGGAGCCTGGTGTCCTCCAGGCTTCAGACAGCAGAAGAGGACACCAGCTCATGGAGGGAAGAGGCAGCTTGTAAGGACCCATGTCATGATGAAAATCAGGACACGAGCTCTCCGTCCTCCCTTTGGGTGCCTTGGTCCCACTCCGGGGGGCACGCGGCTCAAGGTAGAGCTCCTTACCCCTCTGCCTCAGAAACATGAATACTGGAAATGGTGAACTCTGCAGCGGCGTTTCTTTCCAGATTTATAATATATCCATTCCCCCAAGTGCTTGACGCGGATGTGTCGGAGATTTGAAGGTGCTCTCTAAAGCTCAGTATTTCTGTGATTAATGTTTTATTGGATGATGGGCAACAGAAATGCTATCCAGGCTCAAAAGAAATAATTCAAATAGGGGACATTGTCTGTTGCATAAAACCTCCATTTAAAGGTTTTTCTTTTCTTTTCCTTTTTTTTTTTTTTAAGTGACTTTGGAAAGAAGTTTCAACCTGAGGAGAAGGATCAAAAGTAAAATTGATAGCTTCAGGGTGAGATTTTTTCCCTCCGGTAATTTAACCGTCCTGATGGAGATAATGATGTCCACCTGTCAAGGCGAGCGGGCAGGAGAGCTGCAGAGAAAGATAGCAGGAACCTTCCAGAGCCTGCACCAGTCTGAGAGCCCCGTGAACGCACTGGGAGGAAAGAGCAATTTCCCCACCCTCCTGGCCTGGCGCTGCCCTCTTTCTCCAAACTGGAGGAAGGGTTTGAAGGGCACTGCCATCCCCAGGAGGCTGATGAGGACAAGTGCCTCGTGGTTGGGCACGACTTATCAGTGAGCATTTCCTCCTGTGTGCCCTACTGGGCAAGGCACCCTACCTAAATTAGCTAACAGAGCTTTCCAGCAGCCCTGTGAGGGTTGGAGTCAGCCTTCCTAATTTACAGGTGGCGAAACAGAGGGCCCGAGAACTCAGCACTAGGCAGAGGCTTGGCCAGTTTGAGCTCCTACCAACCATATCATACTGCCCACGTTCCCTGTGACCCCAAGTACAGTGCTTGGGGTCGAGCGTGCAGCTCGTTTCAGAGTGAGGTGGTCAAGAACCAGAGAGGGGTGTTAGCTTGTCCAAAGTCACATAGGAGGTGCACGGCACAGCGGGGCCCTCAACCACAGTGGTCTGACTGTAGGCTACGTCTCAGCTGGTGGGGGTTTGAAGGACCTTTAGCTGGTTGGTCTTCCTTAATGGTTCATCTTAGTTATTGAATCAGGTACCTCAATAGTTTCTGTTATAATTAGCTTATGCTTTGTGCTACTGTATCAATAAAGAGTAGTTAAAGCATCCTTGAAATTTGTGTTGATTTTGTCCTTTTCTCCTGAAATAAAAGAATATATAAACGAATGAGTATGTGTGTCTAAACTCATACATAAGCATTACTACAGGCATGTTTCATGTGTATATGTATGCTGCATATGCATTAATCAATAAACACAGCGATCACATGCAAACACACATCTCTCTTTGTATTGCTTAGAATTATTAACACTCATTGAATGTGCTGATCTCTGACACTACTCCCCCTGAACATAAGGGGGGCCTCATAATAGGCAGGTTTGATTTTGTTGCAAAGCAAGACCGGTATGAAGGTCAAAGATTTGCCCTTGTGACTCACAATGTAGAGCTCATCCTTGGAACCACAATTCATCTTCTTAGTCCACAGCATTTTCATACTATAATCTATCTTTCTTGATAAGCCATCATATACACCTCTCATCAAGCCTTAGGGTCAGCTAGAGCTACCTGCTTCTCTTGGAAAGGCCACCAGGGTCCCCAAAGTGTACATTACACATGCCATAGGATACAAGTTTTATATCTATCCATCCCAAAGTCAGTGTGCAAAAGTCTGTTTGGCCATTTTTGTTTGATATAATGACAGAGAGGAAAAAAACCATTAAATTTATTTTATGGTTTTATGTATACCTCAATTTATTCTGCAAAGTATCAAAGGTGGTGTAAGTAATATGTAGATCTAGATGGCCAATATATCATCTCCATTCCAGAGGGCTTCATATTTCACTCAGTTTGAAACTGAACATGATCAGGTCATTATGTAAATAACAAAATGTGGTGTGTAATTTTTTTAAAGAATATCTGATAAATTATCCGTGATCATTTTGGTATTGATTAAGTTAATATAATAAGCACTTACCTTACTATGAACCCCTTATGTTAATAATTTGTCTGCAAATATAAGCCAGGGTCTGTAAAAGGTTAGACCTGGAAGAATGCGTGTGAGTACATGCTGATCTCAGCTTACTTCTCAACATACAAGAGACTGAGAAGAAGCTACCCAGCCTCAGAGCCCCTATTCTTTCCTTTCCTTCTCTCCTCCTTCCTTCTTTCCTTCCTTCCTTCCTTCCTTCCTTCCTTCCTTCCTTCCTTCCTTCCATTTTTTTAGATAGAGAGAGAATGAGAGAAAGCACAAGTAGGAGAGGCAGATGGAGAAAGGGAATCTCCAGCAGACTCCATGCTGAGCACGGAGCCCAACATGGGTCTTGATCCCACGACCCCGAGATCATGACCTGAGCTGAAACCGAGAGTCGACTCTTAACCGATCGAGCCACTCAGGTGGCCCCTTTTCTAAACAAGAAGTCCACGGCCTACCATTCTTACCAACTCAATGCAATTGTCTTTGAAACCCAAGCTACTATCATAATGACCTTGCACCAAGTCATAAATAAGTCTGATTATAGTTTCTAGTCATACCTCAGTCTCAGGTCTACCTCTTAGAGGCTATTCTCCTTTCTTTTTCTTAGAACTCTTGCTTCTAAGTAAATTTGAAACCCCTCACCTGTGTTTGAAGTGTGAGATTTCCTTCTCATTTTCCATGCACATGGCTAATTTGAATGGTTAACTTTTGTCTCTCAAAGCCATGATCTGAGTCAACGTTTGCTTTGTCTTGAGTCAAAGCCAGTAGCTTCAGTCATTCCCTCCAAATCATTTGATTCAGGGAAGTTTCACAGTGGAAGCAACATGAAGGTCATCACATCAAACTCTTGTTTTTAGGTAGTCTATTTGAAGACCAGGAAAAGGAACATGAATTAGCCAAGGTCACACAGCAGGTTCATAGCAGAGTTGGGGATTGATCCAAGCAGTCTGAGAGTAACGTAATCATTCACTCCACCATGATGCTTCACCCCGACTGCCTGTCTGTCCTGCTGTGGGTCCACCTTGCCTGGTGTGACTGTCCACACTTTCACCCTCCCCCGCAAACTTTATCCATTGTTCACTGTCACAAACACTGCTCAAATAGCCCAATGCCACCCAGTTTACTCTACATCTATGTCCAGATGGGCTGCCAAGTCAAATTGCACCTCAGAGGAGAGTCCGTACATAATGTCAGCAGGTCCTACCAGGATGAACTTGGGTAAAGCTCAGATGAGTGTAAATAATTACAAAGGGGAAAATAGATCCTAATGAATATTGTCTTCAAATATCTAAATTTGGGGTATACGTGAGGAGTTAAAATTGTATCCACAGAGGGCCATTCAAGTGGCTGCTCTCTTTATCAACTGCCTGAAGACCTTCTGTCCATGACGGTTTAGCCAAAAAATAAATGTGTTATCTTGTGAGGAAAAAAGTTGCCCAACCTAAGAACAAGGTGGTCCATCACAGCAACCATGCCAGATCTGGGTTTATGTCTTAGCTCTGACATACGAACACTGAAACTTTGTAATGTCACATGATGGTGAACATATCAAAGATGATTATGATGGTGATGATAGTGATGATGATAGTGATGATAATGACCCTCATGATGATGGTGATGACGATGATGACGATGGTGACAATGATGATGGTGATGATGAGAGTGACAATGATGAGAAAAACTGATGAGAAAAACAATGATGAGGAAGACAAGGTGCCAAAAACATAAATAACTCCTGTTTCTGTGAAAAATGTTGAGTAAGAGGTCCTTGCATTGGTTGGAAGTGGAGGAGTCAAGTGGCTTCTAAGATTCCCCACTTTGCTCTTGATTTCATGACTCTTAAGTTGTAGAATAGAAACAATAGAGTTTTAGACTCAGATCAACAACTGGTCATAGTCTCTAGGGGTGAACCACATGATTTTGATCAAATTATTTATGTTCTTTGAACCTTTTCTTTTTTTAACCCTGGAATGTGGTGATAAAATATCCATCATGCAGAGTGGTGGACAGAATTAATGTTGTTTAATTTTGTAAAGTACCTTGTCACAACTCCAGGTATCTAAGAGTCACCCTGTGGATATTAATCAACCTTTGATGAAAGATGGAAGGAAATGGAAGTGTTGACCTAGAGTACTGATGGCTAAAGAGCCAAAATGACTGGACTGATGTTTATTAGGGACTTGAGAACTGAGTTCAGTAGCCGTGCCACGTGCCTTTAGAAAACCAAATAACAGGGAGCATCTCTGTGTTGTCCTGATAAAATGCCAGGTAGGCTTACATCTGGGAATCAACTCCCTCATATGCCTGGACTGTGTTAGATGAAGTTGGCAATCAAGGGTAGGTCCCCGCCTCCCCCAGGACCCAAGGATACAGAGACAGGTCTGCATACTCGGTCCGCTTGTAGCCCCTGGCACTGAGTCCTGGCACTGGCGGTCACTGAGTATTCCGAGCAGACCGCCTCCTGCATGCCCAGGAGCATCTGCAGCTTCACGGATAGACCCCCATCCCCTGAAAGAGCAGTCAGCATGCCATCTGGGACGGCAGAAGATTCCCAACCACGCTGCTGCTCACTCTCACTTCGTTCTGGCAATCAGGAAGATACACAGGAACCAGTGGAGACAAGTAAGACTCTTAGTGGAGCTTCTCAGGTATAATGAGGACAGCCTCTGTGGACATAAAGTGAGAAGAAAGAGCAGAGATTAGAAAAGTCAGAGGACAAGGGCTTCTCTGATTTCTCTGGTCCCACGGCAGTAAGAACCCACTGGCGGCAGCTAAAGTCTGCTGTGCACCATGCCTTCTGATTATCACTCTGAATGTTGTCCCATTAGCTGTGGATGAACATAACTGGGGCCACAACAAACTTTCAGGGAGTCCCTCCTGAGTGTCCACCTGGCCATGTGCTTCACACACATGGACATCAATCCTCCAAACAAACTGGAAAGCTGAACCCTATCTCCCAGAAAGAACCACAGGTTCAACGACATGGGAGTATGTGTCTAGGGTCAGCTCAGTAGTGAAGGCCAAAGTCATCAGCCCTTCACTGCCTTACTCTCTTATCGTCCCCCTGTGCTTGTAGAAGTCAAATAAAAAAGGCGATGTCAACTGTCAGATCAGAAACACCGCTGGTCTTGTCTTCTGCAATATGAAGTGGGCTAACCCATTTTGTCAATGTGCACTGCATTGAAATTTGCCTGTCCAGGTGTTTGCTTCTCCCAGCAGACTTAGCTCTTTTGAGACAAGGGAAATAGATAACTTACGGTTATATCCCCACAACCCAGTGGGGGCCTGGCACATGGCTGAGTCTCAGGTATAGGCAACACAACATATAAAATGGTGGTTGCCCAAGGGATTAGGGATTAGCAGGGTCTTTAACTCCTAAACAAACTCTCCTTGCCTGGGCCAGTCTGTGCCTATAGGGCTGCCCCCTCATCGCATCCAACCAAGGTCACTAAACTATTAAATAAAGTCAACATTCACATTCTGTCCACTCTACTTCACCATGCTACCATGGCTGTAACACACTCCGTATAAACTGATGTGATCCCCAAAGCCCTCCAATGTGCACTGATTGTGTACTTTCTGTATGCCACTGCACAGTGGGCTCAGCTGTAGACAAGATGCCTTTACAGAGAACTAGGGCCCTAGTATCTTGGTATGGGAACACGGAGCCGACAGGTTCAACCAAGATGCTCTATCAGGGTGAATGCCAGCTACAGAAGGCCAGACATGAAGAGGTGACTCTGCACGGGGCTGGGAAAAGGGATCATGTCAACGAGGCCCTGAGACGGGATGGTACCCCATTACAAGCCTGTGTGACCCTTTGAGGATACTAGGAGACGTGGCATATTTGCAAGGTCTAGAGCATGGGAAAGAATCTAACGCCTCAAGGGATGTTTCTGGGAACACCTAGGAGCCGTGCAAGTCTTGATCTGGGTCGTGGACATAGCAGGGTTTGGTTTAACAACAGGAGGAATACGCATAAGCCCACTAGTCCACACACGGGCTGTCTGTCCCAGAGGGACATTCAGAGGATCTGCTGCTGGGGGTCACTGGGAGACACCCCAACAGAGAGGTACTCCGGAGCTGGGATTTGGTGAAGGGTCAGAGATAGGGGGCTTCCCAGTAGGGGTCACTGCGTGAACAAAGGCAAGGAGGTTTGCTCTGGGGAAATAAGCATCTCAGCAAACCCTGTCAGAACACCTGCAAACCATGTGTGCAGCTCCAGGAGATAGGGAGGGGTGACACACCAGCTTGTCCTGCCCTCCCCAGCCTCCCAGCTCTCCTGGGAGCAGGAACTCTGGGGTCCCAAGGGACAGGTTTGCGCTTTATGTCAGAGACGCCTTTGAGCCAGTGAGGTTTCTGAGGAAGAAGCCATCACATCATTCCATTCTCCGGGGCAAACAAATAAAAATAGCAATACCTTCTGAGCAAATGTACTAGGGAGAAGGGACACTGGGCGTCCACATTTGAAATGCCATCCGCTGCCCTCCTGGAGTGGTGCTGGTTGGACTGTGCTCACCTTCCCTCTGTGGGCACCAGACGGAGCCCCAGGATCTCAGAGCACCCCCCCCCCAAACTCCAGGGATCGGTTCTTCAGGAGAAGCTCATTTGGCCGGCTGTCATGAACATCCATGTAGAAGTAGGGGAGCTTGAAGAAGAACAACAATGAACATGGGGTATTTTATTGGGGACAGTGAAGTGTCAACCCAATGCTGGGCTGTCACCTGTCACTGATTTCCCTCTGTGTTTGGGGATGGATATTTAAACGAAGTAAGAGGAGCAGACTCTTAGCTCTCCAAGCTGGAAGGATGTGGGGGCCTATCGGGATGTCCAGGTGATAGCAGAGGACAGGGAGAGGGAGAGGGACTTATTGTCACCAAATGCCATTGGCTCTGTGTTTCTCCTTCCTCGCTCTCTCCAGGCCTTCCCAGTGTCCAAATCTGTGTCTCCCACCTCAAAGCCTATCCCTGAGCTCTGCACCTGCAGCTTACCCTCCTGTCTTCTAGTGGCTTCCTGGCTCTTCACACCCAGCAGCTCCAAACTGGAGGCTCTCACTTCCAGAGACTTCTGACCGCTGTGGTTTGTGTCTCTGCCAGGCGGCCCGAGATGGGAATCAGGCCACTCCTCCCTCTCCTAACCTTTGGAGCATCCTGAAGATTTTATCTCCTGGAGTTTTCCTGATTTGGCCTCTTCTCTGCCTCACTGCAATTACTATTCACCCTCAGGTCACCCTGCCCCTAGAGGACCCTGTCCCAGGTCATTGGCAAAACTTAGAATGTCCTTTCCAATCTTGTCTAGGTCTTCTGCGTGCCCCTTCTCGGTGCCTTTCAATTCCAGCAGCACCAAAAAGCTTGCATTTCCTGGCTTTAGGCTGTAATCTGATTTCCTACTTCCCACCTGCTGGATTCGTCCATGTCCCTGATGACTCACAGCAGGCTTGAGCATCTCCAGAAAGTCTTGGCTGATCCCTCCAGGCGGGGTTGGGTACCATTTTCCCCCATGGCTACAGCTACCTGGCCCCTTGCTCTACACTTCAGCGTTTGTGAAATCTTTGCTATGTATTACCTGTGTCTCTGTTGGCCCCCTGAATTGTGTCCTCCTTGGGTTCAGGCTTTCTTTTCTTCAGCACCAACTTCGGTTCACACAACTGTTGGTGCTCCCAAAGTATGTGTCCGATGAGCACACAATTCATTTCCTTTCTCCGGAGAACAGAGCGGAACTTGTACCTCTAGAGTAGCTCCCTGTCACAACCAGAGGGAAACTTCCCCCACCCCCTACTTCACAGACGTGGAAACTGAGGCCCAGGGTGTGAGGCAAACTCTGGTGCCACACATGGACTGGCCTGGGATCCTGACACTGGCCCAGGATGCCCGGCTAGCTACAAGTTTTCTCTGTCATTCTCTTCTCTGCCGATGCTGTCCCCCGGGCCAACCAAGATCAGCACTCATCACACCCCAGCCTACTCTGAGTCAGCTTCAGTTACCGGGGAATCCACCTCAGATGGAGGCAGGAATCGGCATTACCAGGCTTGAAATGGCAGTGTGAGAATATATCCCCAGCTCCCCGAGGCTCTGGCGGGCTGTGACTTCTTGAGGCCAAGACACTAATGAGAGTCTGGCTGAATTCCGAGCTCCCATTCTAGCACAATCTTGTCAAATTCCCTTTCTGTTCTGTGTGTAGACCCATCCTTGACGCGCGTGCTAGACCACAGGATACTGTAGGGCAACCCTGGGCATCTCTTCCTATCAGCATCCCTCTCCCTCGAGTCAAAAACCAGACAAATGGTAGGTGCTCAGGAGAGAGTGGTTGGAAGAATTCCGTCCTCTTGGCTTTGGGAACGGGGCAGGCTCGATCATCCCAGATTACGTGCCCTGCCTATGCACACGGTTCGGGGCTGTGCTTCACGTCCACAGCCTCCTTCAATTCTCAGTCCAGCCCAGGACGTAGTCGGTTAGAGTTCCCGTTCTAGCCGTGAGGAGGTGGGTGCTGTGCCAGCTGCCCAAGATCACCCCGCCATAAATTTTAGCCTAACTTCACTTGACCTTAAGGCCCGAAATCCTATCGGCATTAGTCCTTCAGGATGTGCTCATGTTGCCAACGATTTGTCATTTTCCAGGTGTGCACTGGAGAAATAGAACCCCATCAACTTCAATCCCATAGACTTATTTCCTCAATTAAATTTAAAAAAAAATAAAAAGAAGAAAGAAAGAAAGAAAGAAAGAAAGAAAGAAAGAAAGAAAGAAAGAAAGAAAGAAAGAAAGAGAGAGAGAGAGAGAGGGAGGGAGGGAGGGAGGGAGGGAGGGAGGGAGGGAGAGAGAGAGAGAGAGAGAGAGAGAGAGAGAGAAAGAAAGAAAGAAAGAAAGAAAGAAAGAAAGAAAGAAAGAAAGAAAGAAAGAAAAGAAAAGAAAAGAACATCTGGAAGGCAATAAAACCACTGTCATCCTCATCGAAGGTGGGGAGCAAGCCAGAAGCCAAGGGCTGGTGGCCCAACACACAATTACACTTAACACAAGTTTTTTTTGTTTATACTTTTTTTCTCTTTTCTTTCTTTCTTTTTTGGTTGTGGCTGCACTTTTGGCTTGTGCTGTCTAAAGAGAAAATAGTTAATTGGTTTATTTAGCCAACTATAGATGTATCCAGTATTATTCTTCATCGTGTGAATTAAATTAAATAGTTTATTTACCCCCATGCAATTCATTCAGTTCATTTAATTTAATTTCATAGTTATAACATGGGGAACAAACTAACTAGATTTCTCCCTTTGGGATGGAAATGGGCAAATATTTCAGTTCTGAATTAACAAGCAGCAAAGCTGATATTTATAATAAATCATCCATTGTTAGCCATCCTGATAATTATTCTGTGAATGGTCTAAAACAGACATGGGCAGGGAATAGACATATCATTGGCTTTTACCGCCGTTTAGATCTTTGTGTTAATGCACACGCAAAACTGGAAATCCGACGCACCTCTAGGGCAGATCACTTTGTTTCACGGGAAAGGACTGAGGACCTACTGTGTGCCTGGCCTGTGACAGAGGTTAGACATCACAGCAGCTCTGCCCAAAACATGTCTGCATCTTTCATCTCCCCCAAGATAACCCCAAACCCCTTATGCACAACCTGACCCCACTCACTTCTCTCCCTCAGCTCCTGGCTTTCCCTTCCTGTGCCCCACTCGCCACCACTCCCCCACCAAATTTGCTATACTGATTAGCAATGCTGAACTGTGTGAGGTTGTATGAACATGCTGAGAAGCTCTGGGACAGTGGGTCTGTGTTCCTTTTGCCCTTTCCCTGGTGAACCCTGATTTAGCATCTAAAATCCAGCTTGTCCCCATCTCCAGGTAGCTTGCCCAAAAATGTCACCAAGCATGGTGAGCCTCACATCCTAATGCAAGTGGCTTACTGCCCAC
>CM053609.1:116406924-116428750 GCA_028646535.1 Procyon lotor
CCCAAGTCAGGACTGTGCTCAGAGGACTAAGCATCTCTCCCTCCTCTGCCTTCCCGCCAGGCGTCCACTCTCTCCCACTTTTCTTTCTTTCTAGAGAATGAAGATTCTATGACCAAAGCAGTCACCTCCTTGCCACAGTCAAGACCACCAGACTATTTCGGTGAGTATTGCAGAGCCAAAATGTTTCAATACTTTTAGCAATACTGCAAGTCCTTTACCTATACCTGGTCTTCTCACCACTAGCATCTTTTTCTTCGTCCCTTGGTCCCTTTGAATTCTCTCTTTCTGAGATTAGCATTGACACACCTACTCTCTTTAGGTAAGGGCTTTGCATGGAGTCTTTTTCCGCCTGTTCTCAATCCTTGGAGTCATTTGTTCGCTCTCTCCCAGATAGCATTTCTTCCTATTTTCGTAGGTCCATTTTAGGTGAGTTAAACTTGTTTTATGCTGGAATTGTTCCAGTGTTGGACTTATTTCTGCCTTCTTATTTCATGTTTTCTACTTACGATACTTCTCCTTGCTTTCTTATTTTTTCCTTCCTCTCCTTCTGTTAGGTGATTGAAGTTCCTTTTAATCCTTTTGCTTCACATATACTAATTTGCAAATCATAATTTCCTTTATTTTTTAATGTCTCTCAAAAAATGCAATCTTCATATTTAGAGATCTTTTCTCTAAAAGACATAAACATCATTAATACCTCTGTTTTCCTAAGCAAGACAATCTGCACAGAGCATTTACTTCCTTCCAAAAACTCTCTACTCTGTGACATTGTTGTTGGAAATGTAGTTGCAGTTTGTTTTCACACATTTTAATATTTTAAAATAATAATTATTATGTCATGATTTATTTAGAATCCTCAAAATATTTGTTGATTGTATGGTTTGCTTTCGTCCCTTACATCCAACTCCGTTTATCTGGGTTCACGTTTCTTCTTGCTAACGTGCCTCCTTTTGGTTGGCAAACATTTTTGTAATGGCCCAGAGCCTAAACAGTTTAGGCTTTGTGGACCCCGTGGTCTCTGTCACGACTCAGCTCTGTCCTTGGGTCTTGAAAGCAGCCCTAGACACTATGTAGCAAACAGGTTTGATCGTGTTCCAATAAAACTTTATTTATGAGTACTGAAATTTGAATTTCATATCATTTTCATGTGTCAGAAAATTTTATTCTTCTTTTATTTCTTTTCAATCATTTAAAAGCATAAAATCCATTCTTGGCCAACAGACCCCGCAAACCTAGGTGGTGACCTGGATCCAGTCAACGAGCAGTAATATGCAGACCTCATTCTAGAATTTCCTGTTCCTTCAGGGGAAGGCTGCGGTCAACTTCCTGGTTTGTATGTGTCTTAAATTTCTTTATTTTACATTATCTTCCTTCTTAAAAACAACTTGGGAAGAATAAGAAATTCATGACAGAAATCTATTTTCTCTTCCAGTATATTGCTTAATTATCCTCTGGCTCCTAATACTGCTGATGAGAAATCTGATATCAACGTAATTTTTGTCCCATTGCAGGATTTTTTTTTACTTCCTCTAGTATATTGTGGGAATCTCCTTTGCATGTGTTTTGTTTGGAGGTTTTTTCCTAGATGACATCAGCCAGTTTTTAGAATGTCCATACAGCACATCTTCAAATATCCCTTAAACATGTCCTGAGGTCTTCTCTGTCCATGCTCTCTGAGAACCCCGTAGGTTGTGGTTTCTGGATGGGTCATCGTCTATGTCTCACCATTTCTAGATAGTTCTCTCTTTGCACTGCTATAGTCTTCGAGGGTTCCTATGTCAAGAATATCTTTGAGGGGCACCTGGGTGGCTCAGTGGGTTAAAGTCTCTGCCTTCGGCTCAGGTCGTGATCTCAGGGTCCTGGGATCAAGCCCCGCATCAGGCTCTCTGCTCAGCAGGGAGCCTGCTTCCCCCTCTTCTCTCTGCCTCCCTCTCTGCCTACTTGTGACCTCCCTCTGTCAAATAAATAAAATCTTAAAAAAAAAAAAAAGAATATCTTTGAAAGTACTTTCTTTTCTTTTTTTAACTTTTTATTCTAATCACCCAGTGCTCATCATGATAAGTACACTCCATAATCCCCATCATATAAAGCACTTTATTTTCAAAAGAATTTATTTTTATATGTGGAATTTATCATTGTTTTTTCTAACTCCTTGCTAATATTTCAAACTTTCCTTTCCCCTACAGCCATCTTTCCCTCTCTCCAGGCTATTTTCCCTCTTTTATTCATTTTTGGATATTAAAATATTGTAAATTTCTTCTTAGATTCCTTAGTGATCTTTTCTTTTCATCATGTGAATAGTCTTCTACTCTCTGCATTCTTGTTTGTCCTCCATGGACTTCATCTTCCTTCAGTGTTCTGTGAGTCTTGGTTATGAGGTCAGCATCACCCTGGGGGATTTCTCCTCTTTGGGTCCTAGGAAGTCCCAGGGTACATTCTCATGGCTCCTGATCACGGTTCTGCACATGTCTCAGTCTGGATCCTACCCCATAAGTTGGGCTTCACTGAAGAAGCCCAACTACCTTCACTACCCTTTGGTGACTCCAGGCCCTGCAGTGGGCAGAAGGCACCGCTCAAGTCCATGGACCAGGTCCTAAGCCACACCTCTGGGTAGACAGACACAGAGCAGTGCAGACTCTAGAAGTGAGGCTCAGGGAGCAGACTCGTAGCCTTACTGCAAATTCACAGTCTAAGAGCAGTCCTCAACCATCCCCAGAGTCCCAGATGCTGCTCTAGTCCTTCCTAGGACTCAATAGCCTTGGCCCAGCCTCATGCTCAGGGTTGGGTTTTAACTAGCATCCCTTTGGGTTTCAGGGACTCAGACCCTGTTAAGCACCACAGGTGCCTTTTTCTTAGGAAATATTGCCCCCCCCCCACTTTTTTTTTTAAAGATTTTATGTATTTATTTGACAGAGAGAGAGAGAGGGATCACAAGTAGGCAGAGAGGCAGGCAGAGAGTGGGGGGAAGCAGGCTCCCTGCTGAGCAGAGAGCCCAATGCAGGGGCTCGATCCCAGGACCCTGAGATCACGACTTGAGCCGAAGGCAGAGGTTTTAACCCACTGAGCTACCCTGGCACCCCAAATATCGCCTTTCTTGATATTTGAAGTCTCCATTCCCGTTTAAGAGCACCACTATGTGTTTAATATACCTTACTAATATTTTCTCCACCTTCTTGATGTGTTCAAAAAAGTGAAGGAAGGTTGCAGCATTTATTCTGTGAACCATCTTACACTGAATCTCTCATTGCCATATGAATACAATGGAGTAAACAAACCATAGCCTATCTTTCAAGGTCATTTTATTTATTTATTTAACATGTATAATTTTTTTTTATTAATTAGTCACCATACAGTACATCATTAGTTTTTGATGTAGTGTTCCATGATTTATTGTTTGTGTATAACATTCAGTGCTCATTAAAACACATGTCCTCCTTAATACCCACCCCTGGGCTACTCCATCCCCTTGCTTCCCTCCCCTCTGAAACCCGCAGTCTATTTCTTGGAGTCTATAGTCTCTCATGGTTCATCTCCCCGTCTGATTTCCCCCACTTCATTTATCCCTTCCTTCTCCTAATGTCCCCCATGCTATTCCTTATGTTCCACAAATAAGTGAAACCGTATGATAATTGACTTTCTCTTCTTGACTTATTTCACTTAGCATGATCTCCAGTTCCATCCATGTTGATGCAAAAGTTGGGTATTCATCCTTTCTGATAGCTGAGTAGTATTCCAATGTGTATATGGACCATTATCTTCTTTACCCATTCACCTGTTGAAGGGCATCTTGGCTCTTTCCACAGTTTGGCTATTGTGGACATTGTTGCTATGAACATTGGAGTGCATGTGCCCTTTCTTTTCACTACATCTGTATCTTTGGGGTAAATGCCCAGTAGTGCAATTGCTGGGTCATAGGGTAGCTCTGTTTTTAACTTTTTGAGGAACCTCCCTACTCTTTTCCAAAATGGCTATATCAACTCACATTCCCACCAACAGTGTAAGAGGATTCCCCTTTCTCCAGAACACATTTTGTTTCTTACCTTATTAATTGTTGTTATTCTAACCGGTGTGAGGTGGTGTCTCAGTGTGGTTCTGATTTGAATCTCCCTGATGGCTAAAGATGATGAACATTTTTTCATGTGTCTGTTAGCCATTTGTAGGCTTTCTTTAGAGAAGTGTCTGTTCATATTTTCTGCCCATTTTTTGACTTGATTTCATTTGTTTTTTGGGTGTTGAGTTTGAGAAGTTCTTTGTAGATTTATCTTAAAACCAAGCAAGGTAAACACTTTGGAAACCACAAAATGTCTAAAATGTAGCAAATAGTCATGATTCTTTTTTTGTTATATTGAAGCTAAATCCCACAGGTTCAATACCAATGAAGGGAATTAAGATTAAGTGGGAGAAGCATTGATTTCTGTAGAAACTGATGTAATGATAAGGGGGGCCCGGGGTGAAATACTTTGGGAAAGGGAGCAAATTATAGTAACCTCCTAGAGATTCCAAATGTCTGCCTGTGTATGACAGGCTGTGCAAAGTCCTCCTGTAGACTCTGACCCCATTTCATTTTGTCTCATATTCCAAAATCATTTATCATGAAAGCTTTTTACCTAGATTAACTAAGATGGGCAAGAATGCATGAACTGGGGCGCTCCTTGAGGAGTCTTGATTTTGTGAAAACACTGAATTACAAGCAAGAGTCTGAATAAGGTTTTACCAATATTAAGCACAGAGTAAGCAAGCAACCTAATCGTAAGCATCAACAGATCATAAGCAGTGATATATTGCAATCCAAAATAGGCCTACCTCATTTAACAATGTATCATAAATAAGGGCACCTGAATGGCTCTATCGGTTAAGTGTCCGACTCTTGATTTTGGCTCAGGTCATGATCTCAGGGCTGTGGGATTGAGCCCCGTATCGGGCTCTGTGCTTAGCAGGGAGTCTGCTTGAGATTCTCTTTCTCCCTTTCTTTCCGCTCCTTCCCCACTCTCTAAAATAAATTAATAAATAAATCTTATTAAAAAATGTGTCATAAATAACAATTTGTATCACACACCAGAATTACCTAAAGGAGCAATAAATTGAAAGTCTACTTTGGGGATGCTTAACAAGATTGCGGCCCTTTTAAGAAGAATGGGCTCATGTCATAGATATCAGTTTGAATGCTAATTTCAACCTCATGTAGCCTCAGTGTTACCTTCTACTTAATGGGAATGATCTCAACCACAAAGGTATGTCATAAACATGCAACACACCGGGAGTGCAAAATAAACACACATTTTCTTCTGCTGAAGCCACTGCACCCTGCCCAGCAGTGAAGAGGATATGAAACAGGAACCACATCCATCATCCAGCAAAGTTGTAACTGTTAGTGCTGAAAAGTTCTCTCGTTTTCTAGTCTTGCATTACATCTTAAATAGTAGCTGATAGATCATGGAACTTTATAGCTGGAAAAGGTCGGAGAAGTTATTTAATTAAACATCTCTGTGTTTAAATAAAGAGACTGAAGTTAGGAGTCAAGCCGTGACTTGTCCAAAGTTAGTGGCAGGTGGCAGTTAGAACCTTGTCTCGCTGGCTTCCTGCCCAGTGATCTTCCAGGATGCCGTGAAACAAAAGTTTATCCAAGTTCAGACAAGAAACCCAGTGCTTGAAAGAGGCAAAAATTTCAAAACTTATTTCTTTCAGCAGATCTTCAAACACAAAAGAAGGGGAAGAATCACATTCCACTTTCCTTTAAGTCACGTTCCTCCTTCCGATTTCTACAACTAAACTAGAGTGGGGTGGATTTCTAGTGGCCGGCAGACACAGTGAACTTCTGCTCTGTGTCGGCACTGCCACCATTTCACCATCTTCTTCTGGGAGAGCCTGAGCTTGGAGTTGCTCACGCTGGTCCCCAGGAGGGGCCCATGCTTGGGTTGTATTTTTGTCACCTGAAAGGCACTCATCAAAGCCAGCCATGTACGCACATGGGATGCCTCTGTGTATTTTTAGAAAGTTTTTAAGAGGGAGACAGCCAAAATATTTTTACGGCACAGCAGGCACTGTTTCATGTTGGAGTGTCGGAAAGAAAAAGAACAAGAAAAGAAAAGGAGGAGAACGAGCCAGGAGACTGGCTCACAGATTGCAACAGTGAATGACCTCCGTGGGCCTGGGGAGCAGTCAGCTGCGTCCCAATCTCCACGTCCGATGTCCTCATGCAGGTTTGCGGAACTACACAAGGAAGGCGTGTCCCACCATGTGCTTTGCACCACCTTGATGATAGGGTAGGACTCAATGGGAGAGGACACAAGAAGACAGCGGGTGAGAGCAGAGCAGTGCGCGAGGGCCGGTCAGGGGCAGAATCCCAAGGAATGAGGTCAAGGAGAAAATCCGAGAGCAAAACGAGCTCTGGGGTGTGGACGCCACCCCGTGAACAAAAGAGTTACGGAAGAATCTCATGCTTGGAAGAGCTCCCTGCAACTTGGAGTTTATTTATGCCCCTCCTAGCTGCTGGGTATAGGTCGGCACCACAGCTATCTGCCTTGCACAGGTGAGGAAACAGGGGGGTCAAGCAGGGGGTCATGTAGCTCATCAACAGTGGTGTTGGGGTTTGGGTCCAGATTTTCTCAGATCACCTCCAGGGTGCTTTTCTTACACTCAAAGGTGTTTTAAAGATTTTTGAGCAGGGTGGTGATATGATGTGCTGGGTTGGGTGGGGGTGGGGCCCATGGAGCTAGGTAAAAAGACAGTTACGTTACAAGGTGAAGAGTGGTCGAGAGCAAGGGTCAGCAAGCGGGGTCTGAAAAGGGCCGGATCATAAATAGTTTAGGCTTTACGGGTTTTGCTGCCTGTTCTTTGTTTTTACTCTTTGCTTGGTTGGTTTTTTTAAACATTTAAAAGTGTAAAAATATTCTTAGCTAAAAACAGGCTCAGGGCCAGATTTGGTCACTGGCTGCAGTTTGCTGACTCCTGGTCTAGAGTCCGGATGTAGAAAGCCACACCTTTCTAACCAATGCATGGAAGCCATAGCCAAAGGCCTATGGCCATTGGTGGGAGCCGGAGCCAAATCTCTACCAGCAGGACTGCACCTAACACAGCCAATGTCTGGGCTAGCACATAACAGAGGGGTCTGCCAGGCTGCTCGAGCAGGAGCAAAGCCACCTTTCACAGTCAGCCATGATGGTAAAGGGAGACATCCGACCAAGGCCCAAGTACCGCCTTAAGCAGACATGAAACAACACATCCTCACATTTCCATGGCCAGGTGCTGTGCTAGGTATTTACCTGCTCAGCCTTGCTTAATTTTCCACTCTATCCCCATGGGGTGATACTGGCTCTAATCACCTCTATTTCTGCTAATATAAGTAACAGTGACTTAGGAAACTCAACCATGGTGGTCATGATGATAGTCCCAGGCTTGACCCCACTATCCCAAGGCCATTTCCCAGCAGTGGACTTACTTTACTCTGCCTCAGTCATCTCACCTGCAACATAAAGATCATGATCATAAGGTGAGGGGAAGGGAAGGTATGATCATATCCTTAGACTAGGGTCTTAGAGTCCCTAAGAGTCTAGGGCCTAAGTCCCCAAGTCCCTAAGAGACTAGAGCCTAAGAGTCTCTGACAAGCAAGTGAGCAATGTCTTCAGGGATGGTGTGAATGTGGTTCCCACATCACGCAGCCAAGTAAGTGGCAGAGTCAAGATCTGAATCCAGAGAGCTCGCCAGTTGATTACAGGAAAGAACCTGACAATTCTAAGTCTCTAAATTTCCTTCTATGGAAAATGAAGTTAGGTGTCATGTCAATTTTGGGGAAAGTGTGAGACAAGATAAAAATCTGTTAGAGTTCTTTACCAAGGCAAGGAGCGCTACTGCCGAGTTCAACAATGACAATGATATGTATTTATAATGCAGAGGCAGGGGTGACATCGCTGTCAGAGCAGGGCTGGCCTTTAGGATGTCCCAGAATGACATGCACTTTGCAGAGGGGGCAGGGGAGAGCTACTAACAATTCCGGGAGGCCTCCCTGTGTCCAGACTTTCACACATTTCCCTTGCCCTCCAGGCCGGCACCCTACTTGTTTGCTGTTGTTGCTATTTTTCTACACAAGAGAAATTTGAATTCCAGAGAGGTGAAGAAATGTCTCCAGGGTCATGTAATCGGCAGAAGATGTCAGTTGACAACCCCTGATCTTTGGGCTACACCAAAGATCTAAGCAGCTCTTCAAAAGAACAGTAGAAGAGATGTCATGGATGGAAATATCCTTGAGAGGAAGAGAGATTTCATAGACAGACATTGGCCTAGTCCATTTGCCTCTTCCATCCCCATAACTTTGGATAACGGGGTTGTTATTGTCGCAAGGCTTATGCATGTGTCAGAAGGCCGCCTGAGCAGAGTAATCTATGTGGCAGACCCCGCGGGATAGGAAATAGGAAGTCTGCTCATGCTGACAGTTTGAGAAAACTCCCCATTTTTTTGTGAAATATGTGCTTGTCAAGTGATCATGAGACAGCTGGAAATCTGAGCCATGCCGTAAGAGCAGAGAACCTGAGGACGGAGAGGCTCCCTAGGGCATCTTGAGATGTGCCTCGTCTGCACACTGCCGCATCCAGCAGCCCTGTCTGCCTGCCTGAGTCAAGAGCGAAGATTCTTCTCCTATCCCGTGGGCAACAGTACTCCATCTCCACTGTGCTTATGAATCTCTGGTGAAGCCCCATAAGAATATAAATTTACAGAAACTACTTCCTGGAATTCTGATTCAGTGGAACCCCCCAAATTTCCATTTTTCACATGCTTGCTCTGCAGGCGATCCAAGCCATCCACAAGGAAGGACTGGCCCGGGGCATCACTGCATTCTGATTAAATGATCAACTTGCACCAAGAGCTCGCAAAGAAGAAACCCGGTTTGGTGCAGGAGTGTAGACCTAGGGTAGGCGGTGTCAAGGACACATCCCAGAGAAGGTCTTGTTTTAGCTGTGACCTGAGTCTGAGTGGGAGAATGGGGACCAGGTCAGAGGGAGTAGGAACAAGGTCATAGGGCATCCAGGGAGATCACAGAATAGTGGAGAAGTACAAGGAATATCGGCACGTCTAGCACAGAAAGGGAGAAAGACATGAGCTGGGAACATGGTGGAGGTGTAGGCAGGAGTCTGAGCAAACAGGATATTCTAAGCCATGTAAAGACGTTGGGTTGTATCCTAAAATCCAGGGGAGCTGTGGAACAATTTTAAGCTGGAGGATCACATGACCAGACTTGTATACTTAAAACTACTCCTGCGGTTCTGTGGGAGATGGTTGGGAGAAACACGGGGGTTCCAGGGAAGGGCTGTCTGCCGCGGCATCTGGGGGACAGATGAGAGTAGTTTTAAACAGGATGGAGGCTGTCGAAACAGAGGGCAGCAGACAAGAAAGGTACTTAGGAACTGAATCCGTAGGGCAAGGTGGATATTTGCACGCAGGAAAAGGAAGGCATCCAAGTCGACTCCCAGATCTTGACCAGTACATTGTGGGTGACACTTACCGGGATAAGGGGGGGGCTCCAAAGGCCAACCAGGTGTGAGCTCCGCAAGATCAGGACTTGTCTGACTCCCACTGCTGCAGAATCAGCCTCCTGCCTACGGCCTGCATACAGCTACAGAAGCTGGAAGGAATTGCCCAAACAGTGAAGAAAGATGAAGAAACGTGTCTGGGAAATGTTGAGTCTGAGCCACCTTAGTGGAAATGTCAATGAGGGCTCTCTCTAGATATGGATACGTGGAAGCCAGAGGAGAGGGTGGAACCCACTAGGACCACAGGCACATGTACATAGTAACTGAAACCAGAAAATTGAAGCTCATTAGGGAGTGCAGACTGAGAGAAAGGCATAGGGAGAGGGAAGGCAAAGAGAAGAGAGAGGAGAGGGACTAGGGAAGGAGGAAAAAGAGAGGAGAAGAGGGTAAAGAATCAAGGTAAAGAAACTCCAACACTTAAAATGTGGTCTGAGTTGGAGGAATAGGCTTGAGAGAGTCTTGTGCTGTGTGGTGGATGGGAACCGAGAGTGAACAAATGGAAGTTCAAGGTGACATTGGATCTTGGGGCCAAGAGAAACCCAATGATCAGAAATGGACTCCATATCTAGATACATTGCACAAAGGCTCCAGGCTTTGCATCTGGAGGAAGCTAATATTTATTTTGGAGCATAATTTACATTGTCCCTTAAATTAGCACCTTTGGAAGCGCTAAGAGTAATTCATAGAAGACCTATACTGTACAGTGAACCTTATATATATTGACCATAAAAATAAAACTGAATCGAGTGTTTTCCATTGGTAAGGCACCAAGCTAATTGCCCATAGTTCATCTCATTTAGTCCAAATAGCAGCCCTGATGGGGGGGAAGTATTATTACGTGAAATTCTCAGATAAGGATGTGAAGTGTCAGATCATGTTAGAGATGCCCAAGCTCACAGAGACGAGTGGTCAAGTAGGGTTTCGAACCTGGCTCTCAGCTTCCTCACTGTGATGCCTGTCTCTGGAAAGATTTAGGAGCAACAGAAAAACGTGAATTCCCAGTGAATACAGACTGGAGAGAAAAATTCAGCTACGCAAAGTCAAAAGTGTTCATTCCTTTGTGGCTGGATAAATGGGGTCTTTGAAAGCTAGTCCTTCTCCCCACACATTGAGCAGATCCCGGCCAGCCAGGACCCCACATGCTCACTCATGGCCTCTGTGGAGGGCAGCAAAATGCTGCATCGGCTACCTGAGTGCTTTCTCAGCCTGATTTATGGGTATGTTTGTTGTGCTAGGATCATAAATCTCCACCCCCTCAGGACATTTCAGTTCTAGTATTTATTGACCAAAGACAACTTGTGTTAAAAAATGTTTTGAGATTTTGCCAGATAATCACTGCAGAATATTTGAGAAAAGACACTATCCTCGGGTAAATGAAATCCACAAGTCGTTGCTTTGCTATTGGGGCAAATACCATCCCTCTCTACTCTTTCATTGACTTTTGTTTTGTTTTGTTTTCATTGAAGAGGCAGGCTCTTCGTGTGTGTCTCTTTACCAACTCACGGGTTCACCGAGGGGAGACTGGAAAGAGGGATTATCGAAAGACATTTCCCTCAGGGTCCAGAAGAGTTTGTACTCTTTTGAACAAGAACTTTTGGCTAAGTGCTTCTCAGAAACGTTCAGGTGGCAAAAACACCTGGAAGAGAGCTGTGGTGTGTAGATGCCATCGACATTAAAATCCAGAGATAGAAATGCAAGCTAAGTCTGACACGGATGTCGGATTCTAATATAGACAAGCTTAAGTCTTCCAAGAACATTTTTGGAGAAAAAGTCAAGAAAACTTCCAATAATCAGCTCTGTTTAGTGCAAGGCTATGTACGCCCTCATCCCTGGCTGTGTGAATTTGGAAAAGTGTGCCAGTGACCAATATGGATGGTGGTGATCCACCATATCCAGTCGGAAGAAGGATAATGTTCCCAGTTGGAACATAGTAAACCATTGTTTTAGAGAAGGAGCCCAAAGGTTCTAAAGGCTACTACAAGGCTCAACAAACCAGCGGATGAAGGGGAAGAGTCACCCAGGACTCCAGATAGCAAGTGTTTTCCTTAAAGGAAATGTCCACTCTTGGATCCTGGCAACTGTGGCTGTGTTGGGATGTGAATCCAAGCTTTGTCAGATCTTCAGGTCTTTCAGTAGAAACTGGAAGTTCTGATTTAATTGTGGCAAACTCAAGTTTTAAATGTTTATGGCTCCTTTATGGGGCATCTGCCTGGCTCAGTTGGTAGAACATGTGACTCTTGATCTTGGGGTTGTGAGTTGGAGCCCCACGTTGGGTGTAGAGATTACTTAAAAATAAAATCTTTAAAACAAATATATAAGTGATAAATGCTTATTGCTCATTAAAACAGAACAAAACAAATAACTGAGTGGCATCTGAGTGGCTCAGTCAATTAAGCACTTGACTTTTGATTTCGGCTCAGGTCGTGACCTCAGGATGGTGGGATCAAACCCCACATTGGGCTTTGCGATTGGCATGGGGTCTGCTTGTCCTTCGCCCTCTCCCCCCACTCATTCATATGTGCATGCGCATGCTCACTTTCTCTAAAATAAATAAATAAAATCTTTAAAAATAAATAAATAAATAAATAAATAAATTATAAAGTAAACATTTTTTTTTTTTTAATTGAAACCGTGTAGGGGCCAAACAAAACACACCTAAAGCCAGACATGACAAGGGTTGCTGGCTATGGCCATGGCCAAGGTTAGACTGGTCCTATAAGCCCAAAACAAGGAACAATTCAACAATGGCTGCTTCTTGGATTTCTATAATTGTGCAGACTTGGGTGTTCATTGTTGAGCCCAGAAATGTGAACCGTGCCCCAGCCTCCTGCCCCTGCCCCCTTGCTTGTTATTTCTCCCATTACCATTTGACTTCAGACCATTCCCCGAATGCTGCCCCTGCCTCTGGCCCCACTTAGGTATTGAGTTTGATATTTGCTTTCCTGGTGGAAGTAATAAGGACACTGCTATTAGTGGTCACCTGCCATGTGTGAATTGTTGCGTTCAGTCGTGTACCCCATGGTCTCATTTAGCCTTTGCTCTGAGGTAGATGCTATCACCCCCTGCATTCCACAAACTAGAGGCTCAGGATGCTGACACGCATGTCCAGGTAAGGGCAGACCCAGGATTCAAACCCAGCTTTGTCTCTCTTCAGAGCCCATGCTCGCGCCTGGCCACACAGCCTGTGGCCACACATAACTGTGCTGCTTGTGACCAGCTTCCGTGGCCCCTTCTTGGGCACCCCAAGTTCTCCTGAAGCTCACCCGGGCTGCGTGCATTTCTGCTCTCCAATCTCAATGCCTGACATCATTCTTAGCCTCTTGTTTTCTGCCCCAGCACTGACAGCTAGCATGAACCCTGCTCTCAACGGCACGAGGGTCCCCTCACCGCTGTGAGCTATGTCTCCACTTGGGGAGAGGGCAGAGTCCTTGAATTGCCTTGCAGACGGAGGCTGGCTCTCTGAGCTATTTTATGAGTTTTGTTGCAGCTGTCTTGGTCAATTCACCACCATCCACCCATCCAGCAGCCCCGAGAGTCACATTTACACAACATGGCGTCCCTCCCCTGTCTCCAATCTAATCAATTACCAAACCCTTGGGGTTTCTGCCCAAATATCTCTGAGATTCACCTGCTTCTCTCCATTGTTCCACCCTGCAGCCCAAACTCTATCCCTCTCATCTGGAATCTCAGAGTCTAGTCTTTGCTCAGCAGATCTTTCTTATTTAACTTTTTATTTATTTAATTCTTTATTTAAATTCAATTTAATTAACATATGCTATTCATTTCAGGGGTAGAATTTAGTGATTCATCAGTTGCATGCAATGCCCAGCGTTTATTAGTTCAAGTGCTCTCCTTAATGCCAGTCACCCAGTTATCCCAACCCCCTTTCCCACCTCCCTTCTAGCAACACTCAGTTTGTTCCATATAGTTACGAATCTCTTATGGTTTGCCTCCTTCTCTGTTTTTGCGTTGTTTTGTTTTTCTTTCCCTTGCCCTATGATCCTCTGCCTTGTTTCTTACATTCCACATATCAGTGAGTTCAGATGATAATTGTCTTTCTCTGATTGACTTATTTCACTCAGCATAACACCCTCTAGTTCCATCCACGTTGTTGCAAACGGCAAGGTTTCATTCTTTTTGATGGTGGAACAACATTCCTATGTGTGTGTGGTGTGTGTGTGTATACCACTTCTTCTTTATCCATTCATCTGTTGATGGACATTTGGGCTCTTTCCATAGCTTGGCAATTGTGGACATTGCTGCTATAAACATTCAGGAGCAAATGCCCCTTCGGATCACTACGATTTTATCCTTTGGATTAATACCTTGTAGTGCAATTGCTGGGTCATAGGGTAGATCTATTTTTAACTTTCTGAGGAACTTTTATACTGTTTTCCAGAATGGCTGCACAGGTTGCATTCCCACCAACAGTATAGAAGGGTTCCCCTTTCTCCGCATCCTCACCAACATCTGTTGTTTTCTGAGTTATTAACTTCAGCCATTCTGACTGGTGAGAGGTGGCATCTCTTTGTGGTTTTGATCTGTATTTCCCTGATGCCAAATGATGTTTAGCAAAGACATACAAATGACAAAAAAAATATGAAAAAATGCTCATCAAATCTTGACCGTTTTTGATGCATTTTTCTCCCTGAAGCCTGCGTGATCCTTGAAGTTTGGTCATGACACTCCTCTGGTTGAGGTATTTCAATGGTTCCCATCTGGCCTCTGGATAAAACTCTCAGCCTCCTGCTCTCCACAGGAGCTGATCCCTGCCTGCCTCTCCTTAGTCGTTTAGATGCCAGTTCAAAAGGCATTTCCTGCAACCCCACTCTCCAGCTCCCTCCTCTTACATACTATAAAAGTTCCTTGATTTGTTCTTTGCAGCATCTACTACCATTTTTATGAATTAACTAACAGTGTAACTGAGATAATGCTTGCCTCCCTGGTGAGAATGTAAGTTTCACAAGAAAGAGGATGGAGCTCTTACCCTTAGATCCTTAGTGACTACAGGGCATGTGCCTAGTTTAATCTCCACAGCTCTTCATGAAAAGAGGGGACAGAGAGAGTGGGAAGAAGGAGGGATTCCTTCCTCAGGTATGAGCAAGACATAAAGTCCCTTGATGGCCAAGTGAATTGTTTTGGCTGGAAACTCACGGACTCACCCAAGATCGATCTCACTCTTCTCGTTGAGACTTTAACAGTTTCATCACATCTGTAACTCCTTGTCCAGGGTCATCTTCCAGCCATACTCCAGTAACTTTTTGAGATTTGGAATCTTCATCTTTGGGAGTTAAGATCAGTTTCTTCATCTGGAGATTCTGTTTTATTTTATTTGCTAGCATCATCCAATCCACTCCCCCCTGAAGAGGAAGACAGAATTATCAGCTGCAATTCATCAACTCCCCCCAGGGCACATCCATCCATCCATCAGGGTGTTAGAAAGAAGCATCAGGCAGCTGAGTGATATCAACCCCCCCAATCTATGGATTGGTGCGTGCTCCTCATGGTCAGGCCTTCTTAAAACTGATAAATTAATTCAGATAATTTGCATAACAAGAGTTCGGTTTTACAGAAACATGAGGTCAAAGGCTTCTCCACCTTTATCCCAAATCCCGTTCCTGGGAACTCAGGGTTGCAATGATATATAAGCAATTGACTTGAGCATTGCAGAGGAGGGGCCCAGACACATTCTCAGTCTGCATGTTGGTGGTTCATTTGATAAAGAGCACCGTCCTCTCCCACTCTGTAGATGTCACAGCTCTGAGAAGTTTGTTCAGGGATAGAGCTTGGAAAGCGACAATTGCTTACTGCCAGGGGCTGGGAGTGCGGGGAGGGAGACCGGGCTGCTCATCACCCAGAAAGTGTGCACGCACTGGCTCTGCCATTACTGGGAGACGTGTGTAATTATCACACAGCTTGGGAGAGGTCTCTGACTGAAACCCACAAATAAAACTCTCCGGCTCCCAGTCAACCCAGCTCGATCCCTTTCCAGAGAAAACAATGCATCTGAGTAACCTTTTAACGCATCTCTTTCTCTCGCTGATACACTGGATAATTATTTATTTTGTGTCTAATTAGTTAATTAGGCTGGCATTGTGTTTTAAGTCGAAAATCCTGTTGTTTAGGTAGTAGAAAATGGCTTTTTGTTTGTTTGGGGTTTTTTTGCAGGGTAATGGGGACTTATTAATTGAGTGGCTGGCTCTGGGTGAAGCGGCTCAGGGACACAGTGTGGATTTTCTGGGAGTAAATTGACGCATTAGCAGCGGAAGTCTGTGTTAATAAGAGTGCTTGGGTGCAGGCTACGTCTTGGTGGACAGTTCTCCCTGTCATTTCATTTCCTCGGGTTTATACGGCAATTTACAGTTTGCAAAGCCCATTCACTTGAAATAACTCATTTAGCCTTAACGAAAGAGCTTTTGGAATGTGTTTTATTACCCCTAATTTACAAATGGGGCAGCTGAGGGTCTAGACAGTTGGCTGCTGGCTCATGGCCCTCACTGTCCTGCTACATAAGCCGTCTGTTCTGGGGGGCGGTGAAGAGGAAATAAATACACGGGGATGAGCTCCACAATGGAAGATCTTAGGTTTGAATCCAAATCCCTCCACTTTTTAAATTTCATCCCGCAGTCAACGAACGTCTGTGTAGTCCCTGTCTAGGCCCTGCGCCAGGTGCTGACGACCAGCACACGCGTGGCAGGGGCCCCCCCGCTGCCGGGGACATGCTTGTACTCCTGACACATCGCAGGACTTCTGCCATCTCTCTGCGCGATGGGGCCACACGACCAACCGTGAAAGACGGATCGGATCGAGAGATGGCACTTGTTAGCCCGAGAGACAACCTCTAGCACGCAGTAGGTGCTTAAGGTGGGGAGCTGTTCTTGCTCTGAACTGAAAATGCCTTGCTCACCGCTGTCACCCACTCCTTCCTTTCCTCGGAGCTGCAGGGACTCTCGGACCCCAAAACCATCTTCTTCTCTTCTGATAACTGGGTCTCGTGGGGCAGGCCTTGTGCTAAGTGATTGATCTCCCGGCCTTCGCATTGTCCCATCTTATTTTCACGCAGTTCTATAAAGTGGCCGGATTAGTTTGTAATGATGCACCACAAACTGAGTGACTTAAACAACTGGAAGGCTGGAAGTCGAAGATCTGAGTGCCAGGGGCGGGGTCGGTTCCTTCTGAGGCTGGGTCGGAGAACACGCTCCGGGCCTCTCCCTGAGCTGCTGGGGGTTTGCTGGCGATTTCTGGCATCCTTGGTTCTAGAAGCATCACCCTGATCTCTGCCCTTGTCTTCAAAGCGCATTCTCCCTCTGTGTGTGTGTATGTGTGTGTGTGTGTGCGCGCCCAAATGTCCCCTTCTCAGAAGGACACTGGTCATAGTAGATTAGAGGCTCACCCTAGTCCAGCCTGACCTCAACCTAACTAAACACATCTGCGAGGACCCTCGTCCCACAGAAGGTCACCTTCTGAGATACTGGGGGTTAGGACTCCAACACATGGATTTAGGGGACACAGTCTAACCCATGACAGTGGACATTATTTTTCCTGTTTCTCAAGGAAGGAAGTGAGCCCCAGAGAAGCCACGCGGCAGGTGTCAGGGCTAGATCCCAGCACAGCCATTCGAAACCAAGTCTCTCTGGCTGCTCCCGGGATCAGAGTCCTTTCCAACAAGTGACCTCTAGAGAAACAAGAGACACAAAGCAGGCCTCAGTCGGGAGATGAGGGGGTTTCAGATTTTCACATGATTCATGGCTGCTGTCCCTGCCACCGATGGCCCCTGTCAGAGGTGCCGTTTGGGGACAGCATCAGCCAGGTCTCCCCAATGGCAAAGAGACCAGTATCACTTCAGTGACTCCTGCTCAGGATTCCAAAGTCCGGGGACCCCCTGCATGCCTGGACACCAACCACCTCACAAGGGTGTGCGCTCACTTGGCCTGACAGTATCTTAGCAGAGCTCACCTCTCAGAATCAGCTAAATGCCATCTCTCCTCCTTAGAGGTGCCTGCCCCTTACACCCAAAGGAAGAAGTCACGCTTCCTTCAACTTGCATTTTTGCTAGAACATTCCTTTGGTTCACTCCCTCCACATATCCCCTTGAAATCATTTCCCCTTTTTCTTGCTTCTGCTTATAGACTGCGTCCTGCTGACAGAAACAGGTCATAGATTTCAACTGAGAGCTTTCAGTCCCTTCTGGCCCATCCACCTCCACGTTCCTAGCACCAGGCATCAGAGGTGTTGCAAACAGAAGGTGCCAAATAGATGTCACTAGAGAATTATTGTGTCCATATCTGGGCACTGACTGTCTAGAGTCTAAAAAAAAAAAAAAGTAGATCTGATCTGATTATCAGTGAACTAAAATCTGGTCTAAATCTGATGGAAATCCAAACCAGTGTTATCAAAACCATAGAGAGAGAGCATTTCTCCTCAAGGCAGACGGACAGTTGAAAGAACCACCATAGTTTCACCAAAGGAAGAGATGATTTCAAGGGCCCAAGATACTGGTCTCAGATGAGAAGGACGAAAGGAGTGGATGTGACCTGGGTTCTGGGGGCAAAATAGGACGCATCCACAGGACCCATGGGGAACCAGGTTTTAGTTCAACATGGGGGAGAATGTCTTCTTGGAACCATCAAAAAATAAACAAAATTGATAAAGCAAAATAGCATAAGTAATAAAATAAAGCAGGAAGGCTGTGCTTCTCCAGTCTAGAATGACTTCTACTAGGACAGTGGTTCTCAACCAGGGACGATTTTGCCCCCCAAGGGACATGAGGCAATGTCTGCAGACATTTCTGATTGTCCCCCTAGGGACAGGGGGGTTGCCACTAGCATCCACTGGGGACAGGCAGGGCTGCTGAGAAGAAGCCCACAGTGCACAAAGAAGCCCCACAACACAGAATCCTTTGACCCCAAACTTCAATAGTAAGGAGATGAAGAAACTGCCAGAAACTGTCACAGGGGTTTTGACAACCAAGCCAGACAATGTCTTGGGATTAAAGACAAGGCAATCGGGTTGATCCAGCCTAAGAATCACCAGGTAAACTGGTTAAAATGTATGCCCTTGAGTCCCAGTGCCCATCAATGCTATTTTAGTGGTCCTGGGGCAGATTTGGGATTGGGTTTCATGTTAACAGACACCCCTGGCAATTCCAAGTAGGAGTTTTCAGCCCACACTCTGAGAAACATCACACCAGTCTGTGAGGTCCCCCCACCCCATCATCCCCTGACCCTAAGCGAGAGGCAGCTGAAAGATAAAAAAAACATTTACCTCATCACTCACCTTTAGAAAACACTGGTGGAGTGAAAGACCCAATTAATTAGTATTTTATAAAGAACTTGGAGATCTATTTTTTAAATAAGAAAATGAACATAAGTGCAAAGCATCATGACTACTCATTATTTAATTTAATGATTTGTGAAGATTCTGTTGCCATGGTGACTGAGCCCTATTTATAAAAATTAAGAACATAAATTATAAATAATAATATTATTACAAGCAGAAGGGACTCGAACCTCTCAATCAGAAAGGAATAATTTCCAGAAGGGGAAAAAAAAAAAGAAAGAAAACATTGTTTGCATCACATATGGGGAAGGATGCTGGTGAATTTGCATTTCCGTAGTGTTCTAGAGGGAGGAATCAGGTCAAGAGGAAGATTTTATTCATTTGCATTACAGTCTGTCTTGGGATTCAGGAGGGCAAGGGTAAGGCTGGTGATGGTGTCAAAGAGAGCAGGAAACGAGTAGGATGTCCACTCTGAGATATTAGAGTCACTCCACCACCCCGCCCACCTCCACTCCCCCCATGGTACTTGCCAGCCTCCCGCTGGTTCTTAAACTCTGAAAGAGTCTGACCAGAATACCCCCATCCAGTGGTGGGCGGGGAGTTGGTGCTCAGTCCCGCTGGACTCACTTTGATGAATCAATGTGTTTGAGCCCTGTGCCATAAGGCAGTTGAGGCTGGGAGAAGCTAGGCAGCCAGAGAGACTGGGCTAGGGGTCAGTGGGATGCAGTTGCTGCAGCCAGACTCTACTGGTCACACTGTTTAGTGTGGGATCCTCGAGCTGTCAGTCACTTCCACCCAGAAGAATGGAGTCCAAGTGCTCAGCAAGATCCCACACACAAGAAACTGGTGGCAGAGCCGGTACCAAAACCCAGATATCTTGCCTCCCAATTTAAGACTTTTTCCTTGGTCACACTCCACCCATCACCCTATTCTCAAGGTCCCGGGCAGAGTAGCTGCAGCCACAGTAAATGGCACTCCAGTCACCATCCTGGGGCTGTGCTGGCAATCATCTACAAACTCTGATTAGAATCAGCCTGAATTACCCAGAGATGACTCTAAGGGGCACGGGGAAGAGGACAATACAGTGCTGGATCGAGTTAAACCACTCGCTTGCTAACAGAGGTGACTCTGGATTACTAGTTGTGTTTATACTAGGGATGTGCACTTAAATGCTATTCTCCTCACCTAGCACCTATCCAAACCCTGTCCATCCACAAGGATTAAACCAAGTCACTGCTGACCCCAAGAATTCTTCCCTGACCCCCTAATCACCTCTTATACTTGGAAGCAACGTGTCGAAAAGCAGAGAGCAGGAACGAACTAACTCTGACCATTGTCAGTATGAACCCCAAAAGAGTGGACCCCAATACGATCCTCTCATCTACTGAATTACTTCAAATTAACCAGGACATATTTTATGCACTGATAGCAAAAGGTGTTTATAGAAGATAATTGCCTTTCCTCGCCAGGACAAAAAGAATGAGGTCCCTACAAAGCCTATGCTAAGATGAATACTTGAACACAGCCAGCCAGGACCATGAGACAAAGCAGGCAAAGCAAGTATGTATTGAAGGGAGACAAGGCCAAAGCAATGGAACTCCTATATAATTGCACTCTATAAAATATTATCTTCTTGAAACAAACAGAAAGCAAAGTTTGCTCTCAGTGAAATTGTGATAATACTCTTCAATTAAAAACCTAGAAAATATTTTTTTACCATATGGGTAGAGTGGTTCCCATAACAATTTGACTCAAGAGGAAAAGAACTAGAGGTCTCCAGAATTGGACAGATGGGTATTTTTCCAAAAGTCATGTCATGCAGATGGGCCTGGTGCCTCTCATGGTCCCCCCCACCCACCCTGAGCTAAGGGAGGGAGGGGGAGGGGCCACTGCATACAGAATTTGAGGAAGAGGAACAAGAATATTCTTAGTTCTCCAGTGCCAAGGTCATAAAGGATACTACTCTGGACCCAGATAATCTCCTTGAGGGTTCAATGGTTATTCTCTCTCATATTTCAATATAGTTTTGTTTTTGTGGTTTTTTTTCTTTTGAGGAAAGAGGAGGATAAAAGTAGGGATCATCCACACCATTTCATAAATGGTGGAGCATGGTATCCAGAAAGGTCAGAATTACACAAATTTGTGAGCCTGACTGTGTCCATAGTGACTTGCTAGCTGGAACTGACAATGGTTGAGACTCCTCAACCAGGCCTGCATTCCCAAGGTGGGACAGCCTTCAGCAAAACCAACATACCACCCGTCACTGCCTTTTGCTTTGCAATCTGCCTCCCCACCTGCTATATTTCTCTCTTCATCTCTCACCTCACCAGTGGCCTGACGATGTTCTCCCACTTCTTCTTGAGGCTGATGAGAAACGCAACCCTCCGTGACTGTGCAGATTGTGGGGTCCCAGGGGTCACCATCTACATTCACCCTTAAAAATGCACCATCTCCTTTGCTCCCTCCAAACCAGTCCTAAAGCCAGATCTTGCTGTCACAACTCTCCCTGCTTTGCAACTGGGTCTGACCCCAAGATATAACATCCAGACCAGGGGTTCCCAGTCTACTTAAACCCGCATGGGGAACACAGCTCCATAAGGATCTCTATGTTGGTGTGGCCTGGGGGTTCCATGTCTATACCCTAGAAAGCTCAGACGGAAGAGTTCTCTGGCATTTGATCCCTATACCACTCTTCCTCTCGTCTCAAATTTGAGTGATTTATGCATAGTGATCAGAAGCATTTTTTTCTATTTTATAACAATATTTATTTTTTTTATTTTTCCCAAATACGTTTATTTTTTTTTCAGTGTTACAAGATTCATTGTTCATGCACCACACCCAGTGCTCCATGCAATACGTGCCCTCCTCAATATCCACCACCAGGCTCGCCCAACCCCCCCACGCCCTCCCCTCCAAAGCCCTCAGTTTGTTGTTCAGAGTCCACAGTCTCTCATGGTTCATTGCCCCCTCTGACTTCCCCCCATTCACCCTTCCCTTCCTTCTCACAATGCCTTCCATGTTTT
>CM053609.1:116428850-116446831 GCA_028646535.1 Procyon lotor
TGGGGAGATTCAAATCAAAACCACACTGAGATACCACCTTACACCAGTTAGAATGGCCAAAATCAACAAGACAGTAAACAACAAATGTTGGAGAGGGTGTGGAGAAAGGGGAACCCTCTTCCACTGTTGGTGGGAATGCAAGTTGGTGCAGCCACTTTGGAAAACAGTGTGGAGATTCCTCAAGAAACTAAAAATAGGGCTACCCTATGACCCTGCCATCGCACTACTGGGTATTTACCCCAAAGAAGCAGATGCAGTACAAAGAAGGGCCACATGTATCCCAATGTTCATAGCAGCAATGGCCACAACTGCCAAACTGTGGAAAGAACCAAAATGCCTTTCAACAGATGAATGGATAAGGAAGATATGGTCCATATATACAATGGAATATTATGCCTCCATCAGAAGCATTTTTTGATGTTAGTTATTTATTCCAAATTAGAAAAGGTGGAGGTAAAAAAAAAAAAAAAATGAAGGCATTTGATATTTGACTGGTTCTAGGGACAAGCTGTACGGCAGGTACAGACATCTCTCTTCTAGGACACCCACAGGCTCGATGTTTTGAGGGTACCTCCACAACAAGGAGTGTGAGAAGAGGCACAGACCATGCCTGTTTTCTTCACAGGTCTGGCCTGAGTCCATATCTCCACAGGGCTTTGTTTACTGACACCAAAGCTGCCACAGCCTGAATACTTGTGTTTTAGGATCAGGCTTGGATGGACAGTGGGAAATACCTTTTGTTTTGTTTTTTTCCTCAAGGGGAAGAGAGTAGGAGGGGGATGGGGAAAGGAGGATTTATTGGCTTGTTTGACTCCCATAAATAATAATTCATCAAAGGTTAGAAAATGATTAGTTTCCCATGGAGACTCTGCAGGCTTCTTACCCAGCGTTCACATAAACATTTATTTAGGCAGATAGTTTATGAATTATACAATGCTTTTTAAAATGGGGTGGTGGGGGAAAACTATAGCATCGTGAAGTGCTTCTTTGTGTTCCATGAGAACCGAATGAAGGATTCCCATCAGGGAGGAGCCCCTCAGCCACCTCACAGACCACACGTGGCCACCCTCAACTTCTACGGTGCAGTTGGAAACTCCCAGGTGGACCAAGTAGCAGAGCTGAAATGAGATGTTTTAAGAATATGAGGACAACTATGGGCCCTCTTCCTGGGAAATGGAACACATGCATCCATACCCATGGTTTTCATCATTTCCAAAGTGCACAGGCTACTAAAGCCTGCCAAGAGCACCTTAAAAGACCTTTGACCCATATAAGGGGTTCTGCTACAGCAAATGCCTTATTTGATGGATGCGAGAATGAAGCTAGGCCAGAAAGGAGCAGGTCAGGTAGCAGTCTGTGACCTAGCCAGACGCACCCTGGGATGGACCCTTTCCAATTCTTGATCCTGTTCCATATAGAAAACAGGAGATTCAAAACGAGCAGGCAGAGGCATAGCTTATGAGGCATGGAGATATGTCTGAGACAGCATCACCCAGAGCTCTTGGACTGAGAATCTGAACACTCAAGGTGCTCCAGTGACTGTTATGAGACCAGAAACATCTTTGCATGCTCAGTGCTTAATGCAATACCTGCTGTGATCATTTGTGTAACATTAGTTGAATTAATTCAACAAAAATAAGCTAATTTCTACTCTGCTGTTGGAGTTAAGGATGCAAAGATGAACAACACACAGTCTGGAGAAGTCAGAAGAAGAAGAAAAACAGAACAAAATGAAACCATTGTACTCCACGTGGTTTGGAATAAAACAGACATATGTTGACTAGAGGACAGGGTAGAAATGGGGAGGGGGACAATGATTTCTTCTGGAGGTGATGAAGAAAGTTTCAGTTAGGAACTAAGATTTAACCTGAGTCTTGAAATATAATTAAAAGGTCCCCATATTGATTAGGGTCCAAGATGAATTAAAATCAGAAAAGGAAAAGGAAGAGCGTTCAAAGGAAGGATTCAGTCAGGGAAACAGAACCCACCCCGTGTGCTTCAACTAGAGAGAGTCCAACACTGGGGACTGAATGTATGGCTCACAAAAGAGCTGAGGATCAAAACAGAGAATACTGAGAACCCAAGGATGGGTGACAGCTGGAATCTACCATGAAGAAAGGAGGTGGTGCTCTCAGAACTCAAAAGCTAGAGGACAACTGGATCAGAGAAACTCAGAACCCCAGTGGATCCATTCCTTACAAGGACCTCGGGAGGCAGCTTCCAGAACTGCCCCCACTGTGAGATGAAGATGCTCAGACTCAGAATCCTGAGCCATTTGCCCAAAGTAAAACAACCAGTGAGACATGAGTAGGGTCTCTCTTTCCCAGAGACTTTGTCTTTAACCATTCATAACCAAACTGCTTCCCAATATTGAGCCTTCACTAAATACATTGCTCATTAACCAGTTTTCAAAATGCTTCTACATAATTCCTATTTTCCAAATCGGATTTATTTCCCTACCAAGCTTTCTGGGGTCTTTGTTCTAATTCCAGAATCCATCCATTGGCAACTACTTGCTTCTAGAAGTATGGTGAAATTTTATTCTTTTTATAAAAAAATAATTACAAATATTTTTTGTGATACCTTGACTCAGATAACTGAGTGAAAATAGTTTCTATCTTAAGAAATAGATTTTATCTTTATTATGAGAATTACATTTCTAGCACCAAAAGCAGAGGTCTTATGAGCTCCCAGGATTGGTCTCTTCAGGAAGCATTTAAGGTCAGCGATCCCAGATTGAAAACATAAGACCTCTTGCTAATCTAAGATTCTTTCTATTGACAAGAGTTTAGCTATTACCAGCACCCCAAATCCAGATCATTCCAAGCCCCTTTGGCAAAGTAAGTGCCTGTGTTACAGGCAATTTGTGCTCCAAGATTTCATCTTGGTCATTACTGCTTCTGCAGCTGATTTAAATATTTTAATGAATGATGTTATTGTCTCTGTGCCTGGGAGTCTTTTCAGCAGAGGTCACAATTTGAAGGAAGAAAAAAAATACAGAAAAATAGATCTAAATAAGTCAGTGACGATAGATGACTCACTTTGGATGTGTAGTGAAACCCAGGCATGAGGCTCCTGTGCTGATGAAGGACTCCCCTCCCCATCTCACAGAGGAGGGTTTTCAGAAGTATAGAGGTGAGTCACTGGAAGAACTAGGGCCATCTTCCAAGAGCATCATCACCAGATTGTACTATCCACCAAAACTAAGGGATGGGATGGAGGTGACTTGTGAAGAGCCCATATGGTATGGTGATATCATGTGTAGAATCATTACAAGAACGGGGGGGGGGGGGGGTTGGGGGGGCACAGTAAAGGAGAAAGTGAATCATTTAAATAGTCTGGAGAACTCTATTTTTTTACTCAAAGAGAATATGGCCCAATATGAACATGACTTGGGAAGTGGGACTTCTGGTTTCTTACACTAAATAAGTCCCATTTCCCAATTTGTGAACATGTCACTAGCGAGAATATGATTCCAGTATTTAAAGGTGGTTATTTCTCATGCAACATGGATCTAACACTTGGATCTGTTCCACCTCTGATGTTCTACCTAAGCAAAATATTCCATAATAAAGGAAGAATTGAGGGTAAGGGATGATTCACATGACAACCTCCAAAGGGATTTCAGGAGAGCCTGGCCTTGTGCAATCTTTAATTTGTTAAAACAATACCTGAAAAAGAATGATCAGAGGTCATTTGGAAAAGGGGAAAGATAAGTCCATGGAGGCTCTTAGATGGAATGGTAGCCAAAGTGGTCTGGGGCTGAGTGCTGAGCTGCCAGCAGCCAAGAGCCAGGGTTGTATTGAGAATCAATATGTGATAAGAACACAAGGAAGTCTCCCAGGAAAAGATTATCTGGCTCCAAATTTATTTTTGGGCCTCACATAAGAGATATCTTTCTCAACAGAATCTTTATAGACCATATCTAGGTCAGCTTCTATAGAGAAGGTATAATATATCGTGTGTGTATTTGTCAACTATCACTCCAAAAAATTCCAGGGTGTGGGTAGGGTGCTGGCCAGGCTTTGAGCCCCACCTGTTTCAGAACCCTGCCTGCTTGTCAGGCGCCAATTCTCCCCTAACCAACTCCCAGAGCATAGCCAGACAGGGTGGCAGCCTCCAGTGCCTTGGAGCCCTTGGGCTTACTGTGTAGACATGGAGAACCCAGGAGTCAACAAAGGAGGCATCACCCATGGCCTACACCCTCAAAAATTGTCACAGAGATTCTCTGCCTTGGGGATCTCATCTTAAACAATGCAAACAGTGTGAGTCCATCATAATTAAATTTTCAAGATTTCTGCTTCAGTGATGTTGCTCAAAAAAACATAATCTCTTGGAGATTAAAATGATGAAACTAGTATTTACAAAGACTGAATGGACTCAATCCCTGGGCCTTAGTGGGGCAACTTGGGAAGGAGAAGATGCGGGGGAAGGACAGGAGAAGGACAGGAAATGCTTTCTGCCCTGAGAAAGTTCTGGCAGGCAGCCCTCTGCCGCTAACATGAGCTTTGGAACGTTTACTCTACAGTCCTCCACCCCAGCCATCATGCCGCCATATTCCCTTCTGGGCTAATCCAGATCGTGATCCAATGAAAAGGTTTAGAAATCTCACCTCCATTTTCAGACATCTTTGCTGCTTCAAGAAACTCTCCTCTTCACAATCTCTCACTGGGAATGGGTGTGTTTACCTGCAAATGTTCCCCTCACGTCAAGATAAGACCAGCATTGTTGAGATGAATATGTTCTTCCCAGAACTAATGGCGATTGTGTTAAAAAAAAAAAATCACATGCCTAAAAATCCATAGTGATTAGGTGGAGGGGATGCTCATACGAATTCAATTCAATTTAACAAACTTTGATGAAGTACATGCTATGGAGTAAACCCCACATAAGACAGCACACTAAGTTCTACCAACCATAACCAGTAACCTCTGTGAAGCTACAATTTAACAAGCCTTTCACAACCCTCGTCTCATGGATTTATGCCAGAAGCTTGTGAGATTCTAATTATTAAAGTTGTCTGAGGCTCAGAGAGACCGAGTAACTTTCTCAGGGTCACACTCACTAAAGTGGTAGACATAGAGCTGGAAGCCATTTTCAGACTTTGAATAGTGCCTTCCTTCCTCTACTTTGGGCTGCCAGTGTGGATACAGAGACATCAAAGAACTGAAGGATCCATACCTTGTTTTAAATAGGATGGAAATATTTTTATTAATTCAGACTGATCCATATTGGTCTCAGACCCTCTATTTTCCATCAGGATTATAGCTCTTAAAATTGGCCAATGAAATTACCAGCATACGCTGGAATCGCATACACACACGAGCACACACCGTTACACACCTCTGCTAAAAACTTTACAGAGAACACCTCTGTAACCTGCATGTAATCTTATGACGTGGCCTGTCCGCCTTCCTTACTTAGCAGAGGCTTGAAGGAATGAGCTTGTCCACACACACATTGTGAGTATCCACGGACTTGAACCTTGGTGGTTCTGTCTCCAGAGTTCCATTTATTCACATGACACTATTTGTATCTGTATTCATTTTCTGTGTCTGCCATAACAAAGTATCTCCAACTGGGGGATCAGAACCAACAGAAATTTATTCTCACAGTTGTGATGGCCAGAAGTCACTGATCAAGTGTCAACAGGCCACAGCCCTTGGAAGGCTCCGGGGAAAGATCCTTCTTTGCCTTTCCCAGATTCTGACATCTCCCTGCATCCTTGGTTTGTGTCACCAGCACTTCAGTCTCTGCCTCTGTCCTCATGCGGTCATCTCTTCCGTGTGTGTCTGTGTATGTGTGTCCTAATATCCTCTTCTTAGAAGGATATCCCTTCTATGGGATTGGAACCCACCCTAAGTCAGCATGACCTCATCTTCACTTGGTTACATCTGCAAAGGATCCTAATTCCAAATAAGGTCACGTTCACAGATACTAGGGATTAGGACTTTATAAATCTTTTGGGGGGCACTCAATCCAACCCATATCACTTCCCAATGTCTTCCTCCTCGCTCTCACGCCAGGTTCCCTCTATCTCATTTCAAATAAAAGCCATTTTTTTTCAGCTGAGATTTATAGTGTTCAAAGATGATAGAAGGGGAATTTGATCCCAGAGTGTCAGGACTCCATTCTGAATCTGTTCTCCTTCCCCCAATCCACCGATTTTGACAATTTTTTTCCCAGATCTTAATGAGTTTTATCTTCTAAATTGTGACATACTGATGAAAAATGAAATCAAGCATGATGAAGTATTTGCTAAACCTGACTTCTAGAGCTTCCTTCTTAAAAAAAAAAAATACATCAAGGAAATATTTATTTTGTAAGTTGACCAAAAAAAAAAAATCTTACATTTACTCAGCACACATAACTTTCATGGCCCTAAAAATGATTAAGTCTTGTATCCAGTATTTTTTGTGATTAACAGAGTTGTCTTCCATTCTAAATGTTGCTGTTTTTCTTGTCTGAGATTGTATTAGTTAGAGTCATCATATGGAAAGCCAATATCCTGATATAAATGTTGAGAAAAGCGTTCATTTTATCCCCTTCATGGCTATCTAAGTATCTTGCACTGATAAGTTTGTATGAAATCTCAAAGTGTGCACAGCCCAAATGATATTAATATTCAGAAGTAAGTCAGCATCAAGTTACTCAAAATCTACGCTGCCCAGGCAGAAGCCTGTATTTCTAAAATAAATTACTTGTAAAATGCAATGTCTCGATGAAATATTCAAGTTTAAACCCATTTGTATTCTCAATTTTAAATACAGACACAAACTTAGGCTGTAGCTTCTCGGCCATATCTGAAAGTGAGCAGGTGCCTTGAATCAATCAGCTGGACTCGGCAGAGGGAAAAATAATCCCCCCATCCGAAGTAAACTGCAGAAATCCATAAATAAAAAACAGAGCTACAGAAAAATCTCAGCTACACAGGAAAAGTCTGTACATGTGCATTTAAAGACTTAACTTCTTTTTTCCCCTCAGCCTGGAGATTTAAGGGTCCTGTTTTAATAAGCAAATATGTATGAACTTGACGTTCACCAAAATCCTGCCTACAGTTGCGCCCAAACGTCTTGTAGTTTTTAACCAGAGTTACACTTGGGAGCAGAAAATTATTTACAGAGCAACGAGAAAGGAATTAAAAAATCTTATTGAATCAGGATTAGCCGTGCATATGAGCAAAAGGAAGAGAAAACCCATTTCCTTAAGCTCCTTGCCTCCTCTCCCGGGAAGCCATCCGTCTCCCTGGTCCTTGGGACCTGTGCAGACCCAGTGAAGGAGGGAAAACCCACACAGCAAACCACCCCCAGTATGGGAACCCCCCTGATCTGGCATCACCTGGTAACTTACTTCCCAACTTGGGGAATGGAAGATGGAAACATCTTGCCCAGGACCTCTGAGTCCCAGAGCTCCACCAAGCCATTTTCAGCTGGCTGTCCTTCTGGAAGATTCCCACCCCTTCACATCAGAATGACTCAGCTCTTCAGGAGACTCACTCAGATCAGCACATAACCCTTCCCATACCTGAGTGATGCACTATTGCCTTGCCCTTCGATTCTCCCCGGCCAAGCCCACCACCTCTGCAGAGAACCGGCTCATCACTCAGTATCTGAGATTCTGTGCTTTCACTTTAAAATGGGCTTCATAAACCTTCCTATGACTACGACAGAGCAGGGTGCAAATACAAACAAGTTTTACGAAGCGCGGTAAGCAGGATCGATTCCGTGCAACCAAACCAAGTTACCAGACCCTTTGCTTCATATTGTCTCCTGATTTGCTAATCCACACTAACAGTAATGGCAACCCTGTGTATTGGGCTCTATTTGCCCCTTTTTTCCTAATTTTTGTGAACGTTCTTCCTTTGATTTTTCTCTTCCTCATTTCCTATTTATTTTAATCTTGTCCTCTTGCTTTTATTTTGGATTCATTGGTCTCAAAATTTCCAGCCCCAATCCAGAAGCAGTGATTCTGCTCTTAGACGTTCCAAACCAGGAGGCAGTTTAGGTGGAAGGAACCAGCCAGAAGGGGCAGCCCGGGCTAGGGAGGCCATGAACGTACTAGGTTGGGATGAAAGGGGGGACGAGGGCTGGCCATGAACCTCATAGCGTCTCTAGTCCCCCCATTCCTCAAGCCCCTCACCCTCCAGACATGCTAAAGCCAAGTCAATGGGCCTTCTTTCTGGACAGCACCCATAGATGCTCTGAGGGTCAGGGGTGCAGTTGCTGATCCCACAACCCCCAGCCAATCCCACTCTTCCCCTCCCCGGAAAGTGCCCCTTTGTTAGCTCCGTTTGTAATGATCAGAAAGGAGATGTTTGAAGGGAAACTCCAGACTGGGGGGGGGGGGGGGGGGGGCAAGGAAGTTTAGCCCACGAAGCAGACACAGCCTGTGATGAATCCAACCGAGGGATCAGATCTGGATTTATTTCAGACACACACACACACACACACACACACACTCACTCTCACTCTCACTCCTCTTTCTAGATTGTAACTTACGTGAGTATGAGGTCATAACTCTTTTCTGAATGTATGTCTGTGTGTACATGTCTATATGTCGGAGAGAGAGGTGAGGGAGAGACCACAAAGTTTACTTTGGACTTGAACCCGTGAAATAACCACGTCTATTTTTAACACCCCAGATTCCCTAACATCTTGATAAATTTCAAGTGTTAGTGAAAAAAATGAATGATTTGCTATTGAATAATGAGCATGAATGTGTACAAGGCCCCAACTATGCTATTTTGCTCTATAAAGCCATGAAATCCCACTTCTGCTACTGTCTTTAACTGTGTTCTTGGTTGAGAGGAGCCTTGTTCTAGCCAGTCAGACACTCTGGAGTAAGTGGTCCTTCCAGACCATTCCCACTGCATCTGTATTCCAGAGATGGCCCCCATCAGCCCCAGCCTGACCAGATATGACTGACCCAGCAGGATGAAGACCACTACACGTCCCCAAGGACACCTGTGAGGGATGAGGTGAGCAGAGCCCCTGCTGCTGCCCTCGGCGGGTGATTTTTTATCTCCAAATGTAATGTGGTGAGATGGGATAGTAAACACACCACACCGGGAAACAAATCACTCCTTCTCCCAACCGCTGTCTTCCTTGCATGGACTGCTTGAAAGGCAAGAAAGAGAAGTGACCCCTTTCAACTGAACCACATTTTTAAAGCTAAATGAAAAAAAATTTTAAAAATGCTAAATGATGCTACAGGCTGGAGAGAATTAGCTTTTTTTCCTCAAAAAAGTTAACAGCAGCTCTTTAATATTTTTAAGGTACATTTCAAAAAAGAAAAAGAAAAGGAAGGAAGGAAGGAAGGAAGGAAGGAAGGAAGGAAGGAAGGAAGGAAAAGAGAGAAAAAGAAAGGAAAGGAAAGGGAAAGGAAAGGAAGGGAAGAGGGAGGAAGGAAGAAAAGGAAGCCAGAAGGAACAGGAAAAGCTAGTTTTTTTCATGAAATATCCTTAAAAAGAGCCCTAGTTCAAGTCCCTCTTCAGAATGGGACTGAATTCTTTTCCCTCCAGTTTTATGAACATTAAAATAAATAAGTCAGACCAGTTCTAACTTCCTTTTTCTCTGAAGCCCTTCAAACGTCTCTTAGGCCAAGCATACAGGATAATAGGTCATAACAATCTTTGCAAATACAGTCCAATTAGCAACAAATGGGGGAAAAAATAAATCAGAAGTACTAAAGGATGAGAAAACAAACAGTGCTTTTGCCACACTCAGATGTTAGCATTATTTATTTAATCACAGTGCTCCCACTGAGAGAAACCCCAATTTTTAAAGCCCTTCTAATGAGCAAGAGTCCAATTTCTTCTGGCAAATTTCATCATAAAATAGTCCTGTCTACTTTAGCCTTAGCCAACTAAAACCCAAACTCAGCAGCAACCCCATTCATTATCCCCAGTCTTAAAGGGAACAAAAGAGCACCCAGACTTAATTTTAACAAAGGAGCAGGCTCATGTGACCTCCCAAGGTCACCCAAAGTGACGGCCATCCAGTTCAGGGCTTTGCCACTGCAGCATCTGCTACACTCAGAAATTTTTGTTTGTCAGTTTTAAACAAAACTCCCCATTCTTAAATCTGGAGTGTCAATTCGATACCACCAAGCAGGTCACCCAGCAGGATGAAGACCACCACACGTCCCCAAGGACACCTGTGAGGGATGAGGTGAGCAGAGTCCACAGAGATGTTTCTTGTGGAGCTCTGAGTCCACAGAGATGTTTCCTACCCAAAATGTAATATACAGTTCAGCCTGGACATCAAAACAATATCCAAGGTCAGAAGGGGTCATCTTGAGCTCACACACCCCTCCTTCTACCAAATATAACCCACAGTTTTCCCCAGTCAACTGACCACCCTTCTGTTGAATCTAAGCACCAAACTCAAGGTTGCCATTTTCAGGTTGGATCTAAACAGATATATCAGAACACCATCCAGGGTATTTTGACTAGAGACTTTATGAATGCTGCAAAAGGATTGATTATGAATAAGTGAGCTCATTCCGGAGTGTTTTCCCCATGCAGGTCACCAATGTCAACCTAATGTCATCCCAATGTCAACCTAACCAAGAAGTAGTCCACAGTCCCCAAAGAAGTTCTTCCAGTGTATCCTTCGTGAGCTCCTTCAGCAATGGGGCTCTGCTGTAATGTAATCAAGCTTTCTGGATCTCTTCTGGGAGCTGTCAACAATCTTGTTCTTTGCCTTCTGCACTGGCATGCCCTTATCCTGGTGCCAGGGGCCTCAGTCTGCTCTGCAAGATGGTCTGGGAATCATTTAGGTCCACCCATGTTGGAATTCCCTTTCAGCTCTCTGTCCTGGGTACTTGTTTTCTCCAGAGGCTTCTCTCCCTTTAACAGTCTACGAAAGTCTACTTGAAGGTTAACTGAGAGACATCTCCTGTCTGTCATGTTGGGACTCTTTGCCCTTGTCCTTGACCCTAGCTTGCTTCTATACAGGGAGGGATACCATAGATGCTAGGTAAGGCCTTATCCAAGGCCATGATTTTGCCATGCAGAAAGGTTATGAGGACTCAAGTCCACCACCAACAGGAGATCATATCCCCTCATATGCCTCATTCCCGACCACACAAAACACGACACGGATGCCCTGACACTTGCTGTCTAGGAACCTTAATTTCCCCCCACCTGCCTGATTAGGGAATGACCTCAGTGCCCTTGACATACAAGCTTCATATTCCAAAACAGAGACCAGGATCTAGCAAAACACTTTGTCCTGTATTCCTCCCCGAGTGTCATGGGGGGCCTCTACCTGGAAAGGTAGGCCAAGAAGACCAGAGATACCCAGGGGCTACAGTAAAGCTGGGGCTACACACATTTTTGCTCCTTGAGGGCCCGCAGCCCTGATGTGAAACCTCTGAGCCCTTGACCCCAGACTGTAGTCAGCCCTGACACCTCATCCATCAATCCACTCCCTGTCCTCCAGTACAAAACATTTAACAAACATTAGCCACCCTTATGGGAATGAACCTCCTATCCTGCCCATTTGGGAGTCCTTCCCTAGCCCAGCCCGTGCCCATGTTTCCAGCCCCACACTTCCACCACACTCCATACACACCCTAGAAGGTCCTACTCACCCCTGCTCTGTTGATTGACCACATGGGCGGGTGAATTCCATGTGCTCTCACTCTCTCCTTCCTCCTTTCTCCTCCTCCTTTCATTTGGTTATTCGATAAATGAAGGTAGATTGCTCTGCTACCACACGCTAGGCACACTTTTGGGTGTTGGAATAGAGTGGAGAAAAAGCAGTTGGGCTCTGCCCTCATGGAGCCAGTATCTAGCAGATGGGAGAGCAGGGTGTGGTAAAAGGAGACTGAACTATAGACTCAGAGAAATATAAATGTAAAAGCAATTCCTAATTCCACGAGTTACCGAAAGCAACACTGGGTGAAACACACAACGTCTTTCTCTCTTAGATCCTCAATAAACTAAAAATCTGCCTCTCTGTAGGGTGATGAGGATTAAACTGAATAATGCTTGCAAAGCAACTGATACATAGCAGGTGATCATTAAATGTAACTATTTTTATCATTATGCCCATTGTCTTAAACAGTGGCATCAAAAGAGTTTTTTGGAAATACGCATGCTTTCCTATACATGTCTATGAATGTATAAGTCATGTTATAAATTACACGTGTAAGTATTAACAAATATGCATATTGTTTTAATAAAGTTTAACTCCCCCTTATATTTTTAGATAAAGTAAAATATATAAATAGAAGTTGTAACGTGTTTGCCCGTACCACAATAAAGAATTTTGTCTGCCCCTATGAGCAAACACCGCATTTTGAAGATCATTGGTCAAAAAGGTTTGAAGTTATTTACGAGAGTAATTTCACAGGAAAAGACTATCTCCCAAAAGTCCATGCTTTCCATAACTCCCTCAGGACGGTCATGTTAATAAGAGTATTGCCCAATTCACAGAGGAGAAACTGAAATGGAATGGCCAATAAACCTTTGAAAAGAAGCTCCATCTCATTAGGAATCAGGGAAATCCAAATTAAAACTATAAGATATTCTTTCTCAATCATCAGATTGACAAATATGACAAAGTCCTGAAATACCAAGTTCTGGAGAGGGAGCAGGAAATGGGCATTCCTGTGGATTGCTCATGGGTGTGACAAATGAATGATAACATCTTTTATGGGAACCTTTGTCCATTTCTACTAAAGCTGAAATTGTGAACACCGTGTGCCCTAGAAATTATGTTGTCAAGAGAAGGGCTTATTCAATTGGCAATCTCATGATGTGTAGATATATAGTAGATACATAATAATATATATATAGTAATATATTGCAATGTATGTACAAGTAATATATAATAACATGTTATAATAATATATAATTATAGTACATTATGTCATGTTATAGTGTGTATAATAAATATTTACAAGGATTACAAGAAAGCCAATTATATTGAAAACATCCATAAATGTTTAAAAAATAAATTTTTGAGGGGCATCTGGGTGGCTCAGTGGGTTAAGCCTCTGCCTTCAGCTCATGTCCTGATCTCAGGGTCCTGGGATCGAGCCCCACATCGGGCTCTCTGCTCAGCAGGGAGCCTGCTTCCCCCTCTCTCTCTGCCTGTCTCTCTGCCTGCTTGTGATCTCTCTCTCTCTCTCTGTCAAATAAATAAATAAATAAATAATCTTTAAAATAAATAAATAAATAAATAAATTTTTAAAATTATGCTCTGTGTTCTTTTTTTTTTTTTTTTTTAAGATTTTATTTATTTGGCGGAGAGAAACACAGCGAGAGAGGGAACACAAGCAGAGGGAATGGAAGCGGGAGAAGCAGGCTTCCCGCCGAGCAGGGAGCCCGATGCGGGGCTCGATCCCAGGACCCTGGGATCATGACCCGAGCCGAAGGCAGACACTTAACTGAGCCACCCAGGCGCCCCGATCTGTGTTCTTTTTAAACTCATTACAATGAAAGTCTAGTAATACTCTCGTAATCCTGTAATTTTGAAGTGCAATGATATTTCGAGTCACCTTCATCAACTGTAATGTGATCTGAAACGGTGCTTCCCATTGGCATCGAAGTCACAGCATTGCTGTTACTCAAGTTTGGGCTCTACATTCACAGCAGAAGGAAATGCTAAAAGTCAGTAAATATGCAGATGGACTTTTTTCTCTTTCAAGTTCCAAACACCTTAATTCTCTAACCCGTCCTGTAGAAAGTCCTCCCACACATTTAGAAGAAGACGTAGTCAAGGGTGTACATCTCCACACTGTTGGTGATACCTAAATATGAACAATAACAGGAGTGCCTGGGTGGCTTAGTCAGTGGAGCATCTGACTCTTGGTTTTTGGTCAGGTCATGATCTCAGGATTGTGAGATCGAGCCCTACGTCAGGCTCTACACTGGGCATGTGTTCTTCTTAAGATCCTCTCTCGAGGCGCCTGGGTGGCTCAGTCGTTAAGCGTCTGCCTTCGGCTCAGGTCGTGATCCCAGGGTCCTGGGATGGAGCCCCGCATCGGGCTCCTTGCTCGGCAGGAAGCCTGCTTCTCCCTCTCCCATTCCCTCTGCTTGTGTTCCCTCTCGCGCTGTGTTTCTCTCTGTCAAATAAATAAAATCTTTAAAAAAAAAAAAAAAAAGATCCTCTCTCTCCCTCTGCCCGTCCCCCTGCTCAATCTCTCTCGCTCTCACTCTCTCTCTCTTTCCCTCACTCTCTGTCTTTCTCTAGAATAAATAAGTAAATCTTTAAAAAAAGAAAAATAAGAGTGGATAAATAACATGCAGTATATTCATAAAATGGGATGTTACAAAGCCAGTAAAACAGGCTAAGTGTATACAGAGCCCTCAAACATTCTACTGAGTACATAAAGCAAGGTGCAAACAAAGTCATGGTGTGCTTCCATTTATATACATTTTAAAAGATGGCACAAAATAATGCTGTTTCCTGTTTACTGAAAAAAAATCATTACCATGGATTTACATGCAATCGCATGATAAAGCATGGGCTCACAGAAAATGCCTGATAATTGTGACTTTGGGGGAAAGAGGGCGGAAAACGGAGCAATGCAGGATAAAAACATGACCTCAACTTGTGTACTTGTATGTATTTCAGATGAGAGATGGATGGATGGATAGGAAAATAGAAAAATAGATGAGAGAAAGAGAGAGGGGATAAAGATAGAATTATAGATGTGTTTTTAACCATTTGGCCATTTGCCATTCTTCCAAAAATTTTACCATTTTCAAAATGTGAAATTCGTGTGTGTGTGTTTATACACATATATGTGTATAAATATACAGATGTATCCATGTATTTCTGTTCTTCGGGAGTTCCAAGAAGATCATCCCCTTTGGCAATAGTTCCTCAACTTTAAGATTGCACTTAAGCCAAAACCTAGAGCTTTTAAAATTCCACAATCAATCATAAAGGAAGAAAGGAAAATGAAAATAAATCCGCACAGCTGATTAGCTTGCCATTCTGTTTCTCAAGAGCCCTGGAATAATTTTGGGGAGAATATTAGAAACCAGAATTATTGGCGACAACGTTTCATCAGGTTTAATTTTATCACTCTATGGTAAGTGAGTTGCACCATTAATAAAAATTGTTGCTCTATGGCAGGCTGTGAAGATTCAAGTTAGGAGGAAGATAGAAGACCTTCTTATACGGCGGTGCATCAGAAGTGGCAGGTTCGGGTTTTATTAAGAATTTATTTGTAATTTGTAAATGGCGTCAACCTCAGGAGACGGCGTGGCGAGTCCCCGGGTCTGTCACTGCCACAGTGCAAGACACTGCCTACCTTTGAATTGTTCTCATTACTCTGCTTCAAAGCAGAATTTGTTGCCTGCTGTTGCAGGGGTTGGTCACAAATATCTCAGAAACCACGAAGATAATGCAGGTGAGGGATAAGTCTTTGGAATGAAACAACGTGGGGAGATTATGCAAAAGCTATTTCCAGTCCGGGGTGGGGGGGCGGGGAAGCGAGCTGGCTCTGGATAGAGGATCAAACACAGTGCCCACGCTGCTGGTAGAAGACATTCCGGGGGGCTTTAAAATTGTGACTGTAGCCAGCTGTGTGAGCCTTTTGCAATGCACAGTTCACAAAATCCCGGTGTCAGAGGAGGTCTTAAATATCACATGATCCTTTCCCCGCCTCTAACACTCAGATTAAGTCCGTGATGATGAGGAGGATGACAATGATTAAAATTGCAATGTGCCAGGCACTACTGAAGTGCCTTCCAATCATTCAGTGACCTGACCAAGGCACCATTTAGTCTCTGCTTGCTTATCTTCAATGACAGGGAGCTCATCACCTCTATATCACTGCTGGTCACCTCTATATCAAACTGCAAATGACATTTCTTGGTTTCTACCCATTGGCCCTAGTCCCTAAAAAATGGAAACTCTCTTGCAGGATGCCTCTTAATATATTTGAAGGCAGCTCTCACATCTTCTCAACAGACCTCCCTCCACACTAACTGTCCCCAGTGACGATGATGGTGCTTGTGCCACATTCCTTGTCGATCCTATCGCTACCTCCTGACTCACCAGTGTGCTATGATTGGCTACATCTCTTAAAGTACCCATGCCGAAGGCAATAATTCTGATGTGCTCTGATCGACAGGACAATTGCTCTATTTACATCCATGTAACCAGGTTTGTGTTCTTGGAGGCATAGAAGTTTCCATCAATATGTGGAGGTCCTGGGAAAGAAAATGATGGGTCAGACACTAGAAAATACAGTCAGGGCTCCTGAGATTCAACCCTAGCTTGCCTGGATGTGACCCTAGAGACACAGGGCTCCCCTGCCTTTCATGACTGGAGAGTAACAGGGGCTTCAGCATCATCTTCCCATCGATCTTGGGAAGAGTGCAAAGGAGGTCTGGATCATTTAGGGTGGGAGCGAGAAGACAGGTGAGTCACCAGGATGATCAAGCTGGAAACAAGGAGTGCTTAGACCCGCTCTGAGGAAGAGTAGACAGAAAGGACGCACTCGTGCCACAAAATAGACCCTCCCCTCAGTTTTCCGAGCGGGCAAGAGCGTCTGTGTCCTGAGGACCTGGGCCCCTGAGACACAGCAGGAGGAGCTCATAGGACCCACAGTGAAGGGGCTCAGGGATAAAGGTGGGAAAAGCTTGCAGATGAAGTCAGGGGCATCTGTCCCTGGAAACCAGACAGGAGAATCTGTTAATTCAAGAACTAAGGGGGCACAGGAGGAGAAATAGGGTTGAGGCAGCAGAGAGAAAATGACTTTTTTTCCATGCTGAGTTGGTGGGATGTGCGGGACTTCCATGCTGAGACACCCAGCAGATGCTTAGAAAATGAGGCAGGTACTCAGCTAGGTAATATCTATTTTGGGGTGAATTTCTTTCAAATCGATCAAATCCCACCTGTATTTTTTTTGTATGTAAATTTAAAATAACATCTTTGAACTATTTAAATCAAAATTCTCAATTGGGATGAAGGTTTAAAAAAAAAAAAACACCTGTTTAAGTCACCTGTTAAAAGGACTAATATAAACTCACTTTGGAGTTTAAACTTTTAAGTAACTTTCTATTAAAAAAAAAATACCTCCTTCCAAGAGTGCGAGTGCTTATACACAACAGGCAGTCGGTGATAGTAGGTATTTGAAATATCAATGTTTTTTTTCACAGGTGTTGAAAAATAAATACAAGTCATGAGAAAAGTAATGAATCGACTTGAAAACCCAGTGGGATGTTAACTCCCAGAGTAATAATAGCACACTGTCTCAGGGCAGACTGCACGTCAGAAAGGTATTTGCACCCAACTTCGTTCCCGTGAAAAGCCTAGAAGGACCCAGCAATAAGAGCTGCTGGCAGGATCCTGACAATCGTTAAAAATATCTACCGTCTGAAAGAGTTTGTCACACCAGACTTATCTCTTCTACCGACAGCCGTTGACAATGCCGATGGGCGCGGGTTGTGCAGAGGAGAAACTCAGAGCGATCCAGCGGCAAGAGGTGCGGGGAGAGGGTCCTCAGAGCGGAGGTCATCAGAGCCGAGGCTGACCTCCAAACACAGAGGCCAACGGGGCCAACATGGTAATTTCTGTGATTTAGAGACAGGAGCACTTTGGGCTTTTTTATTTGCTCTGAAGAAAGATGCAAGGGTATGTTTCTGGGCGGGGCGGGTGGTGTCGACTCTTTTGGAAGTGGTCTGAAATTTGTTACTCCCTTTCACAAGGCAGCATGTCATGCACTGGAGTTCCCAGGGGTTCTTTCTTCTGGCTGCATCAGGTCTGTGGGGTCTCCCCCCAGATGGTGGGACTTGAACCTTGTAAATCTTCACATCCACGGCACCTAACACGGGACCTGACACAGAGTAGCTGCACAGGAGATGTCGGATAGATGGATGGATGGATGGATGGATGGATGGATGGATGGATGGATGGAAGGATGGATGGATGGTGGATGGATGGATGGATGGATGGATGGAAGGATGGATGGATGGAAGGAAGGAAGGATGGATGGATGGATGGATGGATGGA
>CM053609.1:116447331-116482382 GCA_028646535.1 Procyon lotor
TCACGATTTAGAGTCCGGGATTTTTCGGTCCCTCACCTCCGCATAGCTTCCCACAGACACATACTGACAAGTTGCTATGCTTCCTCTCGTCTGACAATATGAGGTGGTAACTATTGTATTTTCCTTTTTGCCATGGCCATCAGGAAACTCTGGTCCAACTTTGGTACTAAATCAACCAAATGAACTCATGGTTTCCTTCTTCCTCTTTCTATGGAGCTGAATTTTATCATTTCTATCATGTATTTTCTCTTGATAAAGAGAACCCTTGTTGAGAACAGCTCTTTTACACCTCCCATGGTCATATCTTAAGAGAGATGGAGGAAAACTGGTGCTTGATGGGGGGGGGCGCAAAGAGACAGAAGGAGAGAGAGGGAGAGGGAGGGGGGAGGTACTGGAGAGAAGGAAGAGCAGGGAGGGGAGGTAGAAGGAAGAAGGAAGGGGAGAGGGATGGGAAGAGATGGGGAGAGGCAGGCAAGGGCAGAGAGGACCTTGACATCCAGCTTATGAGAGCAAGGGCAACACCTGCGTTATCTCAGAAATAAACAGCTTCTGGGGGAAGACGTGGGATTATCTGATGACAAAGACATCACAGTTTTTAAAGAGGATTAGGTTCTGTCTGTGTGTCCACAGAGGTCAAGGTCAAAACTGGACTGTGAAAATTACAGAGAAGCAAGAACTAAAGGTGTGCATCTAAGAGATGCAAGGCTGCAGGTTAGAGCATACCTGCCTCTTCTTGCTGATCCATTGCCAAGAACCTGCCTTTGCTCATACTCATGGCCTCGGAACATGGGGCCCTTGGACATCCACCTTGGGTCTTCTCTTCAGCTCCATCTCTTGTCAACCCCTGTCCCCAGCATCACCCCTCACCAAAACCCAGTATCTGCTCTTTCTCCAGAAAGGCGTGCAGCTTGGCTTCCTCTTCTCCTTACTCTCTCACTACCCAGAATTAAAGTCGTGATGGGAAACACCTATTCACTCCTGTGCACCAGACATTGTTCTAAGTGCTTCCTGAGCATTTGGTCGGTTTTACAACAGCCCCACAAAAGTAAGAACTATTATCGTCTCTGTTTGACAGAGAGGACATTGGCGCAGGGAGAAGATGATGCGGCCGCAAGTGGTAACATACGGACTCGAGTTCAGGACAGGCTCAGGAACCCTACTCTGAGCGGTGCGACCTCTCCGTGGCATTTCTTTGGATCACTCTCTCCCTGGACAACACCTGCTCAATCGTCAGCATCTTCTGAGGTGAGTTCCCTGATACCTTCCAAGTGCTCCCAGACATAGGGGATGGGGAGGTTTCCCAAGGTGCTGCGGGCTGGGTGTTCCTGAGAGGGGCCACACTGGAGGAAATGAAGAGAGCGAACTTACTGTCTAAGGGACCAAAGCTCACACCTGCCAGTGGACGTGAGATCTTTGGCAGATTGCTCACCTTCTTGGTGCCTCACATTTCTGACATGTGCAAGGAGGATGGGATCCTCTTTGAAAGAATTGTTGAGCATCTAGGGAGAAAGTTCACGTGTGACACGTGTGGCATGGTGCTTGGCCCATATCGGTCATCAGCGGCGGATGGCAATGGCTATTATTATTTATCATCATCATGGCTGGTACTTGCCCTTCTTCATGTTCCTCAGTGAGGATAGGCACCTCTGTGAGCTCCCCCAAGGCCTCCAGCACGAACCTAACAGGTCCAACTCAATCTAATAAGCTACCCATCTTCAATGGGCATGAGGAGTTATAAGACGGAATGAGATGTAATTCCCACCCACGAAGTTCTCACCAAATGCTGAGATGGTTCAACAGACAAACGATCCCATTACGATGTGATAAACAAAATGGCAGAGGTAGGATGGAATGCAAAGGGGACGCTCCAGACCTAGTCATCTTCTCCAGGAGGATTTGTTTGGAAGGACTCAGGACAAAGAGGCTGGCAGTACCACCCACTGCAGAAATGCAGACTTGGAGGTATGGACAAAGACCCAAGATGGTTGCAGCTCTAGCGATAGACTCAGATGCTCCCCCTTGGCAGCACAGATTCTGGAAGACATGGCAGGGAAGTCAGGGGTACATCCAAGGAGGGCAGGATTTGGACCACGTACAGAAACATGTCAGTTTTTCAATTCTTCTATCTTGGAATCCTTAGGAGGTCTTGGCTTTGCAAAACAACATATTACCTCTGAATCTGAGCCTCTGAAATCCTGGCAGGGGGGCCAGTCCAGCCGGCACTGTTGCCATATGTGTTTAGAATCTCATGCACAATAATTAATTTCCATTCTGCAAAAATGAATAATTAATATAGCATCCCACGTCAATTGATCCAAACAGAAGTTGACACATATTAAGAGACACACGCTGCTGAACAAACTTTTTAAACTGAGGCATTTTTTTAACAAAGCAACTTTTAAAAATTCCCTATCTTCCAGACAATAGGAATTGAACATATTCCAACAAAGAGGGCAGGCCGAGCAGAGGGTGTCAAGTTGAGATTTGGGGAGGGGGAGGTAGTGGAAAGATTGCACTCGTTTGAAGTTGCTGGTGGGGGAGCTAAGTAGGAAGATGAAGGATGCTCCAGGGGTAGAAGCAGAAAATAAAGTGACAGCCTTAAGGAATTTAAGAGCTAAATATTTTACTTTGATTTTTAATTATGCAACCATGATGGAGAAATATGGGCACAGTGATGGTAAAATTAGGGAGATAAAAAATGATTTCAAAAACTATCCATGACAGATGCTGGTTCATAGATGCAATAAAGTCCTCACGGCTTCATCGTCCTCCTTGTCTGATTCAAAGTTTCTTTTAATAAGTCATTTGAAAATGTTGACAGTGTTGTGGAATTTGTGGTGGACGAGAAGCCGGGTTGTGAAAATATCCTGGGCAGTGTGATGAGGGTCTAAATGATCCTCATTCATCAGAATTTGGAGACATCATGAAATACATTGTGATTTGACTGTTTCCATTCTCATAATTATTAGTACTGTTATTAATAATAGCTTCTATTTATTTGGAGCCATTTGGGTCAGACTTTTCTTGGCAAAATGCTTCTGCACAGCTGCTGGGAAGAGATTGGGCACTACTTTCCTTACTTTGTAGATTATGAAACAGAGGCTCAATGTGCACAAGAAGGTACCCCACCCACACGCATCCAGCAATGAAGGTTGGAGCCTTGACACGAGTCTGGGCCTGTGGCTCCAAACCTTATGCTCATTTTGTTAAAATGGGGCTATCTTCTCTTAAACAGGAGGGAGGTAAGTTTCTGATCTGGAGGCTAGACGAAAACAACTTTCCAAGACGAGGAAGGGGGAGAAATAGCATATTCAGCAGTTTTCCTTGGGACCTGGAAGGTGTTTGATGCATGGGCTTTAAAAAATCCCACACTCCCAGATGTCAAGAAGGATACAGCAGTTTGGCTGCATGAACAGAAGTATGACTCTTAGAATGAGGGAGGTTATAGGCTGGTATGCCTGCTTACATCAGATTTCTCCTGAGAGTTGCCTTCAGCTCTAGGTGCCCTGTTTCAGGAGAGAGGTCCCTAGACCTCCAGAAGGATGGGGGAAAGCTTTGATGGGACTTCCATGTGAAGATAGTGTAGGGAACTCCTTAGATTGCTGAAGGTGAAGCCAGGATCATGTTCTTCTCCTCAGAAGGGTCTTGCTGGAAGCTGACTCACTCACCCCAGAGGCTAGAGGAGGGATCCCTGGGTGGCAACCCCGAGAATGGGATTTTGTCTCAGGGAGGAATCCTCACATCAGGGTGATGCAAAAAGGCAGCAGCATGTAGCCAGGAGCTGTGGGTATTTGGGGCAGACAGAGGTCACGGAGCCACAGTCCTTGTTCTCTGGGGAGGAGGAGACATGTGAGAAATCCCAAGCTGGCCACATGGAGAGCTTGAAGTTCCTCTCAGCCAGCTCTGAGTCAAGGGTGGGAAATGGGGAGGGGGTGTTGCAAGGTCACAGTGCAAATGTTGTAGACACGGGGAGGGGAGAAGTCGCGGCCATCTTTTGGTCCATCGATGACAGCGTGGTTGCTCATCAAGGGCCCTGGGCTTCCTGTGAACTGAGCTTCCTTAGACCCTGCTCAGAAAGCCGCGTCAGGATGCCGAGTGATTGCAGTGTAGCCATTTTAGGTGCTGATGCTGTGACCCCAAGCAGCGCGTTACAGTTCTGAGCTGGAAAGGACTTTTACAATTATTTTTGTCTGACCTTCCCATTTTACAAATGAAGAAACTGAGGGTCAGAGATGCTAGGAGATTTCCTGCAGGCCTACCAACCTCGAGGGTGGCAAGGGGCGAGGAGCAGGCTGATGGCAGCCACCCCCAGCTGCTAACCCTGGCACTGCCTCTAAGCTGTACGTGCCCTCTACAATGGGCTGTGGGGGCTCTTAGAACTATGCGTATGTGGGTGTCACCTCATGTGCCTGTAGAAATGGCCACCAAATGGTTGTTGCTGGAAGATGTGGGCTAGAACCTAGATTTCCTGACTCCTCATTCAATCCCCTTCCTGCCACACCAATGGCCCTTAGGTGAAAGCCTGTGAAAGCCGCAATGCACTGATGTCTTCTCTCCAGAACTTCGGTTTTAACTTCTGGGGTGTGAGTGTGTGTGCGTGCGTGCGTGTGTGTGTGTGTGTGTGTGTGTGTGTGTGTGTACACATGCTTGTGCCTGAAATAAGATCGTTATCTTTTCCTGACAATTCCCACATCATTGTATCTGACAGGATAGATTTACTGTTTAAGGTAAATGTTGAATTTCTCCACTATAGGCATGTGGTCTCAATTAGAGGAATCACAAACAATTTATTGATTTTTTTAAAAAAGAAAATAATGGCAGAAAAATTATGCAATGATGATAGGGTGTGGAAGACTCGGATCAGGACCCTGGTTAGAAACAATGGAGGGAGTAACATGATTCAAAAATTAATGGATGCCCAAGAAACAATTAGGAGTGCAATATTGAGTGAAACAATCCTTGCTTTGTAACAAATGCCATATTGAGGTGCTGACTTATTTCTAGAAGATACAGTCTGAGGGATACAATTGCTGTTTGGAATGCCTCCACTTAAACAGTGTAATATTGTAGACAAATATCCAGAAGCCTGTCTGGGTCTGTGGGCAGCTCACTGGGCGTGATTCCCAGGTTCAAGTCGCTCTCTGAGCAGAGGCTTAGTGTGCAAGGCCAGGAGCACTGGATGTGGAGGCAGGAAGACTCTGTAAATGACCTTGGACAAGTTAATAAACTCTCAGGGGCTCGGTTTCCCTCCGGAAACATATACTGAACTAGAGAGTTCTGGTGCCTTCCAGCTGTAGGAAAGATGTGGATCTTAAATGTGAAAGTGTGGCCGATGTGCTGGTGGGGTGGCCACACACACACACACACACACACACACACACACACGTGCATGCGCACACATACATGCAAACATACACACGCATGCAAACATACACATGCACACATGCATGCAAACATACACGCATACACACACGCATGCATACACACACACACACACACACAATTACTAAATAAAATGGCAGAGACCTAAATTTCACTAAATATGTTTTTTTGCGATTTGAAACCCAGCCAGAATCCAACTGACTGAAAGCTGTAATAAGAGCACATGCGCACACACACACTGAGTTTGCAAATGATCTCCTACAAGCAAAGGTGGGGCGCGGGTAGAGGTCGATGTCCTACGTTCTGAGCATTCTTCTTCGCTTGGAAGAGTTTATTTTTCACCAGGGTTTAAACACATCAGGTTAGGTACCTTCCGTTATTTGGTAGTCTTCTTATTTTACTTTATTTTAGTAGAAAATTTCCCCCCCACCAAATAGAAGAAAAATATGTTAGTTAAAATAAAGGAGCTAGAGGAGTGCCAGGCCTAGCCCGTAAAGTCCTTCTCCGAGCAGTGGATGAGCCTTTTGCAGAGGGCTGGGGTGCTCCCTGGGAGCACAGACAATGTGGAAGGCATTTGACTTGCTGTATTAGTTTTCATCAAAGATTCACAGCTCACGCTCAACAGCTTCTTTGCATTAAAATCTGTGACTGTAAAATTTCAGGGAGAAACATTGATCTTTCTTTTTCTTGTTAACCCTTCCCCCCACCTTCTGAGAAGATCTGAAACACCCTGTCTCTCTTTGTTGGAAAGTTCATTTCTCCTACTAAAAATGGCCCCATTTCTTTGCACCCTGGCTCCTGTGGGGCCTCCCCACACCCATCCATGTGGACAGTGCCTGGTGAGAAGGGGTGTGCTGGGGGCCTGCTTAGTTGAAGGGTGCCTGGCCCCAAATCATGCAGCTTTACTGAAGGACCCCCATGAGAAAAACCACGTGCCTTCTGTTTGCTCCACATCTGGGGGGATCTCAGCCCAATCATGCAGTTTCTGAATGGAATTTTTGGGAGGAGGATCCCCATTGAATGCATTAAGCTAACTTTTTTCTTTTCTTTATTTTTTACTGTGGTAAAATATACACACAATTTACTATTTGACCCTTTTCCGGTATACAGTTCAGTGGCATTAAGTATACTGACAATGTTGGGTAAATTTTACCACCATCCATCTCTAGAAATTCACGATTTCAAGCAGAAACTCTGTTCCCATTAAACACTACTTCCCTGTTCTCCTCTCTCCCAGCCCCTGCTAACCTTTATTCTACTTTCTATCTCTGTGCATTTGCCAATTTTAGGTATCTCACATAAGTGGGATTATATGATATCATTTGTCTTTGAGGGACTGGCTGGTTTCACTCAGCATCATGTCTTCAAGGTTCATTCACGTCAGAACACGTGTCTGAACATCCTTCCTTGTTTAAGGCCGAATAATATTCCGCTGTATAGATATACCACACTTTGCTTATCCATTCATCTCTCTGAGGCACCAAGGTTGTTCCCAAGTTTTGGCTATTGTGAGTAGTGTTGCTATGAACACAAGTGTACAAATGTCTAAGTCCCTGCTTTCGGTCCTTTTGGTTGTTTACCTAACAGTGGAATTGCTGGATCGTAAGGCAACTCCATGTTCAATTTTTTGACCAACTGCCAACTCTAGAGTCCTGAGCTGGGACACGCGGTCGGCTGTGTGTGGATCTCACAGAACAACACCTGGCCCTTTGGGAGCAAAGGGAGGCTCGCGAGGCTTGGTGGGGCGTTAAGCCATCTGTCCTGGAAATCGCCGATTCGGTGCAGACCCCAGCAACTCCAACAATTTTGTTTTAGTTCCATATAAATGTTCCGGAGTGCAGTTACTCGGTCCCCTGCCAGCGCCTGCACAGAGAGATTATTGGATGTGTTAACTGGAGGCGCGAGGCTTGGAAAGCAGCAGAGATCTGCGGCAAAGCTAAATGTCAGCTCCATCACTGTGCGGTGGGACTGCAGGCATCTGAGGTAAGCTCTCCGGACCTCGGATGCCTCTTGGATACACAGCGGAGCTGCAGACTCCATCCGCAAGATGGGAGACTGGACTTGGAGAGGATGTGCCCCAACACAGGGGTAGTCCCATGTCACAGAGCCAGCCCCGAACCAACAAATGGCAGGGCTGGAACTGGAGGTTGTGTCCCTTTGGGATTCGGAACCACATGCTCTTCCACCGCAGTTTACACAGACCCCGACTCAGTTTTCCCATCTATCAAATGGGACTCCAAACACTCACCTCCCCCAGGAGCCCCAGGCACCAAGGGGATGGCTTGTGTATAGGGCCTGCCCATTCCTTGGCATGAATGAGCACTTACTATGTGCCTGGGGCTGTGCTGAGGTTTTGCAAACATCGTCTCATGGTGTGTGTCCTTTAGGGCAGGGGTTCTGGCACATGCTGGGGTCTCTCGGGAGCTTTGGAGAGACAGAGAAATCTGCTCAAGATTTCACAGCTACAAAGTGGTGGGGCTTGCTTTTCCATTCCTGTTCCTTAGGCAAGGCCCTTGGGCTGCAGCAGGAGGGTGGGCAGTTTCTGGCAGAGGCTGGCTGCTTTGTGCCCTGGCTCGGGGATGATGGCTGCCGGGGCCGCCCCTGTCTCTGCCCGGTTTCCTGCGTCTGGATGAGTCTGAGCTTGCAAAGCGGTTTCTGCAGCTCAGGACTGGCCTAATTGGAAAGACATGTCAGGCTGATGTGTCCAGCGTGCTGGAGATGAGGTGTGGGGGGTCCAGTCTGCTCAAGTCGTGTCTGTAGAGGAATCTGGAAGGGGACACACGGAGGGATCAGAGACCGCAGACCCCAGGGGATTCTCTGAAAGGCTTCTGTGGGCCACACAATGCACATCACTTGGTGCAAAGCAGCTTGGAGGGGGCAGTGCTGAGTCTGCCCGCTGAGGTTCGTCTGGGGTGGACAGTTGTCCTGGCAACCATCATGGGTGGGGCCCAACTTCATAAAAATGGGACCCACGTATGGCCATGTGCTTTGTGGACACCAAAGTCTGGAATCAAAATCTGCAGGTGGACAAATACATGTAACCTTTAAAACATACCCACTGGGGCGCCTCAGTGCCTCAGTCGGTAAGTGGCTGCCTTCGGCTCAGGTCATGGTCTCAGGGTCCTGGGATTGAGCCCCGCATTGGGCTCTCTGTTCAGCGGGGTGCCTGCTTCCCCCTCCCCTCTCTGCCTGCCTCTCTGCCTACTTGTGATCTCTGTCAAATAAATAAATAAAATCTTAAAACAAAACACTGCCCACTGAGCCCCAAAGGGAACACAAGAGAGCACAAGCTGAGGTTCGCCAGGACCCTTTAGAATGGATTAGGGAAGGAACTCAAATGAGCAATCGGCATTGAGAACACTTTCGCCATGGTGGGCTTCTTAGAAAGGAAGAGATAGGCTCAGCTCCTCGCCCTCCAGGGCTTACAGTCTGCTTGATGTGCTCAAGAAACCTCCAGATTCGAATTCCGGCTCAAATTCTCGCTCTCAAATAGAATACTGGGGTGGAATAGAAGCACTTCACTCCATCACTTCTTCCTTTTCTGAATGTCTGATAAGCCTCAGTGTTCCCATCTGCAAAATGGCCCCCAAGACATTGCCCTGGACAGAACGGCATTAGCAGAGTACAGAACCCGGTTCAGGGGCAGCTGCACTCAGTCATTGTTTGATTCTCTGGCTGCTGCTCCTTTTCCTCAGTTCAGGAAGAAGTTGTCCATGCCTCTGAGATGCGTAGCTCCTCTCAAGTTCCCAATACTCCTGTCCAACAGTACCCCCTGCTTCTGCCCGGCGGTTCATCGGTGAGCAAGGCAGATGCGGACAGCTGGATTTCATGCCGTGAAGTGGCCTCCCACATGCCTGAGAAAACCATGGCCACCGCAAGCAGCATTCCATCCCCTGGTTGGTGGCGCCTGGCCACAGGGACATATGCTCAGCTCGGCTCAGCTCACGCTGGTGTGATCGGTCTCCCGCAGAGCTCAGGGAGGAGGGTCTCCACCGCCCCGTGGCTGTGATCTGATGGCCCCAGGCTCATGCAAGATAAGGTCCTGGGTTGCTAAAGTGTGCTGGTCAGAAGGTCCAGCCCTTCGCCCTCTACCTGAAGCCAGCACAGTTCACTGTTCAGCGGGGCTGGCTCCCACAGTGGGTGCCTCACACCGGGGATGGCAGGAGGTCAACGGGGAAGGGCTCCCAGATGGTTCTAGATAAAATGACAAAGTGGGCAATGTTTTCTTCGGATTTTGAAGAAACAATGTGGTGTAGCAGGGGATTTGCAGACAGACTTGAGCTTCATGTGAGCTCTGGCATTCACTGGCTGTGTGGTCTTGGACAAGTTGGCTCGCTGCAACCTCAGTTTTGCTTATTTGTAAAAATGGAGATAAAACTGCTGTGTGTGTGTGTGTGTGTGTGTGTGTGTGTGTGTGTGTGTGATGATTAAGAGGAAGGAAGTTACCACACAAAGTATCTGGCATATGATAGGTGTTCTATGCAATTAAATATACTATCCCCTTTATTTCCTCCAGGGTCCTATTAAAAATCTCTTAAATCTCTTTCCAACAATGGTTTATTGAGCACCTACCATGTGCTAGGCATTGCACTAGGCCAGGGGCACGTGATTGAGCCAGTCTTAGGCACGGCCGATGTGGACCTTGCAATCTTCTGAGGAAGGAACTCATGTAGAAAAGCAATAGCTCTCAGAGTGGCCCAGGCCATGGCAGGAGATGTGGAAGTGCTATGGAGCCACAGGGGAGGGCTTCTATCCTCTTCCATTGTTCGGCAAATGGACCTTAAAGCCTTCAATGTTCCAGACCACCTATGAGGCACCTGATGTACTGAGATGAACGGTACATGCCCCACATTCTCAAGGAGCGCACGTTACTATGGTGAGGCAGATGCACATCCAAACAGATTGTTCTAGCATCCTGGATAAAGATCCTGCTAGAGTACAAACACTGGGGCAGAAATGCACTTTATTTATTTGTTTGTTTGTTTGTTTTTCTCTTTTTTTATTGTGTTGTTAGTCATCATAAAACACATCATTAGTTTTTGATGCAGCGGTCCAAGATTCATTGTTTATGTGCAACACCCCATGCTCCGTGCAATACATTCCCTCCTTGATACCCACCAGCAGACTCCCTCATCCCCCCAGAAATACCCCTTTTTAGGGACGCATCCCCTGTGGAGGTCTCAACATGGCATCTAGGGTGGAATCTCAACTCTACTGGTCAATATCGTAAAGGCCAATGTCCACCTTGGTTTCCCCATTTGTGGAGAAGGGGGTGAAGGGAATATAATGTGTAAGTTTCCTATGGGCTAGGATTTTTCTCTGTTAGCTTGTTCAATCTATACTTAAGTCGGTACGTTTCACTTCAGGTAAGGAAGTACAGACCAAGGAGATAAAAGGACTTGTCTAAGGTCACATGGCCAATGGGTAGCAAAGTCATTTCCAATCACGGCTGATTTGTGTCCAAATTCTGTGTCTTTTATTGTATGCTACTGATGTACTTGCCTCCCTCGGTGGGGCCAGATGAGACACACTGCCCTCATCCTTCCCTAGAATTTACCCCAGAGAGAAATTCGGGAGAGTTTTCACAGTCTGCCATGTCATGGTCACACCTTTGGAGAAGCGTGGCTCTGAGCGAGGATAGCGTGGGAGAGCAGGGCTCTGGGCGGAAGGTGCTGGAATCACCAGACCCTGAGGAGACTAAGTTCCTGACCATATTCGGAGGAAGCCCCATTGCTCCGTATTTATCTAATTGATCCCAGGGCTGGCCAGTGGCGAGCCAACATGAGGCATTTGCTGACTGTGTGCCATTCTATTTTTTGCGTTAGGATTCACAGGAAAGTGAAGCCACATTTTTTGCAGCCAAGTGAGGGGGGTGGGGCCAGGCATTTGAACAATGGGTTGGCTCCTTGGCCGCTAGACCGGGCACAGTCATATTTGGTATAGAATGGGCACAGTCATATTTGGTAATGTGCGGGGCAGGAAATAATTATTTATCAGTGCATTTATTTTCAGGGCTCTGGGTAGCAGGCAATTGAATCCAAATATGGTTTGAAGAAAGTTTCGGTTCCATTAAATTCCTGTCTTCTTCTCCTGGCCCTGGCTCTTTCAGCTTTTGTGACCAGCCTTTGAACAATTCAAACTATGTTTTCCAATGAGATGAGTGTCATTAAACACATAGATACACATGCACACTCGAATCCATGATGCTTTTTTAAAAAGAGAGGGCTCTAGAGGATTCCTCACATGGTTTGAGCACTGGCCCGAGAACTGTTTCTCAGTGCCCTGGGAAAAATGAGGATTTTGATGTGCTGGAGCATGGACCTCATCAGTTATCAGCTCTGGGACCCTGTTCAGGAAGTGACTGGATTTCTCCTGAGCTTAATGTCCTCATCTATAAAATGGGCATAGGCATTTTCACCCAACAAAGTGCTGCAAAAGTAAAACGAAATGTTGTGTTTTGAAGCACTTCGGTGCCTGGTAGGTTGGATGCTGGGTTGGACGGCATCCTCCCAATTTCACGTCCTTCCCAGAACCTCCGAATGTGATCTTGTGTGATGATGGGGTCATTGCAGATGTAATTACAGTTAAAATTCAGTCATTCTAGAGTAGGATGGGCCCTTGATCCAGTCTGACTGGTGAGAAGACACCGGTACAGAGGTGAAGACCACATGAAGACAGAAGACCATAAGAAGACATTCCTTGGCCCCCAGCCAAGGAATGCCAAGGGCTGACGGCTGCCACCAGGAGCTGGGAGAGACCTAGAAAATTCCATCCACAGTCTCAGCGGGAGCATGGCCCTGCCAGTACCTTGACTGCAGAATTCCAGCCACCAGAAATGCGAAACAATAACCATTTCCTATAAAGAGCCCACTTGAGAATCTGGCAAAGAGACCCAGGATTTGTATTTGCCTACACTCGGTATCTGGGAATGCACAAGGATTGGAGGGCAGGAAGATGATGAAGTCAGGCCCCCCACTTCTAAGGACCCAGGTTAGCGAAGCTTCCTTCTCTCTATGCTTCTACCTCTGTTTCCCGTTTCGTTCTCTGCAAACAGCTTGGCAGAGAAATCTCTGTCGACCTGACACATGTTTCCATAATATGTGAGTTCGGGGCACTGGTTTGGTTCTCACGGAGACCACATCTACACACTCTACCTACCTATCTACTTACTTGCTTAGTTCCATCTGCACACGGACTTTCTGAAGTTCACGGACACGTCCTAAGGACCACACTCTCCCCAGGTGGTGACTTGCCATCAGATATCTGAGTGGGCAAATGTAATTTACGCAGGCATATGTCATGCTTAGAAAGGCCAGTGCCATTTCTCCAGGTCCCCGTAACACTCAGGGCTGACAGTGCCTAAATAAACTGGTTTATTTACGGCAGTAGTTACCTGTTTAAGACCAGCCGTAACGTTAAGTAACACAGAGTGCCCAGACTAATAAATTTACGGCGTGCCTGTTTGTTTTACTGAAGAATTTATTGCAGCAGTAATAACAGTCAGAGGGTGAGGGTGAGCTTCCAGAAAGGGCTGGAGTTTACGCGGGGATCTGTCACAGGATCGCCTTCCCGACAGCCCTCTGGAGCTCCTGTCATCAGTCCTAGCACCCGACAGGCGGCCTTGCACTCGTGGAGGGGGACTCGGGGAAGGCCGTCTCTTCGGTTGCACCCACGTGGGTGTGAACAGCAGGCTTTGTACACTGTGGGTGTGATTCACGGAGGCCCCTTGCCGTTGGCGTCCAAGAATTTGAAGGGGAGCTTCGTGCCAGCCAGAGGAGGGGAAGGTCCATCTTTCCAGCCCCGGCTAACTGGAGGGTGGCCAATGGAAAAACCACATGAAATGTGCAGAATCTTATATTCCTATTCCTGATTCGATCTGGCTTTCTGCTTTTGGACCAGCTGGGGTCCTGGGATGACAGACAAGATGCGGCTGGAGCCATGGGGCAGGGCTGTGTGGCGGTCTGGAGCACAGGATTTGGGTCAGGTGGGTAAGTACTCATCCTGCAGTGATCATGTAGAAATTGCACGAGAATGGGCAAGAGGTACTGAAATTCTCGAAGTCACACACATTCCTCCTCGGAGACCCTGGGGGTAATCATCTACTTAGGCGGTTGTTGTGAGGACTGGGGGAGGTGTTCTTCAAAGTGCCCAGTTCCCTAGATGTGCCTCATAACCACTGCATTCTGCTGCTATTTTACATGACTATTTGAAACTCTTGGATCTGCGCAAGAGGGAAGACAAAAGAGAGCATATCTAGCCTGGCCTTTCCTTCGGTCCATTTTGCAGAAGGGAAAACTGCTCAAAGCACAGGGCAATGAGTTGTCCGAGGTCCTGCTGCATAGCCACAGTGAAGATTTGATAAGAAAACAGATCCCTACATCCTAACCCTAACTCTGAGTCATTCAGTCATTTTGCAAACAACTACCAAGCACCTTCTGTGGGCTCCGCAGAGGTGGAAGACGATACGGAAGACTTGTGTGTCTGTTGTGCCAGATGGAGGCTCGGACAGCTCTGGATCCTGGGTGTCAATGACAGGACCTGGTATGGGACGGAAAAACAGGAGAGATTTGTGAAAGGAAGAAGGGGCAGCCCCTGCCTCCCAGGGTGAACGGCGCTAGGATAAAAGCAAGCAAAGGTTTTGAGAGTTTAGAGGAGGGTCCACTACAGGAGGTGGGAAGGCTTTCTAGAGCAGAAAATACCCTTTCTTTGCCTGGATGGTCATGAGCAGCTAGCGGGGCAGACAACAGAGTGGGGATTGCAAACAGAAAACATTATAAGCAAAAAGTCTTTGAAGTTAAAAAAAAATGAGTTACCTAGTGCTGCAGAAGTGTGGACTGGGTGTGATCAGTTGCGTTGAGTGTTAGGTGGAGGTATGTCTTGAAGAGTCCCCTTTGGTTGTACTCTCTGCACACTCTTTGTTGAGATCCTACAGTGCACTATGAGTCCGGCAGGGGACGAGGTGTCCTCCCCATCTTGCAGGGAATAGTCTTGAGGCTGAAGCTATTGACCTAATGGTATGATTCATTCCTATTTGTTCATTCCACACAGAACCAACTACAGAACTCGTGGGGACCAAGGAGACGCATTAATGCATTATATTAACAACAGCAGAGCATTAATTCAAGTGCTGAGCACTTCTGAACTTGGGGACAGGTGCGACTGCATGGATCCCCTGCCCATGAAGCCAGTTTTTTTTACTTAAAGTGTGTTGGATCCCAGGTATTCATCCTAGGACCTGCCCCGGAAGTCCAGGAGTAGTAGCACGCTATACATCTGTAGGTATTGCTGCAGGTTGGGAGTAGTTCTAGGCACTGGGGACCCAGTAGGAAACAGGCCTGAGGCAGTTCTTGGCCTCCTGAAGCCTAGTGGGGGAAACATACACCAACCAGTAAGGCACGCATGCACGGGTTGGTTTCAGGTGCTGATCAATGGTAAAGGGCTTCAGGGTGAATTAGGAGGGAGGCATTCCTGGGATGGTGAGGTGACATCTGGAGGAGATGCTGTGACGCGGGGGTTGGAGGTGAGGGAGGGGGGAAGGTACATTCTAAGGCAAAGGAAGAGCAAAAGACCTCGGCTGGGAATACCTGTGGGGCACTCCGGAACAGGGAGCAGTGTGGACAAAATCATTGGCGGCAGGGAGGTGGTTGTGGCCGGAGACCACAGGGCTCTGTGTGACATGGAAAGGACTTTGGGTTTTCCCTCGGGGCAGTGGGAGCAACCGGAGAGTATTGTGGGGTTGACTCGACAGCAGAGAGGCCTCCATTCCAAGATGGTTCTTCACCCGCCTCTCCCCCCGTGGTCTGGAGCTCCAGAACGTCAGAGTTCTCAGGTGAGCGGTGTGGCTCAAGGATGGACGGTGTGGGGAGGATTGGTTCTGACCGACTTACACATGTAGAGCGTTAGATGGCCACTTACACAACGCTCAGGAAACTTGGCCCAAGAAACCGCAAGAAGATGGGGGTGGCCAATGGTCTCAGTCAACTCCCCCACTGGCTCCTGTCTGATGCTAAGTTTTGTCATAAGGATAAATAATTGGTTTTTTATTTAAAAATCCTGGTAATTATGAAGAAATGTGAGAAGTGACAAAGTTGTAAAAAAAAAGTCCTAATTTTAGGGAACCCGGGTGGCTCGGTCGGTTAAGCGTCTGACTCTTAATTTCACCTCACGTTCTGCCCAGGGTCATGGGATCGAGTCCCATGTCAGGCTCCACACTCAGCGTGAAGTCTGCTTGAGATCCTCTCTCCCTCTCTCCCTGCCCCTTCCCCTACCTGCACGTGCTCTCGCTCTCCAATAAATAAGTAAATCTTTTTAAAAAATCCTAATATTAAATTGCTCAAAAGTAACAATTGTCAAAATTTGGTAATCGTTATTCTGGGCACCTTTGTGTATATAGTAGAACAAATTAAAATACAGCTAAAGAGTGGAAGTATTTATATGAAAATATAAGTATGATTTTAACAAAAGAGAAATGCATATTTTTTTTTACTTAATTACAATAGTCATAGGAAAGTAAAGAGCAACTTGATCTCTAGATAAATATTTCTCTGTTGAAAATGAAATGGAAGTTATGGGAAAACCTTGAAGATTTTTTAAGAAGAATCTCTTAACTTTAAAGAGTTTCTCCTGATGGAAAAATGAGCGTGTTCTTACTTTTTCTTCTCATTACCACTCCCTTTATTCCCTGGTTTTTGTTGTTATATTACTTTTACATTTGTGTTTTACCTTTGTTACATTCTTTTTACAGTTTGTGTTTTATTAAAAAATTAATATGTTCTTTAATAATATTTTTTAGAGCAGCTTCAGCTTGTTTCTACATTGGAATAGACTCAACTTCTACTAGTCTTTTTTTTTTTTAATATTTTATTTATTTATTTGACAGAGAGAGATCACAAGTAGGCAGAGAGGCAGGCAGAGAGAGAGGGGGAAGCAGGCTCCCCACCGAACAGAGAGCCTGATGCAGGGCTCGATCCCAGGACCCTGAGATCATGACCTGAGCCCGAGGCAGAAGCTTTAACCCACTGAGCCACCCAGGTGCCCCAACTTCTACAAGTCTTAACACAGCTACTCTCCTCCTGAGCTCATAATTTTTATTCCTAGCATTGTTGACTGAGTTTATGGTGTAGTATATTTTTAGAGAATGGCTCGTGGGTGCTCTAGTCCTTCTGTTGTGGCAGCCTTGGTGGTATCTATTACTTCTGTGGCTGAAGGTTACTGTGACTTTGTATGTGATTTGGGGGTTATACTGTTTCCCTTGGAAATTTGCTCATAATCGTCAATTCTCTTCTGTCCTTGAATATTGAGGTCAACTCTGGGTAAGTTGCTTCTCCTGTTTAGATAGTTCCATGATTGTTTTTTTCTTTAGCTTTGAGGGTCAGTCATTTAGTTTAATGTGGGTCGTGTTGTATTATTTTTTTCTTCAGGTATAATGTATCGTTGGCTATAGATTTTAGTCTGCATCTAAGGAAATTGTCATTTAAGATGTCATTGAATAGCTTCCCCCCAGCCCAGAAGCTCCAGTTATACATATATTGGCTCTTCTATATACATTAGCCTATGTATAATCATTTTTGTTGCTTTTCTTTTATTTTGCGTGATTTCTTCAAAATTATTCTCCAGTTTCTCTTTTTCAGTTGGGTTTATCCATTTTCTTCTAAAATGGCTTTCATCTCTCGTATCATTTTTGTTTTCATTCTTTTCTTTTCTCGGTTAACAGTTTGCATATGTGTATGTGTGTGTCTGATAATCTCTTTGAACCACTGTGAAACTTCCTTTGATTCACATATGCTAGAAAAATCCCCTCCAAATTATACAGAATTATTTTTCCGAGCTCTTTTCCTATCAATATGGGCTATGCCTCTTGCAATACACATACATATCTTCTGTTTATATCTTTTTTCTTCTCTCTCTTTTTTGGTGTTATCAACGTTTTTTAATGGCTAAATTTTTTCAGGCCACCCATAGACAAATTTATAAAGAAGATAGAGCAGGAAAGCAGGGACCAAATGAAGCCTCAGCTCTGGCCAGATGAGGAATCTTTCATTCAAGTCCCGTGATCTATGATTTCTTTCATCCCAGGGGATGTCTTGCTTCAGTTTTCAACATCTGAAGTGCTGCTGGGGCTAATATCAAGGCCACAGGGTCTCTGTGCTGCACTCTTGAATTTGCTGCTTCCTCTCCCTTTTGAACCCTGCCTGACTTCTTCCTGTACTCATCAGCTTGGAGATATGATCAATCCTGGGGTTTATTCTAAAGGCAATCCATGTTCTTGGATGGGATGTCTCAAAGGGAATTGTTCACCTCACCTGTATTTTATATACTCCTTAGATCCTATTCAAATAAGCATTGACAACACTGCTCAAAATGTTGACATTTTAGGGACAATATTCTCTGCTGGAGATCAAAGGTGCGTGCATCTTTTCTTGGCACCCTCCACCACCAAGGTTTAGATCGTGTGTAACTTGGCAGGTGTGTCCTATAGTTTATGGTTTGAGATGATGGCAATTCCCTTATATCATTTATAGATGGTATATTTTCTCTTTTATTCTCACTCCTTTTTTTTTTTTTAAGATTTTTATTTTTAGTAGGCTTTGAGAGTTGAGTAAAGCAAAAAATGTGTTTTCTCTACCATTTTCAGGTGAACAATTCCTGTGAACGTCAGATTAAAAGGAATGAAAATCCAGGGCCTTTATATCTCTAAATTTTGATTGATGAAAAAAGACAATTTATCTTAAAGATTTGGGCTGAAAGCCAATGGATTAGAGGTTCAATATTTACTTTGTGGTCTAAGTTTTACCAAAAGGAACTTGAGCAGAACAGTGATAATATTGACTACTGCTGTTTTTTTTTTTTAAGATTTTATTTATCTATTTAGAGTATGAGTGGGGGAGGGGCAGAAAGAGAATCCTAAGCAGACTCCCACTGAACACAGAGCCCTATACAGAGCTTGATCTCACAACCCCAAGATCACAACCCCAGATCATGACCAGAGCCAAAACCAGGAGTCAGATGCCTAACTGACTGAGCCATCCAGTTGCCCCTGACTATTGCTAGTTGAATGCTTGCTCTGGTCCAATGTGCCTCTATGCTTCCTCCCATGTATTAATCTCCATCCTTCTGTGGGTTCACAGGTCTCTGCCCACAGTGGTCTACACCCCACTCCCAGTCATGGTGACATGTCATTGTTCTGCAGTAACACATATACCATGATCTTTTGTATTTGTTTAAAAATAAAAGTGTTTAAGATATTTAAAAGACTTTTTTGGTAAGACTTTTTTTTTTTTTTTTTGGTAAGTGACTATTTCCACAAGATCATCAGAATCAACCCCATTGGTGACTGTAGCCCGAGTCGTGGCAACTAGTTAGTCCATTGAGAAAATCTTCTGCTTAAATTCAACATGGCAAGTTGCATTGGGTTATTCTCAAACACTTGGCTTCCTCATCCTCCTACTGGAAATACCTATTCCAACCATCCTGAAATTGTATTTTCAGTGTGTCCTCCCTGGTACTCTAGGGGTACCTCTGCATCTGCTGTGTCATATTGAAATGGGCTATGTGTGGTTCTGTCCTCCTGAGGTATTTCCTGAGTTTCTGTCTTCTCTAAAGAGCTTTTCCTTGCATCCTCAGTCTCCAGCTTAGAGACTGGCAAAAACTATTGTCTAGAGCCTGTTTCCTACAGGACATCATGAAAAGCTCATGTTTGTAGAACACTCTTTGAAAAAGGGCCTTGACATGAAAGAGAGGTGGAAAAGGGAACATGTTGTCCTGGTGACTCTTGGTCCTTGGCTGAGGTTGCTCCACACAGGGTTTTCTCATAGTTTTTAGGGTTTCACCCCAAAAGCAGAAGCCCAAAACGTTTTTTGGGAAATCACATTTAGGACCAGTACTTAGCTGACATCAAAGATACTTCTTTGCTCCAATTCCAAATGATTAAGAAGTCAGGTAACCTCTTTTATGGCTGTTAAAGATTTAATCCAACATAGCATATCCAGTGTGGGACTGGGCTGAGGCAGTGACACTGTCATATAATAGTCAGAGGGCATCGTGCATTTAGACTCCTCCATCTTGACACATATTCCCAGCACATATCCTATCTTTCCATGTCCGTTTCTTCTCTTCTGATTTTATAGAAGCATTAAACAAAAACAAGAAAATAAAATTCACACCGTAGAAGATAGTGGCATGTAACATTTATAGATGCCAGTTATGTCTTTGTTTTAAAGAATATATAAAAGCCTTATAATGAGTGTTTCATAAAATTCCAAATTTTCAGTGGACAGAATGTTCTAACTTTATATCTTCCAAATGCTAATTTTGGCCAAGCATCATCTTCACAGAGACTTAATGGATTTTGTAGCCACTGAAAATTTTAGCCAGGAAAACAATAAGATCTCATTGGAGCCTCTCCTGGACAGCTATGTGGAAAGTCAACTGAAAGACAAGAGAAAGACAGAAAACTCCCCATAATGGGGGTAGAAACCAGACTCCTTGCTCTCAAACATTATTCAGGTCCTAGGAACCATTGTTTTGAGACCCTTTTAGCCATCCTGGGCATTGCATCTTTTGGTTTCACCACTGCTACACACGGAAGCTAGGTGGGAGAAGGAGATTATATAGTTTTCAGAGGCTGGAGGGGCATCTAAAAGGCAGATCATCTAGCCTCTTCATTTTACAGTTGAGGAACCCAAGACCACAGGAAACAAATGGCATGTTCAAAGTTCCTGGGTCAGTGTGAATATGGAAACCAGCATCTCCCCCCTTGTAACTGCACTCCAAGCCCAACTAGAAGATTCACCCTGGCTTGGCCTGAGTGGGATACATATAAAGACCCTGACATTGTTTTTTGCCTTAGTTTGGGTAAGTGTGTTTCACTTTTTTCTGGCACCCATACGCAAACGAACTTCGACAGCTGAATGTTTCCCATGGGAACCTTTCTTAGAGAGCTGACCAGTACCCAATCCTTCTAGGGCTGAGCTCTAGTCCACACTATATTTAAGATTATTCTATTGTCAGAAAGTGAAACCCAAATGAACCTGGATTAAATCAAATAAAAAGAGATTGGTTGAATCTCATAACTGGGAAGTCCAATAACGCTTCTTCCTTCAGGCATGGCTACATCTGGGAGCTGCATGCTCTCACTCAGGCTCAGTCCTTTTGCATCTCTCCCCCATGTTGGCTTTATTTTTAAGTGATGTCTCTCCTTCTGGTGGCCCCCAGAAAATCCTGAGTTCAGTAACCTCACCAGAAAGAAAGCATCCTTCCCTTAATAATTCTCAGTCCTTCTCTATTGGGCCCAAGTGGGGATCACACTCACCCCTTGGTGCCTGATAATGGGGTAAGTCAATCTCATTTGACCATAGGGGCTGATAATGAAAAAAAAAAATGAAATTTCTCAAAAGGAAACCAGGATGCCTGTTATCAGAAAAAAGGGTAATCTAGTTTGGGTGGGCAACACTAGAAGATATCCAAGATGACTTTCCTGCTGCTCTGTATCCTGAACGACATCCTGTCCCTGACTACCTTTGGTCTGGTGGCCAAATCTGAAACCTACTAATGGACTTTTTCCAGGACGATGGCTCTCAAACACTTACAAAGATGACTTGTTCTCCTTTGCCATCTTCAGATAGTTCAACACCCTTCTTCTAAAAGAGATGGCTCACCTGGGCCATTACCTGCTATTGCTGCTTCTTTATGAATGGTGGATAGCATACCTTCCCAGTACTCTACTCTCCCATGACTTAGGCTCTACTCCCACTCTTTCCCCATAGACTCCACCCTGGGTCATTGAATACAGACATGTCCAGCTGGCATCCGATCCTAACCCAGGCCCCACAGCAAGTTAATGGCTCTTGTGGAACTTAAATTCAGTTCTCCAGGCTCTTGTGCCCTTTGCATTGTTCTAAAGAGTCGATCACATTGGGAAACCAAACAAAGAAATTAACACAAAGAAGCCCTCACTGTGAAAATGTCAGCCAGCCCACAGTCGGAAGAAAGGAGTCAAAAAGCGGAGTCAAGGTTGCTATTGGGTGTTTTTGTTGTTGACGGGCACCAAAGTACTGCCATCCTGGGAGCAAGTTCTCTGACATGCGGGGGAAGCATTGACTTCATTAACTCGTGTGGGAGTGAGGGGGGAGATGTCCCTGGGAACTTTTGGCAGCCTTGAGGGAAGAGGATGGTGACGGTGTGTTTCATATTGAACTTGGCATAAATGAGAGTGATGGGGGGGTTCAGAGATCAGATGGCACTTCGAGTTTGTCTGCGAGAGCCTAATTACTGACCTGACACCCGTTGCTTCAAATAGGCCAGGCGAGCAGCTAACTCGTGTATGGGAGCATCTGGTAACGCAATTACCCTGTCAGCTCTTTATCCATGTGTAGTCCTGTCATTAGACGCTTTTTTCCCCCTTGATATTCTTAAAATGTAGAGTTACCAACCAGAGCAATTTAAAATGATATATAGTTATTTTTGACTCCTCTCCCGTCGAGGGAGAACTTCATAAATGATGTCACAATAAACGGAATGTGAGAGAAACCTCAGAAATGAAATTTGTAAGGGCAGAGACCGCGGGAGGAAGAGAAAGATCATTGCTGGGGCTCCTGAGTGCTAATGAATTAACGGGGAAACCGCGTTAATGAGTTCCGAGGAGGGGTTGTTGTCAGAGGTGTCGAGGTAATAGTAAAGAGTTATGGAACCAGGAGGCAGAGCTAGAAGCGTTCCAAGTGGCCCCCACAGCTCTAGAAATAAAGAGTAGACAAATCCAAGGGGTAGGTCCCCAAACTAAGTGAAAAGTCGGGACAACAAAGAAGATGAAGAAACGATGCAAGTCTGGGGCGCTGGAGAGATGTGAGAGGTTGAGGGTGGAGAGCCCGCTGGGAGGCTCACCACCGTTACTTTCCCAAGAAGAGGGGGAAGTGAACGGAAACGGGGAGAATAGAGTCCTTCAAATCAGTAGGAATAGTTTGAAGGATGGAGAAGGGGTGATGGAGAACTTGAGGAAGTGAGGTTGGCCAAATTGAGTTTGGGAACAAAGGATTGCAAGTGTTTTGAGCTGCACACGGGAAAATTTTGTTCTTTCCGCATTTGACTGAGGAATGATCATAATTCAGAGAGTTATAATTATTTATTTGCCCAAGGCTGACACAGTTCCCAGGTGGTACAATAGATTTCACCCAAGGTTTTTAGAATTTGCCTTGAAAATGCAGATGTGATCGTTGACTCAGAGCTCTCAGCGCAAGAGGGGTGGCAGATACACATGTACCCCAACAACAAGCAGTGTGAAAGGATCAGAATTATTACTCCTGGTCTTTTCTCTAGCCTCATATCCCACCAAGGTATTGTCCCTGCTACCAGATGTTTGTAGGCATCACCAAGATCAAGGATGCGAAATGGTCTTATACACTCCAGAGGTCTCTGGAAAACCAATAAAAATCTGTGTGTCTTTTGAACAGCTTTGGAAGAACAGTGCTGCCCAATTTATTTAGGTGAAATCTTAAGGTAAACAGAGGACGCTGGTTGTCCCAGCACAAACAACATTTGCCATATCTCCAGATCACCAAGGCTTTTCTCAGCACATTGCTTGTTTCTTTCATTCTTTCATTAGAAACCTGCTTGGCACCCACAGCGTGCCAGAGCCCATGCTGGGAGTCTGATGTTGGAGACCAAAGCCAGAAGTGGTCTCAGGGAGCTTTCAGCATGGAAGGGAAGTGAATACTTACCAATATCCTCTTGTATGGACCTCAAGTCAAGATGGATAATTGTTTCTAATCTCAGTGCCTGCCTTCACTTGGTCACCTTCCTCATTACTTAGATGAATGTCTCCCTTTAAACTTCTGTCTTGTCCGTGAAAATGTTCCCCAATTGTGCAAAGATAGGATCAGCCTCCCTTTTGGGTCCTCAGTGGGTGCTGGGCACACCTTCATAGAAGTGTCCTCATGTTTTACCGTGATTGCCTCACTGTCTGCTTGTCACAGAGAGTGGCTCATCCACACCAAGAGAACAGGGAAATTCGATTTAGCACTGAAAACCAAGCCCCAACATGAGGGCCAGCCTAAGTGAGTATTTAAGAGGCATGTGCTGATGGTGTGAATTAATACCTCAGTGTTTGAATGAGGGACTTATTCAAATTTCCTATTTACAAATCACCTAAATCAAAACTGGCATTTCATGGGCCCCTAAAGCCTCTGAGTTGATCACATTTCTCTTTCTCTATGGCTTGTATGAAGCTCAGAACCCATTGGTAGCAAGATGCAGAACCATGTGGCTTACCTTTTCAGTTATTCACCTAAGCAACAGCTTTTCCCCTTTCTTAATGTAGCATCACCCTGATTTCTTCCTATGTTTATGTAATTCTGTAGTCAGGTCAATTCTTTTTTTTTTTTAAAGAGCGTTTCAAACTTTTTTTAAGTGATCTGGTCATTAGAATTCTCTGAGTGGCCCCACTCCTTAAATGTCTTGGTCATTGACTGTAGATTCATTGCACTCTCTCGTTTTTCAGGAGGATCTCTTAGACAAAATACGGTATCGCACACGAGCACATTCAGATGAAAAATCCTATCGTTGGTGATAACTTCAGATGATAGAATCTTAATAAACTTTCTGTGTTTGATTGGCTGGGATAACGAGAGATACATATCACGTGTGATAGCTGCATGACAGAAGATAAGCTGGTCATCATTTTCAGATAAAAATGCCCATCCATCCACAGATTGCAATCAGGGGGCTGTCATGGAGTCCTTGGTCTATTCCAGTTAATTAAATGCTAAATGAAATTCAGAGTTCTGGCTCCTAGAGATGTACTCGCCATGTGCTGCAAAGGCATAGGATACAGTTGGCAAGGTTTGCAGGGGAGCTAGTAGTTGCTCACGAAATACACGTCCTCTTGTCAGTTTCCTTCATTTGAGAACTAGTTTGTAGTGCTACCTGGTTGGCACCTGACAGCTGTGGGTCACAGGTGCTGGGAATTAGCATGTAAACATCTTTGGAGGACCATCATTCTGCCTACCACACCCAATATACAATTTATTGAGAGATAAGGAAGAACAGATGTGGAGGAAATTATCAAAAACATAAGTGGTTTTTTCCCCCCAGGGCTGAAAGAATATGTGAGTAATTGGGTAAACATGCTTTCCTGGTAGGAGCAGAATGAGTGGAAAATGACCTCCTCTTAGACATGCCAGTGTGACATTTGAAACACTGAGGGTAAAGCACATATCCTAAGTGTTTTGAGAGAGAGGGAATGAGGGAGAGGAAGAGCAGAGAGAGGAAGAGAGAAAGAGATGGGGGAGAGCTGGAGGGAGACAATGAGCAAAGAACCACCTGGGATGAGCAAGGACGATGCGTAGAGAGGGGCTGAGCGCTATAGATATTGTGACTCGGATCCCTAGAGCCCACGGGTCCTGGGATGCAGCTTTCCTAGCTTGTTAAATGAACTGGGTTCTTAACTATTAGCTATTACAAACTTAGCTACCCCAGGAATAATCTGAGGCACCGTCAAGTTGCAAAAAAGAAGTTGGCCAAACTCAGTTACGGAGACTCAGTATTAGCTAATCAACAAGGTGCTTTGGGAGTTTTTCAGTTTCTCTTATTCAAAGAGTCAGCTTGGATTTGTCACCTGGGAGGGAGTCTTCTGTCACCTCCCCTCTGAGAATTTACAGATATCAATGCCTGCGGGGGAAGCATTAGGTGCTGGGATATTCCAGGAAGAGCCATATTGCTTGGCATTATGTAGACATAGATAGTCGCAAGGGAAAAAACAAAGAATGTTTTAGCTCCGAGTTTGTGAATATCACATTATTCAATAACACAGACTCATTGCAGTGCCAGACATGTGAGCCTGGTGGACTTTCTGAGCTGACCAGTCCTTTGGTTTTCTTTTCTGACTGGCTTATTTATAATCGCCTTGGCTTTTTCCACCGGACAAATATTTATGGGTACCCACATGTGCAAATGAACTCAGTGGGCTGCCATGGTGACTGACCGTGTCCCCTTTCTGCAGGCAGGCAGCACGCGATCTCACCTCTAGGTGTCTGCACCTGTGGTTCCTTTCCCAGAATGCCTTTCTCTCTTGATCTGCTCTGGTCATCCTGGGAAGAAGCTGATCTGGGATCATTCCATCTCAAGACAGAAGGAAAGTGAGGACCCGATCACGATTTCTTTTAGCCTTGAGTCTTATTGGTGTAACAGGCAGAGGTCACACTGCAAAGACGTGATGCCTACGTCCCTACCCAAGAGAGATGGGACCCATCAACACACTGCTAGTAATCCATCAGTCCTCAGTTTGACATTCAAGTCTTTCAAACCCTACCCTAATTTACCTCATCAGTGGCATTTTCCACAAGTGTTCACTAGCACCTAATAGTCTGGTCAAGCTGAATAATTATTGCATTTGCATCTGCCCACCCCCTTTTTAAATTTTTTATAGCTTTGCACTTTGCACATGTTAGGAGCTCAAGCAGGGAATACTGATCATGCTGAATTTAATTGAATTGTCAGATAGCTGAACATATATAATTGTGGGTTTTTCTGATGTTTGGGACTGCTCACATCTCTACTTCCACCCACGGCAAAGGAAATCAAGAGTTGCCTACGTTTGACAGAAATATATCCAAGATTTTAGAATATAAGATTAGAGTGACACAGAAAGTACCTCAAGGACAAGAGAACTTCTGCTCACAAAGAGATTACTCTTTATGACATGCTCTGAACCTATTTGTCATAGTCTAATTATAGACAGCTCAAGGAGTAGGGCTTGCTTGTCTCTCCCTGGGAGATTCTTGGATGAGTGTAACTTTCAGCTCAAGAAATCTGGAATTTGCACCAAGATATTTGTCCTTTAGAGTGGCCTGGGTTTTCTCCTTTATCACTTAATGTGCATCTATTATGTACCTACTAGGTGTAAAACTCAGCTAGGCACATTGAAATTCAGAACCAGAAAAGATGCTAGTCCCGGACAGCCTTGGTGTGTTTGGTGTAATGGATTGAAACTACTCATCTTTTAAAATGCAAAGCACACTGTGTGTGTGTGCATCCACTCCTTGGATGGGTGGGTTGTGGGGACATCTGTGTAGATGGCTTTTGTGGAACTCTGGAAGGATACTGAGATGAGGCAAAATGCAGCCAGGTCAGGGCTGGCTTTGAGATGCTGCAGAAGGTTTCCACTCTAGCTCTGGATGGTGTTTGGGGTTCCCTGCAGCTGGAGCAGCGATAGTGGTAAGAAGTCATACAGGGGCTGTCACTGAAAGCCCAGCTTGCAAGAGTGACAACCTGAAGCAGGACAGGGACAGTGAGAGATGGGGGAAGCATGATTCCTCATATATGGCAGCTGTAGACTCTATAGGACTTGGTGACATTTTATGGAAGGAGGTAGAAAGGAATTCGATCCTAATTAAAACGTGGTAATATAGGAGCTGATGTGATCCCCACTCAAAAATGAGGAAACTGAGCCTTCAGACGGTTAAGGCACTTGCCTTAATTAAGCATTTTCATCCTCATATTCTGGCATGAGTGTCCACATGCTTTTTACTGCCTTGTGGTAAAAATGAGCACAGCAGTGAAAGGTGCACCCCAGAAACATAGGCTTTGAGTAATTAGTTGGCCGGAAGATTCTTTCCTTCTCAAAAGGATTCACTTCGAGGTTACTCTGACAAACCACCTTAGTGAACTTATGATAAGATTTATTAAATAGTTCCCCTGCCGCATGCACACACACGTGCCCACATATACACGAACACACACACAAAAACAGACACACACACCAGCTATAGGGGGAAGAGATCTGTGACATGAAGAAGGCACATTCGTGTTTGATGTCATTGTAAGGTTGGGTGTGACAGCAACTGCCCTGAATCAGTGCCCAACCCCCGCACCCGACAACAGCGTGTTAGAAAGACCCCAGAGATGCTCCCAGTTTGCTTCTGACTTCCCGCCCTGGCAGGGCATTTAGCTGGATCTTGAGCTATTGCTTCACGGACCGATTTCAGACCCGCCACTGCCTCCTAGATCATTTACTGGACATCCCTACTTGCCAGGTATTCGGCCAAGCCCTTTTTTCTCACTTGATTGTCAAACGATGTGTAGGCATTGTAAGCCCTGTTTTGTAGGTGAAGAAATTGATCTAGTCATTGGTCCAAGGAGAGTGGCTAGTGAGGGGCGTGGGCTAATACGACCCTTTCCAGTCCTTACTCTGGAGCCACTGGGTGACACTGTTTATCTGGCCCTGGGCCCCAGCTGTCCTTCTCAGATCCCTGGTTATATTTCACCCCTGGCTCAGTCCGCTACCAGCCACTTGCTGTAACCAGTCACATCTTACCGGTTCCTGGCTTGACAATGTCCCCAGCCTCAGCCCAGGGAACTGGTGCCCCACGGCCACCCCAGTGGTCCACAGTAGGTCCCTGTGGAATGGGAACAGGTGAGATACCAGTAGGTAATCACATCTCTTTACTTTCATATGCAAATGGCCATGGGCTATTTTGTCCTCCTAAATCCCCGATTTCCCAGGGTTCATGGGATTTCAGAGGAGTTTCTTTTGATCTTGTCCAAATAAAGATTTTTTTTTTTAATGTAGGACAAGGAACTGAGATTAGCAAAGGTGATTTGCTACTGTTATGCAGAATGAAAATATATAATGTAAAAAGAAAGCCCCAACTCCTTACTCATATATTTATAAAAAAAAAAATTGGCTGATTACAACTTGTTAGATCTGCTGCTTCTAGTTCCATTTAGAAAAAAAAAAAAGTGGCTTTATATTCCCACCCACTGATTTCCAACTAAAACAGAACTTTGTTGCCTGCTGATCCTGCTGGCTTTTTAAATGAAAAACTTATTCTTCTTAAACTGCTGGAAAATTATATTTAAAAATCAGCATAATTCCATTGCCTATTCTTTCTGGATTCCTTGAATAATGCAGAGTTGGTTTCTGGAGCATCTCTGCATAATCCGATATACAAATCTAGTTATTGACGTACATGTTAACTGGTGATGGGCATTGTTCCTAAGCCAGGAATCCATTTCTACATGTTAATTAATGTAATCTGAGTGAAGATTTCTTTTCCTCCCTAATCTAATTACAATTTCTGGAGGGAAGACTTTGACCTAAAGGGATATTATGATAATAGTACATATATAATATTCTCTGTATATTCTAAAGAGATTCCAAATTCTTGACCCATGGAACCGTAAGTTCTAAAAGCAATAAACTGTTGTTTGAATCCGGTGACTTTGGAATTGTTTGTTACACAACGGTGAGTAACGGGATCAATGTCTAGCCAGCGTCTGCCCTATATAAACCACATTCCACCTCCCCCACAGCCATGAACTCAGCTATGAATAAACTATGGCAGATCACTTCCAGAAGATTATCTATATTCCAAAAGATGATCCATATTTATATGTCTATAAAAGATGGTTTTACTCCTAGAGAATGCAGAAGCTGTGACATTCTCCATCTCGGTACCTCCTCATTTATCTGAAAGGCATTGCATAAGAAACCTATTCTAAATTTCTCTCCTGGTGCAAGATCTCAGGGCCTAGACTAGAGCACATATAAGACCTGAGGGCATTAGAGTAGGTAAGGAAGCAGCTGAACCCATCTTGTGACCAAGATTGGAAACCAGAAAGTCAAAGTCAGTCAGTGGATAAGTCATCAGATCTGAGAAGGCTGAGCCATCCGTGGAAAGGCAGTTGTGAGATTGGGATCCCGAAAGGCAGGGAGTAAGAAGTTCTGGATAGAGCCCAAGAAGTTCTCAAGGGTTTATGAAAACCATGCTGTATATGATGACTGCCATGCAGTATGAAGCTATATCTGCTGTTTTGCTGAAAAGATGAATTAATCAATAGAAAATGTGTAACTGAAAATAAAAGATGGCACTGGTTATAATAACATCTAGTAATTTTACATTGCTACAGCAGGTCATGTGCTAAGACTTACCTGTATTAGCTCACCTCACTCTCCTATTACATTGATACTTTGATTTCCCTCTACTTACAAAGAACCCAAGGCTCATAGTTGTGACAGTACCTTCTCCCAGGTTGCACAGGACTGTAGCAAGAGAGCTTGTGTTTGAATACAGAGTGTTTGGATGCCATAGCCCATAGTCTTTCACACTAGGCTGTTCTACCTTCCAGGTGAGACTGAAGACAATACAGGGGGCGGAAATCATGCCAGGATGTCCCCTTCGTTACAGCAACGGTAAAGGTTTCTCTTCTGCACTCTGGCTCAAAATGAATCAACGGGAGTCTCTTTGAAATGTGAAGGCATCTAGTAACATCATATGGATAGAGAGCTCCTAAAATAATACGCTTCCTCTACTCCTAGTAAACTCTTATTTTTTGCTATTCATTTATTTATTGGACAAAAATCCAAGGAGAGGTAACTCTGTGCCTCCAGAAATACGGAGACTGTGATGCCTGCCCCAGGGAGCTCACTGGTGAATGGAAGGAAGACCTGGAAACAAAGTAGCGGAAACATTGCCTTGTGAGTTTGAAACACATTGTATCCATGGGACGAAGGGGGCAATGAAAAAATATGCTTGGGGTGATGGAGGAAGGCATCAGAGAGAGGAAAGGATGTTTAAGGAGTGCAAGTGGGTTGGGGGAAGGCAGGAGGGTGTTTCATTGGGAAGGACCAGCATACTTAAGGTATGGAGGGGTGTGGCAACAGGGCTTTTGGGGAAACCCTTTGTAAGGACCTGGTACCCAGAGATTAGCCGCCACCCCAATAATACCAGAATGTCATTGGTCCCAGTGGGCATGGAGGTCAAAAAGAAAGGATTTTACCTCTCACCAGTCACTCCACCGGCAGTGGCTCTGGTGTCCCTGGGAGCCTTTGGTGGTGGGAGGGGCAGCCGTGCTTGCGAGTGGGGCAGTGAGCTTTGGCTTGATGAAATTCGAGCAGCATTTGCTTTGAACAATTCTATCTTCGTTGTTATCTCATCAAAAACAAACAATTGCACAGTCAGCTCTGGAAAGCCAGGTAATAATATGCAATTCTTTGACTGTCCTCTGTAACCTTCTCTACTTTCTTACATGTCCTTAAAAAGACAGATAGAGCTACAGATGATTATCAGGTAAGGAGAGAAAAAGATAAGCAAACACAAAGTAATAATACAGTTCTCTGCAATCATTGGTTGTTTCCCTGCCGAGGATGTGCACTCAAATAAGCCATTATTTAACGTCTTCTTCTGCTTCTTAATAAAAATCTCATGATGGCAGGGTGTTTTCTCATTCCCACCCCTGGCTACCTCTGTGAATAGGCTCCAGAAAGCGAATGTTTCTCTGGCTTTCCTCCCTGCTGCTCTATCTATTTCTCCCACCTCAAGGTCTTCCAAAGTTCCCACTGCAGCAGAGGCACGGAAGCCCACTGCTCAATGGCTTCAATTCTGTCCTGTATTCTTTTCACATCAGACTGATTTCTTCACCGTCCCCTGGATCACAACGTGCATTTCTATCTTTGCGCATTTGTTCAGGTAATGTGTACAGCTCAACAAGCTCTTCCCTTCTCACTTCGTTGGTGCCATTTGCTGGGGCTGGGGCTGGGGGATTAAGTTTGGGGACAACAGTGTAGGAAGAGACGGTTGGGGAGGTCTGAAGCTGGGTGGCCCAGGCAGCCCCACACCAGCACTCCCTCCTGGCCCTGGGTTTATCCTGCCCTTCCCGCCTCATTTGCCCTCTCGCTTCACAGCAGCAAACCAAGGGACTCCCACCACCCAGGCCTGAGACACAGCCTTCTCTTCCCAGGTGGTTGTGGTTGTCTTCTGACCAGTATCCTCGTTTCCATCCCTGACTATTTATGTCTGTCTTTGTTCAGAGAGGTGGGAGTCTGATGAGGTCACAACTCTGTTCAGAACCCTTGGGCTGAATTTCAAAGTCCTTCCAATACCTCTAAGTTCCTTTTTCACTTAGCCCGGTTGCATCTGTGACCTCCCACACTGCTGTTTTCTCCTCTCCTTTCTCTTTCCATCCCTCCCCCGCCCCTTGCTGAACCCCCGTCCCTGCCCCCTCCCCCCGCCACAGGGCTGTTGGCTCCCCAGGACTTTTGCCCTGGAAGTTCATCCCTGCGTGTCCCCAGATACATCCTCTTGGCTCCCTCCCTCTCTACATTCCCATCACCCCGCCAGGGAACTCCTGTGTCACTCGGTCAAAGATCCTGCTTTTGACTACTACCCTCTGTCACCATAGCTTGCTTTCTTTGCTTACTATTACTTATTGACATGACGTATGTCCTTATATTGTTTATAGACTGCGCTCTCACAAAGGCAGGAATCTGAGCTGTTTAGATCCGCCCAGTATCCCACTACCTAGCACAGTGCCTGGCACAGAGTGGGTACCTAATAAGTACCAGTAAAATGAACAAAAGAAGGAACAAGTGGGTATTTGTGCGCCTTCTTTTCCATAAGCAAGGGAGCCCCTGGATGTCCGGGGCTCCAGATGCCCAGTTCCTAACAAAAGACCAGAGACTTAGTAGGAACTTTCTAAATCCCTAGCACCTCCCCCAGGGCAGGCACATAGTAGGACCTTCACATACGTCACCTGTATGGACTGTTGAAATGGTCTCTGGCTTTTGCCAATGAAGCAGAAGTCTTGATTCACATGCTTCTGCAAATCCATCAGAATGTTATGGGATTTGAAAACAGCCACTGAAAAAAATTTTTTTAAAGACCTAAAGAAAATAAAATCACAGTCTTAGAGAACTTTGCTTCGCGTGTTGCAAACATCTTTAATAGATCCTGACTTTAAGCTTTCTCTGCGGGGTTTTTGAAAGTTCAGAACTACTAAAGAGTCAGATATATCTATTGGGGGAAAATCTATATGGACAAAGGACACCATAAACATCCCCAGTCAGGAGGAGAATGGGCAGATAGAGGATGCTGGCTCTTCGTGTGGAGGGAACAAGTTGGAGCCCTTTCCCTCAGCGAGCAGTGGATATTTGCTTTGTATGAGGGCTTACTGACAGCTGCAAGGTACCCTGGTCTGCCAGTAGGACCCAAGGGCACGCCTCAGCAATGGGTGTGTGGTGTTCGTGAAGGGTTTCTCCTGCGCTCCTCATTGGAGCTGACACGTTCACCCCACCAGAAAAATGACGATATATGTGTGATACGATCTTTGCCCTTGAAGGACCCATGTTCTGACGCAGCGCTGCGCTTCCTGCGACAAAGAAGTTCTCTGTGCCATCTGGGAAGGTGGCCACTAGTGTGTGTGGCTATTGAGGGGACACGTGGTCAGCGCCACGGAGGAACTGGATTTAAAAATCTATTCAATGGTAATTAATTTCAATGTGAATATCACATAGGACTATTGGTATTGGGGAGTGTGGTTCTAAAGCGAACAGGATGTAGGAAGAGATCTTTTTCGCGGTGGTGGTTAGTTCAGCTTGGCAACACGGATAGGCTCCCGAGAGGAGCAATCTGAATTCAGCGTCTGCTGTAAACTTCTTGCTCCAGGAGGCATTTATTCAACCTCTCTGCACCTTGTTGTTCTTATCTCTAGAGTGGGGATGGTGGGGGCGCCTGGGTGGCTCAGTCGGTTAAAGATCTGCCTTCTGCTCAGGTCATGATCCCAGGATCCTGGGATCGAGCCCCACGTCTGGGTCCTCGCTCAGCCGAGTCTGCTTCTCCCTCTCCCTCGCTCTCTGTGCTCTCTCTCTCTCAAACAAATAAACTCTTAAAAAAAAAAAAGAAAGTGGGGATGTTAGCTCTGCCTTTTGGGGTTGTTAAAATAATCAGCGAGCTTCTGTGCAGCAGTGAGCCCGGGGACAAAAGGAAGGCATGATGAGTTTCAAATGCTGTTAAGAAGGTGGCTCTTACCTTAGCAAAAGACAAAAAAAAATGTAAGTGAGCTAACGCGGGTGTTAGCATGTGGGACACTGCCCAACACATAGGGAGCTCTTTGCAAATGCCATCTGTATTATTGTTGGAGCATGGAGGCTAGAAGGCCACGCTCTCTATTTATGGGCGCTACCTCTCTGTATGCATTTTAATCTGCAGAAATAAATATATGTCCCAGTTCTCGTGAACTCAGCACACTTCCCTGACACCCTGTCACATGTACCAGGTGACAGGGACGCAAACATACACAGGATGCGCATTCCCTACTGCAGGGGCTTACCGTGCGGTTGAGATTTCCAGAAGACTCATTCATTACGCCTCAGGAATTTACTGAAGACCTATCGTGTGCCAGCCCTGCCTTGTTTTTCCCCAAGGAAAACTATGTATGAACAGTGCTGTTCATATTTTCAAGGTCATCCTCTCTCTGGACTGCATTCTGGTTGAATGACTTATTATTTGGGTCCCAAGGTCAGTCTTGGAGTGTGTGCCCATGTACAGCTTAAATATTGACTTTGGGTCACAGTCCTAGATTTTGTAATTTCAGGGTTTTTTGCTTACTAGCTATCTATTAACTAGTTTAATATATACCTATTAGTAACGGACATCCACTAGTGTATACTATTCATCCGTGTGTCCCTTTGAGAACTTTATCGTCAGATTTAGAGTCTTTCCACGATGGCCCATTTTATTTCCATTCCCTTACAACAAAACCCACCCTCCCTTACTTGTATTTATATACCTTTTATGATGCAAGCTTTCCTATGTGGCTAGAAATTGAATCTGTAAGCTCTTCTTTGAGTGCAGACTTTTAATCTCCTCTCTAATCCTTCCCTGAGTCATGGCTTTAAGACGGCTTCGCCACCTTTCTGGGGCCTGCGCTGCAGGAACTCGCGCGCTTTCCCGCTCTCTGCAGCCTCTCACCCCTGAACCCCATGATGGGGGACATTGAGCCCCAACACATAGGGAGTACACCCTGGACTCTGGGTTGGGCGCAGTGGTTCGACTGGGTGCATTGCATGTGGGGATGCTCTTCTGGGAGTGTGTCTGCGTGCCTGGTGTTTGCTGACCCGAAGGGTTGAGTGTGGGGGTGGCTGTGTCTCCAGCCTTCCGTGCAAGGGGCCGGTGGGCTGGCGCTGTGTAAGCAGCAGCCGTCCACTGTGCGCGGAGGTGTTCTCACTTCTGTGGCTGGCTCACAGCACGTTCCCTTCTTCAGCCCCTCATCTGGTCCCCGGGTGCCAAAACCTGGGACCACCAGAGGGAGGGGGTCATGGGACTCCGCGGAGCCCCCAACAGCCTAGGTCCCTGAAGGTCTGGGAGTGGAGTCCCCTACTGTCACGCGTAGCACTTTTCACGATTGAGAAATAAACTTCTTTTGTGTTGAGTCATGAGACTTGGATGCTTAGCTGCACAGCAATAAAACTGATTCTTGCCTCCCTTATTCTTGCGGGCTTATGCCTTAAAAAGTATTACTTCACTGTCCTCTGAGCAGTGGCATTTCGGGAAGGAACATGTTCAAGCCGCCGTGTTGAAGCCGCATCTCCTTTCGGGGGGTCTCACTGCTCTGGCATTCTGACGGCGCCCTGTTTTATTTTCCTGTGCATGCGTTTGTTTGTTTGTTTTTAAAATAGCTTTACTATCATTTCTATGGATCGGGGGCAGGGGGAGGGGGGCTCAGTTTGTGCTCAGATTCCCATCTTCAAACCGGTTTAATGTGCTGCCGGATTCTATTTGCTAATATTTTATTTAGGATTTTCCATCAATATTCATATGCGAGATTGGTCTGTAGTTTTATTTTATCCTCTCTGTCAGGTTTAAAAATCCATGTTAAGCTGCTTCACAAAAGGAATTTAGAAG
>CM053609.1:116482882-116537760 GCA_028646535.1 Procyon lotor
CTCTCTGAGCCTCAGTGTCCATGTAGGGGGTGGTCCCTCCAACAGCCCTTCCTGCTGTCTCTGGGAATGATGCTCGTGCCTAAGGGAATGGGAAGCCTCAGGCAGGATCTCATGAATATCATGAAGGGTCTAGAAAGCCCAGAGCTCAAAATGGGGCACCACTTCCCCTGAGGCAGGTCTGGCTGAGTGGCACACGGGGCCCCTGCTTCTCCCCACCTCTCCCAGAATCTCACAGGCGTCACCTCTGGAGCCGGCTGGCTCAGCACCAGCCTCGGGGAAGGTGAAAAGGTAGCCCACCCTGGTCGTTAAAAGCGGCTGGGGTCCCCCACCTACATCTCACAAGCTTCGGGTGCCCCGACTCTGGGCTCCCCGACTCCTGCACTGGCTTAGTCTGCTCGGGCCGCAGAGACTAGGGAACTCAACCACACACATTTATTTCTCACAGTCTGGAGGCTGGGAAGCCCAAGATCGGGGTACTGGCAGATCCCGAGTCTGACGCGAGATCGTCTCCTGGTGTGTACGTGCCTCTTGCTCACTGTGTCCTCACGCGGCAGAGAAAGAGGTGTGGGTGGGGTGGGAGGGGAGAAAGAGAAAGCTCTCCTGTCCCTTCAGTGAGGGCACTAATCCCATCCCGAGGGCTCCACCCGAATGACCTCATCTAATCCCAGCCACCTGCCAAAGACCCCATCGCTGAAAATCATCACGCCAGGGATTAGAGTTTCAACGTACGAACTTTGCAGGGACACAAACATTCAGTCTCCATAGAACACGCACGCCTGGTCTGGGTCCTGCCCTCCATCTGGTCTCCCTTTGCTTTCTGCCCCTTTACATCCGCTCCTCGTAAAGAGTTGCCTCGGGCATTGCCACCTGAGAGAGCCCTACCACCGTCCTCTAAGAATTTCTCACGGTGGGGAGACTTGACCCGCGGCGCTTACCAAGGAGAACTAGCATTTCAATCAGCAGGCCTGGCCCAGCCCACAGACAGACTTCATTCGGCTTTGCAGAGTGCTCCCAGTTCTCTGAGGGGCTCATCGTTAAGAATCAGATTTCACAGGACCCCTGGTTGGCTCGGTTGGTCGAGTGTCCAACACTCCATGTCAGCTCAGGGCTTGATCTCGGGTCATGAGTTCAGACCCCACACTGGGCTCCACGCTGGGCATGGAGCTACTTAAAAAAAAAAAGAATCGGCTTTCACATAAGCTCCCACACTGCGGGATCTGCCCAACAGCACGATTGCAGTCGCCCTGCCTCAGACGGGCTATGTCCTCATCAGACTGGCAGTGTCCCACCCCACTCTGGTCAGCGTCAGCCCACCTGCCTGGTTCGACATTCGAGTTTGCAACTTCAGGGACCAGAGACTTCAGGGACAACATCAACCAGTGTCTGCTTGCTTTATATGGAAGGTACTTTTTCTTTATTGGTGTTGTTTTTAACATGAGCATTCTACAAGAAAACACCCCAGAAATCCCTGACTCCCGCTTCCCATTGCACAAAAGGAAACACCGTAGCCAGGAAGGCAAAGGGGCTTGACCTCCTTTCCATAGTCACTTTGTATTTAACAGAATAGCACAGAGACTCAACCCAGTGATTTTCAACCGCTCCACAAGCTTGTGTCTAAAACCCCACAAGTTTTAAGTAGAGAATGTAGAACAAATTTATACACACACACACACACACACACACACACACACACACACACACACACTACCATAGTCTCTGGTCTCTGGTTCACTTGTTAGAACACACTGGACCATCACCAGCCCCTATAAGCCCAGAGACAGCCCCGCAAGCTCAGCCCTGGGTCCCCAAAGGGACTTTTGTTTCCCATTAAGCCAATCTGGTCTTGATCAGGAGATAAGGAGGGATAACATCTTCAAATGGAAAAGCAAAATCTTTGAACGGAATCCCTTAACAGTCACGAGGGCCTGGGGGGTCTGAGGCCAGGACTTGTGCAGACCTCCCGTCACAGCAGGCAGGAGAGAAAATTTCAGAGGGAAAGTCGTGGCCCACCAGGGTCACTTCAGAACTCGAAAGCCCTCCTCTCTGGGACGATGGCAGAACGAGGGGATCACTCATCTGCCATTGGGCTGTCCAGGCGATGAAGACACAGCTCCTCCTCATAGGCGCTCCCGGTCTAGCGAGGAGAAAAGCACAGAGCTCGTGAAGAGGCTGTACTAACTACTCCTCCAAAACGCGTCCTCCCCAGTCCTGACATCTCACTACACAGCCCCACCGTCCACCCAGGCGGGCAAGTCTGACAGCCGTGTCACTCCTGAATCTGGCACCTCTGGAATCTTCCACTTGCCAGCAGGAAGACGGGCATCCAGCCGACCTCCAGAATAGACTTCCGCTCCCCTCAGCAGCCAGAGCACCCCGCCAACCCAGTCCCTAACCCTTCGGTGATTTTCCAAAGCTCTCAGAATAAAATGGAAATCCTCACGCACAGGTGATCCAAATGGATCTCCCAAGCCAGGCTGATGGCTGCCCCACTCACCAGGCTCAGTCACCAACAAGCCTCAGCCCTGCCGGGTCTTCTCACCACACCAGCCGGTGCCTGGGCTTTGGGTACCCTTCCTGAGCTCACCAATTTGCCTAACTCCCGATCTACCAGACCTCCATCAATTACCCGCTCCTCCAAGAAGCCTTCCTTGCCACCAACATGAGGAAGATATTTATCATAGCAGCTTCAGGACACATTACATTTTTGGATGTGTGTGTGTACGTGCGCGCGCGCGTGTGTGTGTGTGTGCTCCCCACTAAACCAGAAGCTCCTTGAGGGCAGGAACAAGGTCCGATTTTACACTCCAGGGATGTTTTAGAATGTTAATAGTAACAATCTTGGAACCGACAAGGAAACCACCCTCAAGTATGAGAATCCCGTCCATAGCCCACAAGAGGCAACCATGCAGCATGTGTTCGGTTGCCTCCCATGATGGGGATCCCACATTTCCCTAGGCAGCTGATCCCATCCTTAAATAACTTTATTAAGGTCTTCCTCATATGGGGCCAAATTTACTGTCTTTCAGTTCTTGCTCCCTAGTCCTCACTTTGTCCTTTAGGGCCTCCCCGAATAAGCTATTTCCCTATTCCCTTGATGGCACTCCAGATATTTGAAGACAGTGGTCTGGTTCCTCCTAAGTTTTCTCAAGGATGATACCTCAGGTTCTCTGACTCCTCATACAACTTCCTTTGGGATTCTTGGACCACCACGAGCCCCTTCCTTACACTGTTCTAGTCAACATTTTAACCAACCAAACCCAACTCTCCTGTCGTGGTCTGAGCAGCACAAAGTAGAATTTTCACCTCCCTTGTTCTAGATACCACACTACCGTTGATGTAACCAAAGCATACGCCGCTTTGGCAGATGTCTTGGATCAGGTTTCCCAGAAATGGACCCTGAGGTGAAGATGTATGGCCTTCTTATAGGTTTCTCCCAGGGGAAGCTAGTAAGAGAGTGGACAAAGAAACCCAGCAAGGCTGCGAAGTTCCCTGAAGAGCAGACTGAGACTGACCCTGCATAGGAGCTCTTGACTCCTTCACCATCAGTCACTGCATTGGCTAAAGAAACCCCAGGGGTTATAACCTTGCATGACGGTTCCTTCTCTTCCTGGGATGGCAAGGCGGCCCCATCAGCCTGAAGGCAGTCCTCAAAGAGAGGTACAGGTGCCACAGGTGAGGAGCCAACAAAGCACATGGAAGCCAAGGGGAGGGTGTGGCCGAGGAATGTGGGCGGAGCACAAACAAGGTTCATCACAGAGGCCCCGCCCAGCTCTGATTCTCCCAGATGTGCCCCCAAACACTCCCCTTCCTCTGGCCAGTTCCTCTAAGCTCTGCCTCTTGAGTTTGTTTGTGTGCCTTTTTCATTTTAGATTCAAGTACAAGACTACATTTTCATCCATGTTTGCCACAGCACAGCACTTGGCCTTTCTTCCATTTTTCACGTTTTTATTTGAGACGTGACCCTCCGGTTTTCCCACCGAGTCCATGGAAACATTGCCCTTTGTACTCCTGACCGCAGTTGATCCAAATTCAGGCACCCAGGAGAGGAGACGATTCAGGCCCAGAACACACCACAAAGGAAACTTGAGGAATCAATAAAGGATGTATTGACACTACACTATTCACGAGATAAAGATGCTTCTTACTCCATGGGCCTCAGAGGGCATGGGTAGCGGGCCCTCTCTCCAAGGTGGAGCGGCCTGAGTAAACGGCATCTCAACAATGCGAGGAGAGGTAGACAAGCTGTCTACCAACTCCTAACCACAACTTTTCCATCTATGAAGTGAGGATAATATTAATCGTGCCCACTTCATAGAGTTATCCTGAAAATTAGATGAGTCAGTCGTTTTGAGATGCACTGTGTGCGCAGCAGACAAGTAAGGACACACCTGACACTTCCTGCTTCTACCTGTGTCACCGGCTCACCTACTCTGATTTTAAATTCCTTTCTCGAGGCCAATTTTCAAAAAATGTCCCTTAATAATTGGGTCAGAATTCAAATAAGAGAAAGGAAATAAGTGGATAAATTTAGACCCCCCGAAAAAAAAGATTAACTCTGGATTACAATCATCAAATTGCCAAACAAATCCCTTACCACAGAATCTGACAGAACCCACATTAATTTTTAAGGTCAATGCTGAAAACAACAACTTTCTAATGAGGTAAAAAAAAACATGTAATAATTCTCCAGCCAATTAAATGAATATCATCTGCTTTACCTCGCCCTGAATTTGTCATTTTCAACATTTCCTTAAAGGGTAGAGGAGCGCCGACGGGCTCGATAATGTTTTCCCCTGATTGGACAGTATCTCGAAAGTCACAGGACCAAAGAATCTCAGTTCCAGGGAGGACAGAAGATGTCATCTAGTGTGCATCTCTCATTTCAAGGTGAAGCATCTCCGATTGAATGAGGGGTGGGGACTGCCCATGGCCAGTTAGTGGCAGAGCTGGGACTAGAACCCGCAGACAGACCGTCGCAGATCTCTGATGACGACGGGAAAAGGCAGTGACCTAGTTAAGCACAGGGTTTAACACTCTTTTGAGACATTTCAAAAGCTCTCTGGGCAGGGCGCTCGGCCCTTTTGTAGGCTTGTGAGTCAAAAGGAAGTGGGTACCAAAACAACCTCGAGAAAGAATAAAGTGGAAGGATTCACACTTGCCAATTTCAGAACTCACTGCCAAGTTATAGCAATCAAGGTAGTGTCGTGCTGGCAGGAGGACAAACTATAGATCAGTGGAATAGAAATGAGAATCCTGAAATAAACTCTTACGTTTATGGTCAATTGACTCTGGACTAGGGTGTCAAGACAATACACTCTAGAAAGAGCTTTCCAGCAATGATACGGGGACAACTGGGCATCCACGTGCAAAAGAATAAAGCTGGATGGCCCTACTTCACACATACACAGAGATCAACTCAACAAGGGTGCGTGGGTAGCTCAGTCAGTTAAGTTTCTGATTCTTGATCTCAGCGCATGTCTTGATCTCAGGGTCATGAGTTCAAGCCCCACATTGGACTCCACGCTGGGTATGGAACCAACTTAAAAAAAAAATCAACTCAAAATGATCAAGCACCTAAATACAAGGGTTAAAATTATAAACCTCTCAGAAGAAAATGTAAGAGTCTTTGTGAGCAGTGTTTTCATAGATATGACAACAAAAGCACAAGCAACAAAAGAAAAAAACAGGTAAATCGTGCTTTGTCTAAACTTAAAACTTTGATGCTTCGTAGGACATCATCAAGAAGTTGAAAAGGCGTCCCACAGAATAGGAAACAGTATTTGCCAATCATATACCCATAAGAGATTTGTATCCAGAATATACAACACACTTTCACTCCACGGTAAAAATATACATAACCTATTTAAAAATGGACACAGGATCTCAATAGACATTTCTCCAAAGAAAATACATGAATGACCAATAAGGACATGAGAAGATGCTCAGCATCATTAGTCACCAGGAAGATGCAACTCAACACCAGAATGGGACCCCATTTCACACCCACTGGGATGGCTAGAAACACAAAAGTGGACCATAACCATGATGGCGAGGATGCAGGGAACTCCCACCACCTGGAGTCAATGGGCAATGGTGCAGCTTCTGTGGGAAATGGGTCGTCAGTCCCTCAAAATATTCAGCACGGTGTTACACGATGACCCAGCAAAGCCACCCCTATCTGTACACCCAAGAGAAATAAAAACGTATGTTCTTACAAAGCTTGTACACAAATGTTCAAGCACCACTCTTCAATGTCTGCTTTCCCAAATAAATGAAGAGTGGAACAGCCCAAATGTCTGTTCCCTGGCGAATGGATAAATAAAATGGGGTCTAGCCATGAAATGCAATATTATCTGGGAACAAAAAAGGAATGGAGTTCAGACACAGGCTACATCACGGGTGAACCTTGAAAACATGATGCCAAGTGAAGGAAGCCAGGCATGAAAGATCACATATTGTATGATTCCACTGATTTGAAATGGCCAGGAGAAGCCAACACATGCAAACACAAATAGATTAATAGTTGCATAGGGCTGGAGACAGGATGTGTGGGGAATGGAGAAAGCTGTTCAAAATGAGCACAGGGTTTCTTTTTGGAGTGAGGAAAATGTTCTAAAATTAGATTGCAGTGGTTGCACAATTTTGCAAATACACTAAAAATCACAGAACTGCATACTTCAAATGGGTGAACTTTATACATGCAAATTATAACTCTGTAAAGCTCTTTTTTAAAAGGAAAGGGATAAATTTAAACATCCATTTATTTATCCTTCAACATTCACTGAATGACTACTATGTTCTAGGTTCTGAGATACATAATGAATCCAGCCCATCATCTGTTTTGTAAATAAAGTTTTATTGACATACAGCTCTGCTCATCCATTTACAAATCATCTGTGGTTGTTTTCCCGCCAAAAGGGCAGGAATAAGTACTTAGAACAGAGACTGCATAGCCTGCAAAGCTGGAGGTATTTACTCTCTGTCCCTTTATAGAAAGTTTGCCAACCCCTGTCGTAGGGAATAACGTGCCATGAGTCCAAGTAGAACGGGGTAAATAACAGCAAGTGACGGAAGCTACAATCTCAGGTACGTGAAGAGAGAAGGCCTTTCTGAGAAGGGAACGCTGGAGACCATAAGGAAGGTTGGAGTGCTCATGTGACCCTCTAGGTGAAAAATATTCCAGGAAGAGGGAACAGAAAATGAAACCCTGGGAGCCACCAAGGCAAGACTGTGTCCTGGGGGCCACAGGGGCTGGGAGTGAGTCACAGCAGGGGCAGCAGTCCCCAGACGGCCGAGGCCACAAGACCAATCCAAGCCAGGAGATCACACATTATTTGAGAAACTCCTGGATGAGTGGACACCAGAATCCATTTCACTTCAGGAGAGGAGAGACTCTAAACCAAAGGATCACCAAAAGCCACAGATGAGAAGTCTGTTAGCTAAAGCTATGCTTTACAGAAGGAATGCCAAGGTCATCAGCACTGGTGTCTTGGGCTGGTGAGAACTGTAACAGGACATAGAAGGAGTTCTTTGGGATGAGGGGCAACAAGAGCCATGATTGACCAATGTTGGAAACTTAACCTGTCACTTACACGGTATGTGATGCAGCAATGGATTTATTTACATGTATCTTCTTCATTTTTTTTTACATATGTCCTTAAAATAATGACTTATTACCTCATTCTATCAGGTGAGGCTCTTTGATGTGAATGGTGGTAATATCTACCTCCCAATATATACAACTGCCCACCTTGAGACAGGGCCTAATGCTTCCTCTGGCTGCAAGGTTGAAGCCGAAGGGACTGAATGCGAGGGGCAGCTGACAGTTTACACTGCTGAAGGTCAGCTCCACTTGGAGTGCCCCTAGTCTCCAAGCTCAACTGACAAATAAGCATCCCAAGTACAGTCCTGGGAACACTCTACTGCCTAATCCAGGATAAGAAAAACAAATATCACCATTTAACATCTGCAAGCCTCCAAAAAAATTAAAATAAATTAACACTCTATAAGACACATGAAAATTCCTATTGTATTTGTCTGCAAGGTCAGTTTGGACCCAGTGTCCAAAATGTTTTGGAAATACATCAGGATCCCAGTTTTATTTCATGGTATGACAGGAGCACAACTTTCTGTTCATCTTTCCATTCATTTTTCTATTTGTCTGTTCAACATACATAACCTAATGAGCATCATTGTCTTCTAAACAATTTTATTTACCAAAATAAATGATAATTTCTGCACCTATTATTCCTAGCCACGTTATTTACAACAGCCGAAGGTGGAAACATTTCGAGTGTCCCTAGAAGGATGATAAACAAAATGAGATATGTCCATGCAATGGAATATTATTCAGCCCTAAAGAGGAAGGACTTTCAGAAACATGTAACAGCCTGGCTGAACCTTGAGGATGTGATGCTGAGTGAAATAAGCTAGTCACAGAAGGACAAATACTGCGTGATCCCACTTCCATGAAGTACCTGGAGTAGTCAGATTCACAGAGACAGGAAATAGAACTGGGGGGCAGGTACCAGATCTGCAGGTGTAGGAGAGAACTGAGAGTTAGTATTTAAAAGGCCCAGAGTATCAGTTTAGTGAGATGAAAAGAGTCTCGAGATGGATGATACTAATGGCTGAACAGCAGTGTGGGTGTGCTTAGCGCCACTGAACTGTACATCTAAACATGATTAAGATGTTGTGGCACCTGGGTGGCTCAGTGGGTTAAAGCCTCTGCCTTCGGCTCAGGTCATGGTCTCAGGGTCCTGGGATCGAGCCCCACATCGGGCTCTCTGCTCAGCGGGGAGCCTGCTTCCCCCTCTCTCTGCCTGCCTCTCTGCCTACTTATGGTCTCTCTGTCTCTCTTTCTCTGTCAAATAAATAAATAAAATCTTTAAAAATAAGTAAATAAAAATAAAATAAATGTGGTTAAGATGTGAATTTTACATTGTGGGTATTTTACAACAATTGAAAAAAAAAAAAACAAAGCAATGGGCTATATTTGTCAATCATTGTGACTGTTCAAGCTACTAGTCATAGGACAGAAAGGTGATGAGACCACAGGTAAGAGGGGTCACGGCTGTTCGGGGGGGCGGGGGCACTGACCCCTGAAGTAACTGCCGTCCACTGAATCAAGAAGTCAGCCAATAAGACGCCATCCATCAGGAGCCATCCACGTTGAGACATGAGGCCACGGCCAGATTAAAACTGGCAGTTTCCATAGGGTCCCACCCGCAGGGGGGTCAGGATGTCCACTTGGTGTCAGACCAATGAAGGTTTCCATCCAAGAACCCAAGGGCTGCATGTATCTGGGCAGGGATTTAGCTCTCTGAGCCTCAGTTTTCCCATCTAGAACACATCTTTTGTATCATACAATCTCTTCAATTAAATAATAAAACCTGCTAGGCCAGGTTGTGCTAACATTTATTTTATAAAAATACCTGCAAAGGGAAAAAAAAGTGCAAGAACCTACCATATAGTAAAAAAAAGCATTAAGTCCTTTGTGTTTCTGGACCTGACATTAGCAATAACTGAAAAGCAAAGGACTCCCTGAAGGAAAAGAGGAAAACACTTAAAAATAAATTAAAAAGCAGGAGAATTACCAAGGAGTTGCCACCACTGCCAAGACACAGCCTTTTGTGGTCATAAGGAGCCATGATGAGCCTTGAAGGCCACACACAGACTCTGGTTTTTATCAGTGAAAGCACAGCCATGAACATTTCTCCTTGAGGGGGAAAAGAAATCCAGTTCAAAGAGGAAGTCGGTCAAAGGAGAGAAGTTTTAGTTTAAGAATATGCCTGCTTCCCTTTTAGTGTGGACTCAATATTTGTGCCTCCCACCCCCCAGGGTCCTGCGTTAAAGCCCTAGGCCCTGGTGTGTTGGCATTTGGAGGTGGGGCTCTCATGACTGGGTTAGCGGCCTTATAAGGAGCAGAAGAGAGAGAGAGTGCTCTCTCCACTGCATAAGGAGACAGCAAGAAGGTGGCCCCCCACAAGCCGGACAGAGAGCTTTGACCAGCCCCTGACCATGCTGGCTCCCTGAACGCAGACTTCAGCTTCCAGAACGGTGAGAAAATTAATTTCTGTGATATAAGCCAACCGGTCTATGGCATTTCATTGTAGCAGCCTGAGCAGCTGAAGACGCCTTCCCAGGCCCGGGTTTTTTATTTATTTATTTATTTATTTATTTATTTATTTATTTATTTATTTTTAAGATTTTATTTATTTATTTGACAGGGAGAGAGAGATCACAGGTAGGTAGAGAGGCAGGCAGAGAGAGAGGGGGAAGCAGGCTCCCTGCTGAGCAGAGAGCCAGACGTGGGGCTCGACCTCAGGACCCTGAGATCATGACCTGAGCCAAAGGCAGAGGCTTTAACCCACTGAGCCCCCCAGGCGCCCCATGGCCCGGGATTTTTAAAAAGCATATTTCGATGGCCAGTTCTAGGGTCTCTGAAGTGTACTTCAGTTCCCTTCAGCTGCAGAGACTTAGAGGTAAGGGATGGGCAAGCATAGAATGCAGGACACATCAGAGCATCTTGGCCATGAGCCAGGCTGCCCGAACGGGAGCATCTTAGGTCGGGTCCCCCCAGGAGCAGACCCAGTAGGAGAGAGAAGTGAGACAGGGAGGCAAAGACATCCACGAAAACGTTTGCTATGGGGTCAGTTACAGCGGAGGACAAGTGGTATGTAATTCCCCTGGGGATCTCAGAGCACCCCCCACCCAGCCCTCTCTCCAGGACCGGGGTATTGATGCACCAATCCTGCCAGGCATCCTGGAGGCCATTGGGCTCCTGATCTGCTACAGTGAAGCAATGTGTTGCCTCCTATTTCTTTTTGATACATTACAACAGGGGAATTTCTCCTCGAATTTATGAGACCAAACAGTCCTAAGGACAAGAAAAAAAGGAGCGGAGTGATAATGGATGAGTCAACTATGAATTCATTTCAATGACTGTGTGCAGAACCCAACTATTAACCCAAGACCGGGCTCACTCTGGCCTTGCTGGGCAGCTCCAGGAATTGTGCATCTGACCTCCTTCCTTCCTTTTCCGTTCACTGCTCCCTCTCCATCCTCCTGGGCCTTGGCCAATCCTCACCAGTCTCCCTGCCTTCTTCCTCCCCACCTCAGCGTTGGGGCCACCAGAGAGATCTTTCAAAATCATGTCCATTATCAGTCATTCCCTTGCTTCACACCTCCTGATGGGTTTGCAGGATGAAGCCCCCCTGACCAGCCCCAGGCCGACTGTGCAGCTCATCTCCCCCACCCCCCTCCGAGCCCGCCTCTGGTCCTAACAGCACGGACTACGTGTGGCCCCCAAATCGGATTCTTTCACCCCTCCATACTGCTTGCTTGTGCTGTGCCTTCTGTCTAGACTTCCTTCTCTCCTCTTGTCTCCTCTCTTCACCGGTCCCAGGCACTGTCTCCTCCAGGAAGCCCCTCAGAGCTCCCTCGGTCTCTGTGCCTCCGCGGTCTCTGTGCCGTGTCTAGCGTAGCGTTTGGGAAACCCTGTTGTGACCATTGTGGAGAGTCTGCTGCTCCCCTCCGTGATTGCAGAAACCCGTCTTCCTTGCCTGAATCCCAGCCTCTAGCCCAAAGTTTGACTCACAGCAGAGGCCCCATCTCTGGGCCTTTGAAATAGTACCTGTCCCTTTATTCTAACTTCATTGTTTCCCTTTCCGTGCTGAGAGCGGAAGAAGAGCCTATCTCTTTGGAGCAGGATAAAAGAAGAGACGCGTATTACACCGGGCACCTCTCTGAGTGCTACTCCGGTCCTTTGAAAGGAAACGATTCCGTCCTTGGCTAAATGTGAGATCAAGAAAACTCACTGACTCCCAGCGACCGCCAGAGCTGGGCTGCCCAAACCAGACCCAGCTCCGAGCACATCCAGCCCAGGGCCGGTCTTGTGGGCTCTCGGGCCAGCGGTGGGGGCGGCTCGAGCCAGCAGGGAGCGGGGGTAAAGCCAAGGGAAGGAAGTAGAACAGTACTAATAATGGTCAGAGGTGTGCAGCCTCATTGCATGCTGGGTGCTGTTTCAAGAGTTTTATGTGTCTTCCTCACTATCACCCCAAGCACTAAGGCTCACTCACATTTTAGAACAGAAGCACAGACAGAGTGAGTAAACTGCCCAAGCTCACCCAGACGAAGCAGTGGGGCAGGGATCAACAAGCCCAGGAAGGCTTACTGAGGATAGACATTTGAGCAGAAAACAGAAGGAAGAGAGATTAACTGGTAAGCACCCAGGGTAGGGCATTCCAGGCAGAGGAAAGCATAGGCAAAGGCCCTGTGGCAGGCACAAATGTAGAAAGGAGGTGCTATGCTACTCCAAGAATATTGAGCCAATTAAACAAAATGACTGGGCTCTTTCCCTTGATCCTGCACCCCTGGCAACTAGGCGGTCTCTGCTGGCTCTCATGTCACTGCACCATGAAGTATCGTGGGTTTGTTCATCTGCCTCCCCTCCCGTGGCTAAGCTCCTTATTTGTTTTGGGGGGTGAGTGAAGGCAGAGAATACACTCATAGAATGCTTCAGTCATGCTTTGCTGCATAACAAACCAGCCTAAAGCTTCGTGGCTTCAAACCACAATGCTCTACTATTTCTCCTGACCCTGTGGGTCGGCTGGGCAGTTCCTATGCTGATGTCACCTGAGGACACCCCTGCTGTCACATTCCGCCGGCGGACGGGCTAGGCTGAGATGGCCAAGGCAGCTTCACTCGCACGTCTGGCAGTCCACACTGTGTTGGCCAGGATGCCCCAGCCTTGGCGCGCAACCAGCCTCGATCTCCCTGCCCGCCACCGGCCCTCCGCTCTCCTCTGCATCTGAAGCTCTTTCTAGTGAGACAGATCCTGAGGGCGGATTTCAGGAACACTAGGGACAGCCCTTCAAGTGCCACCCCTCTGACCACTTGCCCCGTTAGCATAAATCTGTGCCAGAATAAAGAGCCGTGACCGATTATTGGCAGGCAAGTGGAGACCTCTCTCTCTGGGACAGGACTTGGTTGGGCGAGAGACGCTCCCACAGGCACCACGTCCGGCAGCCCTCGAGCTTCCTGTCCCTGAGATGATCCCACTCACTGCACGGCAGTCTGGGTGTCCCTGAGCCCAGCCTGCGGTAAGCTGCTTAGAGTGGGATAGTCCAGGGGAGGGGGTGTGGGGTGGAAGTGACACCATTTGCAAAGAGTGCGAAGGACTTGTGGGCAATAGTCATGGCACCTCTCTGACCCCCAGGCTTCTCTTCTCTAAGACGAGAGAACAAACAAAGGAAGTGGTGTGCTTGGGACACCTCAAAGTACCACATTCGTGTTAAGCGTCCTCTGTGCTGAGCCCGTGGAGAGAGGATTATCCTCAAGACATTGTTGATGGGAAATCTTTGGTCTACCCATATCCACTAAAGTCACACCCGTGTCACTGCCGATGAAAACTTAGGTCCAAGACACACGAGAAAGAAAAACCACAAGGACTCCGAGGAGGAAGAGATTGTAGCCTCCCATCCCGAGCACTGGGGTTTGTTTGCATTTTCCGGGAGGCGTGGAAATCTCTCCTTCTGCAGACTTTAGAAAACCAGCAGGAAAATGTCCCGACAGCACCAGGCTCTGGGATTTCACTGAGGCGCTCCATGGAACCCTTCAGTTGCAAAGTAACAATTTCTATTGTTCTGAGTTGCTACGATTTCTCTCTTACTGATGTCATAAAGTAGGTATTTATGAGATGAGGTTATTAAGATCAATAGAGTAAATGGAATGCCTAATTCTGCCTTTTTCAGAGCGGCACAAAGCATTCTGCTGGCACAATCCCAATGACTAAAGGGACCGGGGCGCTGTCACTTAGGCCTAATCCCAAAGCAAAGAGCTCACCCTATTAACAGTGACTCACTTTTTACATGCTTCTTTGAGTCCAAAATTCTCTTGGCCCGAGTAGCCTTTATTGAAGAAAAAAAAATTTTTTTAATTAAAAGTACAGATTGGAATTCATCGTGCAACTGGATTTACCACATTATAACCAGGTTGGCCGCCCAGCCTTTCATTTCGGCAGCAGAAGGAAAAAAATAACAGAGAGAGGAAAGAGCCCTCTTTTTTTTAAAGTCATTTGGTAACGTGCAACTGGTTTACCTAATAACCCCCTCAAGGGAAAAATGTTCCAACGCAGGGGAACGTTGGCTCCTGGATGGACACTCGTGGCCGAGGGAAGCCAGGGTCTCCACGGAGGCTGCCTGGCTCCTGAGTTGGGGCCTTATTGATCGGTTTTGCACCAGAATGAATGCTTCCAGGGGCCATTATCAAATGCCAGGATCTAGACGGACCCTGCCTATCCTGATATAACAGTTTAGACTCGTATTTGCCAACCACATTTTCCAAGGAAGAAAGCAATCCAGCCACCCTTGCTCGGTATATTTGCTCAATTTAAAGCGACCCATAAATAGGGAGCAGAGTGACCATGCTTTCTGTGCTGGCTTCTGGAAGCCGATCTGGTTGTGCCCCAGCTCCCATGAGGCAGCTCACATCAGGCAGAACTGGCGAGGAAAAGAATAGGGCACCTGCCCGCCCCAGCATGTGCGCTCCATGGCCTGAGGGGAAGCCCCACCAGGCCCAGTCCTGTCTTAGTAGCTATGGCCTGGGAGACCCCCGTGGCCAGGCTTCCTGTCCCAGGCTTCGCTCTGCTCCTGTTCTCCACACGCCCTACAAGCAGGTGAAAGCAATTACTCAGTGTTTCTTTTTCACCCCTTTGCTGCCCCTTGGCCGTGATTCACAGGGACCCCCTCCACGTCCCCCTTCCCTTTCATGCACGTGCTACGATCTTGTCCCTGGATTCATCGCCATCCCTCATCCACAGAAGGATCAGCAGGCAACCCAAGGTCGAGCTCTTGCACAGGTGCACTCCTGGGCATCAGGGCCATGGTGGGGGGAGGGGAGGCCCTTCCTGAGCCTCAGGACACCGGGTGGAATGCCAACGGTTGATTTGTTTAAACCACTCTGTTTACACACTATAAAATCCACTCGTGGATCTAAGTGTATGATCCAGTGATACTTAGTAGATTTTCAGAGTTATGCAGTCACCACCACAATCCAATTTTGGAATGTGAACATCAACCCTCAGGAAAGATCCCTTCAGCCCTTTTTCAATCCCTATCTCCCACCCATCACCAACAACCACTGATCTACTTCCTCTCTCTCTGGGTTTCCCTCTTCTGCCTGTTTCACGTAATTGGAATCAAACATATGTGGTCTTCGATCGCTGGGTTCTCTCACTCAGCATCCTGTGTTTGAAGCCTATGCTTTCTGCAGCACATATCATGACTTTTTTCCTTTTTATTGCCAAATAATATTCCACCAACAGACATAACGTATGTCATTCATGACGAATATTTCACTTGTGCCCACTCTGGAGGTATGGTACTGTGGAGATTCACGTGCAGCTCTTTGTGCAGACATATGTTTTTATTCCTCCTGGATAGCTATCCAGCAGTGGGATTGCTGCCTTATATGATATGTGTATGTCTTTGGAAGAACCACCACCATATTTTCCAAAATGGCTGCCCCATATTCTGTATATTCCCACCAGCAATGGATGAAGGTTCTGGTTTCCACACTTGAACCAACACTTCTTTGTCCATCTTTTCTATGATAAGCAATGATATGCTTCATGAAAACCTTATGGAATCTGACAGATACCCAGAGATGGGCTGTCATCACTCTCATTCAACAGATGGGAAAACCAAGGCTTGGGAAGAGTAAAGCAACTTGCCCAAGGTCCCAAGGCTGGTCAGGAGCAGTGTTAGAGTCTGACTCGTGTCTGCCCCTCACCGAGACAAGTCTTCCCCTCACCACCCTCCTCCCCTGCCCCCTACGGCGTGAGGCACCACACTGGCCTTTCCGCATCATCCATCCATTAACCAACCCCTACCACAAACCAGCACCTGTGGACCTTCAAAGAGCTCACACACACATGAGGCTCACCATCAATTTTTTTAAACTTATTTTATTTAAATTCAATTAATTATCATATAGTATATCATTAGTTTCAGACGTGGAGTTCAATTATTCATCAGTCTTTTGTAACACTCAGTGCTCATTACATAACATGACCTCCTTCATGTCCATCACCCAGTTACCCCCTCCCCTCACTCACTTCCCCTTCAGCAACCTCAGTTTGTTCCCTGTAGTTAAGAGTCTCTTGTGATTTGCCTCCCTCTCTGTTTTCATCTTATTTTATTTCCCTTCCTTCCGCCATGATCCTCTGTTTTGTTCCTTAAATTCCACATAGGAATGAAACCATATGATAATTGTCTTTCTCTGATTGACTTATTTCACTTACCTTAATACCCTCTACTTCCATCCATGTCATTGGAAGTGGTAAGATCTCATTCCTTTTAAGGGCTGCGTAATATTCCATTGTATATACGAACCACACCTTCTTTATCCATTCATCTGCCAGTGGACATCTGGGCTCTTTCCATAGTTTGGCTATTGTAGACACTGCTGCTATAAACATTGGCTCACCACTAACTTTTTACTGAGCAAACTGAGCTTTGGGAGGACTAACAGTCCACCAGGGATAAGCAAACGTTTTCTACAAGGGGTGAGAGAGTAAATATTTTAGGCTTTGCAGGCCCGACAGCCCCTGTTCCCGATGTTCAGCTCTGCCTTTGCCGCGTGCAGACACATGATGCGTACGTGAGTGGGTGTGACCACGTGCCAGCCTGACCTTGTGTATCACAGCCAGTGACCCGTGATGTATCCATCGTAGCAAGCAGATGAGTCAAGATTTGAAGCTGGTCAGCCTGACATTTTGGAGTGTGTGCTCTCTCCAGCTCTTGCCGTGTGGCACGCATCCACCCGCCATATTGACTTCAAGGTACTCTTCCAATTTGGGTGCGTGACTCGTTCTTCTCCATAATTGCCCATGATGGACGGGAGCCATGAAGCCATATAAAATACAGTTCAACCACTAGCAAGTTCCTTGTGCCCCAGGCTCATGCAGGGTAGTAGGAACATAAGCACCAGCACCAAATACCCACTTCAGGTCCCAGCTCCCCACAGTGGGCCCTCTCTGAGCCTCACTGTTCTTATCTATAAAACGGGGCAGTCATAGTACCAACTTCATGGGTCCGTTGTGGTCATGAAATGAATTACTATAGGAACATCACTTTCAAATAGGGCCTGGCATGAATTAGGCTCTCGGTAATTGATAGTCACTGCCACGTAACCCCCACCCTCAAGGAAATGGAATTAATTTCATATCTGCAAGTTATTCAGGATCTCACTGGGGAGAGCAAAAAATACATTGCATTTACAAGTTCCTATATAATTATTGCTGGCTGCACCGGGTGGTGCCAAATAGTTTTGCAGAAAGCAGAACAGCCCTGAGGACAAAACCGTAATGTGGTGGTAGTAATAATAATGATGATCATAATAATAATAATAATAATAATAGCTCCCATTTATTAGGCACTTAGTAAAGCAACATGCTAAGTGCTTTGCAAACACACTCTCATAATAGCTAGCATCTGGACAGCCCTTTTGAGCTGAGAAAGCATTTTCCTGACTTCTGTCTCCCATGTGCCTCCCATCCGTCGACGAGGGTGGCCTCCGTGGCCTCTCTAGCTCACAGATGAGGACGTCGAGGTGACTCACCTGTGCTGCCACCTAGAAAGCGGCGCGAGGCTGGGCCCTTACCTGGGACTCTGCATCCCAGAGCCGGCTCCCTTACCGGCGTGCCTCAGGCTGCACCTCACCCTTGCCCAGGCTCTGGCTCAGCGCCTTTCTGTGCCTCTCCTTACAGCTGCAGAAACACTGGCATCATTCATACTCAGTCTCGAGGGCTTACCTTGCCCACGGAGCCACCTGCTTTAATGGCCCGTGGGGAGGGGCAAAGCTTAACCCAACACAGGCTCTCCTGTGGCAGGACGGCCAGAAGGGTGCCTGGAGCTGAAGGACCATCCCCAGGTCCCCAGGGTCCGTCCAGCCCGTTCAGCTCCACAGTTCTCCATGTTGGGCAAGGGGAATCCCGGTGTGGCTCTGAAAAGGTGGTGACACTTGGGGAGGGACTCCAGTGGTAGACCGTTCTCCTCAGGCTGCGTCCTCGGGAAATCGAAGGACAGGAGAGGATTCCTGCCCCCCGAGCAGCTCCTGCTTGGGTTGAAGAAGTTTGTCCTCATAAGGCTCCTGGACCTGCCAGAATCAGGCTGCTTTCTTCGGTGCTGTGACTGCCTTAGGGAGACGATGGCCGTCCCCACTCTTCCTCTCCAGGATCTCGGCAGCCACGATCCCCTCAGCTGGATTTCAGCCCTGGTGGCATTTCTGGCATCCTTCGGGAGGAATGTCCATCCTCCCCAGCCACACTTGTTGGCGGCTGCTTTGGGGGGACGCGGACCAGCCTTGGCCACTTGCTGTCCCTGAGGGCTGATTTCCTCACCTATGAATGGAGAGGATACTGCTCACAGTGCGGCTAGGACAACTTAGAGGCCGGAGATGCAGAGCACTGTCCAGACGAGGCTCGTGACATGTAGCTTTCCCGGGAACCCTGAAACTGGACACCGTGGCCCACGGCTCTGCTCTCCTCTCCACGTGCCTCATAGGCGCAATCTCAAACATCGAATGATATGAACTTTGATTCAATGAAATCACAAGGGTTTTTTTTTTTTTTTAATATTATATATAAAGAGAGAGTGGAGGCAGGGAGGCAGAGGGAGAGGGAGAGAGAATCTCAGACAGGAGCCCTGCTGAGCACAGATCCCGACGTGGGGCTCGATCCCACAACTGTGAGATCATGACCTGAGCCAAGAATCGAGAGTCAGACACTTGACCAGCTGAGCCACCCAGGTGCCGCATAAAATCACAAGTTTCTATTTAAAAACACGAGCAATCTTCGTGGTGAATACCAGGACTCCCAAAATTGTGTTTAATCCATTGCTCTGTGCCAGTTCTGGCGATCAGGATGGGGCAGAAGTGGACCCGTTCCCAAAGGGGGACAAGTTTGAGGGATCCAAGGAGGGAGATGCCCGAGCCCTGCAGAGCTTCATAGCCTCCCCTGGACAGAACCCTGCACCTGCCCAGCAGCACCCTTCATGCAGAAGCCTGCCTATCTCTCCTGCCCTCGTGTCCTAAAGCAGCAATGATCACTTCTCTGGAATTCTCCCTGGCCCTCCCAGGCCGGGGGAATATCACTGCTTTCCAAGCACAGGATTCAGTGCCCGTGACATGGCGGTCACCGTGCACTGTAATGCATAAGTCGGTCCCTCACTGTGCCCTCCGGGGGAATCTTACAATAATGACTGAGAGCCCCTGTTAGATGAGCATTTACTGCACGCCGGGCACGGTGCCGGCAGATTGCCAGCCCTGGGCTCCATCCGTGGCCAGAGTGACCCCTGCGTCCCCAGCCGCCAGCCCAGCGCCTGACGCCTCCTACAAGCTCAGTTGCTGCTTGCTGCCTGTGTGAGTGACTGAGGGAGTAAGTGACCAAGGGAATGAATGGGATTATCCAGACCTGGATGCGTCCCAGCCCCAAGCCTTCCGCGACAGGTGCCTGCTTCCGACCCAGAGAGCCACAGCCCTCTCGGGAGGGAAAAAAAAAACTTACCAGCCGTTGTCGGACAGTAATAGGGCCTCCCAGACCCCTCATTTACTGGGGAGCCAGATGGTAGCCGGAGCCCTGGCACCTGAGAAGGTGTCCTTCATCGCCCCGGGAAATGGCCTTTCTTCGCGTCGCATCACCTCCCCTTCCCCTGGGGGCACTTTTTAGTCTAATGACCTTGGCAAACTGGGGACTAGGGCCAAAGTAAGCCTCTGAGCCTCTCCTCTTCTCTCTCCCCTACACCCTCCCACCTCTGTCCTTTTCTTTTGTTTCTTTTCTTTCCTCTTTCCCTCCTGCCCTCTTTCTCCTATCCCTGAAACCCTCTCTTTCTCAGTCACAGGGGCTGGCAGTATAACCACCTGGCTCTGGGTTGTGTCCTAGGGCCACAGGAGAACTGAGACCCGCCCTGCCCTCAGGGTGCCCAGAGCCTCCTGGTCTGAGGCAAGCGAGCTGAGGGTCCTGAGCAGATATGTCTGTATCCAGGACGCGGGGCAGGCACAGAGGGAACAGGGGTTGGATCGCCCCAGGGACTACGGCACTCCAGGAAGCCTTCTTAGAGGAGGAGGAGGAGCCCCCAGCTCTTTGTCCCGACAGCCTGCATTCTCAGGGCCATTCTGAGCTGTCCTAGCTCCTGCTCAGAGGCACACATACCCTTAAACATGCCCCAACTCCCGCTGGTGGGCAGCGTTCTGTGGCCTCCCTGACTCGGAAGGACCCCGTGCTGTCCCTCCGCGAGCTGGCACATACAACCACATACTGCCTCTCGCCTCCTAACGTCCACCTCCTAAGACCTGTGTGAGGTCTGCCGCCCACTTCCCACCACTAGCCAGCCTGCTGCCTGTCCTCCGCGGCCCACACTGGCTGCCGCCCTTCTACCTTCCCAGGATACCAGGTCCCTCGGCGCGCCCGCCCACAGCCTCCACGGACTCCCTTCCTCGGCAGACCTGCATGGGGTCCCTGACACCATCTCCCCCATCTCCCACCGTGTGGGACCCTTGCCTCCCATTCACCCAGCCTTCCCTCGGTGAGCCTAAGCAGGGTCCTCCCCTGCACTCTCCTCCTGACATCCCCTCCCCAAGCCTGCGTGCTCCTCCGAGGCCTCCCCTGCACAGCCCATGCAGCCTGTTGTAGCTACTCAGGAAACCCTATAGAGCCCTGGGGCTGCCAGCAAGGTGCAGAAGAAACATCTGAGCCCAGGGACTCGCCGTGAGCTCGAGGAAGAGCCCTTTGAGCAGAGCTTGGTGTGGCAGGAGGATTTCAACAGAGCCAGGCAGGGGACAGCCAGCAGGCAGCTCTGCGCGCACCTCGGGAAGATCCACAGAGCATCCCCCAAGCCCGTTGGTGCCACAGGGGACAGGACTCAGCCTGTCAGAGGAGAGTTGCAGGGAACCCCGAGTGTCAAAACTCTGCCCTCCTTCCCCAAACCGGAGGTCAGAGATCAGAGACCACCAGGCCTCTCGTAGCTGAGCACCACAGCACTTCAAAGATATTTTTAAATCTGCTATCAATATGCAGTCACTGGAAATTGTAAGGTAAGATCTGAAATTGTAAGGTAAAAATTTAAAAAAAAATTTTTTAAAAATTGCGGCCACATGGAGGTCCCTCGCTGTCAGCCTGATGGGAAGAGTCAGCGGCAGCCCCGCCCTGCCCTCTGGGCCTGCTTCCTCCAGGTCACCGCAGTCCCCCACATTCCCTACTGCCGCCCACAAGCACACCCAGGGGGGACCTGCTTTCCCCTTGCATCATGGCATGGGCAGCCCCACTGGGGGCTCCTGCCCGGCCCCGAAGATATTTGGGGTAACCCAACCATGAACCCCACTTCGGGGGGAGCCTTTATCTCCCTCTGCTGGACCCCCTGCTGGCCCCGGAGTTTTGATCTGGAATATGCTACATCTTCCTTTTTTTTTTATTTAAATTCAATTAATCAACATGTAAAGTATTACTTGTTTCAAGGGTACAGGTCTCTGATTCATCAGTCTTATGTAACACCGAGTGCTCATTCCAACACGTGGTCTCCCTGATGTCCATCCCCCAGCTACCCCATCCCCCCATCCCCCTCCCCTCCAGCAACCCTCAGTCTGTTTCCCATGATTAAGAGTATCTTATGGTTTGTCTCCCTCTCTGGTTTCATCTTGTTTCATTTTTCCTCTCTTCCCCGATGGTCTTCTGTCTTGCTTCTTAAATTCTGCTTATCAGCGAGATCATATAATTGTCTTTCTCTAACTGACTTATTTCGCTTAGCATAGCACCCTCTAGCTCCATCCACGTTGTTACAAATGGCAAGATTTCATTTTTCCGATGACTGAGTGGTAGTCCATTGTACATATACACCACATCTTCTTTATCCCTTCATCTGTCGGTGGACATCTGGGCTCTTTCCACAGTTGGGCTGTTGTGGACATTGCTGCTATAAACATTGGGGTGCAGGTGCCCCTTCGGATCACTATGTTTGTATCTTCGAGGTAAATACCCATAGAATATGTTCCATCTTTATACATTCTCAAACCCTTTCTCCCCAAACACAACCACACTCACCTTCCCTTGGAGCCGAGGGTCCATTCTTGAACTCTGACTTGGATGGAGTCTAAGACCACCTCCCGGGCTCCGAGCATCACGGGCCGCCCCACTCTGATATGAGTTTGCCCTGCCAGGAGCAGAGCGTAACAACCCCTCCTTGACCAGGCACACCAGCAGGACCACAGTCCTCAAAGGACAGTTTGCATTTCCAGCCCTGACCTCTTCCCCTCCTCCGCCCCAGCCCGCCCCACCATTTCATTTCTTTTTCCCATGAACTCCCAGTCCCAGAAGTATTTGTTTGGGTTGAAACTTGGCATCGGAGCCCTGAGCCTTAAGGCAAACATTTGTCCTAGAATTGCTAGAAATCTCTTGGCTTCTCTCAGCGGGACAATGGCAAAACCAAACAACAGCTCCCTTCGAGCTCCTTGCCACCACGACCTCTCCCCCACCCCACCCCACCCCCAGCATCTTGATGAACTGGAAGCCTCTAGGACATCCCTGGGCAAGACAGGAGAACCTCTCCAGACACACCGCTCCACGAAGTCCTGGAAAGCTCCCGAGTCAGTGAGTCACTGGCCAGGCCTGCAGACGAGGTCGGAGGCCCCCCCTTGTCCTTCACAGCCTTCGCTGGCCCGGTGCTACCTGCAGGAGTTGGGGGTAGGTTTGCACCCACTGGCCGTGCTTGGCTCTGGGGGGCCTGGCCTGGGCCCGAGGAGCTCAGTAATGACGGAAGGGACTCACTCACTTGCTCGCTCATGAGTTCATTCGTTCATCCACTGTCTTCTTTCTCCATTTACCGCAGCTTCAACTATTTCTCCTTCCCTTGGGCGTTCTCTCCGACTTGTACTAGTTTATAGAGAAAGGCAGATATAGGCGAAGCCCCTTGTTGACGCGCTCGCTCATTAATTCCCCACCATCCACATGCCCGCTTATCTTCATCTGTCCACGCCTCGCTCCCTCCACCTCTGTCTCCCCTTGTTTCCACGTTGACCCATCTTACCAACGTGCCCACAGAGACCTTCCTCCACTGAGGAAGAGGACCTCACTCCTCTGTTCACTGGCTCCCTCCATCCCTCCACTATCTCACCCCCATATCCACTCGGGAGGAGGAAGAAAGGGATTCAGTGCATGACAGGGAAAGGAGGGGTGAGGTTCTGGGGGAGCTGGGAGCAGACGTCAAGGCATAGCAGGGGCAACAAGAGAGCTCCCCCCCAAGGGCAGAGTCTCAGGAGAAGGGGGTGTGGGAGACTCACCAAGGCAGAGGTGAGGGGGAGACAGCCACACAAAGTGGGGAGGGGGCTCCTGGGCCAAGGAAAGGGAGTCCCCACCTCAGCTGGCAGCTGCCCAACGAACAAATAAAAAAGGCAGGAGGCTGGGGGGTCCTGGCTAAGGTCATGGTATCTGGAGCCCCGGGATCCCACACGTAGTTCTGGAATGACCTGTGAGGTGCTGCGGGGCCTTGGGGGACTTACCAGCCTGGGTGAACCCCCCAGGCAAGCGGGGTCGTGACTCTCGTGCAGGGTTATTGCAGGGACTCCGTGGCGGAGATAAAGGACGTCATGCAGAGACTAGGGGGCTTAGCCGGTCGGTGCCCCACTGGACAGGCCGGAAGTCCCCTGGGGGGGCCCGAGCCCTGGGCAGGCCCCGGTCGCCGCCGGCCGTCCAGACCTAGAACTGGGCTGCTCCAATGTGGCTGCTCAGGAAATACTTGGTGAGTGAATGAACGAGCTGGGAAGGGATCTTAAAAATTATCAAGTCCAGTCATCTTCAAACTTCGCCACTTTTAAGGGGCCACCAGGACTCCCCAAGAAGGCTCACAGCCGTGTCCCCCCGATCCAGGCACATTGGGCTTTTCTTCCCAAATTTAGTTCACAGAGGGGGTTGCCTTCACTCCAAAAAAAAGTTGAAAGGAGACGGTCTAATGCTCTCCTTCTACAGATAGAAAATGGAAGGCCAGAAAGAGGAGACAAGGGCCCAGGATCACCCACCAAGTCGTGACGGGGCCAGAAGGAGACCCCGGACTTGCAGACCCCTCATCTGCGGAACCCTCTTTCCCACTGTCCACCCTCCCCTGGCCTTCCCTTCATCCCAGGATTGAGCCTGCGGGCTTCCGGGGCCACCTGCCCCCCAGGCCCCCTCCCGCAGGACTCCGAGGTTCCAGACGGAAGCGTAGGTCAGGACGGAAAGGAGGTAACTGGCCCACGTCCAAGGGGGAGGGTGGGCAGGTACGCAGCAGCGTCCCCTCAGGTGGAAAACTCAGCTGGAAACTCGGCGGGGGAACAGCTCACTCCGAACGGCCAGGGTGCTGGGTTTTGAAACCCTAGATGTTTTTTTTTAAATCTATAATTATGTGGCACACACCTAATTAAAATGGACTATAATTGTTGAAATATTTTATTGAAGTCATTTTTTTCCCCAAACGACAGGTTTAACAGATGATAAAACTTGTCTTGCGGTTTCACTGGGGCTGCCAAGAAGCCGGGGCAGAGGCCGGGGGTGGGGCTGTCCGGCGGCCGACCGGCAGCCCCCTCTGAATGCCAGCATTCTTTGCTAAGCGCTCCTTCTGAAGGCTGCTCTCGGGCCCCATGCCAAGCGCTCGGGACGGAGACAAATAGCCTGGGTGGTGTTTTGTGCACAAAGATGACAGAGGTTTGCTTGAGCTCCACGGAGATCCTTTGAAATCGTGCTCCCGGGGAGCGAGGGCAGCGAAGATCAGAGGGAGCTGTTTATTCAAAAGCACAAGGAGAGGAGTGTGATCTTTACCCCAGTGGCAAGCAGCACCCCCCTCCCGAAATCCCGGTGACCCAGACCTCGGCGGCTCGGGGGCAGCTGTGTCTTCGATTCCTTCAGGAAAGGGATGGGTGTTTCTCAAAAGCTCCAACCGCAGCTGCCGTTGCTGACTGTCTCCCAGGTGCTCTGTGTTTTATTGGCTTTGTTTCTAATATTTACTGCCCACTTTATAGACGAGGAAACTGAGTCATAGGTGAAGTGCGTGGTTTCAGGGCTCCCCGTAGCGCAAGCATGGCCTGGGTCCCAACCCCAGCTCTGCCTAACCTGGAAGCCAGGGTTTCTCCACCACTGGGTTCTGACTCAGACCCTGACTCAAAGCAGCATCTTCATTATTAAAACGGCTGAATCCGTCTGGGGGAGGGAAAGGACTGCAGGCAAGAAAACACGCTCCAGGATCTGGGGGTTCCCGCCCGCGAGCAGCGTGGGGAGCGAGGGCGCTACAGGTCGAGGGCCCCGCCCCGTGTCCAGGGGACCAGACCAAGGGCCCGGCTGGGGACCAAGGGAAGACTCCCTTCTGTGCTCTAGCTGAGAACCCGTCCTGTCACCCAGGACTGATCCCGGCCGGAGAGTGAGCGGAGGGAAGCAAGGCCCACTGGTGTGCCAGCTGCTCTTCTCCAGACGGATGGCTGCTTTATCCCCATTCCTGTCCCAGCTCAGCGACTGGCACCTCCAGGTTACAAGTGACAAACAAGTCAAGGGGTGAGTGAGCTCCAAAATTACCAGGAAGGGGGGGGAGCATCTTCTTAGAGTTTCTCCATTTTTGTGGTTATTTTTTCTTTTAAAAAGAAAAAAAAAAAACAACACCTTTATTCCTTCTTATTCCTCTTATTAGCTTTGTGCAGCGTCTGTCGTCTGCTTTCCCTCAGCTTCCTTCTCTATCTTCATGCAGCTCATTTTCGTTGAATAGACCCGGGGCCGGGGGTCCGTCTGTCTTTCTGCTCACACATGGAGGCCGCAGAAGCAGTGGGCTTCTGGAATGTCTCCGTGCTCCCTGAGAAAAAGCCCAACACAAGGCTGCGGCGGGGACGCGGGGAACAGCATCGAGTGGGGCCTGGCTCGGGGCCTGCGAGCCCTCCATCCAGCTGCCCCTTGCCGGCGGCGTGGGGGGGTGCAGGGGGACGGGGGGGGAGGGGGGGTGGCGCAGGGGGCGGGGGATGGGGACAGGGCTCTCTGTGCAGGCCCCACTCTGACAGCTGTCGGGGAAGGGGGGTTGTTTGTACAAAGCAGAATGACTCTGTCTAAATCCCTCCCTGGGGCACTGGTTCCAAATTAAAACATGGCAGGTTTGATCCCTGCCACCCCACCCCGCCCTGCAGGACTTCCCCTCTCCCCCAGTCCTGGCCCGTATTACCACCCTGATGAGCACTTCCAACTGCTCCGAACCCGCTGGTTTCCCAACCGTCCCTCCTCCTCCCTCCTCCCTCTGCCTCCCTGACTCCTGCCCCACCTGTTGAATCCCTCCATTTCCATTTGGTGTGGGGAGGAGTGGGCGGTGCCCTGCCCTCCAGCCCTCAACCCGCTGGGAAGTAGCAAGGGGACAACTACGTCCTGGAATTAATTAATCAATCCTGCGGCCCCCTGCCAGCTGTCCAGTATCACCGACTCATCAGCCCTGAGAGGTAGGTGTCTCATTATGCCCATTTAAGAGATGAAGACCTTGGAGGTCAAGGGCGTCACTGCTCAAGGTGACAAATGGCTCGGCTCTCGGGGCGGGATGGAATTCACACTTGAAACCTCTTATCCTATTTACAGTAGGAATGGCTGCCTTTTGGAATGTGTCTTCTGGCCTCGCTGGACACTGGACCCACAAGGTAGGCAGCCTGCCTCACCTTCTGCACTGGGACAAGGACGTCGGGGGCTGGGACTGCGCAGGCCCTCAGCTGTGAGCTGGGATTCCAGGGCTGTGCACCCCTCTTTTTGCCCCCCTTGGGAGACCCAGGTAAGGAGGAAAGCCTGGTGACCCGACAGCAGGGGTCCTCAGCCTGGGCGCTGCGGACATTTGGGGTCGTACAGCACATTGTCAGAAGAGGCTGTCCTGGGCCCTGTGGGGCAGCCTTGGCCTTCAGTCACTACTTCCTGACCAGAAACTGTGGATACCCCAAAATATCTCTAAATGTGGCCAAATGGTTCTCATGGGGAGCAAAACCACCACCCATGCCCCACGCCCAGCTGAGAGCCACTGCCTTCTAGTTTTGTTTTCCTTAAAGGAGGGACATGCTATTTCTCTCAAGGGCATTTAGAAATTCAGAATAGATAGTGCCCAAAAAGTAGGTAGCCAGAGTGTGGCTCAGGAAACACCAGCCAAGTGTGGTGGTATCACCATCATCATTATTACTATTATTAGCCTGTGATTCGTAGGTGAGAATGAATCTCCAGCCCTACAGGGCAGGTGACGGGACTTCACAGTCGGAATCCTGTGGCCGACACACTGGACACATTAAACAAGTCTGCCCTTTGGGAACTCTGTGTTCCCATATCTAAAATGGGAAGTCCAAAGGATGTGACTTCTAGCACCACATCTAGTATTATTACAGATTCCCCCCATTCTGCCGTTCTAGAACAATGTTGTCACTCAGCCCTGACGTGCAAGGGCTCTGAGCTCCGTCCATGGTCTGAGCCCTCACCAGCTGGGTGGAATCAAGCAGGCCACCTCCTCTCTCCACGGGTCTGTCTTTCTATCTGTAAAACTCAGAGATCGTCTCTGCCTCACATGACTGTCACAAGCACGAACTGAGGTGAGGCACACACTCCGACAGGACCTGGCACTCAGCCCCATGAGAATTAGTAATCACCATAAGTATTTAAAAACCTGGCAGTATTTTAAAAACATGACCCTCCATCCCAATCCCAGGCCCATTGAACTAGATCTTCCAAAGTGAAAGTCTACGTGCACATTTTTTAAATTCTCTCCCAAATGATTGTGAAGTAGTGGGTCACTGGCCTGGAATTTAAGAACCACTAAAAGTTGTATGAAAGTCTCTAATGTTGGGGATGTCTCATTAATGTTTTGAGTGCCAACACAGGGGAGGGGGCGGAGTGGAACAAAGGTAAGAAATGCACTCTGTCCACAGGGAGTTACCACCTAATTATGCAAGACCAATTCATAAGCCAAGCACATAGCCCAAGTGGGCCTCTGTGGCCAAGGCCACCAAGAAGTCTGGGATATATGCTCAGACATGGCAGAGGAGAGAGTATGACTGTCCATTACGGTTGTGTTGGTTGTTGACTATACTAAACTGTCCATTATGGTTGCGTTGGTTGTTGACCATACTAAAGTCCCCAAGAGAAGTGACTTTATCTAATTCAACAAAAGCTACATAGGACCAATGGAAGGCCCGGAAGTCATTGTTCACCCAAGCCACCCTGGAGGCTCTGATTCACCCTAAGTATCCATTTCCCTGACCCCTCCTCTGGGGGAATTTTTCCAGGAGCCCACAAAAGGAACAGACCACTGTGTCATGCTCTATTAGAGTCTTGCCTTTCCTACACTCAAATCGCATTTGAGTTTGGGTCAATGCCTCCCCCAAGAGATTAGGAGCCCTTTGAGGGCAGGTACAGGATCTTATTTTATTATTATTATTTTTATTTGTTTGTCAATTGGTTCATTGGTGTTTCCAGCTTTGAACACAAAGTCCGGTACAGAGTAGGTGCTAAGCAGATGCTAGTTGAAGAAGTGGATAGATGGATGAATAGATAATTAGATAAATAAACACACGAAATCCAGCTAATCTAGAGGGCCTTCATGAGCACTGTGGGAAGGAACCATGGTGTAAATCAAGAGAGCTGGGTGCAAGCCGAGGAGCCTTCTTGGAGGAGGAGGGAATGTGCCTTGACGGGGAGACTTGAAGGATAGACTTGGTGGTGGTGGGCGCAGACACAGAGCGGAGGAAGCGAAAGGAACATTCTTCGGCAATCTCCTGCACAAAAAGTGAGATGGAAGAAGTAGAAGGCGTGGGGACTTGCTAGTGAAGGGTTCAAGAAAAACCTGGTTTGACAGTTGCCACGGCAACAGGTCCTTCCTTTGGTGTGGAACTTCCATGACATCAACAGGAGGGTGAGAAGAGCCACTTCAGAGCATCTGGGGGGAAGTCAGTCCTTTGCACTCTGGATTCAGGGCTTGCATCCAATCTCCCTTGAGTGTCGAGCAAACGGAGAAGCGTGTGCATGAGAGACAGAGGAGTCACGGGCTCCGGTGGGAGCTCAAAACTGGCTGCTCTGCAGGTGCGCTATGCGAGTGATGTTTCTTCCCAACCTGACGGACCTGGGCTCCGACTCCTCTTGCTGCAAGAACCTGGACGAGTTGGATTCACCTCGGCGCCTCGTGGGTATAATCTAATGCTATATAACATAATACTTATAACCCAAATCCCCATCCCTCAGGACATTGAATTAAATGCAATACAACGTCGACTTTGTGGGTCATTAATCCGTGTTGGCTCTCTTTCCCCGGAACATTCCTGTAATGTCCACTCAGCTGAGTTCAGGAACCCATCGGTCTCCAAACCTCGGAGATAATCACGTGTATTAAAACTGATGGAATCTCCTCTGAGCCAGTAATCCTATCAAGGGAACCTGCCTTTGGATTTATCCAAAGGGCAAAAAATGTGCCCGGCAGTCTTCATCTGCAGTGCTGTTCTAATGGTAAAATGCAAACTATGTAGGCAACAGTGAAGCATGTAAGAAAAACACCCCCAGTAGAGATTAGGAAGAGTAGGAGGCAAAGGGGTGCCTGAATTCAGGTTATTCCCTGAATAACACAGGGAAAGTATCCTGTAGTTTTCACTGGGAAGCTTTAAACAAAATCATGATCGATTTCACCTTTGGGTTGTTTTCTGGACTGTGGCAGGGTTTTGTCTTGTTTCGTGTCAATAGCATCAAAGTGGAACACTTGGGACCACTTCCTCCCTCAACCCCAAAGCAGACCCAGTTCCCGAGTGCCCCGTGCCACAGTTGTTAAGAGCACACATCCGGCGGGATGCCACAGGGGTGACAAGTGTGGCTCCTCACTTTGTCACACTGACGTAGTGCGTAAGACCCAGGGCCAGTTCAGTGACGCCGGCATCCCGAGCGACAGCTTCACCCCCACCCTCGGGCTGGGGGCTGTGGGGAAGTGGGGACAGCAAGTGCGCCCTGGCCAGGAGTAGCTCCCCCTGCAGTGAGAGAAGAGGGAGCCATATGCAGAAGCCACCAGATCTTGAATGGGCCCTCCCTTGCCTGAGTTTAAGTCTCGTCCCAGCAGCCAGGACGCCAGTGCCAGGCTGCCTAAAAGGGAAGCCTCACGCTGCCAGGACCTGCTGGGTGAGCCCAGGCAAGTGCCACGACCTCGCTGTGTTTTGGCGTGGCCACATCTGGGGAAGGTGGAGGGGGGCAGTATCCCCCTCCCAGGCAGGTGGGGTTCCTTGGCCTAGAAAGCTCTTAGAGCATGACCCTTGGCAAGTGCTATAGGAGGGCTTCCTCTTACTATGGGTTCAGATAAAGCTGAGATAAGACTGACTCCAAATCACACAGTCTCCCCCTTGACCCTCTTGGCTGCCGCATGTCCACAAATCACTCTGAACCAAGCCCCTCAGAAGGGCTGCAAGACAGGGTCAAATAGGACACTATCAGGCCTGCGCCCGGGGATGGGGACAACAGGAATGCTGGAGTTTGAGAGCTTGAGTTCAAGTTCCGCCACTACCTCTCATGAGGGTCTAACCCTCTGCACCTCGGCCTCCGTGCCCGTAAGCTAGGGCCAGCTTCCACCAGCTGACGGAGACGTTTCCATCAGCAATAAGCATGCACCACATAAAGTGCAAGAACCGTGTTATTCAACCCACACCCGGACGCCACAGGTGTTGTGGGGATGATCGTGTGAGAGTACACACGTGCGGGAGGCACATGGCCGTGGGAGGCATCGCCCAGCACGCCCCCACCTGTGACCTCAGAGGGGCAGGAGCCAAAACAGGTCCCCGGAGAAGCAGGGGCTCTAACCGGCATCGCAAGAAAACAGGACGTCGGGCCACCCGAGACGAGGGCCAGCGTCCTTCTGAGCAGAAAGGCAGCTTGGGCGATGACCAGTTCCACAGGGGACCTTCCGACGGTCCTGCTACTCACAGAGCATCCGGCACGTGCGGATAGAGCGGGTGGGGAAGAGAAGACGGAGGCAGGGGAGGAGCGAGAAGGATGGAGGGAGGCGGAGAGGGAGGGAGACGGGTGTCTGGGGACTGTTAGCGTCCAGCCCTTTTCCCAAAGCCCCATCTGTGGCCATCGTGAGGCTGACACGGCCCCCCCACCGCCTGACCCCACACAGAAGGCCCCTTGTTCCACGGCCTGCTACGCGTGACGTCTGGGGAACTTGATTACAGACCTCGACACTCTCATGTCACCCTTTCAAAGGGCACTCTTCCCGCTCAGGCTGCTGCTTCCCTCCCCTTTGGGACATAATGCGTCCTGCTCGCCACTGAGAGATTTAGTGCCCCCCCCCGAAAAAAAATGTGGCTTGAGATTTTAATTCCTATTCGTGTCATTTTACAATAGCTTCATTCATTCCTACTGACTGTATGATTTTTTTTTTCTTTTTAATTTATGGAGTACATTTGTCATGTATGAATTAGGGAAAGGAAATGTTCTTAGAAAGGTCCCACGAGTGAGCGGTCTCATGACTGAGGACTGAAAGGTGTCAAGGGAAGACGTGTGACACGGGGGCAGAGGGAGGTGTGTTCTGGCCCCAGCTGGCTTCCAAAGTGCTGTGTGACTTTGAGCAAGGGACTTAACCTCTCTGGGCTATGTGACTGTCGAAGGAGCGGCTTCCCACTCTCGCTAAATTGTGTCTCCGTCAGCTGCTTCAGCAGCCCCGTGGGTTAGGTGGTCACTGGGTCACTGTCGTAATTAATACGGAGAAGCCCCCTTTGGGGGAACTGACCCCAGGCCCCACCCCCTCATCAGCTCGGGCTGGGAAGAGAGTGAGGCTGAGCACCCCGCCCCACCCCCACCCATTGTCCAGCTTCAGCTGCCGGGGCCCCTCATGGGCAGAAGCCTAAGTGAAGAAATCCAGGAAGCCTGGGGAGGCCAACGTTTGGCCCCATAAAGCCCTTTTCCTAAACAGCTGGCCACAGCTGTCCAGAGCGAAGTCTTACCGCAAATTGGCCTGCAGCCCTAAAAACTGAAGGGCTGGGGCATGAGGACCCGAGTGGGGAGAGGGAACAAAGGCAAGAATGAAAAGAAGTTGCCCATCCTGCTGCTCACTGGTTGTGAGGCCTTTTCTCTCGAGCCTCAGTTTCCCCAATCGTAAAGTGCAGATAACCCCTCCCCTGCCATTGCACAGTGATGGTGAGGAGGAGACTGTGGACGTCAGACCTCCCAGGTCAAGGCCTGGCCAGGAGTGTGTCCCCAGTGGGCTCCCCTCAAATGCCCAGGCTGCCCTGCCCCCTCCCGCTATTGTAAAAATCCTCCCCGCCCTCCCCACCCAGACCTAAGGACATGCACACCTGTCTCCCTTCCGTCTGTAGCCTTGGAGACCAAGTACCGGCTAGTACCTAGTGGCTGCTCAGTCAATGGCCTCCCAGACGGCTGGTCACCCAAGAGGGCCACTCAGAAAGGCGGAGGCTTTTCCGGCTTTGTCGTAGTGGGTTTTAGCTAAGCATCACTTCCCTAAATTCCCAGCACATTTGGCAGCAGAGGAACGAGGATGGTGCGGCTGGTCTGAATGTGCCCAAGGCCACGTCTCGGGCTGCGGAAGGAACTGATTTCGTCCCTCCTGCTGACGGTAGAAAATCATCCGTCTGGGATGATTCCGTGTCCTCTGATTTAAACAGGCACCTTTGGGGAAGAACCCAGTCTAATCAGGGTCTCCCCATTCCTTCTCTCCAGGAAAGGTCCAAGGGGCTAAGAGGGGGAGGTCACTCTGGTTTCGGGAAGCCTCGGTCCTGTATACAGCCGTCCTCGGGGTGCCCGTCGGTGTTGGTGAGCTTCTGCGGTTCTCATAGCCAGTTTCTGAGACCCATGGCTGCCTCGCCCTCTCGTTCTTCATCACAAGGTCCTCCTGTCCTGGGTCTGGGCTCTCCTGGGTCCTGCAGCCCTCCATCTGCCGCGCCCGACCCCTCAGGGGGCTGGGGTCCTACCAGAAGCTCTCCGGGCAGGTACCACATAGGGGTGCGTGGGACTGAGGCCAAGAGATCCCTCGCACAGCCTCCCCATGCTCTCTCTGCGGCCTGTGGGGCCCCCTCCTGTCTACATCACGAGCAGAGAAGCAAGTCGTGGGTCCTATCAGCCGGCCCCTCCCATTTATCTGGGGTTGCTCTCCCCACTCCCACCCACAGTCGATTCCTCCCCAAAGAGGTGCAGTGTCCTCTAGGCGGATGTGCACCTACCTGAAAGTCAGGGTCCATAATACTATGTGAGAAGGAGAAAATGTCTATTGACCACAGAGGCCCTATAAAGGAGACATTCTCTCCTAAAGAAGACATCCTCAAGCTGGTGCAGCCACTCTGGAAAACAGTATGGAGTTTCCTCAGAAAGTTGAGAATAGAGCTACCCTACGACCCAGCAATCGCACTACTGGGTATTTACCCTAAAGATACAAACGTTGTGATCCGAAGGGGCATGTGCACCCGAATGTTTATAGCAGCAATGTCCACGATAGCCAAACTATGGAAAGAACCTAGATGTCCATCAACAGATGGATGGATAAAGAAGATGTGGTATATATATACAATGGAATACTATGCAGCCCTTAAGAGAAACGAAATCTTGCCATTTGCAATGACGTGGATGGAACTGGAGGGTATTATGCTAAGCTAAATAAGTCAGTCTGAGAAAGACAATTATCACATGATCTCTCTGATATGAAGAATTTGAGAGGCAGGGTGGAGGGTCATGCGGGGCATAGGGAGGGAAAAAAATGAAACAAGATGGGACCGGGGAGGGAGACAAACCATAAGAGACTCTTAATCTCAGGGAATAAACTGAGGGTTGCCGGGGGGTGGGGAGGTGGACATTGGGTATTTGCTATGGGGAGCGCTGTGAGTTGTGCAAGACTGATGATTCACAGACCTATACCCCTGGGGCAAATAATACATTATATGTTAACTAAAAAAAAAAAGAAAGAAGACCTCCCTCATCCCCCAGAAGACATAATAAAGCCCTGCCTGGTGGAACAATTTGCCCCCGCTCACACGGCCAACAAGGGGGACAACCAGGACTCGCCTCCAATCCCCGTACCTCCCGTTACGACCTTAGCTCGACTGCACATCCACACCGGTGTCCCCAACACAGCAGTGACCACACTACCTGAACCATCACCGGGTCCCCCTCCTCCGAGGACATGGCCCCTCCGTCTCCCCCGGCCGCAAACCCCCCATTAGGTCAGAGTCAGCGGCAAGTGACCCAAACGGAACCGCACACACCCTGTGGGCAGAAAATGAGATGTAAAATCCTGCCGGTCCCTCTGACAGTCGACGTAAAATTTTATGTGCGCAATATACTCTCGCTCTGATTACCGTGCAGTATAATTTTATTCTGGTTTTTCTGGGCCCGCTGAACCCCTGTTCAAATGCTCTGCTTGCCAAGATAAACGATTATAATTGACAGGGCATTGTCAATCTCTAGCGAAGCTGATTTCATTAAGTGTGCCAAGGGCCAGCTCTGGGGGCAGGTAGCCGAGCGGAGAGGGGTTTTGATCTCACCCTCTCCCTGTAGTACAGTCCACACTGGCACCAAAGGCTGGAGGGCAAGAGAACAAAGGGAACGTTATGTCTCTGAATTCAAATCTTTCCCTTTGAAATGAGGCATCCGGAATGGCCAATAAAAGTGTGGAAATGGATTTCTGGCTGCATTTGATGTTAAGCCTTTAGTGTCAAGTGCCAGGTCTATTGGTTGTCTTTCTAGTCCCCCTTCCCTCTTGCCTCCTTTGGCTCCCCTTGTATCTGCCCCCCCATCTCTGGACGGCCTTGTGGGGATGTCCTTTCGTAAATAGCATCTTGGAGTTGGCGGAGGGGCCGTGGTGTCTCATTTCTGCTTTGACATAAGAGGAGAAAATTAAGTCTTAACAGAATAGAGACTTGCTCCTGTGTCTGTGATAGAATTCACCGCGTAGAGGTTGATGAAGACCCAGACTTCTCCCGCTTGTGTCTTAAATACCGTGTATCAAGGCATCTCCATGTACAGAGCTGCCCTCCTTTGCCAAGGAGTCATCATAGCCCACGTCCCATCCAACCCTTTCGATCCGGAGAAGAGGGTTGGAGAGAAAATCCAAGGTTCGGAGCCTCTTCCCTAATCCGTATCCAGCTCTGAGTATCCAGACTTACAGTCACTTTGGGGAACCCCAGTGGGACCAGCGTGCAGCCCACCCAGCCTGGTTATACCCCTGCGCTGGACCCCGTTTGCATAGTGCTTTGTGGCTCCTGGTAAGAGAAAGGACCTGTGAAGTGAAGGGCAGATAGGTTATGGCATCCAAAAATCCATTTCCAGTCCTGAAGCTGCAGCTCAGACATTTGTCTGTAAAATCAGGGTAGTAATTCCTCTCCTGTCCTGAGTTCTAAATGAGATTGACTGCAAGAGCCTTGTTTAAACTCCAAACCGTGGAGTTTAAATGAAAGCTGGCATCATTGTGAGAATATCATATATAGCATCAACCCACCTCCAGGATAAGTTAATGGGAAAAGGATTGTCTCCTTCTATTCTTGGAGCAAGGAAACTGAGGCAGCAGAGCCCCTTGTGGTAGCCGTAGAGCCAGGCGATCGCGGAGTTCTATCTGCAGGAACAGAGCCAGCCATGCATGCTGGAAACCATGAAAAACTCCAGATACAACATATAAAACATCTTCTCAAATGCTTTAACAGCTGGTAAGGCAGTGGGGAGTTAGGTCGAGGTCTAAGTGGGAGAGGGAGGAGGAAGAGATCTGTGCCCCCACTTTTGCCCGGAGGACATCTGGTATACCTGCAGGACTTGATCTTGCAGTTTTGGAGCCTCGGAGGGGACAGGGGACATAAAGCAAAACCCAGAGCCTACTCAAGGTGGGGAGTCCAAGGGAAGACCTTTCAGAGTCTCAAAGTAGGTTAGGACAAAGTAGATGGAAACACACACAGACACAGAGACAGAGAGAGAGAACAAAGCCCTGATTCTGAACAGAGAAGTCCTTAGATCGTCAACCAGGGGCCTGTAGTGCAGCCCAGCCTCCCTCTCTGGCCTCGTCTTCCTTTCCTGTCTGGTTCATCATCAGCTCCTGAGCTGCTCTGTCCACGTCCCCGGCTCCGCTGTCCATTTTCTCCCTCTCCCCTGCTGCACCTCCCACCGGCTGAACTCGCCCCGGCTACCAGATACTGCTTTCCGCACCCATCCCTCCTCACTACGCACCCCAGCTCCCCTCTACCTCGGTCCCTCCCCATACCCGTTACGTTTCTCCCAATCAGACCTTTGAAGGGAAATCAACCTCGTCTGCTCAGGCGTTAGGGTATCTATCAATCAATCAGTCAATCACAGGCGCGTCTTTGAGAAATAGCTTGTTCATGGACTCTGCGATAGGACGGGTCGTAGGTGTCAGTGGGGAGACATCCCCTTGTGGGGACATCACCAGCTCCTGGCCCCAGCTTCTGCCTTTGCTGGCCCTGGCATGGTGACGGTCCTTTTCTCAGACCGTCTGGTGACTCTTCTCCTTTCACAGAGAGCTGAACTTCAGATGCTGAGAAAGGAAGGAAGGACGGCCTGGCCCACCGCCTGGGGCTACACTGACCCCAGACTGGCCCAGAGCAGCAGAAGCAAGGCCCTGTGGGGTCTCGGTCTCCCATCACACAGCCTGCGCGCCCAGCCCCATCACACAAGTCCAGTGGGAGGGCCCGTCCCACCCTTTGTGCTTGTTCGCATGCAGTAGCTTTTTGCTCTAGTGACAGCCCTGGAAGGCAACTTTTACTCCATCCATTTGCAGATGAGGACAAAGGCTGTCAGGGAAGTCACCCAGCCAGTGCAAGAGAGAACCAGTAAGCCGACAAAGGCAGATATGACAAAGCATGCTTGGACTCCAGAGAAGGGCAAGTCACAATAAGTTGGCCTTTAAACTGACTTCTTCTGCTGGTGGAGCTCTGCTTCCCACACTTAAATCCACTCAGCATCTGTCCCAGGTGGCCCACAGCTTCTGTAAGGTGAGGAGACTTGGGTGTCCCTTCCCCATCACTGGATGGATAGGGCGCTCAATGCGGACAGGAAAGGGATGGAGGCCCGGAGGGAAGAAGCGCTTTATGCTTCAGGCTGGATGAAAAATTGTTCCTGGGATCTTTAAAACATCATCTAGGTTTGGGAGGTGGTCTGTAATTTCAATCCTCAGACAGCTCTGTTGTTTGCTCTTAAGAAGGTTTAAATTTACACTTGTAGAAAGAAGGTAACACTTTTGTAAAATAGAATAAAATTAAAACTACATAAAATAAATTAAAATAAGAATACCAGAAAGGTTCCTTTGGGACTAAAGCAGAAGCCTGCAGTTGTGATTTGTGAACCACACTATTTTATATTCAATTCAGCATGCATTTATTGAGCACCTATTGTGTAACATACACTGTTCTAGGCTCTGGGATGCAGTATTGGATAAAACGCACAAAAATTCTTGCCCTCATGGAGAACACAGGTGATAAATACAGGTAAGTAGGTTTTGTGGTATATATTGGGAGTAAGATGATATGGAAGGAAACAAAATAAGGAAGGAGGTGAGGGAAAGTGAGGAGGGGTGTGAATTAAAGTATAGCAATCAGAGAAGGTCTCTTGACAAGGGGACCTTTGAACAAAGACTTAAAGAAGATGAAGCAAGAACCCTTCAAATAAAAGGCATTCCAGGCATACAGAATGGCAAATGCAAAGGCCCTGTGGTAGCAGAGGGAAAGAGAGAACTGGGAGATAAGGTTAAGAGGTGGGGCCTTGAAGAGGTAAAATAACTTCAGAGGAAGAAATCTACATAGTGACAGGATGAGGGTCTAAATCCAGGAGTTGGCATAAAGTGTGTGCAAACCCGACCACCTCAAGAGGAGCTGGTAAGGCAGATAGAGAGTGGATGTTGCATGCGCCTGGTGTTAGTCAAGAAAAAAGAGTGAAAATACGCCAGACATGCAGGTATTGCTGGGCTTGCCTTCGGAAAGCCGGGAGGCCATTCTTAAGAAGGGTGGAATTAGGGCGCCTGAGTGGCTCAGTGGGTTAAGCATCCAACTCTTGGTTTCAGCTCAGGTCATGATCCAAGGTCACGAGATCAAGCTCCCCGTAGGGCTCCACACTTAGTACGGAGTCTGCTTGAGGTTCTCTCTCTCTCCCCCTCCCTCTGCCTCTCCCCCCAGTCATTCGTGCTCAATCGCTCTCATGTCTCTCTAAAATAAATAAATAAGTCTTTAAAAAAAAAAAAAAAAGGTTGGGATTTTTCTGGAAAGCTTGGACATTTCTACCATCACTTACTTTGACATTTGGTGGTATGAATACCCCCGTCAAAATCCCACCACTTAAGGATTCGTTTATCTATCCATCAGTTTTGGGGTGCCTATGGAGAACAATGGTATTTTTGATACAGAATCCATTCCAGTGACACGTGGGTTTTCTTCCTAAAAGAAGGACCCAAAGGAAAGACACAGTGTCTAGAAACCCTTCTGAAGTGCACCTTCACTCACACCTTGGTTTTAATCCACTGTCTACAGGAAGGACCGAAACCAAGATGTTGGGAATTTGAGACCCACGGTGGTGTTTCATTTTTGCTAGCTGTATCACCTAAGAAAGTCGCCTCTCTGATCTGGACTTCAGTTCTTTCAAATTATATTTGGACGCTAGGGTTTGGAGCAGCTGGAGTCTGCAACCTCTGCCCTTGTTACCTGGAGCTAACTGGTCAACCCGGCCTAGGGAGGGGAGCGCTCTCTAACTCGGGAGGCAGGAGAGGCAAACAATGCTATCACAGAGGACATTTTGGGCCTCAAAGTACAACCTGCAGGATGCACGGGAGGAGGCAGGCGGCTGCCTGTGAGGCAATCCCATGTGGTGGAAAGATCACAGGCCTGGGGGTCTGGAGACCCAGAGTTCAGTTCCAGCTCTGCCAAAGCTTCACCAGATGATCCTGGACAAGTCACCACAGCTCCGTGGCCCTCAGTGTCCTCACCTGGGAGATTAAAAGGTTCAACCAGACAATGCCCGAAGTCCCTTCCAGCTCTAACACGCTCTCATTCCATGATTGCGTGACCACCAAATTAAATTAAAATCGGAGCTTTTGCATCACCCCGTGTGTTGGCGAAGACCGGGAACACGCCCTGTGTACATGAAAAAGCCTCCGACACTGGGGTGTTCTGCTGCTTGTTGTTGTTGGGGTTTTTTTTTTTCATCCTTTCTGAGCTTATCTGCCCAGGATCAAGGGCTCCTTCTCCAATGCAGGTGCTTATCTGCCTGCTGAGGCCAAGGGCACACCTTAGTAACCCGAAGTCTGTGAGGCAATGCCCGCGTCTCTGCCCCTGCTAAGCCACCACCTCTGGCTACAACAAGGCGTTGCCTGATAAACAGATTTGCTATATACACGTCTTCCCGGGAAGCAACGACACTGCCTGCCAACCCGCTCCTGCCAAGGTCTGCGCACGGCCATATGCAGGGAGGGTCCGAGTACTGAGAGACACAGGGGCCGCCCAAGATGCTGCCAGACTTGGGGACAGAATGGGTGGGAGGTACAGCTCCCGTGGGAGGGGGTTTCCTAGGCACCTGGACTGGAGGGCAGGACAGAGCCCTACAAGCTGTGAGAGGAGGGGTCCTCCTGGAACGCCGAGGTTGGGCTTGGTATTAACGCATGAGGGAGAAATGGCCTACAGATCCAGATATTTCTAAATCCAGGGATGGCTCATTCTTTCAAGGAAATTTTTTTGAGATCTGGTCCGCACTGGGCATTGAGGAAACAGGTGAATCCCGAGATCTAGGTCCCTCCCATCAAAGAGTCCTCAATACGTATCCTTTGGATAAATACTTAGTAGTGCAGTGGCTGGGTCGGAGGGTAGCTCTATTTTTAACTTTTTGAGGAACCGCCACTCTGTTTTTCACAATGGCCACACCAGTTTGCATTCCCACCAACAGTGTAAGACACTGCACCCGAATGTTTATAGCAGCGATGTCCACGATAGCCAAACTGCGATAGCCAAACTGTGCAAAGAGCCCAGACGTCCATCCACAGATGAATGGATAAAGAAGATGTAGGATACTTAGACAGTGGAATATTACTCGGACATCAAAAAGAATGAGATCTTGCCATTTGCAGCTACGTAGCTGGAACTAGAGGGTATCGTGCTGAGCAAAATGAGTCAGTCAGAGAAAGACAAATACCATACGATTTCACTGATAGGTAGAATTTAAGAAACAAAACAGAGGATCGTCAGGGGGGAGGGAAAAATAAAACAAGAAGAAATGAGAGAAGGAGAAAAACCGTAAGAGACTCTTAACCCTAGGAAACAAACAGGGTTGCTGGAGGGAAGGCGGTGGGGGATGGGGTAGCCGGGTGAGGAGCTTAGTTAAGGAGGGCACGTGATGAAGTAAATGAGCGCTGGGCGTTGTATGCAACTGATGAATCCCTGACCTCTGAGAAAGAAAGAGAGTCCGCAGTCTGATTGTGAGGGGAAAGGGCACATAAAAAAAGTAATAACAGTACATATTTCATTCTTTCCCTTATCTGGCGAATATGAAACGAATGGCCGGTGAGCGCAGGCGCCATTCTCGGTACTAGAGGAACGCAAGCAAGAAAGGAGAGACGTCTGACCTCGCAAGCCCACATCCCCGACTACCTGCTGCCCACCCTCCCAGGATAATGACCCGAGTCGGCGGAGTGCTTCCCGAGGACAGGGCGTTTCGCTGGAGGTCTGCGTTTGTTAGCACCGGTCACCCTAGCGGTCGTGATCCCCAGGAGTGATTACAACTATTCTTATTTCACGTCCAAGGAAACTGAGGTCTGAAGGGCTGGGCTTTGCCCGAAGTGACTCTGACAGTGGGTGACCCCTGTCCGAGCTCTGCCGGTCTCCACGGCCTGCCTTCCTTTTACCTGCTACAGCTCAGCCTTCTGAGATCCAGAAACGTCATTTTCCGTGCCCTCGTTCTCAGCCTGCTCTCCCTCTCTGTCCCCCTGTCCAGGGAATGGCATCCCCTTTGGTCAGCACAGCACAGGTTGTAGAGCAGCAACAAATAACCCTAAACACCCACGGCTGAAGGCGACACCGATTTACTTCCCACTGACCCTCCGGTGACATAGGTCGCTGGCCCCATTACTCACGCATCCAGCCTGATGGAATTTGCATCTCGGGGGAGCCCCGGTCACGGGGCAGGAGCTGTGTGGGGCTGGAGTGCTTCCCATCAGCCAGGAGCTGCGACACAGGTCGGCTCCCTTCCCAGCGCATCGGCCAGGACTAGCCATGTGGCCACACCTAACCCCATGCAAGGAGATGGGATGCTGCCAGCATCACTATGCACCCAGGTTCCCAAGGGGGAAGCCTTAGTCTTCTGGGACGGCTGGATGCTTTTCCTCCCTTAAGGAAGTAGGGGAGCACACGTGACTCTGGGATTCCCTCAGACTTGCAGGACTTGAGGGGCGTGTGCTTTACTTAACTTCTCTGAGTCTCCGTTGTCTTATCTGAAAACTGGTGGCAGTAATGCCTCTATGACCAAGTTGCGGTGACAATTTACAAGCTGATGTGTGTGGACCGTTGTAAGTAACTGTTAGGTCCCCTTCCTTCCCGCTCCCACCACCGCCTCCCTCAGATGGTCCCTCCTCTGCTCTCAATCCCGCACCCGGCCTCTCTCACCGAACTCCTGAACATCCGCTGATCCCTCTCCCTTGAACTGCCTTCTGTCCTCCACGCTCTGTGTGGAGGTCCTGTGGCTCTCTCCGAGTCACAATCTCGCTCCATTGCCTCCCTGCTTATGGTCCCTTGCAGCGTTCATGACATAGTCATACCACAATCGATCCCTCCGGGTTTCCAATTTTCCCACATGGTTCCCATCTTCCGTGCACTGAACCGTTCCCCTTAACTGATTCTTCCCTGACTTTTTACGCCTGCACATCTGTTCAGAGGGACCTTGTCCCGACCTCATCTGGAAAACTCCTATTCATACTTCAAAACTCAGTTCGCATGTCATCTCTCATAAGAAATCTTATGCAGCTACCCCAGTAGAGTTCATAACCTTTCACCTACTGTTGGTCTCTTATTGTTGCCTGAAATCGCATTATCAGCAGTCCACTCCCCTGAGCTAAAGTTTCTCCACTCCGTCCTCTTTCATGATGGCGGAGTGCAAAGAGCCCACAAACAGCAGACCAAGTCCTGAGTTTGACCTCAGGGCTTTTCCAAACCTTGCTTCATAATCTTAGAAATGTCATCTCCTGCGTGCAGCTATCTCAGAGTGGAGTGGCTATGGAAATTTCTCGTCCCCTGCATGACCACCAGCTGCCTGGAGCCCTTCCCATCTGAGGATCCATCCATCTGTCCCCAGGGTGACAGCCGCTGGGAATGACTTGACCCTGCAGAGGAGAGTCCTCCTCATCCGCTCCTTGGGATGACCTCCCTATTGCAGACCTGGGATATCCTGAGCGGTTGCAGAGTGCAGAATTCCCATGGCAAAATTTAACATACATTAATGAAGCAACAGAAGATCAGAAGTGGGTAGTTATCCCAAACAAGCCCCGGGATGGGAACAGGAGCTCTTGTCCTTATACCCTTCGATATAGAGGCAGCCCGAGCTAAGGCAACACTTCACATCTGTCCACATAATTCTTCAGCAAGTTGTCTTCACCAAGAGAAGGAAACTGAGGCACAGATGTGCTGTGGCTCCCCCAGGGTCCTCCTGTCGCTTCAGGAATGGGCAGAAACGAGCCACAAGGGTCCTGCTGGCTCTCAGGTTTGTGACTCAGAGACCCACTGACAAGCAAGCCAGGCAGCTTGCTGATGACCCACGGGGATGCAGGGAGCTAAGACGCGGCAGGATCATGCAAAGGAATCTGCCCCACCACGGAGGGAAATGAATAGGATCTCGATCCATCCACACAAACTGATCCTCCGGAAATACATCAGTGGGGAAAATAGAGGTAAGTTGTTGACGGTTCTGCACGGTGTGATAGATGATACTGCTTATTTAAATATGTAAGTGTTTAATCACCAACACATTAATACGTATTTGCATTGTTTTAAGTGGCTTGGAAGGAAGAACATCAAACTCCTAATAACGGCTATTCCTTTGGAAGACGAAATGGACCAGGATGGGAATCGTGCTGGGGCGGCGGGGGGCATGGGGGGGACACAACTGTAGATTTATCTGTAAGGTCCTTGTAGTTGTTAAAGTGTCTAGTGTCCTCAGAGACGACATGCAGAATACTGTAACCATAGGTATAGAAAAATAGCTGAAACAAGTATGGAAAAGGGTAAATGGTTAATTCTGGGTGGTAGGAATTTGAGGTGATTATAATTGCTTTTCTCTTTTTCGAAATTAAAAAAAAAAAAAAAAACTATGTAAAAAAAATCCTGGCTTCAGACCCCATCTCTTCGGCTAACAAGCTGTGAAACTCTTGGTGATCCGCCGTCCCTCTGTGCCTCAGTTTCCCCACTGGAGACTGCAGGCAGGGGTCAGACACGCCCTCGGGGAGCTCCCCGTTCTCAGCTCTATGAGCTCTGCACACAGGTGGGCCAGGTCCTTCTCTAATCAGGTGGTGCTTCCTGGCTGGACTGAAAATCAACCAGATGCTTCACGCAGAAAAGGTAAGGATTGTGCACAGACTAGCTGCGGAAGGCAAGAGAGGAAGGAAGAAAGAGGAAGGAAGAAGAGATGGAAGAAATTTTGCTTAAGTCAAGGTCCAGGCTGAGACTTGCAGCCATAGAGTCTTGCCAACCCAGGACTCAACTCTACCTCTCTTCTGCCTGCAGGTGGGCATGCATATGCACACATTCACGCACACACACACTCACACACACACACACACACACACACAGAGCAGGGCTGTGGAAGTGATAACTCAGACCTCAAGCCTATCTCGGCTGAATGGCCTCCAACGAGTTCCGTGATGTCTCGATCCAAGAACCAGGTGAGCCTATTAGCAAGTAGCTCCCTCTAGGCTCACCCCACCCTCTCTAGCTGCTCTTCCCCAGGGCGCACATGCACAGCAGGTCATGCTTCCCCATCTGGTGGGGTTCGGACAATGTAAGCCATTCCTAGGTACCTGTCCCCACACCACTACACGATCCCCATACACCCCCATCTCGCCATGTGAAACACTCCGAGACAGTCAGAGTCTGACTTGATCCCAGCCAGGGAGGAAGGAAAGAGTGTGGTCCCCTCGTCCCCAGAATAACGAATACCAGCTCCCTGCCCTGCCTGGCGGGCACTGGGCTGAGCCCACCACGTGCCTCTGCTCACTGCTCTTCCCAGCACCCGGTGTCACGTGCAGAAATCCGGAGCTTGGGGTGCTCTGTCCAATCCCACACTCTGTCTGGGCCAGGCTGGAAACCTGGCCCCAGTTCAAGGCTTTTGCCCTGGACGAAGTGGCCACATTCGTGCCATTTCCATCTGTATTCCATTCTCAACATTCGGAGACAATAAGCAGCAATCGTGCCCACGTTTGCAGGAGAAAGTGCACTCTCGAGTCATCAAGCCAACTTTTGCCGTGTCCCGCCTTCCGTGTCTGCAGAAAGGATCCCCACTGGACGATGCTCTGGAGATAATCAAGCGAGAGAGCAGGTGTGAGAGCTCCCCAGAGCAAGAAGATGCTCAGCCAATTCCTCCCCGTTCGGGGCAGGCCGAATGCGGTCACAGCTGCCCCTGCCTGGTTCTCTCCCAGAGACTCAGACAGACCCGTAGGTTCCAATGAGAAGCAAATTTAACGTTCTGCCCCCGGCTGCCTCGGGTCTGCGGAGTTGCAGGATGTGGTCAGCTAGCACAGCAAGGCACATATAAAAGAGCTTCCCAGAGGCCTTTGCAGCAAAGCCACAAGTTGGGGAGATAAATTGTTGCCTTTGCTCTCTTTTCACTCGTAAGGCTACCAAAAGAAAAAAAGGGGGGAGGGGACATTTTCTTCCAAAATACTCTTCCTTCTCATGAAAGGGTAAGCATGGAAATTATTAGGCCTGAGAGGCGGTCTGCTGTGCCAGCTTTGAGAGCTCACTGAGACATTGGACAGTCCGCATTTAGAAAAGGATCTGAACTCCTTTAAGAGAGCACGAGGCAGTCGGCTGGTATTAGTAAAGCAGAGATCATTTGGGCATGGAGGAAAAACGGCTGCTCGGACAGAACAGCACTTTGATGAGCCTCACATAAATGAATCCAAAACATTTTTTAAAGGTCCCTCCAAACACAGGAGGCTTGGAAATTAACAGAGAGGTGTCCTTTAAAAAAAGAAAAAAACATACTTGGGGCTTTCCCAAAGCCCGGTGTTTGAAAAATATTTTTAACTCTGGTCCGGGAGCCCCACTCCAGCTGAAAGTGGACTCTGGGGGCCCATAGGAGACGCTCACACACCCCAGGGATGGAGCCCTGCTGGGGAGGCCCACCCACCTACGGAGACAGAGCTAGGAGGGAAGTGGCTCGGACACCATTCACTCGTGTCAAGCATGAAGGGGAGCAAGCGATTCCTTTGTGGCACAAGGGAGGTTTCCTGCACATGAACTTTATGGAGCCTCTTCCTTGCGCTCTCTGTCAGCAGGTGCATGCCTGGTCTCCTTCCCCCTTCATCCTGCAAGACCGGGATTCATCTTGTAGCCAGAAGACAGGACAGGAAAGGTTGGAGCCCAAGGCTCTTGAAAAGTAGCAGAAGTCAACAATAGCAATGGGCCCCTGGCCGCGTGTCGTGCTCATCAGCCCCCCTCTGCTACCCATCAGTAGCCCTCTGTACTGCTCTTACCGTTGGCCGGCTCTCTACCAGTCCAGGCGGCTGCCCTGCAATGACACGCCCCATTTCACCAAGAGTAAAATGCAGCTGAAGGAAGCAAGGGAGGCAAGGCTGGGCAGAGGGGGATACGGAGCTATGAAGGAGCTCGGCTCTTTTCTAATTAGGGATCAGACCCTGGCATCGCTGACCTGCGGGCTTTGAGAATTCATCGTCTTCTGGAAAACCCTGCTGATCTTATAATTAAGACTTGGGCCTGATCCTCAACTTCTCTGCCCTCCAGGGGGATGAGTCTCCTTATATGCTGCCCTCTGGCCCTCACATTTAGCCTTTAATTGGTGTTTAATCACCCTTACCCTTGCATTGCCTGTGTAATGCATGGGTTGCCCCCAGCAACAAGCATCCAATTCCATAATACTTCTAGTCACACCTCCTCACCTGAGAAATTCCACCTGCCAGTGCATCCCGTCCTCCAACATCCCACCCCATGTCCCCACCAGAAAAAGACTTAACAGTCGCATCGCTATACCATTCCAATGTCCATCCATACCGCACTGACTCCCAGTGACGGGTTCTCATTTCCGGTCAGTCAGCAGGCGATCTGGCTCCAAAATCCCATTCTAGAGCCTGTGTCCTAGGTTCTCTCCATCAACACTTGATGGATTCCCAATTAATTAATTCCCAATTAATTCCTAGGTAATTGCTTATGAAATGAAATGTACACAGGAGAGGTTTGTTGAGGTGAGCTCATGGGACCTACACCTGTAAGGTTGAGCAGAGGGTAGTCATGATAACATCAGCCAGTCCCCTGGAGAGCTCCAAATCTGGGATAACCCATCAGATGCCCTAAAGAGACATGAAAGTGCTGGGCCTTCATACCCCCACATGCTAGAGTCGCTACATAGGGGACTTTATGGGGAAGAGGGGATTTCAGACAAGGTGGCTTCCTTCAGCCAAGAGATTCCCAGGAAGGGACACAGCTCAGAGTCAACCCTGGCCAATAGCCTCAGGAGCCAGGAAATTAGTTCCTTGCTCTTAAAAGAGTTCATGTGTCATAAACCACAGTGTCCACTACAGAATTTGAGCTGGCCCATCACTGAGGAATGAGTAGGAAGACACCAAGGACTAGAGGAGGGGAGAAAGCCATCCAACAGAGGACCAGGCAGGCATGAGCCAAAGTCAGGGTGCAGGAAGGAGCAAGTTATCCTTGAAGAAGAACAAGAAGGCCCAGGTAACTGGGAGCAAGGGAGACCCTGATCTCAGATGAAGCAGGACAAAAACGGGAAGGAACCTCGTCGCGCGGGCCCTGGGGCATGGTGCTGGGGAATTTTGTCTTTATCTGAAGAGCCACCAGGGATCAGTTTAAGAGGAGCACCAACCTGTGGGCATGGCACACAGGTCACTTATTTGGGGTCCCTAGAGGACCTGCCACTGCTGACTTGAGCACTTGGAAATGTGGCTCCCTGCCGTGGTCACCACTGTCAGCTCCAGAGGCGAACTGAGGTGACCCCAGATAGCCCAGGACATGAGTGGGGCAGAGGTCAGTGGGAGCACCAGTGAGGCAGGCACCCTGGAGAGACACCAGCCTGAGACCTAGAGGAACAGGAGAAGGACAGAGGAGAGATGGTCTCCAAGATCAGGCTTGGGTGTGGCTGCTTGTGGGGGGAAGAGGCCTCTGGGAAAGGCACAGGGGGTGCTCGGCGGCCGCCATGGCCATGGAGAAATGCACTGGATGACCTGAGGGTGCCATGGGGACCGCCAAGTCCCAGCAAGCAAGAGGATTCTGTAGAGGAAGGGGAACAAGGCTGGTGGGGACCAGATCACAGAGCTTGCCGGCCACCGGGCTGGGAAGCCTGCCCCTCACCACATGGGGGATGAGAGCTGAAAGCTGGTTCATCCTGATGTGGCATTAAAAGATAGCAGCCATGGCAGCCTACTGGAGTCTTGTGGTTGGTGAAATAAAGGCCCCTAAAGAGGCCACATCTGAATCCCAGGTACTGGCGAACCTGTCACTGTGGATGGCACAAGGGACTTTACTGATAGCGTGAAGGCCCTTGAGATGCGGAGATGATCCTGGTTTCTCCGAGTGGCCCAGGGCAGGAGTCAGATTCTGAAAGAGATTAGCAGATGCTGCCTGTGCTGCTGGATCTGAGGGTGGGAAGAGACACTGGTGGCTTCTGGAAAACAGAGAGGCCAAGAAGGTGGAACAAAGCCCAGGGCAGACACCCAGCATGACTCTGGGTCGCGCTGGGCGGCATCCACACGGAGAGGAGGAAGAGGTCTCGGAAGGGGCCTCACGGGCAATCTCCCCCGTCACCTTCGGGACCGCTGAGGGCTTCGGGCACAACTAACCCATGTGGCTCAGTGAACACTCTCAGCGTTTTCCCTTTACCTGAGCCAGGTGAGCGCAGGAGCAAAAAAGAAAACTACAAGTCCTAACACAAAACTTTACCCACATGACTCGGCCCTTCTGGATGTCAGCAACCTAGCGCCCAGAGCCCAGACTGTCCCTTCGGTGGGGGATGGAGGGAGGGTGGGGGGGCCAGCCACAAACGGCGGTTGCGCCTTACAAAGCTTCCCGCCACGGAAAGGCTGAGAAGCAAGGAGGCTAAGTGTAGACCAGTGACCTCACCCCTCATTGCAGAGGGACCCTGGGATGGGGTCCCCTGCTTCTGCACCATCTCTGTTCAGGTAGGGTCTCCCTCAGACAACGGCCGGTGGAGTTAGCTTGGCTGGTGTCAGCTCCTTGTTAGGTGGTGATGGGCCTCCTGCTCGCCCTCAAGCCCTCCTGACTCGGGCAGCCCCCGAGCACCACACGCAGCACCACACTGCAAAATTCTTTGGTGAACCGTGCCCCACCCCCCCACCTTCCTTTGGTCCTGCCCACCCGTGCATGTGACCAGATGCCCGCCCCTCCCCAGCCCCGATAACCACCTTCCCGTAACTGTCCTCCGGTTTGCTCTTTCTTGGGGTGCACTGGCTCCCCACTCTGAAGTGAGCCCGATGCCTCAGGCATCGGAAAAAGTGCAGAACGGAGCACGCTTCCCTCTCCTTCCATCCAAGGGCTGAAACCCTTGTAATGCAGCCTCAGATCCCGCTAGCTTTTTTTTTTAAAGATTTTTTATTTATTTGACAGAGAGAAACACAGCGAGAGAAGGAACACAAGCAGAGGGAACAGTAGCGGGAGAAGCAGGCTTCCTGCCGAGCAGGGAGCCCGATGCGGGGCTTGATCCCAGATCCCAGGGATCTGACCTGGGCCGAAGGCAGACGCTTAACCACTGAGCCACCCAGGTGCCCCCCGTTAGCTTTTTATCAACTCTCCCGTCATCCCGTTGCCCTACACTGAGGAAGATCCCCGGGCACCTGTCTCCCATCCCTCCAAAGCGGACTCGCCCCATCCTGACCTCGCGCCCCACTTACATGAACCGGCGTGGAGAGCACTGTGTTTACTCAGCCTCTGCAGCGCGTCGGGCGCTGTGCTTGTAGGTTGGTGCTCTTGCTTCCCGGGTAGGTCTGGGCTCCCCCGGAGCAGCAGCCCTGTGCTGTGCTTGTCTGAAACAACAGACTTGCCATAAAAAAATTAGGAGCTTGGGGGTGCCCGGGTGGCTCAGTCAGGTAAGCGTCCGACTCTTGCTTTCGGCTCAGGTCATGATCTCAGGGTCGTGGGATCGAGCCCCTCATTGGGATCTGAGCTCAGCATGGAGTCTCCTAGAGATTTGGAAATCCTCTCCCTCTGCCCCCACCTTCCTCATCTTGTTCTTCCTTCTATCCAAGAAACTTTCAGACTCCATCATTTCTACCCGAGGACATTCAGTCTCTGGCTGGAAAAAGGGCTGTTTTCGCCAAGCCAGCCACTGGCAAAGGGCCTCCCCCGGAGGACGGAGGGCTTCCTAGGTTTGAGCGAGGGCATACATCGATCCACAGAGCACAAGAGGAAAAGAATAGTATCTCAGCCAAATCAGTTACGTAATTTTTAAAAGGCAGCTCTCAAACAGGAAGAGCATTTATCTATTATGACCATTTTCCATTTTTAGTGGTAATTGAAGTTTTTCATTGGCAGCTCCTGCTAAAAGCACCAACACATTGTGATCTTCCCCGCCCGTGCGAATGCAATTAGAGAGTTTAATCAAACTCCACAGCAAATGCAGTGCCAGCCAGGCTATTTTTGAATTTTTCAATCTAGAATCATTTGAGGACTTTTTAATTGTTAGTTGGGTTTATTTATTGAACTCGGGCTTAAAAGAAAAATAAACAGCAAGGAGGCAAGAAGTGGCTGGAAATGCGAGAAAAACCCAATCCGTGCAATTTAATAAAGTCTGTCCTTGTTAGCTCCAGTGGTTGCTAAACTCCGATGAATTCAAATTCCAACCGGGTCTCTAAACATCACATTATTTACATCTTTCATCTATTATGATATTTCAAATAAGATTGTTATAAAATTGCCCCAACTTTGGGTAACTGTAGATCATAAAATAGGAACATTATTGCATTAAAGGAGAGGAACTGTATCTCATTTAAAACACATAAGCACATAATTTCATAGATGTATATCTGTAGCTGGGTATATATCTATGAACAATGAAATTGCCCCAAAATTAAAAGCCTTCTGGCTATATATTTGTAAACACAATCAGATCACAATCCAATAAAGGGGCCCTTTTGAATTAATGTCTTCCCAGCATTACATTTATAACTTTCCTTTTAACAGCTCGCTGCCTTCTCTTTGTCTCCATAAAAATGCAGGGGCTTGTGTGTGTGTTTCCTTGTTTTCTTTGGTTAATGGTTTATGTAACCGTTCTTGTTTTTAAGGCAAGAAAATTGGATCATAATTGTGGAAAATACAGAAAGAAAGAAAGAAAGAAAGAAAGAAAGAAAGAAAGAAAGAAAGAAAGAAAGAAAGAAAGAAAGAAAGAAAGAAAGAAAGAAAGAAAGAAAGAAAGAAAGTCACCCTTTTTATACCTGCATAGAAGAATCTCCATCTAATTTCTCATAACTTCTGGCATAAAACACTTTGCATTTTAAAAAGAAACTGTCACTTCACTCATTTTTATGATTCTGATAATGAGAATGGGACTTATATTGTTAAGTAGGAAAGTGCAGTGATTTTATATGCGCATTAAAAGGGAAAGACCATTCCTTTAATTTAGATCATTTAAAACAAAACTTTCCAAGTGACAACCTTTTAGCTCTAATTCATTCATCTTCTGCACTTCAGTACTCGTGGGAAAGTCATTCCTGAGACCCAGGGTTCAAAACGAGCACGTCTTCCTCTTTCACAAACAAAGTCACATCCAGAGGGGACTGAAATGTTGTGTGAGTTTATTACAAGGCATCCCAGAGAGTCCGATGGAGAGAGTCTACACTGAGAGTCAAAAGATCCAGTTATCACCTATCGCCTATCACCAGTTCTGCCTCGTGTGGTATTTCCAAATGCATAAGGGCCACTCTACCTCAAATGTGCAAAAGTCAACACAATAAAGCAAAAAGAGGACTCATTGTCTTATGTATCACCAAAGTCTATGGTGAACAGATTCAGGTATAGCAGGATCCAGGAGCTTCAGCAACACAATGGAAACCTAGTCGGTGTCCAGTTCTCTGCTCTTTTTCCTCTGTGTTGGCTTTTTCTTGGGACTCCTGTAGTGGTCCTTAGTAGGTAGAGGTTTCCATCACCCTTGCTGCTGTTACACTCACAGATAATAGAGTCCCTCTTTACTTGTCACACCAGAAAATGCCCCAGTGTTCACTCCCCTGGACCATCAAGCGTCGTCACCCATGCCTGAACTAATAATCATGAAGCTCAAGGCAATGGAATGCACCACGAGCCCAGGTCCAGGTCACGTGCACAATCCTAGATGAGTGGTATAAAGTAGGCCCCGTCTAAATGACATGGAAGGAGAGAGAGGCTACAACATATCCTCAGATGTGTCAGGGCTTCAAAAAATAAAAAACCACTAACTTAGGAAATAAATTCTAAAGTCCATTCCTAATGGTTCCCACACATTCATCTACAAATCAGGATGTTGGTTCAGATTTCTGGCTTGAAGGTTAAACTCCTCTGAAAGTGTTTTGAACCTCTGTTTCTTCATCTGTAAAACAGATGTGACACTACTTCTCCCACAAATTGTTATGGAGATCATGCATGTGAAGGTATTTACGGAGTGCAAATAAACACTGTTCTATAATGCTAAACTTAAATTGCACATTATTATTATGGGATACTGTGGGAAATGAATCTGCCAATGACACTAAATCAATATCTAAATGAGTCACAACAGATGCATTTATTTTAATCATACCGCCTCCGTGTCTGACAATTACTAAGGAAAGGGGTATCAGGGTTTATATGGTCATCTCACCATCATTCACTCACCATCATTCCAGCAAAGATGCAAGGAAATGCATCTTTCATTATTAACTTACATGGGTGTGCACTTGTCCTTTACTCTTGTGTATGGCTCCATTTCCTTTAGACTTAACCTGAATTGTAAAGCACTTCAGATATTCCTGGGAAAAGATGTTGAGGATACGTAAAGCCAATTAACAGCTGTGCTTAGGATCTGAGTCCACAGAATGGGCAGCTGGATAGGCAATTCCCTCTCAGAAAGATAATAAAATAAAATTAACTTTGCCTTTTCTTCCATTATGATAGCTTCATTTTTTTTTTTTGGAATATTGGCCTTATTCACTTAATAAATTTAACATATGATCATGGTGAAAATACCCAGCAATGCAAAAAAAAAAAAAAAAAGTACAAAGAGGAAGTGGGGAAAAAATTATCCAAAATTCCACTACTCAGAAACAATGGTCATCAATATTGGGTAAACATCATCCCAGTCATTATTCTATACATATCAATAGATAAAAGGAAAGGGAGATAGAAAAATAGAAGAAAGATAAGGGGATAAAAATAGGAACATATTATGCACACGATTTTTAATATTTAAAAGTGCTAAATTCTCTTTTATTTGAATTTAATAAAAGAAAAAAGAAGCTAAAGTAAAATGGGAAGACTTCTCCAGATCCATTTTCTTCCCTACATAGTATATGATCTCCTTCCTAAAAGATCCCTCTAAATTAAGAAAAGGGATTATAGCACCCATTGAGCTAAAATCAACTTTAAATTACATTTTAATTTTAGACTATTAACTCCCTGCTATGAAAGAAGAGGAAATTAACATCATACACTTCTCCTTTCTCTACTGCTCAACTTATGTTAGCTGCGTACCTATTGTCTAGCTTTCTGATATTTACATTTTGTTCAGTGAACAAGATTTTAGTTGGTCAGTCTCGATCCTGTGTTTAATGATGATGTTTCCACCATGACATCATCATTCCTGAACTACTTATTGTAGTTCATCTTTATGTCATCTCAATTTAAAGTACAAAATAAATTGGGGAGTTCTATTGGGGAACTGAAATGTGTTTAGTTTCCCCAAAAGGCTTATGGTATTGCAGTGTGCAAGTTTGTGTGTGCTTGTCAATATTTCCAAAATCTTTACATCTGAAAGACAACATAACTTGGCTTAAAATTCATGGACCTTTTATTCCTATCTTTACCACTTTATAGGTATTCGTCTTCTGGCACAGATTATAGCTGTGGAACCTTCTAAGGTAACTCTGCCTGTTTTTCTCCTTTATGCCTTCAGATTTGCATTTTCTCCTAAAGCCAACAGAGTTCTTTCCTTACTCATGAAATTCAGTATTTTCACAAAGATATACATTGGTGTTGCTCATTCCGTGTCACATTTTCTTGGGACGTGGTGTACCTTCTGAGCAGCCCATCACTTATTTCAGTAAAGTTTTCTTCAATTATATCACCTAACATTTTTCTGTGTCACTTGTTCTGTGGTCCTGTCATATTTATTTTGTCTGCCTATCTATGATAAAGATATACCATTTTTATTCATTTAACATCCTTATGCTTTGAAAATGGGGCGTGTTTGGTAGACACAATAACTGATGGGTGGCATAAGTGGCATCTTGGGGATGAGTGTTAAAAATCCTAAACATCGGGGTGCCTGGGTGGCTCAGTCGTTAAGCATCTGCCTTCGGCTCAGGTCATGATCCCGGGATCCTGGGATCGAGCCCCACATCGGGCTCCCTGCTCGGCAGGATGCCTGCTTCTCTTGCTACCTTTCCCTCTGCTTGTGTTCCCTTTATCGCTGTGTTTCTCTCTGTCAAATAAATAAAATCTTTAAAAAAAAAATCCTAAACATCCTTCATACAGAGTCTTGCCCCATGACGAATGTCCTGCTCAAAATGCCAATAGGGTCTATTAGAATTAGTGCCCTTGATGATGTTTTCCATGATGCTGGTTCTAATTTTTAAAGATTCTAATAAGACCTTAATTTGTGTTACACTTTTCTTCAGCATCTTATTTTTTTTTCTTTGAGCTCTGCTCACTTTTCATCCTCTTTTATTGTTTTATAATTTCTCTGTTGTGCTCTACCTTAAAAAAATCATACTTTCTGGGGCGCCTGGGTGGCTCAGTGGGTTAAAGCCTCTGCCTCCAGCTCAGATCCTGATCTCAGGGTCCTGGGATCGAGCCCCGCATCGGGCTCTCTGCTCAGCGGGGAGCCTGCTTCCCCCTCTCTCTCTGCCTGCCTCTCTGCCTACTTGTGATCTCTCTGTCAAATAAATAAAATCTTTAAAAAAAAAGTCATACTTTCTATATATTGTTAATAGTTATGTTTATTGATTAGTTGTTATTTTTTATTAACTTTTACTATTAATTAGTATGTGTCTACATTTTCCCACTACTTTCTTGGGACAATTAACGCTATATATTCCTTACATCTGCCTTCTGATGAGAGATTTCTATTCATCCGTTTTATGGTTATTTTATTTTTATATCTGATACAGGTCAAAGGCCGGTTCCTCTATGTACTTTTTTGGATTGAATGGAGCTAGTCACGTGCTGACCTGGGCAGAGGGGAAAAGGTAACGAATAGGGACATTTCAGATGTGGACACAGACTGCTGTGTGGAACCCCTCTGTTCGCATGTGTAACTTCCTTTACCCTGAGGTATGTCTCTACCCTATTTGGTTTTCAAGAAGGGCTTTCCTTTACTACGGGAGGTCTTTGCATTTGACCTTGCATTTCCTGCCTTTCTGTTCTCAGCCACATTGCTTTCTATCCAGCCCTTTAATAAACAAAGAGCTTTGGTCCAGGGTATTAAAAATGGCATG
>CM053609.1:116538260-116705058 GCA_028646535.1 Procyon lotor
CTACCATTCCCTCTGCTTGTGTTCCCTCTCTCGCTGTGTTTCTCTCTGTCAAATAAATAAAATCTTAAAAAAAAAAAAAAAAAAAAAGACGGAATCATGAAATCCTGCCCCTCGCAGGGCCTGAGAGGGGAAGACATTTTTAAGTGAGGAGCTTGCCCCCTCACACACCTTCGTCCCCTCGTAGAGTCTCCCCAGGGGCCCCGGCGGTCCGCGGAAGTGTGCCCATTGGTGGTAAAGAGGAGCGCTTTATCAGGACTCCCACCTCCTTCTTTCTAGAAAGACCAAGGCCAGTCTGGACCCAGGAAACCAAAACTGGTCTCTCATCTTGGCTTGAACCTAGGTCTCTCCATCTGCCAAAAGTGACTCAAAAGAGTCCTCCCTCCAGGGCCGCAGAGATGAAAAGGACAGGTAATGAGAACGCCGTCTATTAGCTGCAGTCAAAGTGACCACGAAGGAAATGGGCATTTTCCGAGAGGCGGTTCCGGGAACCTCACAGATATCTCACGTCCCACCTGGAGGCACCTTTGTGCGGGGTAACCGTGGACCCTCAGTGTGGTCACCCTGTGGCCAGGCAGAGGGGACAATTCAAGGACAGAGACCATCACCCATGAGGAGATAAAGGAGAGGGAAAGAGGGTCTTACAAACACAAACAGATGACGAATGGATCAATCCAGAAATGAGGCCAGGATTTATGGCGAAGTCCTTTCACCCCACCCGGAGAATCTTCCATATTTCATAATTCGGCATGTCCTCAGATCCCTCCAGATGGAACCAGAAACAGATACCGTTCTGAGTGGCACAGCCCCACAGCTTACACACAGCAAGACCCACCTTCTGCTGGGAAGGCCGTTCTGAGCCCTGCAGATGACCAAAGGAGGTCCCAAAGGGCAGTGGGAAAGAATTGCAAGAAGTTCAAATCCAAGCCCCGCAGCTCAGAAGCTAAAGCCTCAGTTTGGTCACCATCAAGATGTCGTGAGCTTGACGGGAGGTAAGCACACGGGTGCCCAGCATGGTCGCCTCCCCCGGCTCGGGAGCCAGGGGCTCAAATCCCAGCACTGAGCCTCGTGGGGAAGCCTGATGGGCCCCATCAAAGGTCTTGGCAAACCACTCAGGCGTTTCCAGGAAAAAAGGGAGCCCAGCTTGAGGCCATGGAAAGCACGGTCCCCAATGTTGAGTCAGCCTTGAGTCATGAGCTAAAAACACACTTTTGCCAATTACAGCTCTCGGCAGCCATAATTAATCCAGGGCTGATGAAAACTGTGTTTTTCACTCAGCAGAGGAGGGCATTTCAGGTAATTAGGCATAACCTCATGTATTTGTAATTTGCCTTTCACATGAGCTCCGGCCGCCATGTCCCGGCGCTACCTTCAAAAACAACTTACACCAACATTAACTAACAAGATGTGTCTGATTTCAAAAGATTATCCTTCGCCTTTAAGTATGTTGAGTGCAAAACGCTAAATACACAAACCTTTAATTGGTTTTTTCCAACCCCCCCTACGGGAGCCTCTCTGTCTAAGAGAACCTCCACTGTCACCTTGCATCAGCTGGTAATTCTGCTCTGAGCTGATCCCGGAGCGACACATTCTGTGGGCCGGGAAATGGTGGAGACGTTGTGTTTTGATCCATTATTCATTCATTCATTTGTTCATCACACGGCTGCAGGGAACCCGCTCTGCTCTGGGCTCCTGGCTGAATAAGACACGAGGGACCCAGCTTAAGAAATGGCAGCTGGAGATGGCGGTGCTGACCAAGGCCAATCCCTTCCTTTTACGGACAGGAGCCTTAAGGTCTAGACGTGCCCAAGTTCACCAAGAAGTCAACGGCGGAGCAAGGAAGAAAAGCCTCCTGGTGAGCTCAGGAGGTCACGGAAGTCCCAGCCGTGCCTTCCTCTCTCATGGGAGGCCAAGGCAGCCCCTCCAGGTTCCCCTGGGCACACAGAGATCTCTGGGGGTTACTCAAGGTAGAAGAACACGGTCTTCCCTGACCAGCCCTGCCCAACTGCAGGACACTCCCAAGAGAGGCTCCCCTGGTTCCCATGACTCGGGTGGCTCTCCCAGTCCCTTCACACTATGCTGATGTTGCAATGCCCAGCCAGGTGAGGCAAGAGGGACCTTTGGTGTCTGCCCAACGTTTCCTGAGAGCCCGGGGGAAAGTGCCAGCAGCCAGAATTCCTAGCGGCTGTCCAAGCTCCCCCAGGTCCCTACCCCTGACTTCCTCCGACATTGGAACCACCCTTCCTGTTCTTTTAATTTATTGACCTCTACAGAGAAATGCCAATAAACATAACGTCTCTGCTGGCTGAGCACCAGCATCTGAGGAATGAGGGATTGGAGACCTTAAGGGATTTCCCAAGGTCACCTGAGGAGTGAGGACGCCCCCAGGTCTGGACCCAAAGGACACCCCAATAATAGCAGTAATACTACCACCGACTGACTATGGGCATGTACGTGTGCTGGCACCGTGCTCAGCCCCAATGGGAGTAACTTACTCGATCCTCCCAGACCACACAGAGAGGGGAGTGGTGCTCAAACCCGGGCTCCAACGTACGAAGATGCCTCACTGCTGGGCGGCCCCACTACGGCCAGTCCCAAGCCCCGAGGGCAGGGCTGCATGCTGGGTGGGTCACTTCTCCTCTGGGAACGTCACATTTCCACCTGTGAAATGGGACCAAGATGGCTCGCTCCCTCTGGCTCCAGCACACCGCAAGCATCCTGACGCTTCTATTTCCAAAGCCGTGGCTTGCTGGTCATGTGCGTTCCCGGAGCCTGGACTGGTACATCAGGTGCACAGACACAATGAAAAGCAGTTCCTCATATTTGAAGGCAAACACCGTTCTGTGAGCCCGAGGGCAGGTGGGCGAGCCGACGAGCCCCTTCCCTGTGCTGGGCCCAGGGCTCTCTCCTGTGAACCAGAGCCCTGGGTAAGAGTGACCACTCGAGTCCCCTCCACTTTTACCATGTTATGGTTCTAAAATTCAAAAGCTGTTTTTAAGTTACTTATTTCCTGATTTAATAGGCCAGAGGTATAAATGTATTCACTTCGCCCCCCACCAAAAAAAAGCAAGAGATCTTTTACTGAGCACCTGTGATATGCCTGAAAAAATACTCAGTACGTCTTAGATAAATCTATTCATTCACTTTTTTGATTTGCACATTCCCTCACAAATAAGTGAATTTCTATGGGTGGATGGATGGATGGATGGATGGATAGATGGGTGGATGGATGGGTGGTTGGACAGATGGAAGGAAGGAAGGAAGGAAGGAAGGAAGGAAGGAAGGAAGGAAGGAAGGAAGGAAAAAAGGGAGGGAGGGAGGGAAGGGAAGGAAGGAAGGACTGGTGGATGGATGGATGGATGGATGGATGGATGGATGGATGGACGGACGGACAGCTGTGTCCTATACCCACAGCATGGCGCTCTGATGGATGTGCACCCTGCATCAGGCACACGGATCCCCAGGTGGCACCCTCACGACCACAGGGCTCTCACCATTGAGCAAGTCCATGAAGGTCTCTGAACCTTCATTTCCTTCTTTATAAAATAGAGCCACTGCTGCCTATTTGAACCAGGTGGTTGTGCAGACTCAAAAGGCATGCCTGGCGTGTAAATACACAGGGACTACCAGCATTATTATTGATTTTAACATAAATGGCTGTAATTCACAGCAGAGGGTCAGCGCATGTCAGAGAAGGCTAGACAAAGCATGGTGGTGACCAAAGCAAATGACTTCCACCTTTCTTTTTTGGGGAGTGGGTAGCCTTTGAGCACAGCCTGTTTCAGGGGGACTCATAGGTATAGATGCAGAAGTAGGGGTCTTTCAGGATGGGGGGCAGCAGGAAAGACAAATGGAGGACAGGAGAGGCCACATCCCCTCTTCCTTCCACCAAAGGGAACAGGGGTGGCTCAGGCCACCGTGTATGTGCCTGCATGGCCGAGGGGGACAGCTGAAGTGGGAGGCGTTTACCCCTTGGTAGGAAATGGACAGCCCAATCATGCTGAGCTATGAATCCCAAGGTAAGAAGCCGGCATTCACCTTGGCAGCCGGGGGAGCCATGAAGGATTTTGACCAGGAGAGTGTAGTAGTGAAAACAGTCTTTACAAAGAAGCATCTCATGGGGGTGTGAGCCAAAGATTTGCTCCAGGAGGGACCTGGAGAGAGGAGCAGGAGGGTGCAGGATTCCTGGTAAGAGTAGAAAAGGGCACGGACGCCATGGATGTAGAAGGGTGAGAAAGGGACCGTGGGTGTGAACCCAACAGGCCCGCTGTGGGGCGGCGGGTAGACCATCAGATGCTGACGCAGGCCAGGTCCTGGGCCTGCAAAAGAAAAGCTGGGTGGGGCACCTGTTGTGAGCTGCAGGGGGGACCCCCAGGTGTCCCATTCACACCCACAGTGGAAATGTGGGACAATACCCTCAGATGGAGGTCAAGGCTGGAGACAGGGGGTGCTGCCTGCTCAGAGCAGGGACTCGGCGTCATTAGCATCCCTGGGGCAGAAGTCAAGGCAGCCCTGGTCTGGGGGGCTTCAGGGAAGCAATACTCAACCTTGACTTGGCTTTCCTTCAACCTCTAAAATAACAGTATTTTATTTTACAATAAAAATGGTGTGTGTGTGTGTGTGTGTGTGTGTTATGTACTACTTTTGAGACCCTCTGCATACCTTGTGATCTGGTTGCAAAAAAAAGGGGACATTTATGATTCCTTCATATCAGGACTTCTCAGCCTCAGCAATGCTGCCAGTTTGACCCAGAGGATTCCTCGTGGGGGTTCGTGGGGGGTGGTGCGTGGCATCCTATGCATGCAGGGAATCCAGCTGCCCCCTGCCTCTCTACTAGACGCCAGACCCATCCCTTCCCCAAGAGTGACAACCAAGAACATCTCTGGACTGTGCCAAAGGTTTCTATTGTCCTAGAGTAAGAGACACTTTCAAATTCAGGCCCTCAGGCATTGCATCTAACACACATAAGATTTTTAAGAATTAAGAATAGCAGGGGCACCTGGGGGTTGCTGTGGGGTTAGCGTGGCCTCTTGGTTTCAGCTCAAGATCGTGAGATCTCAAGGTCATGAGATCGAGCCCTGTATCCTGGTCTGCATTCAGGGAGGAGTCTGTTTAAGATCCTCTCTGCCCCTCCTCCCCCATCCCCGGTGGGCATTCACTGTTTCTCTCAAAAATAAATAAATTGAAAGAAAGAGAGAAAGAGAAAAGAGAGAAAGAAAGAGAAGAAGGAAGGAAGGAAGGGAGGGAGGGAGGGAGGGAGGGAGGAAGGAAGGAAGGAAGGAAGGAAGGAAGGAAGGAAGGAAGGAAGGAAGGAAGGAAGGAAGGAAGGAAGGAAGGAAGGAAGGAAAGAAGGAAGGAAGGAAGGGAGGAACAAAGAAAGAAAAAGAGAGGAAGGAAGGAAGGGAGGAAAGAAGGGAGAGAGGGAGGAAATGCAGGAGGGAAGGAGGGAGGAAGACAGACCGTAATCACAGTGAGGGCCTTGCAGTGCTCCCCAGGACAGAGCTGTGCTGTGCTCCCCAGCTGGGAGGCCGTTGGCAAGTGGCTGCAACCTTCCGCTGCTGCTGCTCGGGGTGTTCACCTGCCCAACGGGAAGGAGGAGAACAGAATGTCCCAGGGGAGGGGCTCCCAGCCCCAAAGCCGGTCATCTGTGGGTCAGGAAGGTGCCAGGCCTTCCCCAGGAGGGTCCGGGTGGCAGAGCTGGTACGGTTTTCTGGCTGGGGCACCCCGTGACTCAGCTGGCAGAGATACTGCCGCTTACGAAAGCGGGTGAAGCAAGGGCTGAAAGCTGAATGAAACGCAGGGAGGGGAGCCGAGCCCTCGGCCGACAGACGGAGGAGCCTCACTTTCTAGAAATCTCCCTTCCCGGAACAGTCACTCCACGTGTGTCAAGTGGGCCCGGGGGCTTGTGTCTGCCCAGCTTTCGCTGTCTGCAGGGGTGGGGTGGGGGCAGAGGGCCCGGGGACAGCCAGCCTGTTCCGCGAGGCCCCGAGCGGGCGGCGATCCCGGCCGTCGCAGCCCTTCTTGGGAAATCGCTTGGCCAAGTGCACGTTGTCCAAGGCAGGTGTTTTCGGGCGGACAGGAGCGCGTGTCGGCAGGAAGGAGCTGGCCGCCAAGAGAATCCCAGGATTGCAGAACGCCGAGACGCCGGAGCAACCGTCCACTCTGCCAGTGGCCAAACCCAGGCCGGGTCATGCTCACTCCTCCCACGAGGAAGCAGAGACCAGAGAGGCAGAGTCCCTCTCCTGAAAGCTCAACCGGTCGGGGATGCGCTTGCAACCTGCACCCGCGTCTTCCTGACTTCCGAGCGGGGACCAGGTCCCTGGCGTCTCTTTCCACCCGGCTTCCCAGAGATTTGGCTGGAGCCGTCCTCTGCGCTCGTACAGAGTCCCGGCTCAAAGCTGTTTTGACTCAAAGCCCGATCGGGTAATCCCAGCTGGCACCTGACCCCTTTCCCCTGGGCAAAGCACGCGGGAAAGAGGCGCTGGGTAGCTCGGCCGAGGGGCCCGGTCGAGAGGCAAGGCACATTAGAGTCATTAAAAACCATTAGGATGGCTGGGCTCTGAGGTCAGAAAAGCAGGGTAAACACACTCCGGAGGAACGAGTTCTGTCCTTCCCTGCAGCTGCTCCCACTCATCCCAGCCCGGCACCCAGACAGCCAGGCTCCCAGGAACCCGCCCCTGGGCTCCGGCTGGGCTCTGCCGCCTCTCTAGGCAACCTCTTCAAAAGCACGTTGGAGCTCTGCTCGGTGGTCGGTTGTCTTTTTCACATGGACCACCCAAAGGGCCACCCAGAGAAGCATCCCGGGCTCAGCTTCCTCCGAGGAGCCCCCGGGACCCACTTCCCAGCTCTTGCGCCCGGGTGCAGGAGGAGAGATGCACTTTTCCTCTAGTCTGTGTCCGCCCGTCTGCTGTCGCCGTAAGACACCATCAGTCCCCCAAGTGTGAGAACCACTTCTCAGTAACAGTGGATGCTCCCACTCCCTCCACGCACCAGGTATCTTCACGTCTTATATGTGGGATCTTTAATCCCCACCAACACTCCTGCAAGGGAAATATTATCCCGATTATGCAAATGCATGCCTGGGGGCTGCAGAGGGGTGATGACTTGCCCCAGGTCACTGTCAGTCAACTGCAGGGACCCGCGCACCTCAGTTTGCCCCTCTCGCAGCTCCAAACCCCCGCCCTACCCCGGCCCCTCACACAGTAGGCGCTGACTACTTGGTTGCAGAATAAGTGAAGGAGTGAGTAAATGCATCAGATAAATCTGAGAACTTAAATCACTTTATTTGCATGGGTGGGGCTGTGAAGGAGCAAACAGAATGTTGATTAAATAGTCTCCTGGATTTCTGAACACAATGAAAACAACCTTGAAATAATTTTGTGACTTTTGGCCCATTCTTAACACAACAAAAGCACTTTAATTAAAGTTGATTCCTAAGCCAACTTTTCTAAGTGATGGGGAAGTCGTGTTCACTGAGCATCTACTATGGGCACACACAACACTCCATCCACCAGCGCCCGGGGTCTTCACGGCTACCCGGCAAATGGGCATTGTTACCGATTTCCAGAGGAGGAGACTGAGGGTCAGAGTGGTCATATGACTTATAACTGAGGGCACACAGCGAGGTGAAGCCAGGAAGGTCAAAGGCCAGGACTGTGTGTAAGTACACCCCTGACCCTCAACCCTGCCCACGAATACACTGTCACTCCAATCGAGCTTTGTCTCCTAATTTGGCCATTTGCGAACAGGACATTTCCAGCATCACCCCCCAGCCAGTGGGCCCTCTGCATGTGTGTTCAGGACAGCAGAGAAGCAAAGACACCTGGAATAAATAGAAAGAACCCAAAAGTCTAGAAAGAAGTTATTTTGTTTTCAGCCTTCAGGAACGTTTAGTGTTATGGAAGGAAGGAAGGAAGGAAGGAAGGAAGGAAGGAAGGAAGGAAGGAAGGAAGGAAGGAAGGAAGGAGGCAGGGAGGGAGGGAGGGAGGGAGGGAGGGAGGGAGGGAGGGAGGAAGGAAAAAGGAAGGAAGGAAGGAAGGAAGGAAGGAAGGAAGGAAGGAAGGAAGGAAGGAAGGAAGGAAGGAAGGAAGGGAGGAAGGAAGAAAAAACAGTCTCTTGTGGTTTTAGTATTAACTACTGAACACCAGGTGGAGGGTGGGGAGGGGATCTAAAACTCGGTGGTATTTAGTGCCGGCCTTCCCCCCACAGAGGAGTTTCCAGGGGAGGCAGGGAGCTCCCAACACTCAGCCCTTGCAGGAGGGCCTGTCTTTCTCTCTGTCTGTCTGTCTAGGATCCGTGCACCCAAGCACAACCACCCTCGTGAACACAATCCAGGCGACCCCGACCCCGTGCCCGCCCCTGGTCCTGCACCAGGACCTACAAAGGCAGGCAGCAGAGCCCGGACGCAGCCCCGGGAGGCCAGCCCTGTGGCGCGGCAGGGGAGTCCTCGGCAAGCCGCCATCCCAGCGGCTGCCGGGACCTGGCTACTCCCTCCCGTGCACTTGGAGTCTCTGCGTGAATTCCTGGCCCTGGAACTGGGCAGACAATCCCCTGTGTCTTGCCACCTTCCTACCCTGGCTGCCAGGCGCGGCCCAGACTCCGAGATGCTAAATGGGCCATTTGTTGTGAGATCAAAGGACCACCTGTGGGAAACCCCCCACTGCCTGGAGCAGGCCCAGGCCCTCCCGGCCTGCCGGACCTCAGGCTTTCCCACTGGCCCAGGGCCTCTCTCCGCCCCCACCTCCTACTCACGGTTCCCTTTCTAACAACGCGAGCACCATCTCCTCCAGACAGAGAGAGTGGGTAAAAAGACAGAGGGGATGAGCACTGCTTGCAAACATCCCTGGGAACGAATCTGGGTACAATGTAGGGCACCCTGTTGGTTGTGGCTCAGTCGATTGAGCACCTGACTCCTGCTTCCATCTGGGGTCACGATCTTGGGGTCGCGGGATCGATCGAGCCCCATGTGAGGCTCGGCACTCAGCAGGGAGCCTGCTTGTCCCTCCCCCTCTTCTCCTCCCCCACCCTTAGCTCTGTGGGTTTGCAGCCTCACTCTCTCTCTCTCTCTCTCTCTCCCCCTTCTCTCTCTCAAATCGATAAATTAATTTTTTTCTTAATGTAGGTGCAACATTTAAAATGGAACCCCCCCCTTGACCCGGGCTTGCCCCCACCCAGTCTGGCCGCCGTCTTCCCGGGGAGGACCACAGCCCACCGGGCTGACAGCTGGGGCCCCTCCTGTCCACGCAGAAATAACATCATCTGGCAGAAAGCCTATCTGGTCACTTCACCCACCCCCAGGGAAGACGTGCCAGAGTCCCTTCCCCACCACCTTTAAGGAGCACACAGAAGCTCTACCTTGGCCCCAAAACCTAAAATCCAGCAATCCTGATCCCCATCTTCTTGGCATCGAGGCATATGGCTTCTCCTCCTTTTCTAGCTTCTTTCTCACTTTCTCTCCTGAGTCACTGATGCCTTCCCGAGATCTCGCCCAGCCTCTGGCCATCACAACAAGTCTGGCCTCAGCCTTTCATAACTGTCGGGTGGTGAGAGAGTGTGGACAGGTGGTGAATGGCATTTGGCCTGGGATGATTGGGGCACCGGATTATTTCCTCAGCCCGTCTCACACCACCCTGGCCCCCACGATCTCTACACCAGGCACGAAGCCCTCCTTCAGTCTCTCCAGCCACAGGTCCTTTGCACACGCTGTGCTCTCCTCTAGGGCTATTCGCACTCAACTTTGTCCTCTTATCTTCAAAGCTTTGCACGTGGCTTTCACTAACAGAAAAGACCTCACAATTACTGGCCTCCCCAACTCTTAGGTGCTTTGATAAATGACTTGTTCCCTCCCTGGAATAAAAACTCCTTGGGGACAGCACTTAAACTATCTATGATGTTGGGCACCCAGAGCTGCTGAATGCCTCCGTGTGAGTGAATTGCTGCCCTACCTTGCAGACCATCTCTGTGGAGTCAGCTCTCAGAGATTCTAGAAGCCTTTAGTGCACTGATCATCCCCATCTTATCCGTCTCCTTTACCCGTGATCTCCCGGGGGTAGGGACCATGACTTGTCCACCTGCTTCCCTGCGGCCCAGAGCACGAAGCTTCACCCACTGGAGATGCTCCTCGAGATTGTTCTTGAACAACTGGAAAAGCAGTGGCCCCTGTGCCAAAGGAGTCCCCGCAGCTCCATCTTGGTGCGTCTCCCAGACTCCCCACCCCCCACCCCCCGCAGACCTGGCTCTTTCTGCCTCCTTGCATTTCTCTATGGCCCTGCCCCCGCTCTCCCTGTCCCAACTTTTCTGAAAGTGCAAAATCACAAGTGAGTCAGCAGTGAGTTGTGGCTAGTCAGGCCCCGGAGGGACGGAGACCCTTTCTCCTGCTGGGAAAATATGTGTTTGTTTCTTGACTGAGATGCACCCCTCCTCAGATTAGTCATCTCCCTTCACTCCACCTCCCACTGGCCCCCCAGCCCCAGCCTGCACCCTGCAAGATGGAAGACACGGTTTTAAGAATGAGATATCAAACCCCATATCAAAGGCCGCTTGCTCTCGGAAGGGCTTTGGGATCCCCGGAGGAAAGCTCGGCTTGTGCTGGGTCCCCCTCCCCTCAGTGTATCGTCACCCACTCTTGCCCCATTGTGTTGGACACTGTGCTCCATCACAGGCCAATGGCCCTGCCCCCATGCTCACTCCTTTGGGTAGGGAGTGTGATCTCTTTCTCTTGATGTCCATCTGTTCATTTAACAAACCTGGCCTTTATTCTGTGCCGTGTCCTGGGCTGGAACTGCAGACGAAGAGGTGAATGAGACCGGGGCCCTCCAGTAGCTGATGATGAATGAGAAGTGAGGCAACCACCCCTTACCACACAGCACGAAAGCAGAGAAGCTACTGAGCCAGCCCAGGAGGGACACACAGGTCGGGAAACAATTCTTAGAGGAAGTAACACTTGAGTGGGGTTTTGAAGGATGTGTAGGAGTCTGTGGAGCCATTAAGAAGGGAAAGTGCAGACTAAGGTTAGGAAAAGATGCCAAGTAGTTCAGTCTAGCGGACTATAAGCAGCCTGGGGCAGTCCCATCAAGCAAGGAGTTCCATAGAGCATGTTAGGGAATTAGAGTTTTTCTTGTTTACTTTCCCAAGGCTCCAAAGTAGGTCCAGGCCAATGCCCAAGACACAGAGTGTGTTGGGAAAGTAGACATGCGCTGTCCACTTCAGTTGGCGCTTCTCCCTACTGTCCCTGTCTCCTGCTAGAGTATAAGCTTCTGCTTCCCAAGGTCCACATACATGTGTATATTTTCGCATGCCCCGACAGCAATTTACGGCATGTGTGACACTTGAGAGATGCTCACCCAATATGCACCTTAACCAACAATTGCATGACACTGGGTTTGGCAATGAACTTGTGATAATGGTGGTAATGGGGAGCTTTCACCTGCCCGGAGCGTAGTAACCTGGTAATGCGTGGAGCACGCTCCGGGCGCTCCTCGCCTGGCACCATCTGACATAACCCCAGGTGACCTGGGCGTTGCCATCTCTATTTTGCAGATGAAGAACCCAGAGGTCAGGGCAACTTGCAGGTCTCTCTGACATTACCCTTCTACATCGGTTCCCATATCACAGTTTGGGCAAGCCGAGGTCACGGGCCGTGCCCCCATGGAGAAGAGTTAACTCAGAAAAATCCCCAGGGCGTGAAGACTTGGTTTACTTGGCCACTGCCAAGTCCACTTGGCCGCTCCAGCTGGAGAGGGCCATCTCAAAGCTTACACCCTCTAGGAACTGCCCCCTTGGTCACTTATGGGCACTTTTTTTTTTTTTAAGATTTTATTTATTTATTTGACACAAAGAGATAGAGAAAGAGGGCACAAGCAGGGGGAGCGGGAGGCAGAGGAAGAGGGAGAAGCAGGCTCCCCGCCGAGCAGGGATTGATCCCAGGACCCTGAGATCGCGACCTGAGCTGAAGGTAGCGGCTCAAGTGACCGAGCCCCCCAGGCGCCCACTTATGAGCCCTTGGTACAAGTTAGAGCCGGCCCACCATCTATCTCAAAGAGCTCCCCTCTGTCCGTGTCTCACCTTCCCTCTGCCCCTCCCGATCCACCTTGGGCTCCTCCTGGGAGTGTAGGAGGCTGATCTGCGGTGACTGACAGGCCTCTGCACCCCATCTCTCCCTGGGATTCGCCACAGGCCACTGCCTGCCACCCCCACCTTCCGCCTCGGCACACAGCCGGGTGCTGCATTTTGCCTTGGGCTTTCCCTCTGCCCTCTTCGCCCCTTTGCAAGACCCTGCATCTCTCACAGTCCCCTCCGATGGCCCAGTTTGACGGTGCCTCTTTCCTCCAGGGCCTACCCAAGACACATCCTGTACCACGACCACCTTGTTAAAAGGGCCTTGTCAAATCGGCCACCTAAAATGTCCTTTGTCTCTCAGGGAGACAGTGCCCTTTCTCCATCCAGCTCCCAGGGTACCCCCTCCCCAGAGAAATAATTTCCCAGGCCCCCGAGAAATCCAGACATGACCTCAGCCCCTGGGGAAGCCAGAAGCCTCCGTTATCTGGAAGCGGGAAAGCCAGGTTGACCCAGTACTACCGGGGACATTGGAGCGGGTACCCTAGCAGGGACAGGGACACATGAGGGTGGCCAACGCAAGGCTAACCCCTAGGAGACATTTCTGAAGACCTCTTGAGTGGTGGAGGGGGATCCCACGGGGGAGGTAGAAGAGTAAAAGAGTGGAGGTAAGAATGTCCCTGACACGTCCCCAGGCTCCTGTGGGCAGACAGACCCCTGAGGGGCTGGACCAGGCCCCCCGCCACCTACCCACTCGGGGCCTCAAGGGAGCCGCGGGCAATGTGAATGTTTCCAAAGCTCCTGGGTGATTCTGAGAAGCATCCAGGCTGGGTGGATAAGCGACTTGAAATTCCTGCCAACTCAGAGTATACAGGTCTATGATCTAAGAATCAACCGATCCAAAGAGGATTCCAAGTTTGGATTCCACGCTGGTCCTTGGAACCGCCTAGAGGAGCTTGACAGGAGCACGTCACGACCACCTAAAACCTCTCCTTGGTCTTCCCAGCCACTGTGCACTCAGAAGATGCTTGCCCTAAACTCAGGCTCCATAAAGATCAAAAGATCCCTGTGTTCAGGTTCCAGAGAGGCACAGACCTCATTGCAACACCCGACCCATCTGGGGCATAAATTCTCTTTAGGATCTATGAAACAATAAATACATATTTGAATTAATACCCACATTTATTGGAGTTTAGCAAGAATCCACACTGGTGCCTATCTCTGAGTTTTATCTACATGTCCCTTACAGAGTTATTAAAACACCAAAATATAGTTTTAATAATCAGTGGGATTTTAATTAACGCACAATAATGATTCCCATTCAATTGGACTCCTCACATTCAGAAAGTAATTACTCATTCACAACACTTAATTTGAAGTGTTACCACAGATTTGTATCTCCTGAAGCCACAAGAAGTTAGATCATACTATTTCTTGTTAGAACTTATAGAGCGAGTTCGCTTCAGAGCGCGAATGAGGACCAAGTTCCAAGGCAGGAGGGAAAAATTGGAAAGAGCCGGGAACCAGTTGGGTGGCCTCAGAGGAAGACGAGTGTGGTCTCGGGAGTGAGAACACTGCCTGGCTTTCACCAGCACGTCAGATTTCGGCAGCATGGCTCAGCATGCTCTCCTGTACCATGCCCAGGGATCCCTAGTGTTGAATGCTCCCAAGGATGGAGAGCTCATTACCATAGAAAGAGAGGTATCCTGTATAACCTTGGAAAATCCCTTCTCCTCTCCAAACCTCCGTTTTCCCACCTGCCAAATGGGAGGAAGAGAGTCTGGGCAGCCTGCCTCCCTCTTGCCACAAGTCCCAGTGAGCAGCTGGCTGGGAGAGTGTCTCCACAGACACGGTCTTTTCAGACACCTGAGGTGTTGAAGATTCACCTTGGATACGTGCTTGTGCCACAGTTCCTAAGGACATTGGCAGAGCCTTACCCCGGGCATGGGGTCCGTGGAAAGAGGCAGATACTCTGATGACCGGGACACCTCTGCAGGTCAGGCCATGGGCAAGACTGTCTTCGGGATCCTTGGGCTTCCTCCACATCACCATCCCCCACTACAGAGGCATCTCCCGCTGGCTCCGTGCGGCTCCCCTCCCAACCACAGCCCCGTGTCAGGAAACGTGGTGGCTCCAAGTGCACAATGAACAGAGAGCTGAGCTTCCGGTCTTTTCAAAGTGGAGTCACACCAGAGCCAAAGGAGAGAGTCCACTTCCCAGGAAGCCCTTAGAAACGTGAGCAGGTGTGCCAAGGAGAGCTGGACAGGGGATGGCCACTGCGGGAGGGCTCAGGATAGAGAGTGTGCATTCAGGTCAACCACACCCCCAGCAGCCAGAGAATAGTCTCACTTTAAATATGCTACCTCAGAAAGGGGAGGCCTCTTACACTGTTGGGGGGATGCATGTTGGTGCAGCCACTTTGGAAAAGAGGGTGGAGGTTCCCCCCAAAATTAAAAATAGAGCTACCCTATGACCCTGCCATCGCAGTACTGGGTATTTACCCCAAAGATACAGATGTGGTGAAAAGAAGGGCCACATGTACCCCAATGTTCATAGCAACAATGGCCACAATCGCCAAGCTGTGGAAAGAGCCATGATGCCCTTCAGCTGACGAATGGATAAAGAAGATATGGTCCATATATACAATGGAATATTATGCCTCCATCAGAAAGGCTGAATACCCAACTTTTTTATCAACATGGATGGGACTGGAGGAGATTACGCGGAGTGAAATAAGTCAAGCAAAGAGAGTCACTTATCACATGATTTCACTTAAGTGTAGAGCATAAGGAATAACATGGAGGGCATTGTGAAAAGGAAAGGAAGGGTGAATTGGGGGAAATCAGAGGGGGAGACAGACCATGAGAGACTGTGGACTCTGAACAACAAACTGAGGGTTTTGGAGGGGTGGGGGGAGGGGGTTTGGGCAAGCCTGGTGGTGGGTATTGAGGAGGGCACGTATTGCATGGAGCACTGGGTGTGGTGCATCAACAACGAATCTTGGAACACTGAAAAAATAAAAATAATAAATAAATAAATATGCTAACTCCATCTCCAGGGAAGATGAATATTTTTTTAAGATTTATTTATTTATTTGAGAGGGCGGGTGGGAGGCAGAGGGAGAAAGAGAGAGAGAATCTCAAGTAGCTTCTCTGCTGAGTGTGGAGCCCAATGCAGAGCTTGATCCCAGGACCCTGAGATCATGACCTGAGCTGAAATCAAAAGTCAGCCGCTTAACAAACTGAGCCACCCAAGTGCCCCTGAAGATGAATATTTCCAGTGAAGTATAGAGCACTCCACTGTATCTTTTTCACCTGTATAAAAAGCATCCCCACCTGACCATTTGGGGCCAAGGTCCAGAGGGGCACCTTACTTGCTTCTGAGCGGTGGGTCTCAACCTGGGGATGATTTTGGCCCCCAAGGCACATTTGGCTCATGTCTGGGACATTTTGGGGTACGCCTAAGGGGTACCCCTGGCATCTGCTGGCAAAGGCATCAATACTGCTAAATACTGCACAGAACTGCCTCTCGTCCCCATCTAAAACATCAGGGGCGTGGAGATAAAAAAGCCTTGGTCTGGATGCACACTTGGCCCCCACTTCATTAGTGACTAGGACAACAATGGCAGACGTTGTTCATAGGTGGCCCCATGTGATTTTACCCCGTTAGTATCTCTACAGTTGAGAATGCTGAGGCCCCAGCAATTCATTGCTTGTGGGCAGTTGCACAGGTAGGGGCAGAGCGACTCATCCCTGATCTGCCTGCCTCCTGAGACCTTCAGACGACCCACTGCCGCACCCCGCAGCTGGACGCGGAAGGCATCACAAGCATCAAGGCTCCCCCTCGGAGATGGAACCTCCAGCCCAGCGCAGACTTCAAACCAAGTCAATCCAGACAATATCTTGTACGGCTTAGGTTTCACTGGAAACACGAACCTCAGAAACTGGGGGTTGAACATATTCTCAGGATTTGCCGTGCTGTACCCATTTGCAGTGGAACCTGGTTTCCCCACGTTCTGACCCCTGCAAAGAGGACAAATCTTGTATGTTCAGCCAACTGTCATCATTGAGAAATTCACACGAAACACACATTAAAGGCCAGCTCCTGGGAGGCTTTCAGGAAATGGACAATCCCTGTGAATTCCAGTAGGTGAAATTGGCTACGAGGCGAGGCGGAAGAAAATTCTATACTGTTTACTTTCAAGGACTGGCCCAAAACCAGGTGCCTGGGGGAATATGGTTTTCTTATATTCTTCACAGTTTTAAAGAGCCCAAGGAAAGAAAATAAATATATTCATTAAGAACTGATTATCATTTCACTAACTGAAAGCGTTGTCCTCCGACATACCGATGGGGCCCATGGAAGGGGCTGGGGCTTTAGGGTGGGTTGGGGAGCCCATGTGTGTTGCAGGTGAGGAGACTGAGGCACGGAGAGAAAGGACTGGCTCTCGGTGCTCAGCGGGCTCCAGCAGACCCCTGATTCCGAGGACATTCTACCACAAGACCACTCTGATACAAGATGCAGACTAACATTTTCTTACAGGAATTTTTCCTAGGCCAAGGCACTAAATAATATCATAACCAGGAGTGTCTCCAACTGAGTGAAGGAAGTGGAGCTAAATATAGAAAAGTATTTCCTTTTCACGGCCATTTCAAGGATACTCTCCAAACTAATGGTGCTAAAAGGGCTTCAAAGGGTGTCCACTCCAATTCCGATCCCACTCTACCCAACTTGCAGCCAGGAAGAGTGAGATCGAGAATGGTAAATTTTGGGGCGCCTGGGTGGCTCCGTCTGTTAAGCATCCAACTCCTGATTTCAGCTCACATCATGATCTCAGGGTCCTGGGATCAAGCCCCATGTCGGGCTCTGTGCTCAGCAGGGAGTCTACTTGAGATTGTCTCTCTCCCTCTCCCTCTGCCCCTGCCCCTACTTTCAATCTCTCTCTCTCTCCCTTTCTCTCAAAAATAAATAAATAAATCTTAAAAAAAAAAAAAAAATGGTAAAGTTTCTTGAGCAGGTACATGGTCATACTCAAATGCCAGGTGCTCCAAAAGGAAATAGTCACATAGGTAAACCCAGGAGAGGTCACAGAGAAAGGGAAGAACATAACTGATTGTATAGAAAACCAAATCCGTGAAACAGAGCCTTGGCTGGGGAAACCCCCCATCACACGAGAAAAGGATCGATAAACAAATACATTGAGCAAAATGATAGAAGGCAAGAAGACTCGGTTGTGGTGACCCAGGATCTGTGCAATGAGAATCCCGGACAGCCTAGGTCAGACAGAGGTCAGCACTAACTTGAGGACGAAGAGAAAAACAATTTCCCTGAGATGAGTATCTCTCTTTGTGTTGCGTGTTTGTGTTGTAAGTACTGGACAAAGTTAAAGAGCCCCACACCTTAGTGATCTCTTTTTTAATCTAAAAGATGAAAACGAACAAACAAAAAAATTACTAGCATCCTCACTAAGGAAACAATGACTTGGCACCAGAACTTCCCTCTGCACCCCAAATAACAGAACCTGTCAGAGCATTCTCCATAAACTAAGAAAAACGGTTAGTGACCCATGAATCTACCCCTGCCAACAAATGGCTCTTTGATGAAGCAGGGAAAAGGGATTTCCAAAAAAGCGAGGTATTTCCAGGCTTATCCCTCACACGCCTTTGGAGAAGGAAAAAATGACCTCGAAAGAAATTCTCTGGAGAACTAAACACCCTGTCAAAATGAACAAAAGCCATGGATAAGAGTGATGTTAAAGATAGATATATTTAATCTCACTGATAAACAATGAAATGCAAATTAAAATAAATGGGCATCATGTCTGTCTCGCAAGTTGCTGTAAACTGTTTACTATGGATTCAAAGTTACTTATCTGACGCCTCCGAGACCAGGTATGTTTCCAAATTTAGAAGTTTTCAGATTCTAGGAAGGAACTTGGTTGTATGTGGGGCATTTCGGCAGCCCCCAGGCTACGGTTTGAACCCAGGATCAGTTCCATCTTTGAGAAATCAGGTGGGCGGAAGTGTGAGTATCAGGACTGCTCAAATAAGTAAAATCCCCATAGGGGGGAAATTACCAGAAAGAATAAGGGTTGTTTGCCTAGTTTCATTCTGCTGACCGAATTACATACGTAATGCCCTGGGACTTCAGCTGAGCTAGGGGATGTCGCCGTCCCCCCTTCCTCACAAAGGTCACCTGTGAGAAACCAACCAGGGGCACCATGTGTCAAGAGGACAGAAAGCTCTATCCCAGTTTCTGCAAATCTGGTTCTTTCTACAGAACAAAAAAGAAGGATTTGGCTTTGATGCTACGTAGAAACCCAAAAGTTTTCATGGAGGCATAAAAGACACTAATTTTCTGGTCGCAAAAGTATTTATTCATCACCACCGGTTTAACGAGGGGCTGTGTTCTCAAGGTAAAAGAAAAATCTTCTCTCCTCCCTGATCAAGTCAATCTTGCTCGCAATAAATCACCATCCCTCACATACTCTGTCCTTCAGTTTACTCATCACTTGGGCTTTCGGGATGGAACATCAGCCACGTTGGCTCCTGTCTCAGTGGACTGCTGGGCACAGGACAGATTCATCTGTGCTCTTGTAAAATATTCCACACGAAAGAAAGAATTCTAAATCCTGCCCCCTGCACACACACCCATCCCCTTAGAGCCTTGGGGAGCAGTGGAAAGGGAATTGTTTGCAGATTTGTGGAGACCTGTGAGACTGTCCTTCAAGGAGTGAAGGCAAAATAATGCCCTTCAGACACACAAAAGCTAAAAGAATTCAGTAGCAGCAGACCTGCCCTGTTAAAAACTGTTAAGAAAAGTTGTTCATGCCCAAGGAAAATGATACTTAATGAAAATCGAGAGCCACACAAAGGAATGAAGAGGGCCAGAAACGGTAATCCCATGGATTAATATAAAGATGTCTTTCTTATTCAAAACTCTTTCAAACATAATCATCTGCTTAAAGGAAAAATATTGTATTGTGTTGTGGGATCTATAGCGTAAGTAGGAGTACAGTGCATGACAACAAGAACACAAAGGGCAGGAGACAGGAAATGGAAGTACCCTGTTGTAAGTTTCTTACACCATTACATGAAATGGAATATGTCCCTTGAAGGCCATGAAAAATTAAAAATGTATATTAAAAACCCTAACGCAGCTATTACAATAATTCAACAAAAAGTTAAGGCTAATATACCAATAGAGGAGACAAAATAGAATCATAATCAAAATACTCTGTCCAAAGGTAGATAGAAAAGGGGCGTCTGGGTGGCTCAGTGGGTTAAAGCCTCTGCCTTCGGCTCAGGTCATGGTCTCAGGGTCCTGGGATCGAGCCCTGCATCAGGCTCTCTGCTCAGCAGGGAGACTGCTTCCCCCCTCTCTCTCTGCCTGCCTCTCTGCCTACTTGTGATCTCTGTCAAATAAATAAATAAAATCTTCAAAAAAAAAAAAAAACCAGCAACAACAAAGGAAGGCAGAAAAGAAGTGGGGGGTGGAGACAGAACAAATGAGACCAACAGAAAACCAAGAGCAATAGTAGATTTACACCTCACCATATTAATAGTGGCATTAAAATTAATGATCTAACACGACAATTAAAAGGCAGAATTTGCCAGACTGAATTCAAAACAAGACAAAACAAAACAACTCCGTGAAATCTCTATGCTACCTTCCAAAAAAAAAAAAAAAAAAGAAAAATACTTTAAATATAAAGGCACAGGTTAAAAGTAAAAACCGCAGGAAAAAACATCCCATACTGACACCAAACAAAAGAAAGTGGGCGTGGCCATGTTAATAGCAGACAAAGATTTCAGAATAAGAATAGCAAAGGGAAAACAAAGGTAATCTCATAAGGAAAGGGGTTAATTCATCAAAAGTACATTCTAATCCTTTATGCATTTAGCAACAAAATTTCAAAGTACGCGGAGCACGCTGTGAAAACTGCTTGGAGAAAGGGACAAATTCAAAATTTTATTTGAAGAGCTCGATATCCCCTTTTGTAGTTGATAGACCAAGTGGACAGAAAATCGTTTATAATACTTGAACACAGCCAACCAACTTGACCACATTGACATTTGCAGAGCACTTTACCCTTCAATACCCAGCAGGGCACACTTCCCTTTCCAGGGCAAATGAAACAGTTCCCCAAATAGAACACACTCTGAGCCATTAAACAAGTCTCAAAAACCCAAGTCCTACAAAATATGATCAGGGACCCCAATGGAATAAAAATAAAATTCTGATTTTAAATTTTGATTAAAATCAAAATAAAAATCAATAACACAAAGATATCCAGAAAATCTACAAGAATTTGGAAACTAAATAACACACGTCTATTGTGTTACACTAGTAACTAGTATAACTAGTATAACTAGTTACTAGACGTTAACTAGTAACATCTAGTAACTCCTGGGTCGAAAGAGAAACCAAAAGGAAAATTAGAAAGTAGTATACTACATCAAAAACTAATGAAGTAGAGTATGGTGACTAACATAATAAAAAAAAAGAAATATTTTTTTCTAAAAAAAAAAAGTACAAACTGAAGGAAAATGAAAACAATCAAAATTTGTAGGATACTGCTAGGCAGCACTCAGGGTGAAATGTGAAGCTTTAAAACCCTACATTTGAAAAGCAAAAAGTAAGTTCTCAACTCAATAATCTCAGCTTCTGCCATAAAAAAAACAAAATACCTGAAGAAGAACAAATAAACCAAAATTAAGCAGACAAAAATGAAATAAAGACAATCAGAGGAGAAATCAAAGGAATGGCAAAAAAACAGAAAAAAAAATTGATAAAACCAAAAACTGGTTCTTCGGAAAGATCAACAAAATTGATGAAACTCTAGCCAGACCGACTAGGTAAAATAGAAGAAACAAATGACCAATATCAGAAAAAAGAGTGGCATCATCACTACAAATTCTACAGATATTAAAAGGATAATTAGGAAACATTATTTAAAATGTTATTGATGTGGTAAAAATATTCCGGTGGGTATGTAAATATTTTGTTTTTCAAAATTCGTATAGAACTATATGCCTACGAAAGGTAAACTTTACTGTGTGTACCTCATGACTTAAAAAAATAAAAGCATTGTACGGAGTAAAAAAGCTAGATACAAAAGACTGAATACTATATGATTCCATTATGTGATGTTCTAGAAAAGTCAAACCACAGGTACAGAAAACAGATCAGTGGTTGTCAGAGGTTAGGTGTAAGAAGATAAGCTGCAAAGGACTGTGAAAGCACTTTTGTGGTGATGAATTTACCCTTACTTGGCTTGTATATTTTGGTTCTGTATTTTGGTAGAGGTTACACGATTTTATACGTTTTTCAAAATACACATTAACCGGACACTTAATAAAGCTGAATTTGTATTATGCAAATTATACCTCAATGGATGAATGAAAGAAATGAAAAAAAAAAATGTTGTGCCAACAAAATCAACAATTTCGATGAAATGGACAAACTGCCAACTTACGCAAGAAGAAATAAAGTACCCAAAAAGAGTTTAACTTTTAAGGACTTTGAAATTCTACTCAAAAACTTTCCTAATAGAAATCACCAGGAAGAGATGTCTTTACTGGTGACTCCTACTTGACCATTACAGAAAGTGATAATACAAAACATCATTTTTAATAGCATTAAGAAATAAGAACCACTGAGGGAAAAGTTTAACAAAAGATGTATAAGGCCTGAGCACAGGAAACTACAAAATACTGATGATAAAAATTCTACCAGACTGAATTCAAAACAAGACAAAACAAAACATAGCAAATATGCTGGTAGAATTTTTATCATCAGTATTTTGTAGTTTCCTGTGCTCAGGCCTTATACATCTTCCTACATACACTTCCTAATGAAGTAATTTATTATAGTCATGAACCAAAAACTTTACTCCGGTTAAGATCTCAATTAATTGATCCACAGATTCAATGGAATCCCAACCAAAATCCGACCAAGCTTTCTTACAGAAATTGGCATACTGACTCTAAGATTCTTATGGAAATGCAAAAGGCCCAGAGTGGAAAAAAATAACTGTTTTTTGGGGGGGTTATTTTGGTTTGGTTTTTTTAGAGAGAGAGAGGAGGGATGCAGTAGCATCCCTCCCAAAGGAGGGAGAGAGAGAATCTCAAGCAGACTCCCTGCTGAGCAGAGAGCCCAATGTGGGGCTCGATCCCAGGACCCTGAGATCATGACCTGAGCTGAAGGCAGAGGCTGTAACCCACTGAGCCACCCAGGCGCCCCAAAAAAACAACTTTTAGAAAGAACGTAACTGGAAGATCAACACTACCTGTAACCAACAGAGTGTGGTACCAGGCTCAAGATAGACAAGCAGATTAGACTCCAAAAATAAATCCACATAAATATGGTCAATTGGTTTTCAGTGAAGATGTAAAGGTAATTCAGTGGAAGAAAGACAGTCTTTTCAACAAGTGCTATTAATCATGTGCAAAAACAAAAACCCAAAAAAACAAAAACAACAACAACAACACCTTAATCCATACCTCACCTCACATACAAAAATTAACTCAAAATAAATGATAAACCTAAAAATAAAGGTTCAAACTGAAAAACTTTTGGAAGACAACATATAGGAAAATCGTTGCAACCTTTGATTAAGCAGTGATTTCTTAGATACAACAGCAAAAGCACAATTCTCGAAAGGTTAAAAAAATAAAAAAGATAATTGACCTCAGCAAAATTAGGAACATCTGCTCTTCAAAAGACACTGTTAAGAAATTGAGAAGTAAAGCCACAGAATGGGAGAAAATATTTGCACACCATATATCTGATAAAGAACCATCACCCGAATATATAAAGAACTGTTGAAACTAAGTAGTAGTAGTAAAAACCCTAATTTAAAAATGAGCAAAAGTCATCAGGGAAATACAAATCAAAACCACAGTGAGTTACCACTTAACACCAGTTAGAACGGCAAAAATTAACAAAACAGGAAATAACAAATGTTGGCGAGGATGCGGAGAAAGGGGAACCTTCTTGCACTGTTGGTGGGAATGCAAGCTGGTAGAGCCACTCTGGAAAGCAATATGGAGGTTCCTCAAGATGCTAAGAATAGAGCTACCTTATGACATAGCAATTGCACTACTGGGCATTTGTCCCAAAGATACAGATGTAGTGAAAAGAAAGGGCATGTGCACCCCAATGTTCATAGCAGCCATGTCCACAATAGCCAAACTGTGGAAGGAGATGAGATACCCTTCAACAGGTGAATGGATAAAGAAGATGTGGTTCATATACACAATGGAATATTACTCAGCCATCAGAAAGGATGAATACCCACCATTTGCATCAACATGAATGGGACTGGAGGGGATTATGTTAAGTGAAGTAAGTCAAGCAGAGTAAGACAATTATCATATGGTCTCTCTTGTATGTAGAACATAAGCAATGGCAGGGAGGAACATAGGGGAAGGGAGGAAAATCCAAAGGGGGAGAAATCAGAGAAGGAGTTGAACCATGAGAGACTACAGACCCTGAGAGATAATCTGGAGGTTTCAGAGGGGAGGAGAGTGGGGGAGGGGGTAACAGGGTGATGGGTACTGAGGAAAGAAAGCACGTGCTGTGACGAGCACTGGGTGTCATACTGAACTAATGAATCGTGGAACACTGCATCAAGGACCAATGATGTACTATACAGTGGCTAACTGAACACAATAAAAAATGGGCAAAAGATTTAATAGACTCTTTACTAAAGCAAATAAAAGGATGGCAAAAAGATATATAAAAAAGTGCTCGACATCATTAGCTATTAGGACAGTGTAAGTTGGAAACTGCAAAGAGCTACCCATCTTTGGGTATAATGTTGAAAATGAAAAAGACTTTTCATACCAAATGTTGGTGAGGATATGGAGCCTTAGAACTCTCACGCTTCGCTGGTGGGAATGTAAAGTGGTACAGGCACTTTGGATAATGGTCTGGCAGCTTCCAAAATGTTAAACATACATCTGCCATGTGATCCAGCCATTCAAGAAAATATATGTCCACACAAAGACTTGTACATAAATGCTCGTAACGACTTGATCTGTAAGAACCCAGAACTGGAAACAATCCCAATGTCCATACTGATAACCAGATTGTAGCACAGTCATCCAGTGGACCACCACTCCTCGATAAATAGGAGCTATTCCTGCTAGCAACTGCATCGGTGAATCTCAAAGTTATTTTGCTGAGTGAAAGAAGCCAGATGTAGAAGACTACAGATGGTACCATTCCATTTAAATAAAACTCTAGAAAATGCAAACCAATCTATGCAGCAGACCAGTGGTTGCCTGGGGATGGAGGGACAGAGGTGCAGTGAGCAAGGAGGGGGGGGAGGGAGAGATTGCAGGGGGGCATGAAGAAATGTTTGGGGGTGATGGATATGTTTGCTATCTGGTTTGTGGTGACGGTTTTCACTCATATGTCAAAAGACCCAAATGTGCACTCTAAACCTGTGTGGTTTATTGCTTGTCAATTAAACCTCAATAAAGCTATCAAAGATTATGATGCACATGAGCTTTCTTGATCCACAGCCCCCACCCTTTCACCTGAATTACTAACCCGGGTCTTGCACCAGTGAGAAGTCTCTAATGAACGAACCTCTCCGTGTTTTTTGCCAGTCATTCTATAGCACAAGTTGAAAAGAGATCCTCCTAACAGCCAGAGAGCCTTGTAGCTGGCTCTGACATTTCCCCTTTGGTCCTGGATTTGTATTTGGACTGTCTGCCCAGACAGCTCTAGAAACCACATCAGAGGATGGGGAGGGAGACAAACCATAAGAGACTCCTAGACTCAAGAAATGAACTAAGGGTGGCCGGGGGGCGGGGGGGGGGGGGAAGGGATAGGGTGGCTGAGGTGTGGACATTGGGGAGGGTATGTGCTGTTAAGTGCTGTGGACATTGGGGAGGGTATGTACTGTTAAGTGCTGTGAAATGTGTAAGCCCGAAGATTCACAGACATGTACCCTGGGGCAAATAATACATTATATGTTAATAAAAATTAATAAAAAAAAAAAGACTGGAAAGGGAAGAAAATAGATTCTCCAAGGAGCATTCAGAAAGGAATACAAACCTGCCAACACCTTGAATTAACCCAGTGAGACCCAATTTGGGCTTCAGACCCCCAGAAATGTAAGGCAATAAATCTGTGCCAACTTAAAAAAAAAAAAAAAGAAACCACATCAGAACCTGGGACTCGGACACAATTGCAGCTTCAGGCTTGTGCACAGCATGTGCACTGAGGTTCTGTAAGTTCACAAAGAACAGTGCACCTGCCTCTACCCAATGGCAGATTTCCAGCCCTGTCAATGGGCAGGACGTGCGCAAAGTTGGTACCAAAATGCAGGTGTGCACACTCACGTATTTGTCCCCATCAGCGGCCCTCCATTTCTTTCTTCAAGTCTTGGTTCAGGCTCTGTCTTAATAACATTGCCGACTTACCTTTTGGTTCATGCATTAGACCTAAGGCAATGTCTTATACATGTTTGGGTTTGTTTTTTCCCAACCCACAGTGGATTCTGTGGTGGGAGAGAGTTTCTGAGAGAAATACCAGCCAGCTAGGATGGTAGTAGCATCACTGAGCTACGAGGGATCTAGAAATGATGATTGGGGCCAGTGCACACATTTTCCAGGTGGTGTGCCCAGAACCAGGAGTGCCATCTCCCCAGGTCACACAGTAAGTTAGTGGCCAAGATGGGACTTGAATTCCAAATCTTGCAAGTCTCCCATCAGGCTCATACCTTTATGCTGCGGTTTGAGAAAGAGACAGAAAAACTACAAAGAGCAAACAGAAAACACGTTAAAAAACAGAAATCTGGGGCCATTTCGTGTCAACAAAGAACAGGAGTCCATGTCAAAGCCACTACAAAGACAACCAGACAGAGAGAGACAAAGAAGCTGCTGTTGCTGTTTGAGGTATTCAGAATCTTCAAGATCGCAAATCGGTTTTCACAGTGCACGCGGCAGAGGTGTGATATCGAAGTTCAAGTGCAGTGCCCAGCAATGCTGACAAACTGCCCGCTAACAGGGATATCAAGTCGTATTTGTGAATCAGCATCAATAGGAGGGAGGAAGGGAGGGACGGAAGGAAGGAAGGAAGGGAGGGAGGGAGGGAGGGAGGGAGGGAGGGAGGAAGGAAGGAAGGAAGGAAGGAAGGAAGGAAGGAAGGAAGGAAGGAAGGAAGGAAGGAAGGAAGAAAGACATTGCAAGAATCCATCACCATTTTGACAAACTAAACAGGAGAGGTGTGACTTTTTACCCTTGTCCACCTTGAAGACCAAATAGAAAGGACTATGGTGACGCCAAATAAGATAAATACGGATTCTGAGAACATGGTGGCTTCACCGCATAGGTGCAAAATAGCACAATGTCCGCAGAGTCAGGCAGATCCTGATTCAGCGACGACATGGCCCTGAGGCTCATGGGGGAGGGTTCCAGGTCTGGGTTAGTCCAGGTCTGGGTTAGTCCACCGAGGCTGCCCCTCGGCACCACGTGCTGCACCCCCATGGAGTTCACCACCATTGGTGGCTTATGGGTTTGAGTATTGGTTAAACTCAATCTCCCTTCTTAGTCCAGAAGCTCCAGGAGGGGCAGGGCTGATTGTGGCTGGAGCCCCAGAGCCTGGCGCATGGTCACAGGGCTCAAGAAAGATCTGGACCGGATGGCTCTCTCAGCAGAAGCTGCAATCAGACCAGGATAATGGATGTTGATGATGATGACAACAACAACGACAACAATGAGGATATTTTATTGCATCGATTCTACATCAGATATTCTTGTAGGTACTTCAGCTGCTGGTTCCTAGCAAAAGAGTTTCAAAGGAAGGATTGATTGCCTCGTTCCATATGAGGAAGAGGAAGCCCAGAGCGGTGGAGCGACTTTCCCGCGGTCTTAGAAATAACTACTAACAGAGACAGGGCTGAAACCCAGTCACTGCCCCATCCCCGACTGTCTTGAGTGGGTTGGTCCTGGGTGGACCAGGTGATCAGAGATGCAGCCACAGAAGAGGGTGCATTCCTGCAGACTCAGCACCTCCCTGCCCAAGTCAGCGGGTCCCGCAGGCCTGGTGTAGCCCACAGCTGCAGATCTCCCCCCACTAACCAATCAGCCTGCAGCAGGAAGCTCCTTCTGCTACTTCTCTGCCTTTATCTCCTGGCAGGGCTGCTCTGCAAGGTCATGATCATAGCACTTTATCGTAACATCTTCACCTCCTGGGGACACAGCCCAGCCAGCTCAGAACAGCAATTTCCTTTAGCTCTTCCCCCAGAAGCCCCCATCACAGGCATCACAAATTAAAACCAGAAACCCCAAACTGAAACTTGAGGGAGCCTTCCCATCTAGGCCCTGGCCTGGAGCAGAGGCCACAGAGAAATATCTGGAGTGGAACTTTTCCTTCTCCCCATCTGGTGGGCTTCCGCGTGCCCTGTAGAACCCCAGCTCAAATAGCCTTCCCCCTGGAAGACTGACTCATGCCTCCCAGCCTCTAGCTGAAGGAGTCAGTGCTCATACAGTGCCATGTCCACTCGTCTCCCTGGACTGTAATTACTCGGTTTCGTGTCCATCTTGCCCACCGGACTACAACCTGGAGGGTATGAACTTCCTCCTGATGCAAATATAGGTTAACCACTCAGAAAGAATTTAAGATTTAATCATAGTTGATCAAGTTACCAGCTCTGTTGACCTTGGTCAAGGTTGCCTTTCCGAGCAAGTTAGTTCATCTGTACAATGGAGATAAAGTACGTTTCTGTGTCACTGTGGGAATTAATCATTTCAAGTGCTAGATATATAGCAGCCGCTTAACAAACGTTAGCACTGCCCCTGCCCACCCCCCTCCCACTTCCCCATGGCAGTGCAATACCTCGCCCGGTGAGATGCTCACTAAGGTTTGCTAAAAGAAATCTCTACATGGATGGAATTAAATGAAATGCTGAGGTTTTACTCAATACACGTTCCTTAGAACAACAAGGAGAAGTCCGACTCAAAGGAAGAGCCTCCAGTGACCTGCCAAAGAAATGTGTTTCCTACCGCTCCTGTTTCGTCTTCTTGGACTCACAGAAAGACTACATATCCCAACATCCCTTGCAGTTAAGGTAGGGTAGGGCCATGTGACTAGGTTCTGGGCAATGGATGTGGGCCAGCCTAATGGGCATCTTTCAATGCCCTAAATCTCTCCACATGGTCCTCCATGGTGGCTTCCATCCATTTCACCTCTATGCTTGTGGCTGGAGGTAAAGGATTCTGAAAGAGTGGAGCCACATAAAGGAAGGAGCCAGTTTCATGAGTCGATGCTAGAAGGAGCCAGCAACCCTCAGTGGATGCTACAAGTAAAAAAATAAACTTTTATTATGTTAAGCCACTGAAATGCCAGGCTGTTTGTTATAGCAACTAGTGCTACCTATCCTGACTGTTGGAGACATAGAGGACAAATGGGGTTGAAGAGTTTTTAAAATTCTAAAAAAGGAAAAAAAAAATTATAAAAAAGACGGCATTCACTCATCAGTCCCACAATGGGAAGTGAAGAAACAAATATATTAGGACAGAAAGATGGACATCTATGTTATGCAGGGCAATATTTTCTAAGACTGTTGTCTGTGATGATTTGGAGGCAGAGCCTGAACTTATAGCTCTAGGGAAGAGGTCCGAAAACAGAGTATTAATAATCTTTGTGTATCAGATTACGGTTGCGTACAACTGGGAAAGTATAATAAAGGGATAAAGTCAGAAAAGAATTGCCCAATTGGCAAGCTGGGGGGGCAGGTGGGAATAGAAAGTCCAGAAATGTAGGGCTTTACCAAGTCTAAAAAAAAAAGCCAATGGCTTCTAGTCCCAGACAGAAATGGAATTTTAACATTGGAGGGACAACAGCCCTGCAAATCCTCTGCGTTGGATAAAGTGACTTAGAGCAAAGCTCAGATTGAGGGTGTGGTCATTCTGCTCGAACTCGGGAGGGACCTTGGGTGTGGTTACTGGTACACACAACTGGAACAAAGCAAGTTGTGCAGGAGCTGCTAGGTTCTTGAGGGCTAGGCATTGCCAAAGAAACCAAAAGTGAATGTTAAAAGCCTTTCACTCCTCAAGACTTACAACACATTTTGTTTTAGGAAAAAAAAAAAAAAAATAGGGGAAAGTCTTTGTGACCTTGGGCTGGGTAATGAAGTCTTAGATGCAGTACCAAAAGTGCAATCCTAAAAGAAACTCTATAGACTTCCTCAAAATTACAACCTCTGCTCTTCAAGACACTGGTAAGAAATTTAACACACAAGCCAAGAACTGGGAGAAAATATCTGCAAATTATACTATCTGATAAAGAACGCTCACAACTTGAAATAAGGCAATAACTCAATAATCCAATGGACCAAAGATCTGAAGAGACACATCACTGGAGAAGAGACGTGGATGGTCAGTAGACCCATGGAAAGATGTTCAACATCATCCGTTGTTAGGGAAATGTAAACTGTACACCTAATTACAATGGCTGAAATCAAAAAGACAAAATACTGAGTGCTGGCAAAAAAAGAAGGCCCCTTATACCCCCGCACATTGCTGGTGGGGATGCAAAATAGCATGAAGTCTTTGGAAAACAGTTTGGCAGCTTCTCACAAAATGAAACACGCTCTTAGCATCTGACCCAGTAATTCCGCTCCTATGTATTTACCCAAATGGATGAATCCTTAGGTTCATATAAAAACCTACATGCAAATTGTTATAGTAGCTTTATTCCTATTTGCAGCCCAAAGCTGAAATCAATGGGAAATCCTTCAATGTGGCACCCGTATAATGGAATACTACTTAGCAATAAAAGAGAAAGAACCCTTGATCACACAACAACCTAGATGCATTTCAGGGCATTGTGCTAGTCGAATGATCCTTGGCTCAAAAGCTACGTACTGTGTGATTCCAAAACAAATCACAGGTTTCCTGGGGGTTAGCCAGAGGGGTTGACTACAAAGGATGAGGGGAGTTTGGGGGTGATGGGACTATTCTAAATCTCAATTGTGGTAGTTGTTACATGATTATATGTTTACCAAAACTAATATAAAAGCTGTCCAGTAAGAGGTGAATTGTACCAAACTTAAATTTTACCTTAATTTTAAAAATATTTTTTAGAGATGGGTAACAGATAAATTGCTTAGCATTAAACACACACACACTTACACAAACACACAAGCATGCACTCACATTAGCCCCCAACATTTTCCTGAGCAGGAGGTGGGCTTTAAGGCTGCACGGTCCCCAAAGAGGGCAGTATCTCCCAACAGCCACCTCAGATGAGGCCAAGGAGAGGGATGGACAATGGAGGGCCTCTAGAGTAGAGAGCCAGGAGCTGCAGAGAAGGGAAGTCGATCCTGGACACGAGCGTCGAGCCCTAACCAAGGACAGTCTGCATCTCCAGTCCAAGGACCCTTCACACCGTGCACAGGACATGAAGATTTCAGGCTTGCTCCAAGTCAGGAATGCTACTCACTCACCATCACCCATTTTCCTGCACAAAGAGTTCTTTGCAACAGTACAACCCCTGTCCCAGCACTTGTGTTGGACACAAGGGGGGACACGTAGCTTGTCTTTTTAGTTCATAGTTCACCTCTGGAGAGGACCTGTCCAAGAGAAGCTTCCCACTGTCATCCGATGATGACGGGAGCAAGAAATCAATTTTCATTTTCTTAAGCTCCTAAGGCATCCAACATCTGAGCCAAGTTGGAAGGCTGGATGACCTCCGAGGAGCTTGTGTAACTTCCGCAGGAGCACAGGGGCTGCGGAGGTGGCCAGAGGTCAGCATGAGTGTGGTCAGTCAGAACTCCTGTGTGCAGAGGTCACTTTGCTCCAGCAGCGACAGTTTGAACAGATAGGTGGATCCCAGAACAGCCCATGCCATAAAATACCCAGTCCCACCGCAGAGGAGCGGGCCTGTGGGAGCCCAGGGACAGGGGTCCAGGAACAGATGGGAAACATCCGGCTGGTCCATTGTTCATTGATTGATCAGAGCCAGGATCCAATTTCTGGTTGAAGTTGCTACCAGCACAAGGCAGGGCCCAGCCTGAAGGGGCCGGAATGACCTGAGTCACCGGGAAGCACCTGAGATGGAGAAACCTGATTCCCAAACCTTGGACCCGCTTAGGAAACCAGGACCTAGGACAAGGCCAAAACCCAGAGGCCAAATGACGCACGAGGGCAGGAGTGGATTAACCTCCTGGAAAGGCAATGCCGAGCAAAACGAGTGGAACAAGTCTTGCTCCCAGCCCCCATCAGCCCGGTGGCATTGGTTCCAGAGGCCAGCACTGGGGTTAAGCAGGAGACTAGGGGTCAAGTGATCTCAACTGCGGGGAGGGAGAGGAGCTCAGAAGACACAGGAGTCCAGCAGGACCTGCTATTTAAAGTTCCTTTGTCAGAGCTTTATCTTGCAAATTGAAGTTCCCTAATTAGTAACAAGGGGTGTGAGTGCCTTGGTGGGAGCTCTTCGGTGAGTGGGGAATCTGCAGATTAAAACAAGTCAAGGGAAATATTGCTTTCAAGAACAGCCTACCGTATAGACCGAGCTATAAATAGTTTACCTCTGACAAGATAGGAACTAGATTACGAGTGCCGTGAAAATGAGACCCCGGGTCTTTTTGCCCATGCGACTTGCTCACTGCTTAGCTCCCGGGGTGCATGGGGAGTCAAGTGTTACGGTGAAAGCAGAAGTTACAGAGAATATTCTTTGAGAGATTAAACAGCTCTTCGTGTCCCTACAGAGTGGTGAAGTTTATAAGGTGCATTCATGACTACTGTCTCATAGGGTTTTCCCGAAGTCCTTAGAGGCAGATGTCCCTTCTGTCCGGGCCACTGATGCAGAAAGCGAGGCTCAGCATGGTGGGCGGAGCAGAAAGCTAGCGTCTCAGGGGCAGGGTTTCTCCTGCTCCTCACTGCTGACATTTGGGACCAGAAATTCCCTGCCATGGAGCATGGCCCGGGCGTTATAGGATGTTTAGCAGCATCTCTGGCCTCTCCCTCTTGGATGCCAGTAGCAACTCCCCCATACAAGTTGTGATTATCCAGAATGGTTCTGTAGATTGGCAGATACGCCCTGAAGGGAGAGGCGCGGTGTGAACCCTCTGATTGGGGGTCATTGCTGGAGGTGGATTAACTCACATCCCTGAGAAAGTTGCCGGGCCCCAGTCCATCTCAAACCCCTGGGGCCTGACACAGCTCAAAATCCAGGAGATTCTGGATTTTAAAAAGATAAATACGTAATATCCCAGTGGATTCCGGGGCAGCCTCCCATCATCCCAGACGTTACTATTTCTACAGCAAAATGAATGAATATCCGCATTAAGTAGGATAAATGAAGATGACAAATAGTCTCACATCAGTCCGGGTCAGATTTTGCCTCCAAAATGAGTTTGCTATAAACTTGTGAAAGAAGTGAATTTGGGAGCCGAGTCCACGAGCAGCGGCCACTCAGGGGTCAAGTGGGCGTCGGGGGCCCATGAGTGTTACCATGGACAGCAGATCCTCTCTGGACAGCGGGCACTCCCCACCGAGGCTCTCACCCACCTCCCCTAACTGCCCCTAAGCTGCCGGGCCCCCTGCTGGTGCAAGCAGGTCCTCGGCCCTTGGTCCCTTCACATCCAGCATCCTTGAGGACCCCGCCTTGATTTCACTGGTCACGGTCTTATTCTAGTTCAGGTTGTCTCAGGGTGCGATGAGGTTTTCCACAAGATGTAAGATTACAGAACCGAAGACTGTAATCGGAAACCGAGGGGAGAAAAAAAGGGGGAAAGAGGCAACGAGGGAGATGTCTTGTAGCCAGAGTCCGGCTGGAAACCAGCTTCCGGAACTTTCCACACAGGTCTGACGCTGCTCTCAGTCAGGGAGTTGTGATTGCCCCTGCACCAGACCATGCCACCCTCGCTCCGTCCTGCCGGTGAGACCCTATTCTGAAACAAGCCTCACAAGGTCAAGTCTGTTTACTCAAATATTTGTCCCCCAAACCGAGCTGTGAAAACCATCAACCTCACCCAAGGTTGGGGACACGGACTTGCCTACAGCTGGAGAAGTGAGTCCTCTGCCTTTGCCACAGGGACCAATCCGAGATTGAGCTAGTCCATGGGGTGCGGGCTTCCATGGTATCTGGCCATCTGGGGGCCCCCGCTTCGCTCGGCCGGCTGTGGAGGCAAGGGAGATTTTTTTCCAGAGCTCGGTGGAGCTCCATATGGTCGAGATCAAAGGTGTTGCTGGGTGCATGGTTCTGCTTTATTTCCAAGCACTGCTGTTAATTAGAAAACAAGATCAGAGGCAGTATTAAAATCCAATTAAATTGATATGAACAGATTGCCAAGTGATGTTCACTAATGTATAATTGAGCACCATGCAAATTTCGGTGGCTGGCTTTTGTGTTTTTCCCCCACACTCTGGAATGAATGATGAGGCTATGAAGTTTCCCTTCATTGTAAAAAACAAACAAGTTAATGCATTGATCTAGGGGGTATTGCCCTGGTGATTGATGGAAACAAGACAAGAAGAGTAAAGTGTGACTTTTGGAAGGGAGGGGCGAGCTGTCTTTGATTCCCTCTCTTTTTCCTGCCTTGGTTCCATATTCATTTCTTATGCCGGGGGTCAGGACGGCTTTCTACCTGCATCCCATCTTCAACAATCCAGAGAAAGTTCCTCCGGATTTCAAAGACGGATTGGAAACAAATTTTGGAAGTCTGAAGGCCAACACCACAGATTTAGAAAAGGATCCTTGCGCAGATTTCCTTTTAGGATGAATTGTTTGTTTGTGGCCTTGTGTATTAAAAAGAGGGAAGTTGTTCTGATTTGGGCTCATGAGCAAAACCCCCCAGAATATAGAATCTGGGAGAAGACGCCGGGGCCAGGCCAGTTTTACCAACAGGGGAGAGAGGGCTCCCTTCCGAAAAGAAGCCCTTAGCATAACATGCATCAGGAATTGCCTGCTACTGTTGCAAATTGTTTGCTTACTGTGGATACTGCAGGTCTGTGAGCACCCTGTCAGTGCTAATGTTGAAAAAAAAAAAAAAAAACCACCACCAAGGAACGGAAAAAACACAACTGTGGACGGCAGTGTCAAGGTATTCATGATATGCTTGTAGCTTTGGGGGTTTTGTTTTAACTCCCTAAAAAGAAAGGAAAATCTAAACAGCTCACTCCCACGATGGCAGCTGAGGAGCAAGGCAAAGAGGAAGGCTCGAAGATAAGCAAGAGCCTGGCCTTGACCTTCAGGCATCCAGAAAGGGGCAGGAAGCCTGAGACACACAGCGAAGGTGAGAGCGCTTCTCGGCACCCTTCGCCCCAGACCTGAGCTTGCTCGGAGACCACCTGCCCACCCTACTGGTGAGCCCAATGTAAGCCTGCACGCGAAGCAGCCAGCAGCTTCTGTAGCACGCCTACCTCAGACTTTGACACCTTCCTAAACTTCCAAGCATTGTGGGTGTGACATTCTGTGTTTGTGGGGCCCCATGGCACACCGTGACGGATACCTGTGAATACAGCAGGGGATGGACAGTTGTGTGGATCTCTGCTCACAGACATGCTCCATCGTCCCGCCGGGTGCCCCTTACAAGTTCAAAGACAAAGTTATTGCCAGTTTCAGGACAGCCAAAGCCAAGCATTAACTAACCATGGGGCCCTCTTGGGCGTGAGCCCTGTGCACCTGCTATGTCACATATCTGTGAGGCCAGCCCTGGACTTGGTGGACCTGTCTCGGCCGCTTCTCACCTCCAAGTCATCCAACCTAGGGCCTGGAACCCCAGGACACCCCAAGCAGGTCCTTCTCCCCAATGCCAGCAAAGCCCCGTGGCTCGAGCTGCTCTCTAGTCAATGCCAAACAACTTTATCTTAAAGATCCATATTTCTTCCAGATGTTTGATCATTTCAAACACCAGGGCCAAACTGTCTTGCACCCAGCCTTATTCCAAGCATGTTCTAAATTGACTCACCAAAAATATGTTTAGTTAGATAAAAATAGATAAAAAATTAACTCAGGAGACATGAAAGGACATGGCCATTATCAATACCGTGGCCTTTATCTGCTACCAGATGATAAGATGTTGTCTGAAGCCATTTTATTTTCATCAGAGGAGATAGCACTGCATTGAAAACAGCTGGTGCCTAATAATTGGAGAAGGACGACGTGAACTGTGCATTTGACTAAAGAACACATCTTTCAATGGACAGCTCATTTTGAATAAATGAGGAGTACTTAAGAAAATTTATGGTTCTTTTAAGCTACAAAGCTTTTTCGTGCGCTTATCTCCTGTGAGGCTCAAAATAAGTTTTCGGTGCAAGTTATTTTAACCCCGTTGGCCTAGGAAAGCCAGTGAAGGGGAATGACTTGCCCATCATACTGTGTAGGAGACAGAGCAGGTTTCAAACCCAGTCCTGTTTAGCTCCAGGATTTTCCATGACATCAGCCCTTGAGGTTATGAAGTAATCAATCGCTTCAGGACAGAGGAACTTTTAGAAAGGAAGAAAATTATCTGTGATTCCTCAGAGTACGAATCGGCGAGTCGCCCTGGCCAGAGCTCCATGAGGAGCTGGCGGGTGTGATGGGCCCACAGGGAGCCCAGCCCAGATCCTGAATCAGGACCATAGTGCTGCCCCGTAAAGCGGACCCACATTTTAATTACAGTGAGGTGCACTTGCCACATGCAGAAAGGAAGACACATTTGCAATCAACCAGGCTTTCAGATAAATCTACAAAACACAGGCTTCCCGCTTTCTCGACGCCAGGCAGCAGAGACGGAGGGCATATCTGACCTGAGTTGCTTTACTGGAATTGGAATCCACCGAGGCCTGGGGACGCCCCTTGGAGCTGGGGGCCTTTGCTGTCGAGCGTCACGTGTGCTGAATGACAGAAGCCTGGGCAGTTCGGACAGCGGGGAGAGGCATGGCAGGGCTCCCCCAGACCCTTCCCTGCAGGTCACGGAGACTCAGACTTCACAAGGAGACCAATGGCTTCTTTCCACTGGAGAAGCCCCCAGGTCAATTCTCGGAGCCGGGTTGCACCCCTGGAGTATCTCCTCACCTTCCACTGACAGTCACAGGTGATGATGGGGAGAGCCCCCTGGCGTCCTCGTCTATGGAGGTCTTACCGCGGGTCCCAATGGGACTCTCAGGGGAGCAGCACATGCTCAAAGGCAAGAGCGTGGGCAAGCCAGAGAACCCAAGGTTCTCCCAACCGCCATCCTGGGAAACCCAGTATCGGCTTTCTTTTCTCCTTCAGCCCCTGCCTCACTCCGCACACATCCATTCATTAATAACATGTAAAATATTCGGCCCAGTTCTGGGGCACAGAGCTGTCTCCAGCAGCTCAGAGCCCCCTGGGGTGAATCCAGAGAGCAAGGCCATGTGGGGCAGGCACGTATGTAGACAGAGGGCCAGCAGACACTGCAGGGCGCTCCTGGGGGAGTGTGGGGTTCTGCACCCCCTTCGTCATCAGCCCTGCCCACACCGTGTCCCACACTCCTGTCTCTCAGGGAGGCCTGGTTCTTGTCAGGAGTGTGCAGGGCACTTGCGAGGAGCAGAGAACAACCTCAAAGGGCGGGTGGCCAATTCCAAGGTCTCCTTCTGATGAAGCCTCAGGTCCTTGGGCTCCTTGCTCAGCATGGAACCCATACATCCAACATTCAAGTTGTGAAGGCCAAACACCCCTCCTGAGTCTAGGGTGTGGCCAGATGAAACCTGTGGAGAGAAGGGTCTGAGCTCGTCGGCTTGTCCTCTCCCAGGGGGCATAGGAGAGGCTATCCTGCATCCGTCCCTCTCTGTGGGGCTCCGGCTGGCATGCTTCTGGAATGACCTTCCATCTTTGTCATGGAAGCTCCCACAGAAAGTGCACGTGTCAGGCCTAAGGCTCACGGGGCCATTCGTGGGACTGTCTCTGAGCCCTGGTTTTTAAAACCATACATTGGGAACTCCCGCTTGGCTATTCCGGGGTATGGTGGCTAACAGGAGCAGATCCCTCCCGGATTAGCTCCAACAAACAGGGGCCAAGGGGTGAGGGCGTGATCAGGGGAAGAGGTCACCATGAAGCTACAGCACGAAATTGCAGGACAGAAAGAAAACAAAGTGCAGCTGAAAATCTTGGGGTCTGGTCTGGAAAACAAAAGGTCTGAGTCTCCATAGCTTTGCCTCCCCCTTCCCAACACACACACACACACACACACACACACACACACACACACACGCTCCTTTGCGTCCTTCCCTGGGGCCTTCTGGTCTCCCACCTCTCTTCCTCCCCCTTCCCTCTCTCTCCTCCCTAGAGACTGGCTTCGTCTGCGGGGTCATGAGCCACAAAGGCACCTCTCAAAGGCTTTCAGGCCCTGGCAGGCCAAATTTGCGGAAATATAAATTCAGCCTCTTTGTGTCTTGAATCCAAGAGTGATTTCCAAGAAGAAAATCGAAACAAAACCTGCCGTCAGATGAGGTGTCCACCCAGCCCAGGAAGCTGTGGCCAGAGGAGAACGGCCATGTCCCCAAGGGCTGCTCCTTTGGCTCTACGAGCAAGCTGGGGCAGGGGCCCGGGGGGCCTCTCAGGTGCACGACTAGGCCCCCCGATGGGCCGACGAGCACACAGCACAGGCACGACCTTGGTGCGTGGCGGGTCCTTCACCCACCGTTACCACAATTCCCATGGCAGGCGGGCTCCGTTTTTGCCGGAGTCCCAGCTTACAGAGGAGCAAACTGGGCCCCGGAGAGGCACACTGGCTTGGCCAAGGTCGCACGGCCAGGAAGAGGCAGCACCAGGCTTCAGACCATGACTGCCCAGCTCCAAAGGCCCTATTTTCTGCCGACACCACCGCGCCTCCGCAGAGACACCGTGGAACCACGAAGCTGCGGAGTCTTTCTGTGGGCTGGGAAATCAATGACCTACATTTCCAAGGATCCATTTAACACCACACACCTGAAGCCCCTGGTGGTATTTGGGATAAGATTAATTGCTAACGTGTGCGTGGTGCTTCGCAGGTTGTAAAGTGCCCCCTTGTACATTATGTCAGCTCACACCCTCTCGTGCGTGGGGGCAGGCACTCTCGTGGCTGTTAGAGGAGAGTGCAGGGATTCCCACCCCAACCCTGTGCCGGGCACTGTTCGTGGAGAAACTCGTCTCGTTCTGAGTCTGTGGCCTTAGCTCCATCGCACAGATGAAGCACTGAGGCTCGGGAGGGGCTCGTGTACCACCCAAAGAGGACCACTGATGCAAAAGGCTGTGAGGAGGGAAAAGATGCTAGGAGCACCTGGAAACTTCTCAGTTAGTGTCTGCTGACATTGCCAACGTGTGTTCACCTGCCCTCCCCTTTTTTGGCAGCAAAGGGGGAAACTGTCAAGCTTAAAATGTCCCTGGGAGCCAGGACAAAAATGTCCCCAGCCGCCCCCCCCAAAAAATCACACACTACTACATGGAAAAGGCTGTGTTTGCCACCGCGGTGGAGGTTTTGCCCTTTATTTACCCCAGAACTGAAGACAAACAGCACAAGGGCTGGGGAGTGAGATAAAGCAGGGAAGGTGGCCCCCAGCTGGGATCCTGGCTGCACCACAGGCTAAAGTAGCTGAAGCTTCAGGGGAAAACAGAGGCTGAAGGGAGAGAGAGCCACACGGCCCGCTCGGCTCCGACAACAATGCACCAGAGGGACAGGCCGCCACGTTGTCCTCACACCCTTCTCCACCCCTGCTCCTCTTCCCAACCCTGTGGCCAGTATGGGACTTACTGCAGAGTTCAGCTTTCAGACATTGCCAGTTTGGTGGCATTTGGCTCCTTAGAAATGCAGCCTTACTGGATCTTTAGAACCTTTCAGCATCCACTGGCAGGATGGGGAAAGCAGAGGGCAAGCGGGACCAGTCAGGCAGGGCCCAGCAGGAAGGGGCTCAGGTCGGGGAGAGGGATACCAGGCATGAAGCTCAAGGCCTGAAGCCCAGGTCCCCCCGCCACCCACCCTCCGGAGCTCCGGCAAGTCAGAAATAAAATCAAGAGGCGTGGCAGGCTTCTGGTTTGCAGGGAAAGTGTGACTCCTCTGGAAGGACAGCCCCCCAGCTCTTAGGGGAGGCTGTTTCCTCAGACAGGCTTCAGGGCATCAGGCAAGCAGCAAGGTGGCACAAGCATTTTGTTTGGAGGGTGAGGAGGAGCACAGACAAATCTGCACTGCCAAGTGGAAATCGTGACTGCAGTTACCTTAAACAATGCACGGTCTGCTCCAGGGTCAGCATCACAAATCAAGGTGTCACCAGCTGTGATCCTCAGATGCCACTAAGCTAATGCTCATGGTCATTCAAGAGAGGTAAGCGGCGGGTTGCACAAAGTGAGACATGATTCTCCGCTGCAGGACTTCTCAGGGCCTTTACTGTGTGAATTTCCATTGTGGCTCTCCAAGGAGGCATACAAGATACAGAGTCCCAGATTTACCTGGCCACCAAATTCTTCTCTCCTGGTGCTGGTGTGCTACTTTGGGAAAGGCCAGAGTGAAGGGTGTGGGGGCCTGAGCCCCCACAAGCTGGATGGCATGGGAGCCTCAGCAGGGCACCCGGGGACTTCCACTTCCAAGACAGCTCCTGCTCAGGAGCTGGGACATCTTGTCCTTGGTGGGTGTTGGGAGAAGGCGTGGCCCAAAGGCCCCACGGTGTATCTGACCCAGGCACACACTCTGCAGCCTCGGACCCTCCCACCCCTGCGTCCGGCCATCATGCCGATGGAGCACTTGCTGACCCAGCCACACACACACAACATTTGGGGAAGAAAAACAGTTGCAGGACATGAATGAGCAACTATCTAAGAGGAAAAAACAAGCAAACTCCAAGATTGTATAAAACTGTCCAGCTTCTTCATCAGCCAAATAAATGCAAAGTAAAACAATGTCCTTTTTTTTTTTTTATCAACTTAGCAGCAAAGTTTTTTGTTTTTGTTTTTTTTTTAAGATTACAGCTTTGGTGGTGGAGCAGCAAAACGGGGTTCTCAAAAACTGTTCGTGAAAGCCCAATGTGGCCTTCACCTTCTGGAAGTCACTTTAACAATATGATCAACAGACCCCAAAGGTACATGTCCCTCTCAAGAAATGTATCCTAGGGAACCGGCAAAATGAAAAAGATCCATCTGTAAGAATGTTCATTGCAATATTATTAATTATTGCAACACACTAAAATCATCAAAAGATCAAATAATTGGAAATTAGGTGTAAGTAATATGTACTATATTCATACAAAAGGACATTCTGAAAAAGGCATGAAAGACTCATGATCAGAAACATATTTGTGATAACAGTCCATTAGCAGGATGGGCAAATAAACAGTTGTTACAGAGGGACCCATTTAAAGAAAAAAAGCAAAAACCCTGTCACTTCACTGAAAACCTGTGCTCCAGTCTCCGAGATGTGTCCCACCAAGATGGACCCAGTGTGGGATTTTCTATCAGCTTGCATCTCATCTCCCTCCAACACTGAAGAGGATTCAAGTTCACAACACAAGTTTAGAATCTGATGTCTGCCTCTATTCCCCCATCTCTAATCCCAGGGACCCGACCAAAATGCTCTTCGTCGTGCCATCTGGACCCACCCCCATCCTCTCTCATCTGTTCCAATCCCAGCCCTGCGAGGGGGGTCTCCCGGCCTCCACACCGTCCTCACCAAGGGTACAGGTCTCCCGCTCAGACCTCTCTCCCCGCTGAGACCTCCACGAAGGCACCAGGAGAGGGGCCTACCTCCAAGCGCTGAGGATGACCTTCACCATCCACATCACCCACTAACCCTGACATGCAATACTTGGTTTCACTTCCTATTCACCGGTCAGTTTGAGGATAAGCCCCGTTCGCTCATCTGCGAAATGGGAACAACACAATCTGCCTCATGGGAGACTTTCTGAGACCTGCGGCAGCACCAGCATCATGGCCGTCACCGATATGTATTAGTTCCCTACCTCTGGTCCCCTCTTGGTCAGTGTCCATACCTTGAGAATCAAGAGTCAGACCAAACCACTTAGAAAGCATAAACAATGAATGGAGTATCCTCTGAATTAGGCGCTCTGGGGACCCAGAGGAGGTTCCACACCACGGCTGGGGCTCCAGGTCAATGAGTCCCATTCATAGATGGTCTCAGAATGGGGGGAGGGGCGCTCAGAAAGGACATGGTCCACCCTCCCCAGACTTGACAGCCTGACTTCCAACAATGGCTCCACCACCATGCAAGTGGCTTGCCTGCTCTGTGGTGTGGTCCTAGTCCATGAAGTAGGGCTGGGAAGAGCACACACCTCACAGGACTGCAGCCTTGAGGACCCAATTAAACAAAGTCAGTAATGATTTAAACTCACCCAAGGTACCACCACACACCCTCAAAATTGGCTTAAACTAATAAGACTAATAATGCCAAAGGTTGGCATGGCTGCAGGACTGCATCTTTTGAGCATGGCTGGTGGGGATGCAAAATGGTACAACTCCTTGGGAAAATAGTTTAGCATTTTCTTATTAAGATAAACGTATACTGTCACATGACCCAACAATTCCACTCCTTGGTATTTACCCAAAAGATTTGCTTATAATAGTAATTTATATATAAATACATGTTTATAATAGCCATTTATATATATATATATAGTTTATACATATAGTTACCAATTTTTTAAGTGTTTTGTTTTTATTTTTGTTGTATTTTATTGTTCTATTTTATTTTCATTGTTTATTATTGTTTATTAAATATGTATTTATATATATATAAACAATTCAAATATTCATTACAGAAGCTGGGGAGTCAGTCACTTACAGGATGGATTAGTTCACACGTTGGAACACTGTCTAACCATACAAAGGAATGGATCACACCGGTGCATCTGACAATGTGGGTGAATCTCCCAGGTACGTGCTAAGTGAGAGAAACTAAATGCACAAGAAGGCAGACCGTTTGAGTCTATCTACTGGAAGTTCTAGAAGAAAAACTAATCTATGATGAAAGGAAACAGAATAGGGGTTGCTTGTGGCTCCAGGCAAGAAGGAGGGCATAGATCAATAAGGGACCAGCAGGGACTTTGTGGGGTGTGGCAACGCTCTGCATTTTCAGGGGATTGTTATGGAAACATACACCCTTGTCAAAACTCATCAACCTGTGCACTTAAGATCTTGAGGATCTTAAATGCCCAATTATACCTCAATAAAAAAATTTCAGTGGCCCTGTACGCACAAGCAGTCTGTAACTACATTATGGTCCTTAACGATGACTACTCCAACTCCACCAACTCGCAGGACATCAGCATTTGCAGGACCCCAGGAAACCCCTAGCCAGGTGTGGTGCCATGGACCTTCGGACAAGTGCATGATGCCTAGAGCCCTTTCTCAGAATAGGGTTTTGCCTACACGGAATAAAAATATATATGACAACAAAGGAAACCAATTATTTTGAAAGTTATCAAATATTAAAAACGGATTTGTGATCTAGAAATGCCTGTGCTTCTTTTATTAACGCATTAAATAACCAGCCCTACCAGAGGGTCTAATAACTACCATAATTTCAAAGTAGCGAGGAGTGTAAAATGGCATTTTGAAATTTCCTCAAACTGCAATGGAAAATGAAAATATCTGGGATTCCTCTCGGTAACAAAGTCCCAGGCCCTGCGAACCCTGGGCCTCCATGATCCCATCTCTTACTGACAAAGGGGCTCCGTTTCAGTTAGATGGTAGTGAAAACAGAGGCGAAATGTTATTTTCTCAGCTGGGTTCAGAGACCTGGACGCACACCCTTGCCTTCCAAGTGAGACCCTGCCCTAGTCCAGCAGTCTGTGCACAGTGAGCCTGGGGGCCACGACGGGAGTCATTGTCCCAACACTACACAAAGTCTGCACTCAGAACTGGGTGTCCTGCACCCTGATTTCCAGGATAGCTCTCTGTCCTACAGAGCCTAGCGTGACAGTGTCTCCCCATCACAGACAAGGATGGTTGGTGCTGGGCCAGCAGCGGCAGAGGCGTGTGAGATGCTCACTTGCACGCACACACATAGGCACTTGCGCGCACACACAGAGGCACTTGCTTTCCCTCAGTACTTTCCGGCCCTGCCAGTTTCAGTAGTGCCGGGCTCAGCCCGAGGAGCTCCCCTGGACCACAGTCCCTGCCAGCCCCTGGCCCAGAACCTGGGCGACCCCCGCTGCAGCAGCGGCCAGCAGCCCCCGTCCACCCCAGGCTGGCAGGCTGGCAGTCAGCGGGCGCCCACCGAGCGCGGAGCCTCTGCCCGCATTAACTCCCTGCTGGGATAATTCTTCTCCAGCCTTTATTTTCTGGCCACCAAGTGGGCCTGCCACCGCACGGCTGTTTTTCATCTTGTTAATTGAGTCATTTATTTCGTTAAAAGGTGAAACTTTATCAGGGTTTATGTGCCAAGTGTGAGAAGGTATATTTAATGATACATCAAATGGCCACAGCCTTAGGTGTCTCTATATTTATTTAGAGAGGGTACAGCAAGGGGGGGAGGGCAGAGATGGTACGTCTGGGGGGGGGGCCAGGGGGAGGGCAGATATAGCCGACCCCGTACAATTCGATTGTGCTGATTGTAAAAATAGCCACAGGTTGGACGGGCAACATCGGTTTCAGGGTGCTCTTGGAAATGCACACGTTGGCCAAGAGCTTGAGAGTTGCCCCCAAAGCCTCCCTGTGGCTCTGTCCTTCTCTCCTGGGCACCGCGGCCAGAGCCTGGGGCAGCTCTCTTTGCTCCAGACTCCCCGCGGCGCCCAGGGTCCAGCACCACTCAGACGAGACATCAGTGGTCCCTGCCCACTGCTGCTGCACTCTGTCCCCAACACCGTCCCCTCCCCAGCCACCCATCCCCCTCCCCTCATCCCGACAGTCAGCACCCACCTGCACTGGAGCCCCACGGAAGAGTTCAGCTGGCCCTTCCCCCGCCAAGAGCTGCGGTGTCCTTCTTCCCCCAACACCTTTGGGTAAAGGTCAGAGCCGGTGTCCCAAGCCTTCTTGATCCAGCCGCAACTATCCAGGCCCGACCTCCGCCAGCCCCACCCTTTCTTGCATCCTAGCCAGGCTCCGCGCGGCCCTAGAACTCCAGCCTCCCCATCCTCCTTACCTGAGGGTAATGCTTCTCAACCCTCTAGAATCACTCAGGGAACTTTTCACAATACCGATGCCTCCGGCCCACCCAAGACCAGCTGAATCAGGCTCTCGGGGCTCTGGGTCCCCAGGTGACGCTCTGTGCAGCCCGGAGTAAAAACCGTCCCTTCCACCTTGTTCACCCCTCAAGACCAGGTCTCCTGCAAGAAGCCTTTCAGGCCTCTGTCCCCAAGTTCCTCGCCACCAGTGGGGGGGGGGGGGCGGGGGGAGTGAGACCTCAGCCCCAGGCCCCAGGTCTGCTGGTGCTCACTGAACTCAGATGTTACGGTCATCACAGGGCTCCGTGTAGAGAACACTTGAGAACCAGGTGTGGTTGGATTCGCCCAGAGCCTGGCCAGGGAGGGTCTCCGTCACAGTCTGCATGGTGTGGACCCACCCCACAGCCCCACAATGCTGTGCCACCGAAGACAGCTCCTAGCAAAGATGCCAGGTCAGGGACACCAGACCTTTGACCTGCCCTGGCCACTCTAGTCCGTCTGCTGGACGGGAGGAGGGGACAGGATGAGCGACGGTAGGAGGGCTGAGAGTGGCCAGCCAGCCCCGGGAATCAGGAAATGTCTTGTACATTGCAAGACAAGAAAAGACAAGGGGGGTGTGGCGGGGGGGCGGGGAGGCTCTGCAACAGATCTATGTGACATGTAGGCACCAAGTTGGGCAGCTTGCAACTTCAGAGATGGTAACGTCCCTGTGATTCCAGCCTTCCTCTCATGGGCCCTGCTCCTTCTTTCTTCCTTCGATGACCTTACAGAGGCCACCAGCAGGCCGCAGGTGGGCAGCAGCCCATAAGGGACATCGACCACTTTGTCCTTACGAATGTCCAGAAGACTGATAAGCTTCCCGGTCCTTCTGCCCTGAAGTTTTTCTCTAGAGAGCACAATGCAACTGGCCTGGGCTGCAGGCCACCCCTTCCGATCGGCAGGTCTCTCCTTAATCCCATTCCAACACACATTGATTGAGCACCAGCTGTGTGCCAGAGCCCCTGCGAGGGGTCCAGGAGCCCACGAGAAGTGCATGCCTCTTCGTGGCTGGGGGTCGGCAGTCTGTCTCCTGGATGGGAACCGGCGCCCCAGCCCATGTTCTCTCTGGATCCCGCGCTCAGCGCACCTGCACGCACTGAACACACCTCAGCCGGGCTCCAACACAGCAGAGGAGCATGTGGGCCAAACATGCAAACCGCATCGTCCACAGGCAAAGTCTTCCCTCCAAATGGAAGTCTGAAAGCCAGACACACATTGGCCATGATTTTAACAAGTACTCTACCTTCTCCATACCCCAGCCATATGGATCGTGGGAGTCCTCAAAGAACATGTCCACACTCCTGTGTTTCCTGTGTGCACGTGTTGCTGGTTTCCAAAATGCCCCACGACAGTGTGGGCTTTACTTCCAAAGGGACCCCTGGAATGGGTCCCAGTGGAGGCTTCAAGCAGGACTGGCAGCGGAGGCCCCAGCTGGAGGGACCTGTGTACCATCACTTCTCCCTAACCCTGCCGGCCCCGCAGAGCCGTCAGCAGGGTCCCACCTTCCTGCTGGTCCTACCCCGGAGCCACCTGTAGAAGAACAGGGGGGCAAGAGGGCCACAAGGGCGGGTGCCTCTTCCTCCCACAATTGCCCTGCGGGATCGCCACCGGTTAGCTGCACCCTCTCCAGAAAAGGCCACGGATTCCCCTCCCATGGCTCCTCCCTCCAGGTTGAGTGGTGGCCCCTGTGACCTTCAGACCCTGGGGCTAATGGCTCCCTGCTGACGCTAGCTCTGGGACACTGGCCCATCTTTGCCAACAGTTCAGGAGCCCTTTGTCAGACTATGTGGCCACCGGCTCCAATGAGCCACTTGCTTCCTGCCACGGGATTCGGCTGCTCACCTTCCCGGCCATCCTCGCCTGGGCAAGAGTCCCTGTGGGGTGCTAGGACTGACCTCTTCAGCCCACGATCCTACTCTCTGTGCCATCAGAGTGATTAAGAAAATCATCACCAGGTTCCCCACTCCCTGCCTCCCCCATACACACACACACACACACACACACACACACACACACGCATGCACACACAGTTGCTCACTCACTCACACTCATACACCCTGGTGAAGTCTGGCCAATGGAGCTCCATCTCTCCGCACACCCAACCCCGCCTACCCCACACAGCCTTGCCCCCCAGATGGTGAGACACTTTTGGGAGGGACAGATCTGCAAGAGGGGGCTCTGAGACCTGCCCCCACCCCCTGTGGACTGTGATGGTTAATTTTATGGGTCGACTTGGTTGGGCCACAGGATGCCCACGGAGCTGGTAAAACACTGTTTCTGGGTGTGTCTGCAAGGATGTTTCTGGAAGACATTAGCACTGGAGTCCATAGACAGTGAAGAAGATTGCCCTCCTCGTTGTGGGTGGACATCATCCAATCTGCTGAGGGCCTGGATAGAACAAAAAGGTGGAGGAAGGGCGAATTTGTTCCCTCTGCTTGAGCCGGGCCATCATCGTTTCCCGCCATTGGACACCTGTGCTCCTCATTCTCAGGCCATCAGACTCAAACGGAAACACACCACTGACTTTCCTGGTCTTACAGCTTGCAGACGGCACATCGTGGGACCTCTCGGCCTCCATAACCCATGGGCCAATTCCTACAACAAATTTCCTCCAATCTATATGTCCGTGTTTAGATAGAGATATGTCCTATTGGTACTGCTTCTCTGGAGAAGACTGGCTAATACATTGACCAAGTGACCCAGGACAAGCCTTATTCAAGCTCACCTCTCTTTGTTTCAATCTCTGCAAGAGAACATGGGATTTCCACGTCACTGAGATGTCCAGGAAGCCTTCCCAGGCTGCCACGTGGCCGAGGCTGTGGCGTCTGCGTTTCCATCAACCTGAGACTTCGATCCGCGGCTGGCTGGCCATTTCCTAAAACAGATGGGAGTTACTTAAGAGCAGGAATGGTCTCCTTTCTCTCTCTCTGTCTCCTCCACACCTGGTCTAGCACTTGGGTGAGCAGACCCTCAATACACATCCACTAAAGAAAGAGGGGAGGGAGGAAGGAACCCATCAGCCTTTGAACAAGGTACCTCGTGCTCCCAAAATATCAAACTGCTTCCTCTGCAGAGGCCTCCCAGCTATCCCTTGCACTTGGCCGATGCCCTGGGGACCCATGAAAGGTCCTCTGATGAAACCCTCAAGCCTAGAACACTCAGGGATCCGCATCAGCCAGGGGCGGCCCGCCAAGAATCACTTAGGTGGTTTCGTGTAGTTCCTTCCAGAACTACAATAAAGGTCAGTAAGGCAGCATCAGCACTGGAATGGATGCCAAGGCCTGACGTGTGGGTAAGGTCCAGCCGTGGGAGGACCTCGGGGCTCCCTGGCCAACACCTCCGAGGCACTGGTAGAGAGGCTGGGCCCCCCCACACCGGCCAAAGTTCGTGCTCTCAGGGCGTGGGTCGAGGCAGCCTGCAAGGCTGGATCTGCACGCCGCAGCCCCGCGACACATGAGCCCAGGTGTCTCTGTTCTCAGGAGTAGCATCAGAGGTCACAACTCCTCCCGGCTCCTAAGTGCCAGTCCCCTGCAGCAGCTCTCACCCTCCCAATACCCAACCACGGGGATCCTTGTTACCCCATCTCTCAGAGAAGGAGACCCAGGCTTCACAAGGGAATCTGGTGTGTCTTCAGCCACCACGTCTTAGTGCTTCCTACACAGCACAGAAGTGACACACACTTGACTTGCAATGCCTTCTCTAACCCCCATGCCGGTTCCGCCAGCGAAAGACGTCCGCCACCCATCCCACAGATGAGGAAGGGACCATCCTCTTTCACACGACTGTGAAGGGATGGCCTTGAAACACAAACCCAGGTCTGCTGAAATCCCCAGAAAGCCCTCCTGGCCGGCGATGGCTTGGGACACCCGCTTGTGGAAGGCGAGGGAAGGGAGGCGGCAGGAAGGAGAGTGGGTGTCTTTGCCCCAGTCTCGGACCACCGCCCACTGCCCCACTGCCCCACTGCCTTCCTCGGGCAGAGCATCTCTCCTGCCCTAGCCTCGAGCTTCGGGATCCTCCCAAGCCAGGACTGCTTGTGAACACCGTTCACGGCACTCTTACGTTCCCCGTGAGCACACGGAGGTGTGACACCGACCTCACAACCGTCAGGAAGACCGTACGAGCTTCCTGTGGCTGCGTGACAAATGACAAATGCTGTGATGGGCTTGATGGTTTAAAACAATAGAAACTTATTATCCTGGAGTCAAGAAGTGAAACAACAAGGTGTCAGACGGGCTGTGGTCCAACCAAAGACTCCAGGGCAGAATCTTTCCTGGCCTCTTCCAGCTTTTGGTGACCCCTGGCATTGCTTCGCTTCTGGCTGCTTTGCTCCAATCTCTGCCCCTGGGACGACATTGCCTCCTTCTCTATATCTGTCTGTCTTCTCTTTTCTGTCTCTTTTAAGAAAGCCCAGCGTTGGATTTAGGACCTACCTTAATCCAGGATGATTCCATCCTGAAATCCTCACCTTAATTACAACTGTCTGGGCCAGGATTGCAAATACGCTCACATTCTAAGTTTCCAACCAGGCATATCTTTTGAACAGGGTTGGCCACTTGACCTGCTACAATGATCTTAATTTATTTTCTCCCCATTCCTAGCACTCCACCCGGCTCCCCGCCGCCCACCCCCACATGTAGAAGGGGGTGTGTTTGAGGGAAGAGCATGGGCTCCATGTCCACTCAAACCTGCTTTGAATCTTGGCTCTGTCGCTGGCCAGCTGCAGGACCCACACAGTCCACCTGACCTATCTTCACCTCTCAAATGAGCAAACTCCACCTCCTCAATTTAGGGGAATTATACAATCTAGTAAATGTAACCCGGTTGATTCTTAACAAACAGAGGACACCCCTCCTGCCCCCTACTTTTATAAATACCCAGGAGATCAGACTGGCATGGGGTTCTTTGAGAGGGCCACACAGCCAGCCAAGGTCTATGAGGATTGAGATTTCATAAGCAGCTGCAATATTCATCTTCCAAAGACTCTATTGAGCATCACTAACTAGTGTGAGGACAATGCTTACACCAATATGTCAACTCATGCAGGGGCTGGAAATCTACGTGCTTGGGGGGAAACCGAGGTGAGGTGACTTGCCCATTGTTATGGTAGGACTTGAAGCCATGGCTTTAGAAAATCCCTCTTCCAGTATTTCCCACGACACCTTAGATCTTGACAGTGATACAAAAAGCCACCCTGTCCACAACATTCCACCCACCTAGATCTGAAGGACCTTCAGAATGCCCTTTCTTGCCTGACACTCCTATTTGTCCTTCAGGGTCCATGTCAAGTTCTCCTCCATTGGCCCTCCTGTGGGCTCCCACACCATCCAGCTCGCTTGCCCCACTGGGCTCTATTCCTCATGTTGAGTGTAGCTGCTTGTATGTTGGCCTTGCCCAGAACACTGTGGGCTCTTTGTGGGTGTGGACTCATGCGTGACCCACCCATCTCTGCCACCTAACTTGGGCACGACACCTAGTAGGACCTTGTTATACCCTAAGACCACACCAACAAACTCAAGATTTCGGTATCTTTGTCATTTGCAACATGATTGTTCACAGGAGAAGGAGAAATAAAAGGGAACATTTGTGGTCAAATTGGTGGGACCCACCAAGTTGGTCAAAACCCTTCATTTTCCATACAAGAAACCAGAGGCCCTGATGGGACGTATCTTGCCCACGATCATAAACGAAGGTGGTGACGTACAGAGAAATGGATCCAGAAATATGATTCATAGTCCCCACTCCACTTCCTTGCTTGAGAGTAGGGAGAGGAGGGAAGGTGGATACAAATAAGGGGAGATGACTCTTTTTGGGAACATATGTTCTGCAATTGGCTGGGGGTCCTGGGGCCAAAAGTCATGCTGGCTTCAAGCCCATATTGAAATCTTCCACCAGTGTTAAGTAGAAGAACTTTCTCAGAAGTACCTGGGCCAGCTTCTGCTGAGAACTGAGTTGCCTGTGCCCTGTGGACATAAACAGAACCTTCCACCACATACTGGATGTTCTGTGGGCTGCACCTGCATAAGAGCCTAGGAGCATTCAAGAGTCGTTGAAGGGGTACCTGCGGAAGTTAGGCCATGAGGGCTGAATTTAAGTCACTGAGCTAACTAAAAAAAGTAAGGAGGGGAAGATTATGAAGGAAGCAGAAAAAGAAAGCAAGGGGTAGAGGTGTCAGAAAAACGACGGAGGCAGGCTCTGTGTCACAGTCTTGCAGAGTGTGCTCTTAACTCCATCACTAAGTCACCAAAGGGTCTAAACAAGGGAAGAACATATTAAATTTCTTTTTTTTTTTTTCTTTTTTAGAGATCAAGCATGTTGCACTAAAAAGAATTTCAGAGTTAGAGGGAAGAGTCCACAGAACTGCCCTCACTTCCAACACCCCTTAAAAGTTAGGGGATCTCCAAGCCCATCCATCAATAACACACTGAAAAGACTCAAAGGAGCAGATGAAAGCTGTAAAACTCATGGTTATGGTTTATTACAGCTGAAGGACGCAGATTAAAATTACCCAAAAGAAGAAGTGCAGAGGCCAGAGGCCAGAAATGTTCCAAGTGCAGAGATTCCAGTTGTCTTCTCCTTGTGGAGTCATGGACAGCAAAACTTTCCTACTGTCAGCTCACCTAAGCCTTGATATTCAGTCTTTACCCAGGTTCATTCTCATAAACCTGGTTGACTGCCAATGTGGTTGACCTGTCCCTGTTCCCTCTAGAGGTCAGGCTGATGCCTCATGACCCAACGCTCCCCATCCCAAACACATAATTGGTATAGCCCAAATCCCCAAGGGAAACAAAGATACTCCTATCAGGAATAACATTCCAAGGGCTTAAACATTTCCTCCAAAGAGCTAAGGACAAAGGTGAGGCCTCACTTTGAGCAAGGCCAAATGGTCTACTGCATAAAAATAGATTGCAGAGGAGCTAGGGTAGAGATTGAAAGACCCTACAGAAGTGATTGCAGAGTCCAAGTAAACTGTGGTGGTAGAAGGGATGACAGTGGAGAGGAAGACATACGCAAGAGAGGTCTGATCAGTTTCATTACAGATTTAAGAAATTCTGAGAATTTCCACTCCAACAAAGATGGGACAGCAGTAACTGGATTTACTATGCTGATTTAGACAACCAAAATAACTGGGGGGAGGGGGGTTACATTTTATATATTTTAGAGAGGGAGAAAAGAGGGGGAGGTGCAGAGGGAGAGGGAGGCAGAATCCCAAGCAGGCTCCATGCCCAGCATGGAGCCCAACGCAGGGCTCAATCTTCCAACTGTGTGATCATGACCCGAGCCAAAATCAAGAGTCAGGCACTGAACTGACTGACCCACGCAGGTGCCCCTATATATATTAAAATAACACGTGTCTTGATAGATATACATATACATATACATATATGTATGCACATACATGTATGTATACATGTACATGTACATATATAACAAGAGTTTTGAGGACCATGGAGGCAATGGAGGGCAATGATCCCAGTGAGATAAGAAACAAATTGGGTGAGGTGTCATAAACATCCCAGTTTACTGCTTTGACAGTTTCCAGGAAAAGTTGAAGATGTGGAGCTGAGAACAAGAGAGAATAAAGTGGACAGAGTTTGTAGAACAAAGCACTAGAAAGAAGACAGCTGCAGAGAAAGAGAGACAGAGAGAAACAGAGAACTCCAGAGATCGGCAGAGTATTCCCAGAGCATCCAGCTGAATTTGGAGCACAGCATATGTGTGAGGAAACGATGCAAGGCTAGGGAAAGAACCCTCCAATGGTCCCATCCAAGGGACCAGTGCTGGGGCTTACACAGAGCCAGGAGTCATCCCTGTTGCTACCCACCAGGCTGGGAAGCCTCATGATTCATGGAGTATTAGGTAGAGAAGGCAGAAAAGTTTGAGTTTAATAAAGGAAAATAATAAAGCTTAGATTGAATACTACTTTTATTCCACCTAATGAAACTTAAAAAAGCAAAACCTGAAAAGAGCCACTTATTTTCAAGTATGTTAATTACTCCACATAACAAAGCTCAAAAATATAAAAATATCCAATACCTAAAAGGTAAAATTCACAATGTGCAGCATTCAACCAAAAATTAATAGGCATTCAAAGAAGCAGGAAAAAAAATGATCAATAAAAAGACCAAAATAAAACTTCTAGAGATGAAAACTATAATGCCTGAGATAGGAAATTCACTATATGGGACTAATAGCAGATTAGACCTTGAAGAAGAAAATATTAACATTTTGAAGACATAAATTAGAAATTATCCAAAATGAAGCAGAAACAGAAAAAAAAAAAGCCATTTAATGAACAGAGCATTAAACGCACCAATGAGCTGTGTGACAACTTTAAGTGACCTAAAATATATAAAATTGAGTCTCAGAAGATGACAAGAGGTAAGACCAAAAAATTTTTGAGAAATAATGGCTCAAATGCTTTTCCAGATTGGATGAAAACTATATTTTATGGATCCAAGGGACTCAATGAACCCCAAGAACAAGAAACATGAGTAAAGCTACACCAAAGCATATCTTCAAATTATTGAAAACCAGTAGTAAAGAGAAAATTTTAAAAACAGTAAGAGGAAGAAAAGTCACAACATACAGAGAATAAATGCAAGAATTACAACACATTTCTTTTCAGAATGATGGGGCTGGAAAACAATGGAGCAACTTCCTTAAACTGCTGGGCAGAAAAACAAACAGCCAACCTCAAGTTCTATAACCAGCAAAAATTTCTCCCAAGACAAAGGGGAAACCAAGACTTTGGAAACCATGCAAGCCAAAAAAAAAAAAAAAAATTATCTTTTTAGACAAAAGGAAAAGTATTCCAAATGGAAATAATTCAAACAAAGAAGAAAGAGCACCCAAAAGGTAAATATACATGGGCAAACACATTAGATGTTTTTCTTACTATGCAAATCTCTTTGTCTTTGTTTATATGATCAACAAAAATAATAGCAATGTAGCATGGGGTTTATAAGATATAGAAAGTAAAATATGGGCAACAATAACACAAAGGGCAGGAAGGAGGAAATGAGAGTATGTTATGATAAAGTTCTTAGGCTGTACTTGAAGAAATAAAACATCACTTCAAGTTAGACTGATAAGTTAAAGCAACCACTAGAGTTATCAACCCAACAGTTATGGTAATAATCCAATGAAAGAGATACACTATAATCATAAAAACACTCTTAATGATGAGCATTATAGAGGGCACTTGTAATAAGCATTATAATAAGGGTGTTATATGCAATTGATGAATCACTAACTTCTACCCCTGAAATTAATACTATGCTATATGTTAACTAACTTGAATTTAAATAAAACCAAAAAATACATATTTCAAAAATAGGAAGAACAAAAGGAAAAGAGGAAAATAGATTGGACAAGTAGAAAAATAAAATGGCAAGACAATAGATTTAAATCTAATTATATTGATAATCACATTAAATATAAATGATCTAAACAGCACCAATTGAGTGAGTTTCTTAAAAGCATAATACAATAAATGATGCTGGAATAATTCGATATCTACACGGGGGGAAAAATGACTTTAATCCATACCCCACACCATATACAAAACTAAATCAAAATGGATTATGGATCTAAATTATAAAACCTAAAATTACAAATATTCTCAGAGAAAACATAGACATCAGTCTTCATAACCTCGCTTTTCTTCCTCTGAACATTCTTCTCAGGCCATTCTTTCCTTCACCTCTGTGTATCAAGATGTTATGTGAACAATCGTTCTTTCAAATCTATACTTTTTTCAGTATGTACACCAAATATGATCTCTTCCACATTCTCTGAATCCTTCTAGGTAAAATTTATCTCTCGTGTTTTGTAATTTTCCAAGCTATTCTAGTTTTTTCAGTATTTCCCACTGACCATCTAGAATTGTTGAGATATATAGATATCCTAATTTTCCTATAACATAGGAAGATCCTTGAAGGCAGAGATCAGATATAATTTATATTCTAATTTCTCCCAGTGCTTAGCAAGGGACTTGGCATAGAGTAGGCATTACCAAGACGTTTACCAAGACCTTGCCATATGCCAGGGGAGTGATGGAGACGACAGCTCAGAGCCAGCCTCTGTGTTCTGCTGCTGAGATTCTAAGAGCTGGAAATACACCCATTAATTGAGCCTGACCCTTGCCTTCATGATCACAGCAAATATTAAGCATTAGAACCACCATTATACTAAAAGTACTAAACAGTATAAATTTGGGTAGTTCAATATCTTTACCCTACATGTCCAGTTCAGAGACTAATGCATATGTGTAACAGAAACTCTTGATTACTCAAGAATTGCATTAGTTATTTTCAATAATAATTTCTTGTTTTTTGAATGCTGTTTTTTTGAGAGAAAGACAGAGACAGAGAGGGCACACAGGCAGAGGGAAAAGGAGAGAGAAAATCTTAAGCAGGCTCCTTGCTCAGTGTGGAACCCAACACAGGACTTGATCTCACAACCCTGAGATCATGACCTGAGCTTAAATCAAGAGTCAGACACTTAACTGACTGAGCCACCCAGGCACCCCTTGAATGATATTTCTATTTGGTGCCATTATATCACTGAAACCGGGACTTGGCCTCAGTTCTAGCATTGCTGGGGGTGAAAATGTAGATTTCATTATAAATTTATACCCAGAGAGGTGGGTTTGCAGGACCAAGGAGGATTTTTCTGGATAGGAGTATCCCAAGGAGATTGGATCCGTTCTCAACCAGATCTGGGAATTAGCAGGAAGAAACCAGCATCCGTGATCTTGCTCATTAAGTGAATAGTCGAATGTGCTGGCATCTGAATGGGGTGCCAAAAATGCTGCCCTGAACACTGCCCAGCCTCTCCCTCAAGACAATTTCAGTGCCATGAATGTACAGAAACCCTGGTAATCCCAGAGACTCTGAGCACACAGAGGAAAAGCACTTAGCTCAGACCTGAGGGAAAGAGGGGGAGCTTCCCAGAAGAGGAGTCATCAAGATAGACTAAAGGAAGTCTACGATCTAACCAGAAACAGGTTGACACATGCAGAGGTTCCTGGGCAACACCCAGATGCCAGAGAGCAGAAGGCCATCCTGGGCCTTTGGGAGAAGGTTGGGTGAAGCCAAGGGGTAAGGGGTTAGAAGTAGGGATGGGCTGAAGCAGGAGGCAGAGCCAGATCATGAAGGACAAAGGGCCCAGAGTACAGTATTTGGATTTACTTTGAAGGCAATGGGGGTTAATGAGAAGTTCAAATATACAGGAGAGGGCATGTGAATGGTTGCCCTGGTTGGGGGAGCTTGAAGGACCCCAGAGATACTGGTGCATCCTGCTTCAGAAGAGGGGAGGCCATTTTGAATGGGTGGTACAGGCCAAAGTGCCCAGGCAATAATCAAATCTCAGAGAAATGAATGTTAAGTCACAAACTGAGTAAGTGCTAGGAAGCCTGGTCACAGAACGCTGTGAGGGCCTCAGGAGGTCAGGAAAGTTTCTCCAAAGAAGTGACATTTAGGCAGAGACCGAAGAGATGAGAAAAGTAGATGAGACACAATAAAGTCTTCCAGGCCTGGGGGCATGGCATGTCCTAAGGCCCTGAGGCTCACAGAGCAGCTCTGGCCCCTTCCAGGTTCTCCACACCCATCTTACATGAACCCCCCACTCCAGTCCCCCTGGGCATATCTGGTGCTTTCCCATCTTCCTGTGTTGCTCATCATTTCCCTGTGGCCCCCCAGGGCCAATTCCAGGGGCCCCTCCTCTGTGAAGTCCTCAGTAGCTTACCTGGCACTTGGCCACTCACTGCAACACCATATAAGCATCTCCTCTCTGGGTTTATCATTTCTGAAAATATTTACACATTTGGCTTTCCCACTAAATTGCAAGCATCTTGGTCCAGAGACCATGTTTTATCTTGTCTTGTTTTCATCTCTGGCTTTCCCCATGGTCTGGCACACAGAAGGCCCTCAATGAGCAGGAATTTTATGTTAAGGGATTCATCTAGGTTTCTTAACCCCAGCACTGTTGACACTTGGGGCCGATACTTCTTTGTTGTGGGGACTGTTCTGTATCCAGGGAGATGTTTAGCAGCAGCCCTTGTTCTGCCCATGAGATGCCAGCAACATCCTCCACCCCAAACTGTGGCCACCAAAAATGTCCCCAGATATTGCCAGATATTGCCAAGAGTCCCCTGGGGGTAGAAGTCGCTCCCAGCTGAGAACCACTGGATTAGTCCAATGCAGACTCTCACTTTTCCAGCTGGGAAACAGGGGATGGACGTTGTCAGCCAGCCAGGCTTCTCTCCCTGGAGGACTTCTCGTCGACAAGCCACCACCAGGAAGGAACGGAAAATAAAGCAAGGGGGAAAAAGGTGGGTGTCCAAACACACGGATTTCCTTATCTTAACTCTTAACTTAACATTGACTATTTGACCATGGAGTTGATCCCCATCTTATAAACAAGAGGGGAAGCAGCTAGAAAGACAACACCCTCCCTCGCAGGCCCTGAGAAGGGCTGGCCCCCCTCCAGACCCCGGAGGGTGGCCACTTGGAGTCTCCATGGGACACGCATCGCTGCCACGCGACTGCTGCCGGGGAAGGACAGCCAAGGTCCAGCCCCAGAAGCCTTGCCTGGGGCTGTAAAAGGACAGACAGACGGAGCAGGGAGCAAATGAGGAAAGCAGCCGGATGGGAGCAAACACAGGAATGCCACGCAGAGGAGAATCTGTTCTCACAGTAGAGATTTCCCAACTAGGACCGGAGTTGGCATGAAGGTTAAGAGTGCCGATGCAGGGGCCAGCCCATGTAGGCTAGGATTCTGGCTCTGCCGCCTACTGGAAGCATAACATTGGCTAAATTATGCAGCTTCCTCACCTGGAAAATGGGCATAACCATCGCACACCCCATAAGTCAATAGCGTGGAGTCCTTAGCACAGTGAGGAGAACTAAACACACACACAGGCTGAGCACATGGGTGTGTCATGTGTGTCAGTCACCTGCTACTACCATTTTCTACACACACACACATACACACACACACACACACACACACACACACCAGGTTAAGGAAGTAGGTTTTCTCTGAGAGATTTTAAATGTTTTAAGAATGGTAAGGATGCTCTGGGACATGGGACATGGGTTGACAGAAGAGGAGGAGAAGCCCAGCTCTGCCACGTAACCTACTTCTCATTTTGGTATCCTCATTGATGAAAAAGAAGACAACAAAACAACCTCTCCCACTTGCTTGTCAAAGCTGTAGCAAGGGTCAAGTCAGATCGCACCATTTTCCTAACATTTTTGACTGGGACCACAATAAGAAATATCCAGTAAAATCTACAACACAGACACACACTACTGAAACAAAAGTTTCATGAAACAATTATCTCCCTCCCTGTGTATAATGCACTCTAACAAATTCTACTCTATTCGATTTAAATTTTTGTGATCCCCTCACGTGATCACACGACCCTCCAATAGAAAAGCATGAAGCTTTACGAAAACAGATAAGTCATTGATAAAGCCGCAGAGTGATGGTCAACCCCAAGTTGGTAGATTAGCATTATGGGTGGGGTTCCAGTTAAATATTGCTGCCTAACAAGCAACACAACAACATAGTGGTTTATGCCAATAATTTATTATTAATTCTCACAGCTGGGAGGATTACATGAGCTCTTGTGCATCCAGCCGGGACTGTAACCACCTGAAAATTCTGCTGGGCTGGACATCTAAGATGGCGCACTCCAAGGACTGAAAGAGCAGGTGCTGGTGGTCAGCTAGGAGGCCAGCTGAGGCTGTCACCCAAAACACTTACACTGGCGTCTCCAGGTGACGTGGACTTCTCACATTATGACAGCTGAGTTCAGAGAGAAAGTGAACCAAGAGTAAAGGTTCCAAGAAGCCAGAAGCAAAAGGCTCCAGGCCATTAAAGGTTATGCCTGGAAGTGGGCAAAGCCATCACAGCATCATCCCAGATTCAAAAGGGAAGAAACAGACTTCACCTGCGCAAGGAAGGATGGAAAGGCCACATTGCAGAAGAGCTTATGGGATGGGAGACTTGGCCACATCCACCTGTGGAAAATACAACCTGTTGCAATTGCTAATCGGGTAAGCCTTTCTCCCTTGGCTCACTCTGGAATAGCAGATAAACACCTCATCTGCTCTTGGCTCCATTTCTCAACAATAGAAAAAAAAAAAGGAATTGATTAAGTATGTTGAAACACTTTCTAACTCCAAACTTTTGTGTTCAGGATAAAGTTGGGGAACACATACAACACCTTACATTTTGTGTATTTGACGTAGGCAAAAAAACATCCAACTCACCTTTATTCTTGCTCTGTATTTGCCAGGCCCTGAAATGCTCCTATGGGTTTTCGTATCAGAAAAAACACCTCTTTTCCCTCCTACCAGCCTGGCAAAATCATGCTGACAAGATCCTCATGGGTTGTCCTTGGTTTTCTCTCCTCAAACCCATCAAGACATGAACAAGGTTCTCTGAAGTACCCATTTGGTGAAGACCGATCGGTGGCATGATGAATATTTGCACCAGGCAGGGAACCTCATTCTCCCATCCATCCTGCATAAGCCACACAGGAAAGAAGCAAAAACCACTAGGATTTTATGAAGCATACCTTGTCAGGCTTAGAGGAGGTAGAAAAGAAATGCGCAGCCAGAACTACAAAAAGAACATACTGCCAGACTTCAGGATCAATTCCAGTATAAACCAAAATGACTGCTTTTCAGAAGGAATCGTATTTCTTGTCCACTGCATCAAGAAGCTATAGGCACTTAAAGTATTTGAATCTGTTCTCCTTCTCTTTGGATACAATCACTAATCTTTCTTCCTTGCCTTTTTTCTTTTTCTTTTTTTTCCTGGGGATGCAACCTACTCACCTAGCACATGAAATACTCATATTATGACACCCAGGCTTTAGAGATTTACATGAGAATCAGCAAACCTTATTTTAGCCCAATATAGAGAATGTGTGATGCATGGAGGGAACTCTGGGCTTATTCCCCAGATAAGTCATTTATTTCTTTCCTCAAAGAAAAATCCAATATCCTGAGATCAGATGCATATTGAAGCTTTGGTGGAAAAGAACCAGACGGGGTTGGATTAACATGTTCACATTGGCCTCTCCCCATAGAGTGATCTGTGAGAATGCAGGGAGGCTCCGTGGGGGAGTGTCCCACGCTGGGCGGGGGCGGGGCCTCTGACCTGGTCATCATCCACACCGTCCCTGGAACGGGTTAGAATCCACCTAACATGAGCCATCCTGGAAGCACTTTCTGATTTACTAGCTCTGGGGCAGGGCAGGTGTTTTCTCCGTGCTTCAAGAGACTATTTCACAGCGAGCAGAAGATAGCAAGCCTGGACTTCATGCCTATTCGGGACCTTCCTTCCCACCCACAGGTCCTGCACACCTAGCTACACCAGGCAGACCCAGCTTTTGCAGGTGTCTGGGCTGGGCACACACGCTCCCTCTGCCTGTGACAATCTTCCCCACCCCATCCCTACTCAGAAGCACCTACTCATTTGGGGGTCCTGAGCACATGTCCCCCGACGGTCGACCCTCCGTGGAGTTTGCCTGTCCCACCCCGCCCCACACTCCCCAGAGCTCCCCGAGCTGACCTCGATCGTGCACTTTCATATGCTACAACCTCCCTTGCCAGCATGCCAGTTTCTTATAGACAGGAACTCCCATCTTTGTGTAGCGGGAACCCCAAACAGCACCACACACACGGAAGCACTAGTACCTCTTAATCAGAATAACCAGACAGACAGCAGGAAGAATGACCAATCAGCCACCAATCGGCAGCCTTTACATCCCAAACATCATCTTTCAGGCTGATTATTTGGAACCAGCCTCCAAAAATGGCACCAGCCTCTATCGTGGATTCTCACAGCAGAAACCCAGGAGTCCTTCCTGGCTACGTGCCTCTCCCTCACAGCACGCCCCCCTCCCGTCCCCAAGTCCTGCCCACGCCGCCTCCAGAACTGGTCTTAAAGGCCCACCCAACCCTCTCCTTCCTCAAGGTTCTGCCATCTCTCACCCAGATCCCCTTACACACAGGATTTGTTGCCGCAGCCAACAGCCCCCTGCCCGTCACCCCCGTGAGAGCCTCAGCCAAGAGCATGGGCTTCCCAGAGCAGCCCCCAGCCAGAGACTGACTGATAAGTCTGCAGACCCTGTGGTTTCACCCAGCACAGCCATCGACGCTCACCGTGGAGGACGTGAGGTGGGGCAGCCTGCATCCCAGCTGGACCTCCTCCTTTGTGCAGCCTTGCTGCCCCCCCCCATCCTTCGACAGGACTTTATCCCTAATAAACGCCCTGCCTGTCGCATTCCTGTCTGCTTCCTGAGGCACGCACCTGCCATGTGTGTGGAGGGGGTAGGATTCCATCCGAGGAGCTGCACTTCTAATGTAGGTATTGGGGTTGAACATCTGCCTTCGGCTCAGGTCATGATCTCCAGGTCCTGAGATCGAGCCCCACATCGGACTCTCTGCTCAGTGGGGAGTCTGCTTCTCCTTCTCCCTCTGCATCTCCCCCTGTTTGTGCACTCGCTCTCTCTCTCTCTCTCTCTCTCTTTCTAGTGAATAAATTTAAAAAGTCTTTAAAAAAATAAAAATAGATATTGGGGTGTGGCATGGATCACTCGGGCTGCTATCACAAAACACCGAAGACCAGGGAGCCTTGGTAACATTTACTTCTTATGGTTCTGGAAGTCCAAGGTCAAGGTGCCAGCAGATTCAGTGTCTGGTGAGAACCTACCTCCTGGTCCACAGGCCGCACCTTCTTGCTGGGTCCTCACCTTGCAGAAAGCATGAGGAAGCACGCTGGGGTCTCTTTGATAAGGACATTAATCCCATTCACCTCCCAAAGACCCTACTTCCCAGGATTCGGAATTAGAGCTTCACTATATGGATTTGAAGGACATAGACATACAGTCCACTACACGAGCCGCGTCAAACTGCATTCTTAAAAGGTGTCCACTGCTGAAAATCAGAAAACCATGAAAGCTTCTGCACCACACAGCACTTGCTCCTCAGGGCAGTCGTCCCAAAGGTAGCCGATCAAAAAGCAAGAAGAAAAGAAAGACAAGGAAGAAAGAAAGAGGGAAAAGAGCGACTTTCAACACAACACAGGACCCTGTGTAATGTTCTTCCTCCTCTCTGCCCTTTCTCCCACCTGTAAACGCACACACACACACACACACACACACTCAGACACCCTTACTGCGCATTCAGCTCATCTCCCTAGACCAGAGCCCCTTGAGGGCAGGGAGAGTGCCTGCCCTTCCGCATAGCACACATATAAGCCCCAGACAAGGCAATGATGGGCCATAGACTTGCGAGTGGTTGTGCTCACTCTTCATCAACCTTACTGATCTGCATTTCTTTTGATTCCTGTAGCTACATAATAAGCCTGGAAGTCAGGTAAAATGACTTCTCCCATTTTACTCTTCTTTTTCAGAGTTGTTATAGCTACTTCAGTTCCTTTCCATATAAATTTTAGAATAATTTTGCCGATCTACAAAAATCATGCTGGACTTTATTTTTTTAAGATTTTATTTATTTATTTGACACAGAGAGAGAGAGATCACGAGTAGGCAGAGAGGCAGGCAGAGAGAGAGGGGGAAGCAGGCTCCCCGCTGAGCAGAGAGCCCGATGCGGGGCTCGATCCCAGGACCCTGAGATCATGTCCAGAGCCGAAGGCAGAGGCTTTAACCCACTGAGCCATCCAGGCGCCCACATGCTGGACTTTTGATAGGCATTATATTAAATCTCTTTGTCAACTTGGAGAGATTCTCTATCTTTATCATACTGACTCTCCTGACGTGAACACAGCAGCCTCTAATTCACGAGACTTTCTCTGATTTCTTCCATCAGGATTTTGTAGCTTTCAGCATCTGAGTTCTGTTAAGAGTTTGCTTAGATTTACACCCAGGTATTGTTTGAGTAAATTGAGTACTTTTTTAAATTTTGATGTCCATGTGTTCTTGGCTAGTATGTAGATATATAAACAGATAGACAAAATCATTTTGCATATATTTGTCTTGTCTCTTACAACCTCCCTGAGCTCACTTACTCGTTTTAGGAGCATTTTTTTGTAGATTCCCTGGGATTTTCTGCATAGACCATCATGTCATACGCAGGTATATATTTGTTTTGATCACTGCCTTCTACCTCTAGTACCTGATCCTAATTTCCCATTTATAATAGTAGTCTAATGCTTCCATTTTAAACAAGTTTATGTAGAAAAATGAATCTATTAACATGAAAATAGTAAATAAATCATAGTAAAACAAGTGCATCCACGGGACCAAAGTTGTAACCTGTGGCACAGTGTTGAGAAAACTTGCATCATATCATGGAATGCTCACACTAGCCCTACGGTGCCAGGTGGGGCCCACCTGGGGTACAAGGAGTGGAAGAAGGGAGCAGACGGGGGCAGGTATCATTATTGCCGGTGTTAACTGAGTTTTTGCCAGAATCTGTATGGCACTAGCTCAATGCTCCTTTAAAACTCAAAAATCAGTCAGTTAGGTCGGCTGTAGGTACAACTTCTGAATGAAGGCTTTCCACAATAAGTTGCATAACCCAGAGCATCTCCGCCAGTGAATCTGGTAGACCAGGGTCCTCCTAACACACTCGTCTGAGCTCGGCTCTCCGTCGGCCACCCTAATTAGCTTCTGTGCAAACAGCCTCATCAGATCTAATAAAAATCTCTCCTTCCGAACGAGACGTTTCATGACATCACTCCCCTTGGGGAAGCTGGGAGGATGACCTTCCATTTGATGAAAGAGGAGGATTCATTTTTATGGTCTGCCCCTGCTAATGTGTGTTTAGACAGAGCAGGATGATCAATACTAAGGAGAGGAGGCTGATTTGACTCACCGGAGTTGAGGAAAGGACCTCGCTTCCCCATCCATTTTTATAAATCACTTTAAAGGCCTATCGATCTTTCCCTGGGCACCGAGGGGCACTAACCCCCCGGGCAGCAGCCTGTCAAGCCCCTTAACCCTTTCTGGTATCCCGCTCCTGGCCAGAGCCATCAGCCAGCAGACGCTTGGGCTGATGCTCCCTCCCCGGGCCCAGAGCCTGGCTAAACTAGTTCCCCAAGTGTGACTTTCAAGGCATTTGGGAAATAAGGAGGTGCCCTTCACCCCTACCTATGCACACACATGCACACGCACGAGTGCACGCACACTTGCACGCCTCATCTCGTGCACGCCTACAGAGACGCATGCAAACCCAGCCCCGAAATAAAGCAAAAAGACGAAGTGCATATACAAGCAATAGGTGTGTAAACCACCTCTGAGCACCGCGACAAAGAGGCCATTCGCTGTCTCCGCGACTGCATTTTGCTCCAGTTTCGCAGCTTGGGAAAGTGGGATAGCGGTGTATAATGGAGTTCCTCCTAGGCCACCCCAAATTGCAGGGACAACCCTGATCCGAGCCTCTCCTCCCCCTCCCCCCGCTCCGAGGTGTCACCCCCACGTGTAGCTGACGGTTCTCATCCACAGCCCTCCCAAGCACAGGTGCACCATGGAGGTGGCTCTTGAGATGTCCCAAGTCGTTATTACAAATAATCACTTAAAAGAGAGTTCGGGGATATTTGTCTAACTTAGAGGAGAGCTCCTCCAGGGAGTAGCATCACTTTGGATCCCCGCCTGCTGTCCTGGGTCTGTGATTTCCCACCCCAGTGGCTTGACGTGTCTCTATCGCAGCCGCTCTCCGTGGCCCCTCATCTTTGGAGGGGACTGTATGACCCTGTGCATCGGTGGGGTCTGCCCAGGACTGTGACGGGATGGAGCCCAGCCAGAGGCCAGGAGTCCTGCCCGGGGTGCAGGTGAACCACCCGAGCCACAGGTGCTGGGTGGCTTGTGTAGCAGAGAGGGGGCGCCTCCATTGTCCTCAACGATGGCCGGTCTCAAATGCCTCTGATAGGGCTTCTGTTGATGCAGGGCCCAGGGGACGCTTCTCAGGGGTTGGGGCTCAGGGCTTCCCAGGGATCCTGAAACTGGAAGTGGGCAGCAAGTGGGGGGTGGGGGGCACTTGCTCTGCCCTTGCACTAACCGTAAGGATGCTTCCTTCTTTACCTTAATCACAAAAAAGCTCCAGCTCTGTTGCTTTTATGGAACTAAAACCAAAACTTCTAGCAGGGACCAGAAACAGATATTGCCAATCACATAAGGAAAGGGAAGAGAGGGGAGCCAAAGGGAGGAAAAGGGTCCCTCCTGCCTGAACCTCCTCCATTCCTTACCCCCCCCCCCCCCCGTGCCCCTTGTAGCTCCTCCAGTCCCACCTTGGTCCCTCCAGGCCACCCTCTTCCAATCTGCAAATAAGGTGGCCTTCCCAAGGAACCAAGATAGAGACAAGTCACCTCCCACTTAACCCTCAGTCTCCTGCCATGAAGAGGTTAAAGCCAGACCTCTTTCTTGATGCTCAAGACCCTTTCGAGTCTGGTCGCCGGGGACTCCTTGCCACAGACCCAGCCTGCCCGTGGCCACAAGCCCCATCCAGACCCCAGAACCTCGGGGTCTCCCCATGATGCCCCCCACACCTCCTCTCCTTCATTCACGCTCCTACCTCGTCAGCCCCAACTTCAGAGGGAAAGCCAAGATCTGGGGAGTCTACGTCGCTTGCCCAAGGTCACACACTGGGACATGCGCAGACCCGAAGGCACAGGAAAAGGGTCAGAGGCCTTGTCTCCGCCCATTTGTAGCCCGGATGGAGCAGAAGCAGCGTGGCCTGCACTTCCCAGGTGGCCCTGATGTGAGGCCCCGCCCCACCCGCTTTCCCGGAGGGACCCTCAGCAGGTCACTGAAGGTCTCAGGCTCTTAATCCAGGTAGAACGGGACACGACCTGGAAGGTTTACAGTGGCATCCTGGGTCTTTCATAAAAGTGCAGTGGCCCTCTGTAGGCAGAGTCCCGATTTCCCGGTTTCTCCCCACTTGGGAAAGTGGGCAAGTATTCCCGGGAGGAGGGGGGGCTGGCTTGGTACCCCTCGAGTTTCAGGGGTAACTCTGATCTGTGAGGCCCCAGGGACGTGACTGACTGTCCACCTTGTAGGATTAGAAAAAAACACGTGAAAGCATGCTGGGAACCAGGAGCTCTGAGCAAATGGGGAGATTATGGGGACCAATGCCCGGCTGTCTGGCCTGGGGGGCTAGGGGGGGCTAGCGAAAGAGAAGGAGGCAGGGCTGGGAAGGAACGCTCTTATGGGCTGGATTCCAGCAGAGAAGTGCTGATTTGCAGAACGATTTGCTCATAGAAGTCTATTTGCCCATACCTTGCTGTGCGATCCTGAGTAAGTTCCCAAACTTCTCTGAACCCCTTTCCCACAGCTGTAAAATCAGAACATTGGGCTGGCCTGTTAGATCTTTCCAGGCATTGAAAGTATATCACCCATGTTTCCCTGAGTCTACGGCCGTGAGGCACAGTCACTGCCATCCTGGGAGATGTCATTGCTCCCACATTCAACCCAGGCTCTGAGAACCGCGTTCTTCCCAAGGTTGCAGAACAAGACGGGAGGGGGCGGGGGGAGGGCCAGGAGCAGAACCGGCTCCATCTGCCTCCAGGGCGGGGCCCTCCCTCCTTGCAGGCGCTGGCCTGAACCGGCTGGCCGGCCCCCCAAGCCTTCCATGCTGGTGGGAGGCCCGCCAGGCACAGCCAGTGTGTCCTCCGCGGCGGCCCGTGCCAAGCGGCCCTGCCCAGACCGCACGAGGAGCTGGCCGTGGCCTGCCAGGCTGTTTCTCATTTAGAGCAAGCCCCGGCTGCAGCCCAGACATTCCAGAGGGGACATGCAGACGCCAATCCCGCCCATGGCTTGGGAAACCGGGCTGCAGGCAGCCCCGTGGTCAGAAAGTGCCACAGTGTTTTCCCTTCCCTGCCGACATTTTAAAAGTTGCTTAACCCCTCAAGGAGTTTGGGCCTCTCTTTCGGGGCCCTGACCCTGGCATTCAAGGCCCCCGACCAGGAATACACACGAGTCTGCAGAGCAGACCGGACTCCCCTTGGCCCCCAAGTGCTTCTGCATCGGCCCTCCCCCGAATCTGCGCACACAGGCCGGTCTGCACCTCGCAGACAGCCTCACCTCCAGCTGGGAGCCCAGAGCCTTCCTGGTGGAGGGGGCCTTGAACAATACAATGCCACCAATTTTGCGTCAGCTGCTGGCTGAAGTGAGGTGCCCACCTCCCCCCGGGAAGGTGCAGGTGGGATCGCTCTAACTGTCCCTGGAAGAATCCTACCCTTCACACATCCTTGAGTGAGTTAATTATAGATTGCCTCCTAATGATGTAAGTAGTGCTCCTGAATTCTGCCCAAGTGACAATTTGCCGTCAACACAAGGCCGCTGCCTGGGTTGCTAGCTCGCTAGGCATCCGGGCGCGAGGCTCAGAGCTCTTCCTGGCCGCCCCCCTCTGCCTGCTGCCCAGCAGCTGGATTATGCTTGCTTCATCTGCTAGTCAAAATAAATTCTTTCTCCCGCCAGGGTGCCATTTCAGCCCCCAAAGGTAGGGATTTTTCTTCTTTTCCCTTATCTGCTTTTTTTCCCCCTCCGATTTATAAACCCTTGCTAATGGGACCAGGGGCTTTTAGAAATGGTTCCCACCTATGGCGGTTCCTTAAAAAATTAAAAAGAGAATTCTCATGTGATCTAGCAAGTCCACTTCTGGGTATAGGCTCAGAAGAATTGAGAATAGGGTCTTGGGCAGATGTTCATACACCCATTCATAGCAGCATTATTCCCAAGAGCCAAAGGGCGGCAGCAACTCCAGCATCCGTCCGTGGATGAATGGATAAGCTGCACACGGTCCGGCCAGACAAGGGAATATTACTCAGCCTTAAAGAGGAAGGAGATTCTGAAACCTGCTTGATCGGGGATGAAGCTTGAGGACCCTGAGCTGAGTGGACGTAAGCCAATCACAAAACACAAATCTGAGTGATTCCACTCGGTATGAGGTCAAAACCCTGGAGACAGAAGGAATGGGGGTTGCCAGGAGCTGGAGGAGGGGGAGTGGGGAGTTAGCATTTAACAAGACAGAGCTCGGGTTTGCAGGATGAAAGGTATTCGGGGGAAGGATAGACGTGAAGGTTCTCAGTGTGTCCCTCAGCTGTAAACTTGAAAATGGTGAAGACGATCATTTTTATGTCATGTGCATTTTACCACAATAAAAAAAAAAAAACTGGTTAAAAAAAAAAACAACGGAGACGCCCAGGTGACTCAGTCATTAAGTGTCTGCCTTCGGGATCGAGCCCCGCGTCGGGCTCCCTGCTCAGTGGGGAGCCTGCTTCCCCCTCTCCCTCTGCCGCTCCCCCTGCTTATGCCCTCTCTCTCTCTTTCTGCCAAATTAATAAATAAAATCTTTTTAAAATAAGACCACAGTTGTCCAGGTTCCCTGATCGGTGGCCTTCAGGCTAACAGGCTAATAGGTCACCCTAAGGCTGCAGAAATCAGCGTCTTTACAGAGGGGTAAATACGTGAGTTACAGGGCAGAGCCCAGATGCACATCCCAAGGTCCCTGTCCAGGGCTCTACCCCGGGCCATCTCCCAAGCCCTGACCCAGAAGAGGACAGACAACGGGAAGGACCCTGCATTTACAGATGCCCTGCTGAGCACCCCAGCATGTGGAAGTTGCCTTTTGTATCACGGGCTCTAGATCACACAATGAGTTCCCAATTCTGCCAGACAGTAACAGGGCAGGTTCCTCGGAAAGGGGGCAGCGTTCACTCAGGATGTGAGAAGGGCAGCCTGTCCACGGAGGAGCCAGACACAGGGGTCTCCACACCGCCTGTCACTCACCCCCAGGTCCCGCCCGGGCCCCTGGAGTGGATCCTGGAGCTCCTCCCCAGACCCTGGGCAGCCAGCAAGGCAAGCGTGAGCTGAGCTCGTGCAGGATCAGGCCAGAGGGACGGGGATGGGGCCAGGGGGACATGGGACATCACTCATGGGCTTGGCCGCCAAGAGGGAGGAGAAGGAGGGAGAGAGAGAGTAACGTGGCCAAAACGAAGGCACTGGGAAAGAAAAGCCAAGAACAAAGCCCGCTAATATCACTAGTTAAAGACCCGTTTCTCTGTAAACTTTAATTCATCCACTAAATGTCAGGCGCCGTCGGCTGGAGCACCTTCTCCACACTTCCCCTGGTTATTAATGCGCACTTAGTGGCCACGGGAATTAGAAGGTCCGTAATGATACCCTTTCCAAAACACTGCGGATGAACATTTCTGTTTGAAATTTAAGGAGAATTCTATTATGGCTGCAACACATTATGTGAAAGGCCGGCGTTGGCAGGGTTTCACCCCTGCCGCCCCCCCCACCGGGGGCTGGATCTCCCGCGTCAGGACCCAAGCCTGTGGAATGTGGCCACGTGCGGTTGGGGGCAGGGGACACAGCCAACGTGGCCTGTGGGATTCTGCTCCCCCCGCCCCACCCCGCGAGGCCTCATCAGGCTTCCCCGGGCTCCGTCCTCCTTCCCGGGGCCACGCAGAGGGGGCGCCCGTGGGGAGTGTGGGGACTGTGGAGCTCTGGCTCCAACCCCAACCAACCTAGCATTGGAGGAGGCGCCCCGGCTTGGGAGCTCAGAGTGTGAGAAATAAGGTCTACACTTTGTCTACACTGACCTTCTGACGCCAAGACATGGTTGTTGGTCACCCCCACATTTGTTTTCACCTCTGCCCACACTGTGAAGGAAGGTGACACGATTAGGTCCTGTTACAAATCTCCGTGTCCTTCGAGGTCTCTGTCATCCCTCACCAGGACGCAGAACTGGCCAGGCTGCCTGCAGTCTCTCCCCTCCCATCCAACTCAGAGCAACTCCTAAAGCCCAGATGGCACCCCGGAGCTCTTCAGCCCGGTTCCTTAGCTGAGAACCTAGGATCCTGCGAACGTCGGCCCATCCTGACCTTCCCTGCCCCCAACTCACTCGTCCAGGGCTTCATCCCTCCATGCTCTGGCAGGACTGTGCAGCTCATTCTTCAGCAATGTGTGTGCTTCCTTGTACCTCAGGGCCTTTGCATATGTTAACTCTGGAACCCTCCTCCCTCTCCATCTGCTAACCCCTTCACCCTTCCGGCAGCCCCTCCTCCAGGAAGCCTCTGGTGCTCTCGCACTGCTCCCCAGGCCAGCTCAGTGTCCCTCTGTGGGACATACAACCTCCATGTAACCTCCACCTGGTCCTGAGCCTGTCCCTCTCACCATGCAGGTGCTTAGGGCGGAGACTGGGTTCCAACCATTTCTGTGTTGCCAGCCCCTGGCACTGGCCCTGGCACATAGCAGATGCCCAACAACAACAACAAAAAAAAAACTTGCCCAGTGAATGAAATTTGCTGAACTAGACACAATCCCTCCCCAGTGTTCAAGCTCACTGGGCAAAAGGGGTGACTTTGTGACACATGGGATTGGCTAGGTGGGGCTATACCTCCTCGATTTCACTCCCTGCAGCCCTCCAGTTCAGAGGGACCCCAGACATATCCTCACAGGATGCTTGGGCAGTGGGGTGAAGGGGCAGCCACTCTTCCACGTCAGCCTCAGCACCCTGGGTGATCACTTCTGTAGCTCACACCTGCTGCCCATCTGCTGGCTTGCCTCAGGGTGAATTAAGGCTGCAACTGCCCCATCATTGCCTGCACGCTCCTTCAGCTCTCCAGCCCTGGGCTGCCGTGTGTTTTGCTTCTCGGTGCAGGGCTCCAGCTCCTTCAGGCAGGACAGCCTGGAGAACACGATCAGCACTGCGGGCAGCAATGTCCGTCCCCACACACTGTAGCACCGTTTCCGATTCCACCTGACTCTTGATGTCCCCGCTTCCCACTTCACATCCTGCTTCCCTTCCCAACCCTCTGCTCTGCAGACTGGGAGCTCTGGCGTCAGAAGTAAAGGCAAGAGATGCCCAGGGACAGCATGCACAGCTCCCACAGTGGTGTGAGGCCAACTCCCTACATCAGACCACGCACTTGCTGGTGCTTCTGCTCCTCCAACCCACCTCTGATGGGTAGAAGAAGGTGGCCCTGCACTGCCTCAATAACCAGACTGAGATGTAATGAGAAGCTCTGATACGGGAACACCAAAGCATCGTGGGGCAGAGATGCCAGGGAAAGTTCCAGAAAGGGGTGGCCTCTGAGCTCAACCCTGAAGATCAGGAACATCCAGTAGAGGCAGCCTGTGGCCGTCAGGCTGAGGAAGGAGACCCTGTCAGAGCCAGGCCTCCTCCGTGTGGGAGGACGGCCACCCAAGGGTCCTCAGCTCCAGCTCCCAAGCTAACCCAGACTGGGGCTGGTTGGCCTTCCCCTGTGCCCAAGGTCCTCATCTTCGGAGAACGAAGGTCAATCAATCCAGGTGAAAACTGCTCAAGTCAAACACGAAGTCAGAGAGCTGGGTGCCGGCATTTTTGAAGGAGAAAAGAGCCATGTCTGGGGTGGGATGTGGAGGCGGAGTTCAGCCAGTCTGAGGGCAGAGTGCGGCTCTGCCTTGTCCCAAGGGAGCATGGGAGATGGCGAGCCCATGGCATTGCCCCCCATGCACAGAGGGTTCAGGAGCAGGGATGTGACCACAAAGAGCTCTCGGGGACCTGGGAAGATGTTCCCGGGCCTCCCTGCCGGTCCCCAAGCAGCTAGGAGAAGACCGCCATGGAAAGGCAAGGGACGTGCCAGGGACCACATGGAGCAGAGAGGTGGACAGGCGATGATCACAGGCGGCCCACGTGCGTTCCTATTAGAAGGTGGACTTGACCCCAGAGTGAGGGGCCCCCCTAAACTGACAACGATAGATTTCTGTCATTCGGAATTAAGCTCGGTCATAAGGCCTTCAAGGAGGTCCCTGGCACCCCCGCAGATAGTGGCCTGAGATTTGCAAAGAAACCAGTCTCCAAGTTCATATTTCAAGGCGACTCCCATGTGCTCACCAGCGCTGGAAAAGCGGCCACCGCCAGAGGGACCGGCTGCCGTGGGGTGAGGATTTCCAGCAGCGGTGGAAAAAGCCAGGGCAAGATTTAAAGCTAACCAACAAAACCAATTGGAAACAGCAGGGGAATTTACCGTGAAAGTTGGTTTCAAGCTCACCCCATCCATAATTACTCACTTTGAAGGTGTCACGATTCTCCTGCCAAAATTATGGCTTCCCTCCCCTTATTAAACCCCTTTCACACCACTCCTTCTTCGCTCTGCAAAAATGGATTTCACTCAAAAAAGAAATTAGAAAAATAATTGATGTAATAACCATAACCTTGAAAATACTTCTGCCAGAATTTAAGAGCAGAAGGGAAAGGAGGCCCAAAATAAAGGCATCTCTCTGGAAATCAGAGATCTAAATTAGTTCTGAGCACCAGCTACACCCACTTGCCCGCCAACTCCTTGAAGGTGAACATGAGGGATCCTGCTCCCGTTACAGAGGAGACAGGACCGTGAGCCGCCTCGCGGGGTCTGGAGCCCGCCCGTCCTGCCTCCTGCTTTTACAGACGGGCAAACTGAGGCACACAGCTCTGTCCCTTCTCTTTCCGGGAGCCTGATAGAAGGGGGCTCCTCACCTCCTCTGAAGTCAGGTGTGGCCAAACGACCAGCTTTGGCCAATGAAATACGAGTAGAAACAGCGTGTCTCATTTCTGATGGAAACCCTAAGCCCTAAGCGTCTCAGGGTGACTCTGCAGTCTCCCCCGGCACTGCTTTAGGGATCACGAAGCCCCGCGTGGAGGTGATTCTGCACCAGCCTGCTCTTGTGAGCAGCTGTGACCAATGGACCCTCCCGCTGACCAGCGTGAGACATGCGGCAAGAGCCAAAGTCCAGCTGTGTCGGTTTTTTTTGTTTGTTTGGTTGGTTTTTTTTTAAAGATTTCATATATTTGACAGAGAGAAACACAGCAAGAGAGGGAACACAAGCAGAGGGAATGGTAATGGTAGCGGGAGAAGCAGGCTTCCCACAGAGCAGGGAGCCCGATGCGGGGCTCGATCCCAGGACCCTGGGATCATGACCTGAGCCGAAGGCAGACGCTTAACGACTGAGCCACTCAGGCGCCCCCAGCTGTGTCGTTTTTAAGCCGAGGCACGTGGGGGCTGTTTGTTACCGCAGCATGCCTGCCCCACACTCACAGATACACAGCTCTGTGGTGAGTGCTGCCGATTTGCTGCCCTCGTTTTTCTGAGAGCCGTCCCTACTGGCAGGATCCACGTAGGATCCATGACGAAAACCTAGCATGTTGCTGGGCCGAGAACGTGCGTTGAACGACAGAGTGAAGACTCCATGAGGAAGTGGGTCAAACATGGTGTCTGCGGTGGATCTTGAAGTGCAGAGACGAAGCTGACACGTGTGTGGATGAGGACAGTCCGCCCTCTGGCGATGGATGAATATGGCCCACGGGCTCTCAACCCGGAACCCAAAATCCACCCGAGTAACTATTAACTACTGCCTATTAAAGGCAAGGCAAAGAGGCCCAGAGCACTTCAGGGAATCACCCAAGGTCACAGCCTGCCTGAGAGCCACCAAGCTGACTCCAAAACCCGGGACGGTCCCCAGCCTGCCTGGGCACTTGCACCCCAGGACAGGAGCCCCAGGGGGAAGCCTATGTCCTTGCTGCTCACCTGCCACTCCCGGTCAAGCATGCGCACAGGGAAAAGCCCACAGCTGAGATGAGCAAAATGTCAATATAACGTTGCCTTCAGATGCCTTTTCCAGAATGTGGAAGCCCCAGGCACCAGGAAGGCTGCAGTCAGAAAGAACACCGGGCCGGGGCACTGAGCGGGTTACGGGAGTCCTACCCTCCAGTCCTGCCAGCGGATCATCGCCACTCTGTGCCTCAGTTTCCCCTGTTGGTACGCCAGACTGGCTGGACAAATTCACCCTTAGGACCTGTTCCAGCTCCAAAGATCTACAGTTCCTGTAAACATACCTCTGGCTGATAAAGGAAAGAAAGTCGAACCCTTTTAAGAAAATCGCGAAAGCCCTAAAATTACGTGAAAGGCTTTGAGATCTGTGAAAGGAAGGCATTTTGCTAAATCCCCTCTATTATTTCCAAAGGATATTTTCTATTATTATTATTTACCAAAGGAATTTCTGGACAGAGTTTAAGTGTCTCAGAGCCTACAAAATAATCATCTCTTCGAAACATAACAAAAGGTTCTGAATATTCTTGGCTGATGACTTTTTCTTTGAAACATGTTCTCCCCTGAACAAAGGATTTTCTTCGTTTTCCCAATTTTTCTAAGTTTAGGTAAAACACACACACAAAACCTCATCATGATTACCAACTTAAATGCTTTTTAAGTTCGCCAAAGGACCTAAGAACACATTTATAATATTGATGATTCTCATTTCGGGCATGCTCAGTATTGATCCACTACCCTAGGAACTAGTTATTAGGAGGAAGACAAACATGGGATGTATTTATCGAGAATGATGAGCCAGGCTCTGTGCCAAGAGCTTCACGCTCATTCTCTCACTTAAACCTCTGCATAACCCAGTGAGATGGGGAAACTGAGTCTCAGAGGCATTTAGTCTAAGCTGATCTAAGATCAGGCAGCTGGTAGGAGCTGAAGTTGGGTTCAAACAGGGGTCTCACGGACTCTAGAGTCTGTGCTTTTAACTCTCAGGCTATGTTCACTCCGTGCAATGCCTCATTGAATCCTGACGCCCAGCCTGTAGGACAGGGAGCCCCATTATACAGATGAGGAAACTCGGAATGGGCCAGATCAAGTCACTGGCCCATTGTTACCCAGACGGAGTGTCTGTCAGGGAAGCCAGGATTTAAAGTCTAGTCCATCAAACTGGACAACCTTTTGCCTGACTCCACACTATTTCCAGGTAACATAGGCCCCAAGACACACGCTCCTCTTGTCTGAGCCTACCTTGTGGCCCAATACATTGCTAGTGCCAACTCCCGGAACTTCCAAGTCTTTGGTGAATGAAAGAAAAAGCGAATTCTTTGCAGTGCCAGTAAACACGTGCGGCCAAAAGACCTTTTAAATCTTTGGAGCCAGAGTGGAAAGCTCTGCATTTGGTGGGCACTGCAGCCATGCCTACTTTTGCCCGGAGACCTGGGCCCTGTCAATAATTCCACTGTAGGCAGCTGCTTGCAAAGGTTAATAACTCGACCCATAAAAATGTGCGGCGAGTTACGACTTGGCACCAGCCGCCCCAGCCTGGGAGAGAAGCTAGCGTTTGCAAAACAAGGTTCAAATAATCCCGCCTCTCCTTTTTTTTTTTCCTTCTTTAGTTTTAAGAGTGTAAGAAACATAGAAGTTTTGTGGTTTCACACTGGTCTTTTTATGGTTCGAAAGACTCCAAAACAGAGTTGATTAAAAAAATGCCTCTGCATAATGCCGACCATTGTGTGGGCATTTTCAAGGAAGCATGCCATCCGGTGCTGGGACTTCGGGGACTTGGATGTTCTTCATTGGCTTAAATAAAAGGTTTTGTTCTTAAACAAAAGGGACATCCTGACTCAACAACTGTTTGCGTTTTGACCTCTGCACCCAAATCCCAAATCTGCCTACAAGAGGCGATTTGATACAAGGGAATGAGCACGGACTTTGGATCCAGCCAGGAAAATGTGATGCCTAGCTCAGTTTCTTCCTAGCTTTAGGACTCTGGGAATCTTGGGAATCTCAGAGGATCCTCTTTCCTCATCTCTATAATGGGCACAGTAAGTTCTACCTTAGAGTTGTTGAAAACCCTGAAAGAGATGAAGTAGGTAAAGCGCAAAGTCGATTCACCACTTCTTCAAAAAAAATGATTGGTGAGTACCTACTAAGTGCCTGGCATTATTTTCAATATTAGAAAATCAACAGTGAACAAGGCAGACCCAGATACCGACCTCGTACAGCTCACATTCTTATTGGGGTGAGACCAAAAATGAGTAAAGACATAAATGAGAGCATCTTTGATGATGAAGTCTTAGAGAGCAGAGGGTAGTGCAGTAGAGGATGACTGGGGGTTGGGGGGAGCTTGGCTACTTCAGCAAGGGTAACCAATGAGGGCCCCTCTGAGGAGTTGGCACTTGAACTAACTAAGGCTGAGTGGTATGAAAGAGACATCCGTGGAAAGATGGCTGGGGCAAAGTATTCCAAAGTATTGCACATCCAGATCAGCATGTGCAAAGGCCCTGGGGTGGAATGAGATGGCTAGGTTAGAACATGTAAGCTGCCAAGGAGTAAAGGAGGAGAGGATACAAGGGAACACAGCAGCCTGTTCAGGGGATGCATTGAAGGTCACAACAAGAGGTTGTATTGGGATTTATTCTAAGTTCAATGGGAAGCCATCTGCAGGTTTTAAGCAGTGAAATTGCAGGATTAATTTGCATCCTGACTCTGTTAGATGGGGACAGAATCACAGTAAGATACGCAGGAAAAGAAGAAGACCAGTTAAGACACATTCTCAGTCTAACCCAAGATAATGGACTATCATGGCCGCAATGGAGAGGGAGAGAAGCATATTCATCTGGGAATACAGCTCAGCGATGAAATTAGATATGAAATTAGATAGAAGCTGAAGCAAAGAAGCTTACCCTTTCGAAGCTGGACAAAGGAGTGTGGGAATGGTTTCGATGAGATGGGAAGAAACCAGGAGAGTGCAGTGTCCTGGAAGCATTGCAGGGAAAGAATTTGGTGAAGAAGGGAAAGGCCACCTGAGCCAAGGGAGCAAGAAGGGGACGGAGAACAGCCTACTGGATTTGGCCGGATGAAGATCACAAGGGTGACTCTGATTGATACACACCGTTTCTGTGAGGCAGCTGGGAAGGCAGAGACTGAAGATAAGTTCAGTACATGCAAGGGATTTTTAAATTTTCTCCTTTAGAAATGGAAATCGGGCACTTCATACCTTATCTATGGAGGCTTAGGCATTTCACTCACGGTAATAAAAATATCCGTTAATAATAACAACTCATGAGCCTCAGGTGTCCAGTCAGGATGGCAGACCATGCAGACACTGAAAGACCGTCCACCCCACCCACCCCCAGTCCAAACAAATAAAAATGTTGGATACAAAGTAACAACAAGCTATTTAAGTACAAAATCAGTTTCAAAAGTAGGGAAAGGAAAATCTCCGGGAGCTCAAAATGAAGAACCCAAACCAGAGTAGTTGAAAGAGTTGGAGACAAAAATCACACAAGATATTAGATCTGGTTATAGGAGCTGAAGTCTAGGGAAGAACAAGACTTCAGGCTTAAGTCAGGAGAATGTGCCTCTGAGTTCCCTCATAAAGCCGAACCATGAAGCATGGCATGCCCATGAAACTCCAAGCTGAGATGTTATAAAATTTGTCCAGAGCCGATAAAACTCACAGGATGCTGAGTAGCTTCCAATGTGAAGCTACCCAGAAGGGATTCCTCCAAAACTCAAGAGAGCAAGGCTCCTATGAAAGGCTCCCCCATTCAAGATGAGCTCACAACAAAAAATTACAATCCACAGGAGCAAAAAAGCCACCCTGGGGTCTAGTAACAATAAGAAGACATAGCAAACGAGAGAAATTCCCCTTAAAAACTAGAAATAAAAGGAAAAATTAAAAGATATTTTAAGCATATGTAAAATCTTCAAAGAGAAATAGGGAAAAAATACATATAAAAACAAGATTGAATGTAAAAGCAAAGCCACATCTGAAAAGAACTAAATGGAGATTCTAAAAAGGAAAAACACAATCGTGAAGGTAGAAAAGTTAAATAGATTAAGTAGAAGAATAGACACATTGAAGCAAAAATATTGAACTCTAAAATAAACATTTGGAAATCACACAGAGTGCAGAAAAAATAAATGACTTAAGTGGATAATATGAAAGAGTAATTTAAGATCTTCATAACAGAAAGAGAGATCCTGTGCTCACCTCAGCAGCACATAGACTAAAATTGGAGTGATACAGAGAAGATTAACATGGCCCCTACACAGGGATGACATGCAAATTCACGAAGTGTTTCATATATTTAGTGCATGGAGCACTGAGTGTTGTACATGAACAATGAATCTTGGAACACTGTGTCAAAAACTAATGATGTATTTTATGGTGACTAACATAACACAACAAAAAAATAATAAAATAACAAATAAACAATAAATTTAAAGAAAAAGGGAAAAAAAGAGTAGCTCCAACATATTAAGTTGAACTCTCTTTGTAGGTCTAAAATGGTTGACTATCAGCAGTTTCATACCGTTTTACCTACAATGTCTAATACAAGTGGTAGAAAGGAAAACAATAAAGAATGTGGGAAGGGGTCCTGGGTGACTCAGTCAGTTAAACATTCCAACTCTTGGTTTCAGCTCAGGTCATGGTCTCGGGGTCTTGAGATCAAACCCCACATCAGGCTCTGCACTCGGTGCAGAGTTTGCTTAAGATTCCCCTTCCCCAGGGGCACCAGGGTGGCTCAGTGGGTTAAGCCTCTGCCTTTGGCTCAGGTCATGATCCCAGGGTCCTGGGAACAAGCCCCACATCGGGCTCTCTGCTCAGCGGGGAGCCTGCTTCCCCCTCTCTCTCTGCCTGCTTCTCTGCCTACTTGTGGTCTCTCTCCCTCTGTCAAATAAATAAATAAAATCTTTAAAAAAAAAAGATTCCCCTCTCCCTTCCATCCGTTGGCTCCTCCTCCTGCTTGCACTCTTTCTCTCCCTCTAAAAGTAAATAAAATCTTTAAAAAAAAAACGTGGGAAAGAGACAATATTTAGAGAGCTGACAGTTGAGAATTTTGCAGAATTAAAGAAACATGAGTCCTCATATTGACTCAAAACAATAGAAAAAAGTGTAGTAGACCAATGAAACATCAAAGATAAAGGAGGAAAGCTAAAAAACGACTAGAGAGAAAATAAAGGAAGGATTCAATGATACTTGAATGATAACAGACATCCTGCCATTCTTTTTCAAGTCCAGAAGACAATGATACAATCTTATAAAGACTTACAGGAAATGATAAGCCCACCACTCAAGTGCGAGCTGTAAAAGACATATTCAGATATACAAGGAAAAGGACAAACATACCACCCACAGATCTTAACTAAGAAAAGTGCTACAAGGAGAAAGCAAAGTCAGAAAGAAGGAAAGGGGTGCATGAAGCTGTGTGAGCCTACCAACTGGTAAATAGTTGGAAATCCAAAATGAATATCAACCGCAAAGAAGTATGAATGACTAAAGAGGGGTAAAAATAGGGTAGAACTAAAATATTAAGCCATACTAATACTTTTTAAAGAGGGAAGAGTTCATAATTTAAAGCATTTAAGGTTACTAAGTAGTTAGGGCAGATGATACAAAGACCTGTAGGTTTTGCTAACTATTCAGCTTAAAATTTGAGGACAACTGCTAAAAATATAAATGTGGAATGTATTTCTTCCAAACCCATAGTGACAAAAAATAAAATCAGCCCTACACACAGGTCTAGGCACTTATTCTATAAAGGGCCAGATAGCAGATATTTTCAGCTTTGTACGGTTCCTGTCAAAACTATTCAACTCTGTCATTGTAATGCAAAAACAGCCAGAGACCATATGTAAGTCCGTGAGCATAACTATGTTCCAATAAAGTTTTATTTACAAAAACAGGTGGCAGGCCAGATTTGATCTGAAGGCCATAATTTGCCACCTACTGCCACAGAGGGCAAATGAGAGGACAAAAGAGAGTAATCAAGAAAATGTATACATGTAAAAAGCAAGAAAATAAGTCCGTGAAGAATCACAACAAAAGTAAATGCATTAAATTTATCAATTAGTATTTCCACATTGCAGAATGATACAGTGTGATGCCATCGTGTATACAGGTTTGAAACACACAACAATACCATTTACCATTTATGGATACGCTCATGTGTAGTAAAGGTACAGAAAAGATGCATCCAATTCCAGAGAGTGTTGCCTCAGGCAGGAAGTGAGAAGATTAGGTTTGGAGAAGGGTACAATGGAGAGTCAATATAACTGTCAAAGATCTTGTTTCCAAAACAAACAAAAAAGCCAAAGCCAATTTAGCTAACATTATTATTTGTTAATTCTAGGTAGTGGGTACGTGGGCATTAGCTACATTACTCTTCACATTTTTAGGTTTAAAAAGTGTCTTTTTTAAGCACTCATATCTCCTTCAAACCTTAGCAATCATTAGGAGAAGAGTGTCACAAACTATATTTCCAGATGAGGAATTTGAAGTTCCACACAGACCAGAGACTTGGAAAAATGAGACCATAATCTTCCAACTCAATTAAATGGATTCTAGATACTGCATGACGTTTTATGGGAACTTGAAGGCATCTATTTTGCAAACACCCAGTCTCTATGATCCCTGGGACCCCCGTCTTTACCAGATACTTATCCTCTTCCAAGCAGTCCTTCTGCCTCACCCCCTTCCCACCCATCCTCTGCTCTCTAGACATTTATAGTGTGAAAATACAGCTTGAATCACACCACACCCCACCTCTTCAGTGTCAGCTGTGGGCCTGAGGATATGAAAACAAAGAAGACATAGTTCTCGGTGTGATTTAATTTCTAACTCAACCAACCTCTACCTGGGCAAACATTAACTTCTCCAAGTCTCCATCTCTTTGTCTTTAAAATGGGCATCACCAACCCTACCATACATGTTGCCTAAGGTCTTTTTCAAGAAAAAAAAATGAAGTCATCTAACAGATATCTGTCCTTACAGAAAAATTCCAGACTCCTGAGCACAGGGGCTCATAGGCTCACCCAGATCGCACAGGTCACATCCGGAAAAAAAATGGTGTGTTGTCCCACACACACGTGGCCATCCGCAAAACGCCGGAAGCCAGTCACACACCCACTACAGGCCTCTGCTTCCCAGTCATTACAGAACAGGTTGGTCCAGACGATCTCCAAGAATACTTTCAGCCTGCCACCTTGGGTCACCCACTTGGTTCCCCCGGGACCCATGAAAGCAGAGCTTTCAAGGCTTGTCCTATGCAAACATCAGCCCCAGCCATGGTGAAGAGCATATCAGTATTGCTCACGATAAGTGGGATGTTGAGTTCCCTAGAAATGAAAAGGCTTATTTATAGAGGTGTGGGAAGGGGAGCTATCATTCCTGCTGCTGCTGCCCACCACACTGGCCCTTGTCAGTTCCTGAATAGGCCAAGTTCCTCCCACCACTGGGCCTTTGCACACACACTGTCCTCCCTTTGTGGAAGACTCTTCTCCACCCCTTCACCTAGTTAATGCTGACTCTGCTCTGCCACCAGGCCTCAGCTCAGTCTATGTTTCCTCAGGGAAGCCATCCCTGTCTTCTCGGACTAGTCAAATTCACTGATTATACATTCTCATGGAGCTGCCTGTATCACTCATGTATTACCATGATAATGCTGTGAAACAAAACCACCCCTAAGCTTAACACAACCACTGTATATTATTTCTATAAGCCTATGAATCAGCTGGACAGCTCTACCAATCTGAGCCGGGCTTGGCTGATCTCAGGTGGGCTCACACTATCTGGGGTCAGCTGGCAAGTCAGAGTTGGAGGCTGGCTCAGCTGGTGTGACACAGCCACGCTCCACATGACCTCTTGGCCACAATGAGCTCACCTGGGCATGTGCTCATTTGGGTGGCAAGAAGCACGTAAGGCCTCTGGATACCTAGACTTGGAATCGGTATAGCCTCACTCCCACTGCATCCCATTGGCCAAAGCATGTCACAGGCCTTCCCATAGGCATGGGGTGGAGAAATAGCTTCCACCTCTTAATGGGAGGAACTGAAAAGTCACATTGCAGAAGGTGGGGGGCTGGGGCTGTTTTTGCAATCAGTGTATCACACTGTATATTGAAGTACACGTCACAATCATAATTTCCCCTTTAATTCATGGGACTGTCATCATGTCACCTACTCAACTGTGCAGTGTAAGCAATGAACTTTGGTTGTATCAGACCATTGAGATATTCAGGCTATTTGTTTTACAGCATAACTAACTTATCCTGACTGATACAAATGTCTAGAGCTGCCCACAGACCCCAAACCTCCAGCTCCGTCCTAGCCTGTAAAGTCAGCAAAAATGCACATTCCTGTGATTGTTGAGAGGTCAGCACTCTGGCCCTAACTGAGAGTCTTAGTAGAGAGGGCAATTTTATGTGTTCTGAGCATCTATGGTATAATTGTATTTCTTCTGCACACAGAGGGTTCTCCAGAAATAGATGGAGGGTAGTGGAAGGGGGATCAGGACCTGGTCCAAAAGAATCCTTCACTTGGTGGTTTAAGTTCCACACCAGCTAATCATCTCAACAACCATTAATATTCACCTTCTATTCCAGGCCTGTGCCAAACCCTAGACAGAGAAAGGGGAGATGCTCACGCAGTGGATAGTCGAGTCTGACTCCCTGATTAAGCAGATGTTGAGCACAAGACTTTATTCCATTTGCTGGAGCAGAGCCACAGACCGGTAATGGTGCCCCTAAAATATGTCCTAGTTAAGGCTAACTCCACCTGGCATCCACTGATATATGCATCCATCCATCCGTTTATTCGATATCTTGAGCGCCTGCTACATGCTCTTCCAGAACACCCTGCTCTAGTTACTGAGGATGTATGGGAGCACAGGAGGGGCCGGAACCCTGCCCTGTGAAGCATCCATTCTGGCAAGGAGTGGACAGAGGTAGAGAAGGTGACCCATGCGGCGGACATCAGAATCACCACAAGTGCTTTGGGGCCCACCCTTCTTCTGCATTTGCATCAATATATGTAGGAAGTTCTCCAGAAGCTGGTCCCATATCAAGGTTTGGAGGCATTCAAGGAGTCCTGGGCACCCCTCTCAGAGGAGAAGACCAGCCTTCAAGCCAATATCAAACATGGTAGGACCCACAAGTCTCAGATGAGCTCTGAGGGGGTTCGTGCAGCCCTGCCTCGAAGAGACACTCACTGTGTGCTCCCCGCCCCAGCCACGTACCCACCTAGAGGAAAAAAGAGGGCGAAGCTGGGATCCCACCGTTCTTAGAGGCTCTACCCCGAGCCTTCCGCGTAGATCACAGTGAGAAGCTTCTAATAGCAGATTGGAGCTCGTGTGCTCAACTAGCCACTTGGCTTGAAAAAGAAATCAACAGCATCTGTTGCCAGAAAATCCACAGCAGCCAAACCCTTTTTGAGGTTTGAGGGCTGCACATGCTTGAGGCTTCCAGTCCTCGGGAACCAACAGGTTCCTACGGCCAGAGGGAGGGCCCTCCAGAAACATCCGTATCAGCCTTGATTGACACAGCCCTTTGGACGACTCCGCCAACCTCCCAAAGACCACCTCTCCAGCCAGAGCCTGCTTCACTGTGCTGCCCGCCCTCAGCCGTCCTGCAGGCCATGAACGTGGGCTCCGGGGGGTGCAGCTGGAGGATCACACTGGTGACTCAAGCAAACTCCAGGGGTTTCACTTGGCTCTGCCCTGCCCCTCCCTAAGCCTTGGTTTCCTTATGTACAAAATAAAGATATAATAACAACCTCCCCGGCCAGGGAAATTGTGATTTTATTTTTTTAAGTGAGATACACGGATATAGCTCCTACCGTAGAATCAGAATGTTTGCTGACTTGTAATATTAATGCCTTCATATTAGAGCACGCACTGAGTTCTTGCCATGAGCTGGGCACGCACAGCTACCTTTATGCATCGCTCCATTTAGTCACCTAACTGTGCGGGTGGGCATTTTTTATTATACCCGTTTCATAAACGCTGAGGCTCGGAAAGATGAACTGTGGGCATGTGGTTAGAAACAGGGCTTAAGGTCTGAGCGTGTGCAAACCTCTTACTGACTTAGGAGGCTGCAGAAAGAGGCAAATGGGCACAGCGCCGGGACGGGCTCACACTTTCACTTTTGCCCTTGACCCTGTCTTCTCTTTTCTTGTCTCAGTGGCCTGGGCAGGTCCCCCACAGCTTCCCTTCCCAAGCGCACCAGAAGCGTGGGCCTTAAGACAGTGGGACCCCAAATCCAATGCGCCCAGGCCTGTCAAAGAAGAAACATGCAAATGTATTAAGCAGGGTGGGAAAGGATTTTTATGATTCTACCAAATGTCTGATAGTGGGAACATCGCCCACGACAAGTATGTATCAGCTCAAGAGAGGCAGAGAGCGTTTTAGGACACCGCGTGCGCCCTGCCTGGCAGCGGCAGCTTTCGGGGGTGGACGACAAAGCAGCCCAGAGGCCTCTCTCTCTCCGGAGGCTGGTGCCTGACTCCAAAGGGACCGAGAGGCCCCGGCTGGGTGTTGAGGCTGGTGTCGCAGCCAGCCTTGGCCACGTGTGTCCTCGGAGTGTCCTCTCCCTCCCATTTCGCTGCCCATTCCTGCCGCCCTGCCCAAGTCAGCTCCTTCAAATCCCCATGCTGCAGCTATGGAAACTGAGGCTCGCAGAGGAGATGGGACCAGGACAGAAGGTTGATAAGGGCTTGGCCCAGGTCACAGGCTCCAGGCTTAGCCCCTCACCCTGCTTACCTTCTGCAGCCCCCGTGAGGCTGGAGCAGGGAACCAGGCAACGCACAGGAGGAAGAGATAAGTCCAGCTGCGGGGGTTGTGACCCACTTCAAACGAGGGGCTCCGTGGAGCTAGGATGGCTCTGCCGCCCGCACACCGTGTGCCCCTGCAGCAGACATTCAGCCCGGCAACTCTCAGTCCCTCATTCGTATGGGGAGGGCCCGTGAGCTCTTGGGAGGCACAGGTTGGGCCCTGGCGGTGAGAATACCCAGCAGCCCGCCTGCCGGCAGTCTCAGACATCAGCCGGCCAGGAGCCGCGGGAAACCCTCCCTTCCCAGGATCTCATGGCCTTTATGGTGATGCTTCTTTTTACGCACACAGCAGAAAACCGGTTCTGGAAGATCTCCAGGAGAGCAGAGCTACCCCGCTAGCACGAACTATTTCCCTGAAATAATATGGGTTCTAAACCCCAGAGACTCAGACACTGCGTCTCACTTGTCTGTGAAACTCACCACATACAACCTCGCCAGCTTCCAAAGCCTTTGTGAGGCGTCTCGTGCTGACACGCTCGCACGCTAGGCTATCCAACAAAATTGGAAATGCCGACCAGAATGCAAACCTCTCGGAGGGAGAGCTGTCATCTTCCCAAATGCCTCTTTATCCCCAGGGCTTGAATATTCCCAGTGCATAGTAGGTGCTCAATAAATATTTCTTGAATGAACTAATGCCTGAGCTAACAATCATGGGCATTGCAGGGCACATTTCCAGTCATTGTCTTGTCCAGTCTTGATGAGAGGTGATTGCTACGTTCCCACTTTGCAGGTGAAGCAATGGACACTGACAAAGAGCAGGAATCTCTTCACCTGACTGGCAAATCAAATCCTCTTTGCTTATTGAATTCCTTCCCATTCATCAAGGCTTAGATTTCATGCCACCTCCTCCATAAAACCTTCCCGGTCTTCCCCTATCTCCCAGAGCTCTTCACCAAACCACTGTCCATGCCCATGTTCTTCCTACTGACCATGTTTTTTACTTCTCATCTCCTCAGAACTAACACAATGCTCAACACACAGTAGGTCCTCAACCAAGGTGTACCGACCTAAATATATCCTCAGTAATCAACTTGCGGCTAAAATGGCAGAGCTGGAAACAATTTATTAAAGATCATCTTGTGTCCCCCAATTTAGTCGTCTTGCTTGTGTTATCCAGAGAGTTAGCAGTGAACAAGTCTCCTGCCTCCTAACACAGGCCCCCCCCCAACCAACAGACCCCAACATACACCTAGATTTACCCTCCGGTACCAACTCCAATGGATTAGCAATGGTTGTTCCTGATCAAGTGGATAGCGTGTCACAGTCACTTAGCAACGTCTGCCCCAACACAAGATGGGGATCTGGTAGAGGGTTGTTAGCTGACCGTCACATTAGACCATACTATTCACATCAATTAACGTTGTTTATTGATAGATCCTGCCACCATGACAGCATTCAAAAGTGACCCATTCTGCATCCTTGTCAGATTGCCTGCACCCAGCCCTTCTCTCCAGCTCTGCCTGTTTTTCTCTCCAATTAGTTTGGAGTGTTCTTCAAGGGCAAATTCTGAGTCTGGTTAATTTCTACACTCCCACCACCTGCACATAATAGAAGGTCCTATGAGTGTTGGGGGGGAAATAAGTAAATTAAACTTCGTTTGACAATGATGGGTCCAGAAGGTAAGTGGGTGGACATACAAATGGACAGTAGATTCTCAGATAACACTTGTCTAAATGTCTCATCTGCATCAGCCTCACCAGGCAGGGAACAGAGAGAGCCTGGCTCCCTGGGGTTCCTGGATACAGGACTCTCACCCACCACTTTGTGCATGAGCTCACATTTCCAGGGTGTGGAAAGTGCATGCCCATCTTTCCAGCTGTGGGTTGGCACATTAGCAAAATATCCACAAAATATAGGTTTGGGGAAATCATCCTATAAATTAGAATGAGCTATTTTCCAAAATAGAAAATGGCCCAATCGTTAAAGGGCTTTTTTTTATAACCATTCAAATATCCATGGCCTTTATTCCCAGTGGTCCTGTACCTGCCGTGTTACAGAAAAAGGGAAATGTGGATTTATTTGCATTTTATAATATCCCTACTTTCTGTATGAGGCTCACATGCCAGCTATGTGTGAAGAAATATAAATATTCCAATTCCATGATGAAAGGATGTAGATTTGTATTTCTGAACCTCCTGATTTCAATCGTTTACCAATTCTTTCTCCATGCTGCGATTTGCTCAAGGTATTTAATAAGCAAACAACTCTATTAAAAGACAGAAAGCATATCGTTTTTCATTAAAGATGACCCTATGATCTCAAACCTTTAAAAATATATTCTGCTTTTGCCTTTCCTAGAAGAGAGGAAACACTTGGATTTTTAGGAGGAAGGAAGGGAAAAAATGAAGAGGCATAAATTATAATAAAGAACCCCAAACAGAATGAAGTATTTTTTAATTAAGTCTGTCTCAGTTCTAGAAGGTACTAAAAGTCTTTCTCACAGCTCCGTTTGTTCCTGTGTCTGAGAACCACAGAAACGAGGCAGTATCTCATCCGGGGATGTAGAACTGACGTGTGTCGGTTGGGACACTTGTCAGGACAAGAGCTGGATACTGCTGGGACTCCAAGGACAGGCCCTGGTTTCAGGTCTGCCTGTGATCAGCTTTACCTCATTTGGGGAAATTCACGTTTCCATGTTCCCTTAGGGGTGTCCAATCAAGCATCCACTCCTTATTCCAAATCGTGCACACAGCACCAATTTTGTGCGAGGCGATGAGCTGGGCTGTGGAAATCCAGAAGTGGATGAGATCAATTCTTGCCCTCCAGACGCTGACCGCCGAGAACAGACGCCCCCAACTCCACTGAGCAAGTCAAGGGACCTGGTAGTGGGCTGGTGAGAGCTGTGTTGGGGTTGGGAGGTGATATGGTGATCTAAACAAGAAATATACATTTGGTCTTTGTCCCTATTTCTGGCACAGGGCTACTAAAACCCTTGGAATTTCCTAAGTGATAAGAGTCCTAAAAGTGTGTTAATATTCATAACAAATCCCTTGCAACCACGCCTAAGTTTATGTTAATGATGCCTGTTGGGATTGGGGACAGCCACTAAGGATGAGGGCTGGTTGTCAGGGGAGCAAGGCGTATGACGGCAGGTTTCATTATACCCACTCTTGACCTCCAAGGAGGAAGAGAGGGGTTGGAGATTAAATCCATCATGAGTGGCCAATGATTTTATCAGTCACATCTACGTAACAAAACCCAACCAACTTTCCATAAAAACCCGAAAGGATGGTTTTGTAGCACTTCTGAGTTGGTAAACATGTGGAGATGTGGGGAGGGTGACAGGCTCAGAGAAGGTGGGGAAGCTCTGAGATCCTTCCTCCACTCCTTGCCCTGTGGACCTCTTCCATCTTTATATTTCTGAGTTATATCCTTTCATGATAAACTGGTAACCTATTTAAGCTAAATGTTTCTCTGAGTTCTATGAGCCAAGCTAGCAAACTCATGGTGCCCAGGGAGGGAGTCGTCATAATCTCCAATCAATAGCTCATGGGTCAGAAGCACAGGAGACAGCCTGCATTTGGCAACTGGTATCTGAAGTGGGGGGCGAGGCAGTCTTGTAGGACGGAGACTTTAACTGGTAGGGTCTGAAGCTGTCTCCAAGCAGATGGTGCCAGAACTGAGTTGAATTACATCTGGTGTCAGACAACCGCTTGGTGTGGGGAAAATCTCACGTATCATAACTGGTGATGAGAAACGTAAGGGTCTGGAGACCTGGGAAACACAGACACCAAAAGTCACTTTTTTTCTCAGAGGCCTTCAAAGATTTCTTTATATAGTTGATGGTGATTTTTTAAAATAATGGAGGCAGTCCAAGATGTGGCAGAGGAAGACCCTGAACTCACCTCCTCCAGTGGAAATCTACAGCTGCAATAGGGAATAATTTCCGCTGAAAATGAACTGAGAACTGAATAATTCCCTCCAAACAAGGGGATAAAGGGCCATGTCAAGATGGGTAGGGGAGTCAGAGAGGTGGTCTCACCAAAAATCCCGCCCCCAGTATGGCAGTCTACACTAGGGAACAATCTCATGGGTCCAGAGCCTCTCCCAGAGGAGTGAGGGGTTCATGCCCCACATCAGGCACTCCACCCTTGGGACCTGCGCCTGACAGATGAAACCTCGAATATGTCTGGTTTTGGAAACCAATGGAGTTTACATCCAGGGAACCCAGGAGCTGTGGGGATCTGAGATAGTACTTTTGAGGGTGTTCATGCACAAACTCACTAATCCTGGGACCCAGCTCAAAGGCAGCAGTTTGCAAGTGGTTAGATTATATGAAGGATATGCTTTGCTAACCTTAAAGCATCTGTTGGAAGGGAAGATTCCAGCTGAGACTTTCTTGGGTTACCAAGATGCCGACACATGCTATTTTTGCGCTCTCCCTCTACCTTGCAAGCACAGACATGCACATGCAAACACAGCCTCACTAAAGCTACAGGTGTGCCTTGCCCCAGAGGTCAGAGAGGGCCCTGCCCCCAGCACTCTCCCACAACCTCACTAAGGCTGACAGATGAAAGCAATCCTCACAAGGGACACCCCTTGATCCCCTGGCCCAGGTGGCTGGGGCCGGGGGGTTACATTTCTGGATGGCATGAGACTGTAACAATCAGAAAGACAGCTCCTGGAAGCCTACCACACCCAGAAGACCACACAGACAGCAGACGGAAACACACCCCAGTCTGCTGTGAGAAAGACCCATCTTATCCTACAGCTTCAACCCAAGGGACAGGCTTCAGGTTCAACTCACATCTACAGGTTACAGAGGCACTCTCAGGGGAGATAGGCAGGGAAACACTACTTCCGAGCCCTCCTTCAGGCTAAAGTAAGCTAAATGACACCTTAGACTAGACGGACTTATTAGTAATATATAGAATATCCCAATCAAAAGCAGCAGAATGCATAGTCTTCTCCAAGTGCACATGGAACATCCCCCAGAACAGATCACACATTGGGGCACAAAATAGTCCCAGTAAATTTCAGAGGACTAAAATCATGTCAAGCATCTTCTCCAACCACAACTGTATGAAACCAGAGATCAATCACAAGAAGAAAAACTGGATAAATGACAAATCTGTGGAGATTAAACAATATGCTACTGAACAACCAATGGGTCAATTAAGAAATCAAAGGGGAAAATAAAAAAAAAAACTCAATACAAACAAAAATGGAAGCACAACAGCTTAAAATCTATGGGATACAGAGAAAGCAGTTCTAAGGGGGAATTTCAAAGGAGGACAGGCCCACCTAAAGAAATAAGAAAAATCTGAAACAACAATCTAACTTTACACCTATAGGAACTAGAAAAAGAAGAACAAAAGAAGTACAAAGTTAGTAGAAGGAAAGAAAAAATAAAGATTGACAATAAATGGAATAGAGAGTCAAAAAGTAGAAATGATCCCTGAATCTAAGAGCTGGTTCTTCGAAACAATAAACAAAATTGACAAACTTTTAACTAAGTTCACCAAGAAGAAAGAAAGAAAACTCAAATAAATAAAAGCAGAAATGAAAGAGAGGTCACAGCCAATACCACAAAAATGCAAAGGATCATAAGAAACTACTATGAATAATTACATGTCAACAAATTGCACAACATAGAAGAAACAGATAAATTCCTAGAAGCACAGAATATTCTAAGACTGAATCATGAAGAAACAGAAAATCTAAGTAGATGATCACTAGGCAAGGAGATTGAATCAGTAACCAAAAACTTCTCAATAAACAAAAGTTCAGACCCAGAGAGCATCACTGGTGAATTCTACCAAACATTCAAACATTTAATACTTTAGGGCACCTGGGTGTCCAGTGGGGTAAGCATCCAACTCTTGATCTCAAGGTCTTGATCTCAGAGTCCAAGCCCCATATGGGGGCCTACTTAAAAAAATAAAAAATAAAATAACACACACACACACACACACACACACACACACACACACACTTAATACCTATCCTTCTCAAGCTCTTCTAAATAAAGAGAAGGAAACACGTCCAAACTTATTTTAAGAGACCAGCATTACCTGATACCAAAACTAGACAGGGACACCACAATAAAAGATTACAAACCAATATCCCTGATGAACATAGATGAAAAAGACCTCAGCAACAAAAATATTAGCAAACCAAGTTCAACAACATATTAAAAACATCATACACCATGGTCAAGTGGGAATTTATTCCAGGAATGCAAGGATGGTTCAACATCTGTAATCAATCAATGTGATACACCACATTAACAAAATGAAAGATAAAAATCATAAGATCTCAGCAGATGCAGAAAAAAAGCATTTAACAGAATTTAACATACATTTATGATAAAAATTCTCAAAAAAGCTAGTATTGAGGGAACATACCACAACATAATAAGCCCACAGCTAACATCATGCTCAGTGGTGAAAAGCTGAAAGTATTTCCTCTAAAATCAGGAAAATGACAGAGATGTCCACTCCTAACCCTTTTATTCAACATAGTATTGGAAATCCTAGCCACAACAAATAGGTGGGGAAAAAAGAAGCATCCATATGGGAAAGAAAGAAGTAAAACTGTCACTATTCTCAGATAACATGATACACTACAAATAGAAAACCCTAAAATACCAGTAAAAAACTGTTAGAACTGATAAATGAATTGAGTAAAGTTGCAGGATTTAAAAATCAATATATGCCCTTCAATAGATGAATGGATAAAGAAGGTATGGCCCATATATATAATAGAGTATTATGTCTCCATCAGAAAGGATGAATACCCAACTTTTATTTCAACAGGGACAGGACTGGCAGAGATTATGCTGAGTGAAATAAGTCAAGTGGAGAGAGTGAGTTATCGTATGGTCTCACTTATGTGTGGAGCATAAGGAAAAATGTGGAGGACATTGTGAGAGGGAAGAGAGGAGTGAATTGGTGGAAATTGGAGGGGCGATGAACCATGAGAGACTGTAGACTCTGAGCAACAGACTGAGGGTTTTGGAGGGGAGGGAGTAGGGGTTTGGGCGAGCCTGGTGGTGGGTATTGAGGAGGGTACGTATTGCATGGAGCACTGGGTGTGGTACATGAACAATGAATCTTGTAACACTGAAAAAATATAAAAGTATTTGAGAAATAAATAAATAAATAAATAGATAAATAAATAAAAGAGGGAATTATATCTCTCTGGTAACTTGAGTAAAAAAAAAATCAATATACAGAAATCTGTTGCATTTCTTTCTACCAATAACAATCTACCAGGAAATAATTAAAAAGCAATCCCAGGGGGGACGAACAAGATGGCAGAGGAGTGGGAGACTTAAATATCATCAGGTCCCAGGAGTTGGGCTAGTTATCAAACCACTCTGAACACCTACAAACTCAACAGGAGAGAGAAGAAAAGAGCAGCAATTCTAGGAACAGAAAATCAACTACTTTCCAGAAGGTAGGACATGCAGAGAAGCGAATCCAAGGCAACATTCAGGAAGATAGACTGTGGGGGAGGGGCTGCCTCCCAGCAAGCCGCAGAGCAGCAAAGCACAAAATTGGAACTTTTAGAAATCTGCTCCACCGAAGGATGTCGCTCCAGAGACTAAGCAGGGGGTGAGGCCCTCACGGGGACAGTGTGGTCTCAGGACCTGGGGGTCACAGAAAGAGCAGAAGTGCCTGAGTGCAGCAGAGCCTCCAAATATCAGAGGGGGAAGCTGGCAGTAGAGATGGAGCCAAGAAGTGAGCTCTCCGCTCAGGATTACCTTAAACCGTGATCCAGAGCACAGTCAGGCCACTGCTCTTTGAGCAGGGACCCTGCAAGGGGCAGATCCGTGGAGACTCACATTCCTCCTCCAGGAGAAGCGATGCGGGAGTGGCTGCAGGAATCAGCTGGGTTTGGAGACTCCAGAGGGTGCCCTGGGCCAGAGATAGGAATGCTCAGTCACAGGCTGGTTGAGCTCCAAGTGCGGCTGGAGACCAGGGAGATGGGAGAGACTGACTGCTTCTCTCCGAGGATGCACTAAATGGGGTGCTGAGCTCTCGGCTTCTATGGAGTCAGAGACTAGGAGGCCACCATCTTCATTCCTGGCCTCCAGGGCAGTACGGAAAGCATTCAGGGAACAAAAGCTCTGAGTGCGAACCCAAGCAGATTACTTAGCCCACCCCTGGCAAGGGCAGTGCAATTCTGCCTTGGGCAAAGACATTTGAGAATCATGGCAACAGGCCCCTTCCCCAGAAGATCAGCAAGCACATCCAGCCAAGACCAAGTTCCCTGATCAAAGAGGAGTGCAGAACTCCAGAGCTCGGGGAAAGCAACACATAGAATTCATGACATTTTTTTCCCATGAACCTTTAGTCTTTCAAAGTTAAATTTTTTTCATTTTATTTTTTTCTTATTCTATTTTTTTTAATTTTTCCTTTCTTATTTTAAAGTTTTTAGCTATTTTATCTGATTAATACCTTTTTTAAAATTTTTAATTTTCATTGTTATAGTCATATTTTATTCCTTCATTTTATTGAACCTTATGTTTTTGTATACATGTAGTTTTTTTTTTTCTTTAAAATTTTGGGATACAATTTCTTCTAATCAAAATATACCCGAAATCTAATGCATGGCTTTGTTCGAGTCTCCAGCCTGATCACATTCTTTCCTCTTTTTTTCTCTTTTTTCAACCAACTTATCTTATCAAATCCTTTTTAAAATCTTTTTTAATTTTCATCTTTACAATCATATTCCATCCCTTCATCATGTTTACCCTTATTTTTCTGTGTGTGTGTGTGTGTGTGTGTATGAGTTTTTCTTTCTTTAAAATTTTGAGAGGTAGTTTCTTTTGACAGACCAAAATACACCCAAAATCAAGTGTGTGGCTCTGTTCTATTCACCAGTCTAATATATATATATATTAGATATATAGATATATAGATATATAATATGTGTATTATTTTATATAATAATATATAATAAATAATAATCTATAATATATAATTTATTTTTATATAATTTATAATAATAAATAATTTATATTTATATATATATACACTTTTTTTTTCTTTTTTTCTGCCTTTCCTCTCCCCCTGGTTTTGGGTGTCTTCTGATTTGGTTAGTGTATATTTTCTGGGGTCATTGCTACCATTTTAGTATTATTTTCTCTCATTCTGGAGAAATAAAATCCCTTTTGGGAGAATAAAAGAACTAAAATCTAACCAAGTTGAAATCAAAAAAGCTATTAATAAGGTGCAATCAAAAATGGAGGCACTTATTGCTAGGTTAAATGAGGCAGAAGAGAGGATCAGTGATATAAAAGACCAAATCATGGAGAATAAAGAAGCTAAACAAGAGAGAGAGAAACATGAGGAAGGAATTCGAGAGATAAATGATACCATAACACAAAACAATATTAGAATAATTGGGATCCCGGAAGAAGAAGAGAGAGGGGGCAGAAGGTGTATTGGAGCAAATTATAGCAGAGAATTTCCATAATTTGGCAAAGGGGACAAACATCAAAATCTAGGAGGTTCAAGGGCACCTGAGTGGCTCAGTGGGTTAAAGCCTCTGCCTTTGGCCTGGGTCGTGATCTCAGGGTCCTGGGCTTGAGCCCCACATCCGGCTCTCTGCTCTGCAGGGAGCCTGCTTCCCCACTCCTGGACCCCCACCTGTCTCTCTGCCTACTTGTGATCTCTCTCTGTCAAATAAATAAATAATCTTAAAAAAAAAAAATCCAGGAGGTTCAGACAACCTTTCCCTCAAAATCAATAAAAATAGGTCCACACCCCATCATCTAATAGTAAAACTAACAAATCTCAGTGACAAAGAGAAAATCCTGAAAGCAGCTTGGGACAAGAGGTCTGTAACATAGAGATATTAGATTGCCAGTAGACCTATCCATAGAGACCTGGTAGGCCAGAAAGAACTGGCATGATATATTCAAAGCACTAAATGAGAAAAATATGCAGCCAAGAATACTATATCCAGCTAGGCTGTCACGAAAATAGAAGGAGAGATAGAAAGTTTCCAGGACAAACAAAAACTAAAAGAATCTGCAAACACCAAACCAGCCCTACAGGAAATATTGGAAAGGGTCCTCTAAGCAAAGAGAGATACTAAAAGTATCTTTTTGTTCCACAAAGGAACAGAGACAATATACAGTAATAGTCACCTTACAGGCAATACAGTGGCACTAAATTCATATCTGTCAATAGTTACTCCGAATGTAAATGGGCTAAATGCCCCAATAAAAAGACACAGGGTATCAGAATGGATAAAAAAAAAATGACCTATCAATATGCTGTCTCCAATAACCTCATTTTAGACCCAAAGACATCTCAGATTTAAAGTGAGGGGGTGGAAAACAATTTACCATGCTAATGGACATCAAACAAAAGCTGGAGTGGCAATCCTTATATCAGATAATTAGATTTTAAGCCAAAGACTATAATAGATGAGGAAGGACACTATATCATACTTAAAGGGACTGTCCAACAAGAAAATCTAACAATTGTAAATATCTATGCCCCTAACGTGGGAGCAGCCAATTATATAAACCAGTTAATAACAAAATCAAAGAAACATATCAATAATAATACAATAATAGTAGGGGACTTTAACACCCCCTCACTGAAATGGAGAGATCATCTAAGCAAAAGATCAACAAGGAAATAAAGGCTTTAAATGACACACTGGATGAGGTGGACATCACAGATATATTTAGAACATTCCATCCCAAAACAACAGAATACACACTCTTCTCTACTGCACATGGAACAGTCTCCAGAATAGATCACATCCTGGGACACAAATCAGGTCTCAAATCGGTACCAAAAGTTTAGGATCATTCCCTGCATATTTTCAGAGCACAATGCTTTGAAACTAGAACTCAGTCACAAGAGGAAAGTTAGAAAGAACTCAAATACATGGAGGCTAAAGAGCATCCTACTAAAGAATGAATGGGTCAACCAGGAAGTTAAAGAATTTAAAAAATTCATGGAAACAAATGAAAATGAAAACACAACTGTTCAATATCTTTGGGACAAGCAAAGGCAGTTCTGAGAGGAAAGTATATAGCAATGCAAGCTTTTCTCAAGAAACAAGAAAGGTCTCAAGTACACAACCTAACCCTACAACTAAAGGAGCAGGAGAAAGGACAGCAAAGAAAGCCTAAACCCAGCAGAAGAAGAGAAATAATAAAGATCAGAGCAGAAATCAATGAGCTAGAAACCAAAAGAACAGTAGAACAAATCAATGAAACTGGGAGCTGGTTCTTTGAAAGAATTATTAAGATTGATAAACCACTGGCCAGACTTATCAAAAAGAAAAGAGAAAGGATCCAAATTAAGAAAATCATGAATGAGGGGCACCTGGGTGGCTCAGGGGGTTAAAGCCTCTGCCTTCGGCTCAGGCCATGATCTGAGGGTCCCAGGATCGAGCCCCACATCTCTCTCTCTGCTCAGCAGGGAGCCTACTTCTCCCTTTTTCTCTGCCTGCCTCTCTGCCTACGTGTGATCTCTCTCTCTGTCTGTCAAATAAATAAAAAATCTAAAAAAAAAGAAAAGAAAAAAAAAGAAAATCATGAATGAAAGAGGAGAGATCATAACCAACACCAAAGGAATACAAACAATTATAAGAACATTTTATGAGCAACTATACACCAGCAAATTAGACAATCTGGAAGAAATGCATGCATTTCTAGAGGCATGTAAACTACCAAAACTGAACCAGGAAGAAATAGAAAACCTGAACAGACCCATAACCAGTAAAGAGATTGAAGCAGCCATCAAAAATCTCCCAACAAACAAGAGCCCAGGGCCGATGGCTTCCCAGGAGAATTCTACCAAACATTTAAAGAAGAATTAATACCTATTCTACTGAAACTGTTCCAAAAAATAGAAATGGAAGGGAAACTTCCAAACTCATTTTATGAGGCCAGCATTACCCTCGTCCCAAAACCAGACAAAGATCCCATCAAAAAGGAGAATTATAGGGGCGCCTGGGTGGCTCAGTGGGTTAAAGCCTCTGCTTTCGGCTCAGGTCATGATCTCAGGGTCCTGGGATCGAGCCCCACATCGGGCTCTCTGCTCAGCGGGGAGCCTGATTCCCTCTCTCTCTCTGCCTGCCTCTCTGCTTACTTGTGATCTCTCTCTCTCTGTCAAATAAATAAATAAAATCTTTAAAAAAAAAAAAAAAGCAGAATTATAGACCAATATCCTTGATGAACAAGGATGCAAAAATTCTCACCAAAATGCTAGCCAATAGGTCCAACAGTACATTAAAAGGATTATTCACCACGACCAAGTGGGATTTATTCCTGGGCTGCAAGTTTAGTTCCACATCCACAAATTAATCAATGTAATACAATACATTAATAAAAGAAAGTACAAGAACGACATGATACTATAAATAGATGCTTTAAAAAAAAAAGCATTTGACAAAGCACAGCATCCTTTCTTGATCAAAACTCTTCATAGTGTAGGCATAGAGGGTACAAACCGATAGGATTTTTCACAAACAATTCTAAAATTTGTGTGGAAAGACCCCAACCTGTCAAACCAATCTTGAAAAAGAAGAACAAAACTGAAGATATCATGCTCCCTGTGTTCAAACTGTCCTACAAAGCTATAGTAATCAAAACAGCATAATTGACCTAAAAACAGACACAGAGATCAATGGAACAGAATACAGAGCCCAGAAATAAACCCACATATATGATCAATTAATTTAGGACCATCAGTGTGGTGTTGGAAAACAGGACAGCCACATGCCCAAGATTGAGACTAGATCATTTCTTACACCACACACAAAAACTAATTCAAAATGGATTAAAGACTTGATTGCAATACTTGAAACCAGGAAACTCCTAGAAGACACATAGGCAGTAAGCTCCCTTGGTCTTGTGTTGAGTTTTTGGTTCTGACTCCACGAGCAAAGGCAACAAAAGCAAAGCTATACAGTGTTTGGGACCATATCAAACTAAAAAGCTTCTTCACAGCAAAAGAAACCATCAACAACATGAAAAAGCAACCTACTGAATGGGAGAAAATACTTGCAAATCATGTATCTGATAAGGGATTAATACCCAAAATATAAAAAGAATTCAACTAACAAACAAAACACCCATTTTATAAAATGGGCAGAGGTGCCTGGGTGGCTCAGTCAGCTAAGGTGACGACTCTTGATTTCAGCTCAGGGGATGATCTCAGGATCGTGTATGGAGCCCCACGTCCAGGTCCACACTCCGGGGAGTCTGCTTGTCCTTCTCCCTCTCCCTCCATCCCTTCCCCCACTCTCGCTCTCTATCTAAAATAAATAAGTAAATCTTTTAAAAATGGGCAGAGGATCTAGACAGATATTTTTCCAAAGAAGGCATACAAATGGATATTTGGATATTTATCCAAAAAAAAAAAAAAATGACTACACTAATTCAAAAAGATCATGCCACTCTCCGTCCGTGGGCAGCATTATTTACAATGGCCAAGAGAGGGAAACAACCTATGTGTCCATCGATGGGTAAGTGGATAAGAAGAGGTGGTATGCATAGGCAATGGAATATTAATCAACCCACTTGCAACAACATGGATGGACCCTGACAGTATCATGCTACATGAAATAAATCAGAGAGAGAAAAGCAAATAGCACAGGATTTCACTTATGTGTAGAAACTAAAACACATACGATTGAACAAAACAGAACTCATAGATTGAGAGAAAAGATTGGTGGTCATCAGAGGGGAAGGGTGGTGGGGTAGGCACAGTGAGCAAAGGAGGTCAATTGTGTGCTGAGAGATGGCAACCAGACTTAACTGCGGGGATCACTTCGTAGTGTATACAAATATCAAATTACTATGCTATGCTCTTGAAGCTAATATCATGTTATATACCGACTTTACCTTAATAAAAATACTCAGAGTGCAGTGACTACCCCATAGCAAGTCCCACACTGGGTGCTCCTCAGATGTTAGCTCATTTTATCATTTACTCTCAGGGGACTGACCCTCTAGGATGTAAGTAAATTTCTCAACACCCAGAACTTGTATGTAGCTGACCAAGATCCAACCCAGCACTTGCAGCTCCAAATCCTAGGATGATCTCTTCCCTGCACCGTGTTCTGCCTTAAGAGATGAATCTGGGGCATCTTTAAATGCCTCGCTGACTTCCAGACTTCAAATGACTCAACACGTCTGCAGAGTGTGTATTGGAAAGAACCCAGGAAGCGGCTGAGTGATCCAATCACTTTATCTTGCAAAAGAGGAAATAGGGCCCAGAGAGGGGAATTGCCCTGCCCAGGGTCACACAGCACTAGAACCCGAGTCTTCCAAGTCTTCCAAAACTCTGCGTGGAGCTCCATTCCACCGGCAGGCTCTCCCTTCCCTCCCTCCATCTTTTAATGATGCTTGGATACCAAGTCAAGAACTATCTCAGTGGAGTCCCTACAAATATTTTCCATTTGGTTTGCAGGTTAGCGAGATTCCTTTCCTGCCTCGTGGTTTCAGACGATTTACGCTTTCATTCTCAAAACAGATTTTTATCCTAATAAAGGCTTTTATTACTATTATTCACCTGTCATTACAAGGCATTAGACAATTAGAGAGCGCAGACTAACTCTCCTGCCACAAACCTTCCCCTCCGCTTTCAGCAGGGGGAGGGGCGCACATAAACAGAACATTTCATTAAAAAAAAACAGAGACGAATCTTTAATTTTTTTTTAAGTGCTGCCAAGACTGCTACCTACGCTTTTTAAAACTTTGTTGTGAAAAGTCATTGGCGTGAGTAAGAGAGGAATAAAAAAAAAGTGTGGGCTAGAAGCCGTCTCCAGCCCCATTTTGATTGCCAGACGATTGACAAAATAATTTGTACCCGTCGATGCTCATGAAGGGAATTTTTACAATGGATTTGCCAAGCAGATTTTTAATTTTAATCAGTAATGAAAAAATGACAACACGGATCACAACAAGACATCAGTTGCCGAGCGGGCTTTGCAGTCCCTGTCAGGCAGCCTCCATCAGGGACCCGCACCTCCGTGAACATCAATCACCGGTTTCAAACTCCTGTACATCTTCAGGATTTAATTAGACATTTAAGTTCTTTACCCGCAATTTGCAAAATTGGCACTTACCAAAAGTGCAAGACGCTAAAAAATGTTCCGCGTGAGTCCCAGGAGCCTGTTTGCCCCCAGCCCTGGGGCAGACTGCAAGGTGCCACTCGGACTCTCTCTCCCTCTCTCTCTCTGTCTCTCTCTCTCTCACTCAGCTTTGGCTGCTGACCCACAGCTACAGATCGTTTTCAAAAAGCAAACACTTAAAGGCTGATGATCATGGTAAAAAGCAGTCAAACTACTGCAGGACACGGGAGAGGAAGAGTGCACGGGGTGGGGGGGTGTCTCTTTGCACAGGCTGATTCTGAAACCACCTGGGTCCTGATGACTGGCCCTGGTATGGAAACCAGAAGGGCTTTAGAAGCAGGTTGGTGTCCTGGCTCCATCCAGCTGTGTCACCCTGAGCCAGTCGCTAGGCCTCTCTGAACCTTTGCTTCCTATAAACCCAGAAATAGATAAGTAAAAATAAATGCATAACCAGCCTTCATTAAGGAAGTCCAAGAACCTCTGTAAATTTCCTGTAGCGTGCTCAGGAGATCAGGAGTCGTCCTACCCATCTGAAGAGAGATGTACCATGCAGGTCGTGAGAGTGGGAGACATTTCAGCATTCCTACCTACTGTGGCCAGGAGGAAGGCTCCTGACAGCCAGCCTGGTTGGCCGGCACTGTGACCTCCTGTCCAGGATCGCTGGCCAGCAGCCGTGACCAAAGAGATGCACGACATAGACTATATTTTGCCGTCTGGGGCTTTCATCTTCCACCTTCAAAAGTCCCTAAAGCTGGGTTCCTTTGAAATCTTTGGAGCTTTTTTTTTTTTTTTTTTTTTTCCAACTCTGTTTGGTTTTCTGGTCTAGATGAAACAAGTATTCTTGGTTTAATTTTTCATTGATGGGAGAGTAGGTTGGAGGATGAGCCTCCTGAGGTTCTCCCAGGCTCTTAGCTCAGATGCAGTGCTTGGGAAGCAGATCAGAAAATAAGCAGCACCTTCTCCTTTAAGAGAACCTTGGCTTAGGGAAGGCGCATTATTGAAAAGAACATAAAAGGTGGATTGTGAAAGCCTATTACTCACAGATAAGAAATGCACCCCAGGCAAAGCTGAGGAGCACAAACTTCTTTTCTAGCTGAAGTTTCTTTCAAGTGATGGTTGCCCCCCACCCCTAAGAGTGGAGGGACGGGAGGGATGTTCTCACCTTGCACTCCAGTCTCTAGGTACGATGGACGAGCGCCCCAAAATGCAAGTGTTAAGCCAATTTACTAGTCACAACTGACAAAATGGGTTTTGCAATTTCACCCCTGCCAAGATTACCTGTCCTCACCTGGGCGAATCCCCACTGCTTTCCTGGAGGAGCCGGACAAGACGCTGTCTCATTCCCGATTAGCCATCATTGCAAACTTGTTTGCGGAATGACCACGAGAGCCTTTCCCAGAAGGATGCAGCCTGTCCCGTCGGGACTGCAGACTCACAGAACCCACAGTCCATGAATCAATGTTGGCAGGAACCGAACCTTGGCAAGTCTAGGCTGGGGCTCGGAGGCTAGGGATCTAACCCCTCGCTCGTGTGCCAAACTACTGTGTGACAGAGGCAAGCTACTGCCCCACTCTGGGCCTCAGCTTCGCCATCTGAAAATCAAAGGTGCTGCTAAGATGACCGCTAAAATTCCTTCCAACCCCCAATGAGCCCTGATTCTGCAAAGCCAGGACCTTGGATGGGTAAACACTAATCTAGGGAGAAAAAAACAAAGTGACCCAAGTTTAGAATCTGTAGATGCACCTTCAAATTCTAACTCTGCCATGCGTTTCTGCCCCTGTGTGGGCGTGCGTGTGCGTACGAGCGCAGGTGCTACTCCTCATGCACCAGAGGTGCTACCTCCTCCAAGAAGCCCTCCCTGATTTCTCTTCCCTAGACTTTGTGGGGAAGGGCCCATCAGGAGAGTCTGACCCGGATCCACGTGTACCCACCTCACAGCTTTGCCACAGCTCCTTCCTGTGTGTTAGTGGGAGCCACGCCAGGGGATTTCCTTTCCTAATGTCATGATCTCTTAACCTGTCCATCCCTCACCAGGTCTTGGGCCCTTTTATCTTTTATAGGCTCAGGTCCCCAGGATCCGCTTTACACTTTTGCATGTGTCCTCCTCTGGTTCCATCATCAGCCTGCACCAGTGACATCCTTTAGAGGACACATCTGGGCTACCTGAGCTGCCTTACCTGCATTCAGAAAGTCCAAGGGCCCAGAAGTTCACCACCCCCTCGGAAGGTCCTTGGCCAGTGCCTGGCCCAGCTCCCTGGGGTCCAGTCCTACAAGCTAAGAGGTACAACTTGTGCTCCAAAGTGCCCCTGTGGGATCAGGCTGAGACGGGGGCTTGCCCGAAATCACACTCTCACTGGACTTCTCCTCTGCCCTCTTCTCATCCCTACCCCGTCTCTTACCAGCCTCTTCTGGGAGCACATCCCTAACATGGGGTTCTCGTGTGTGGCTCTGTTTCTGAGAAGCCAAAGCTAAAACATCCCCACTGCTCAGGAAGGCTGTGGCCTACAGTAGGTGCCCCTCAACGAATGTTTGTTGAATGAATGAGTGTCTATCTCCCTGGGCTCAGTAAGTGTTGGATGGATACATGAATCATTTCATAGAGATGGAGAGCCAGAAAAGGCCAGAGGGGTCTTCCAGAAGAAGTCTACCCTGGAATATAAGCCCCACGAGAGTAGAGATTTGTATCTGGTTTCATAGCATCCACAAAGCCTGGCCCATTGATGGATCTCGACAAATATTTATTGACTGGCAGAGCGGAAGTCCGGCCCTTTGCTGCCGACAAGGGCCGTGTCCTCCAATTACACACCTACTCTGTTTTAGAAGAACCCCGGGACTTGGCTTTCCACCCCGATGCTGAACAGAACCTGGGCCCCCTCCTTCCAGCCTCCTCCCTCCCACTGGAGCCACAGCCTGTGACCAGGAGCAAGCAGAGGTGCCGAGCAGCTAGCCCCATCTCAGCCAAAGCGTGTTCACGGTCCACACCCAGAAAAGACGCCCCGGGCAGCATCACCCCGGTGACCTCCCTGGCACTGGGGGAATAATGGCTGGGCAGAGCGATGCCAGCCCTCCGTGGGCCAGGCGGGCTGGTGCACACACTTCCCACGTGTGCGTGAGCACCCTTCATAATAGGGCTTTGTCCTGGCCCCAGTGAGCCAGCGTCTGCAGAGCCCTGGGAGGGGGCGGGCAGCGGCCCACAGACACAAGGCCACCTTCTAGCTCTGGGAGGTTCCTTCCAGAATCTGCAAACACCAGGACTTCCAGGGAGGAGGCGAGCTGGTCCTACGACCCCGCCTGCCAGCGCTTCTCTGTGGGGCTAGAGGTGGACAAGGAGTTACTGCCTGGCCATATGAAAAGAAGAACGTGATGTGGCCCATGAGGAAGAGGGAGGAAACCTCCATCCATTGAGCGCTTACTGTGTACCAGGCCCTGTGCCTTGTACTTATCTTCCTTATCTCATCTCACCTCTGCGAGTGAGGAGGGCGTCATCATAGCCGGTGCACACATGAGCCACCCAGGCTCTGAGCAGGAAAGGGACTCTTCCACCAACACCAGGGCCCCCCCTGTCATTGCCTCCAAGGCCTGTGCTCTTGCACCTCCCCCACATAGACATGCAGAGGCCTCCTCCCCTCTCTCTACACACCCGTCACCTCTCACCTCCTTCAGAGCAGCCCCAGCTGGGAGCCCGGTGCATGTGAACTTGGCAGGGCATCCCAGATGAGATTTCTATTGTACCGAAGTCTGGGGACTAACATGAGAGCTTCTTTAAGGACAGAAGGCAAGAGAAGGCATGATAGGAGACCTACAGGAGAAGGGTGGTATGGTGGCGGCCTGAGTGTTAGAAGTAGAAAGTCCTGGGCTCTGGGGACAGCTCCACCACGTCCAAGCTGTGTGACCTAGGAGGAGTTCCTTAACCTCCCTGAGCCTCTGCCCCATCACCTGTGTTCTGGGCAGAGAATCAAGCCCTCCCCGGTACACCTAAAGGCATCATAAGGATGATCTTGGCATAGGACAGATGCCCGATGAAGGTTTCATCATCATCTTCCTCATGTTCTTCCACTTATTGCCTGGGGAACTTAGGCAAAGGGGTTAGCGTCTCTAGGTCTGTTTCTTCATCTACAAATGGGAATATAAGTCTCCACCATGGAAGGCCATAAGGGTTAAAGTGAGGTCATGTGCATTCATACTCTTATGGGGCGTTCAGGGGGCCAGCAAATGGTACCATCGAATTCCCATCAGTTTTCATTTGGCAGATCAATTGACTATGGCCAGTCCTCAAAGATAACGACAGTCACCAGGAGTGCACTTTGTGTCCACCTCCAGATGCATCAATGTCCTGGGGAGGCACCTTACAGCAGCCCCCAGAAGCTGACGGTGCTCCCCTTGCCCCATCTCAGAATTCATTCAGTAGCATCCTTGGGTAGCTTGAAGTTGTTTGCGTGGAAGTACTAACATCATGGAAATTGGCAAATTGCTGCAAATCAGGAATTACCCCCCCCCCAAAAAAGCTGGTTGTTACACATTAACACCGCGCCACACCACTGATCATTTCCTTTCCTCTGACAACCTCAAGACACATGTGACAACCGGAACATCCAGACACCGTCCTGCTGGAATACGTGGGAGATCTGAGACAACAGCTGAAATCCCAGCCTTGGGTCCAGGAGGTCCGTCTCACAAATGAGGAAATGCGGGACCAGACCCCACTTCTCAACGCACTCTTGAGTCCTCCGGGGGAATGACACCAGGCCATCAAAATCACAGGGACCATCGGGAGGTGCTCAGCAAGTACGCACAGCCTGCCCGTTGAAGGATCACAACCCCTGCACTGTCAGAGGCAGAGCCAGGGGCCCGCATCTGGAGGACACCGTACCTCGGGAAGCAGCCAAGCCCTGGTCCATCCCACTGAGGCAGCCGAGGGGGACAGGTCAGTCTCCCAGTGATCGATCACCTGCAGGAACTATGCCCGTGCACACGCCAGAAATGCAGATGCTGAGCCAGGGAAGCAGCCTGGCCCTTGGTCCGAGAAGCTGTCTACTGGCCAGGAAGAGCATGCTAGGAGGGCTGCGAATGCTCAAGGCACACTGCTCCTCCTGGTTTCACCCCTGCTTGCCATTTTTCTCAGTGCTGGGGCCACCCCTGCCAGACCCCCTGCCTCTCACCTTTTATTTTTTAAGATTTTATTTAGTTGAGAGAGAGGGGGAGAATGAGCGGAAGGGAGAAGAAGAGAGAATCAGGAGCATCTCGTAGTGTGGAGCCCAACTTGGGACTCGATCCCAAAATCCTGAGATCATGACCTGAGCTGAAATCAATTGTTTGACGCTTAACCCACTGAGCCACCCAGGCGCCCCTGCAGCTTCTACGTTTTTGTCCTTTGAGGTCGCTCCTGTTTATCGAACACTTAGCTATATGTATGATAGGCCCAAAGCGAGTGCCTCCCTGCCTGCCATCACATCACCCTCCCAGTGCCCAGGAGGTAGGGACTTGCCAAGTCCTCATTCTACGGCTGAGAAACCAAGGCTCAGAGAGTTTAAATAACTTGGCCAACATCACTCAGCTAGGGGACCTTGATACGGACAACAGTGGAGACTCCAGGGGCCCAAGGAAAAAAACCAACCAGTAAATATGGGTCAAGCAAGTGAATGAGTGACTAAAGGTATGAGTTTTTTAAATTGTGAATTTTTTAAATCACAAATTTGATCTTGTTCCTGCCTTATCCCTTCTGGCCACCATGACCTTCAGACTGAGCCCAAGCTCCTCTCGTGGCATTCGGAGCTCCCATGGCTGCCCCACGCACCTACAGCATTTTCTCCCCCTGCCCACACAGCGTTGGAGGCCCCAAGGGCACTGCCGAAACCCTCCCAGACCACCATGCTTCCTCAGCTCCCTCGAGGTCACCCAGAGAACGTCCTCCACCACATCTGCTTGGCAATCCGCAAAACCCTGGTTGGCCATTCACTGCCACCTACATGCGGCCTCCTATGAAGGCTTCCAGACTCTCCCAAGCGGAGTCGGCAACATTTCTCCACTTCCAAGATACCTCAGTCCAGCTCCCAAGTAGTTGTCCATGGCCTTCCCACCTTCTCGCTGGTCTTTGGGATCCTAATGTCTGGGGTTGAATTGTGTCCCGCCAAAATCCCTATGCCGGAGTCTCAACACCCAGCACCTCAGCAGGTGATCATAGTTGGAGAGAGATTTACAGAGTTAAAAGGAAGTTTTCAAGTTGAAATGAAGTCATTAGACTGGGCTCTAACCCAATATGATGGGTGCCCTCCTGAGAAGGGGACATTTCGACCCAGAGAGACACACAGGGAGAGCAGCATGTGAACATGAAGACGGCACTGACAAACCAAAGAGAGAGATCAGAACAGAGTTTTCCTCAGCCCACGGAAGGAACCAACCCGGGGGCACCTTGATCTTGGACATCTGGCTTCCAGAACCATGAAACAGCCCACCTCTGTTGGTTTACTCACCCAGGCCGGAGTACTTTGTCATGGCCGCCCCCAGAAATCAGCCCAGTTGGAGCCAGAACTGGCCTCTCATGTTGTACCCCACACCCACCTCAGAGCCCGAGCCTGAGGAGTAGACACTTGGGTAAGTAAAGGGTAAGATGACTTGGGTAAGATGACCACAACGTTTTGAGGCCAAAATAATAGATTTTTGCACCAAATTAACTGATAACTGGGGCTTTTTTTTCTGCTGCTGGCCAGTAATTTTTAAATAATAAACCCCAGCAAAATAAATGGGGCATGAAGCAGAAGGCTTCATTCATCCAAGAGCATTTATTGAGCACCTGCTATATACCTAGGCTAGGCTTCCATGTGTGACTAATTCTCTGGAGCAAAACCAAAGAGCTCCACTGCAGTAGAAGACTTTTTCCAACCCACCTGCTCACACACACACACACACACACACACACACACACCAGCAACGAGTAGAATTTTCTCAGTTTCAAGTTCTTCCTGTCCTAAATTTCTCTTAAACTTTTGACTCTCTGTGCTAGTAGAAGATACCACCTCCCGTACCTCAAACTATACTTAGTGTCTTTCATCATTTTAGGCTTAAAATGCCAACAATGTTTCATGACATTCTGCAAAGTACATCACGACCCTTTCTATTTTTAACGTGACAACCTCAGGAGTTTCCAAACTGTCATTTAAAAAAAAAAACAAAACACTACATTGGAGTTTACTTATCCATCAGCAATTCAAGAAGCATTGTGCAGGCCTACTGTGTGCAGGGCACAGGCAAGCACTGTGTGAGAACAGGTGAGGTTACGGAGAGGAAAGGTCGTGTCTCCAAAAGACCTCCAAGGGCCACTGCATATGGGGCCTGTGGGGCACTGAGGAGAGGACGGCTGCGGGAGACAGTCCTTGTCCCGTGTCTACCTGTGCCCTGCTCAGAGGACCAGCACAGGCCCGGCTCCCGGGCAGGTGGGTGGCAGGTGGTCAGACCAAGCCAGGGGATGAGCTTTAGCTGCCCTGTGCTGCCAAAAGAGGAAATTCAAACCTCGTATGAGCACATCGGTCTGGAATCGACCAGGAACGGTCCAAAGCTGGTAAGGCCAAGGCCCGTTGGATAGAAAGACAGAGGATCCCAATCTGGGGAGATCAGAGAGGCTGCACCCATATATCTCCAAATCCTCACAAAACGGCCATGTCTATCTGTCTGCTGAAACCGTGAGCTATTTGAGAACTCTGCCTGCATCCCTGAACTACCCTGGCACCAGGTGAGCCCTCGGCACATGCTGCTGGGACTAAACTATTTCCAGCCAGGGTCACAGCAGGACAACGAGGGGAGGTACGGCTCACCTTGAGCTCTTGGGGCTCTGCCTCTCCCAGCCCAGTGCCCCGACCCACCCAGCACAGCACCTGGCCCCTTCCCCTAGGCCCCAAGTGGGAGGAGGAGATGAAACCAATAGGTCCAGAGTGTGCACACGCACTCGCTGGGGGCCTCCTGTCTGCGGCGAGATGGCGAGATCTCACACACCTGTGCGCGCTACTGGGATGCACACACCCTACTCACACCGCAAGTCTCTAGCTCTGGCCTGAATCTTCCTGCTGGACCTGGCTCCGTCACTCGGGGGCCAGACAGTGGCAACAATGACCAGGACAGCCGAAAGCCTGAGATGACTCCATGATCAGGCCCTGACCTCACCAACCACCCCTGAGGGAAATGTGTATGCCCACTGGACAGACGAGCATGCTGAGGCACAGAGAGGATGAAGAACTCGCTGGAAGCCATGCAGCTGGTAGGTGGCCAGGCCAGGCCACCCACCCGGGGACTCTGACCCCCTCTGCAAACCTTTCGGCAACACTTACCCCCCCACACACCATGTGCTGTGGGCTGTTGGGATCCAGTCCCTGCCATTTGTCAGCTGTGGGACCCAGAGAACATCATGGAACCTCTCTGAGCCTCGAACCCTACAGAGAACAGAGGCGGAAATATTTTCAAGGCTTATGTGTCATTGAAAAACATTTTCTCCCACAGTGCTGAGCAATGCGTAGGAAAGGTAAATTCTCTTCTGTCTGGAAAGAAAGAGCCTTCACCTAGTTCTTTTTTTCCCACCTCCAAGTTCCCATCTTCAGTGGACCAGGCCCCCCAGCTAATGGACCCCCGGCTGTGCCGAGTCCATGGGGAAGATGCTGAAATGGGTGACCTGAGTCAGGGCTTCCTGGGTCCCCCAGGAGTCCCACCTGCTGGGCCCTGACTTGCCCCTTGGCCTCTGGGAGCAAAGGGGAAGAGGCATGGTCCTCCACTGCACCCCTGGCATGGGACCCTTCACGTGCCTCCGGGACCCTCCACGCACGCCTCCAAAGACACTGTTCTTCCATTTCACGGATGAGGAAACCAAGGCTTACAGTGTTGAAATCAACCACGGACACACCAGGCTCCAGATCTAACGCAGCAGAACCCCAGCACCCGGCCCCACACCCTGGGATCCTCACTGGCCCAACCTCAAGGCAGCCTTACCGCGCACCACGCACCAGGGCCGGAAATGAGATGCGCTCCTCGGCTGGAAACAGGCAAGAGCCGGCCCGAGCCCTGCCAATCATCCGGCAGAACATATGCACCTCAAGGATGGAACAGTTGTATGCTCTTTTCTACCCAAACTTAATATTTTGCATGTTCCTCTCTCAAACACCACAAACCTTCCTGTCGCCATGTTGCATAAGCCCCGGAGATATTTTCTTTCTTATGTTTTACCCCACACAGCGGCTGTCTTCTGAGAAAAGAAATCGGCCAAGGGACACATCTTGTAAATACTCTAGCCATTCCCTTATCCCGCATAATTACCGTGCAAAGAGCAACATTTGGGCCTCAACTCACTGGCAGATAACTAACCACATTATGCAATTAGCCAACACGCGGTGAGGAGGGTTTGCAAGGCACTCAAGCTCAGGGGGGCAGCACAGGGTTCCAGGAGCCCCTCTGCACCGGGATAGACTCCACAAAGTGCCACCTGCCCCCAAGGAGATGCCCAGAGAAGGTTCAGTTGATAAAATGAAGGTAAGCTCTTAAATTTTGGAGCCCACCTCCTCCCTTCCATCCAATCTGCCTTCCACGGGCCCCGTGACTTAGCTCGGGCTGCTCTCACAATATAGACGGGATGTTCTGCCAGGCACGTGTTCTATTTTATTTATTCTGGAGGCTGGAGAGTCCAAGACCAAGGAGCTAGCACTGCGTCCTACCGTGATGGGAGAGAGAGCACTCTGCTGTCTCTTCCTCCTCTTACAAGGCCACCAGCCCTGATGACTTAGGGCCTCATCCTTATGGCCTTCTACCTTCCTCACCTCCCAACAGGCCCTAACTCCAAATACAGCCACATTTGGCGATTGGGACTTCAATCTATGAATTTGGGGTGGACACAAACATCAATCCACTTGGGGGCTGAGTCTATTTCTCACCACTTGCAAAAGCAGAACGGAAGCAGAGGTACGTGCATGAACCCGTAATTTTTCTAGCCACCTTCTGGCTCACTTTACAGCGGGGGAAAGTGAAGCTTGGAGAGGTTGGTCTTGTGTGGGGTCTTACCAGCCTCAAATCCATAACTGAAAAGCACCAGAGTTCATGCTCCCCCACCCCTGGGCCCATGCTTCTCAAACCTCCGGCACCAAAAACACTCCGAATGACTGTTAAAAATAAAGTTTCCAGGACCTACCCCAGATGGACTGAATCAGTCTCCGGAGCTTTGGCTAAGGAATCTGGATTTTTTTTTAACACGCCTTCTGAATGATGTGTAGAGACAGTGAAGTCTGGGGAATCACTGAATGGAGTGCCACCTGCTAAGTTCGTCCAGGAAATAGTGCACCTGCCAGGTTTTCAGCACCCCTCTCCCAAACCTGGCACTCCACGTCTGCTGTCGTGCTGCTGATGTTTCCTTAGCTGTTTGGGACAATGTGCATTCAAGACGCTTCTAAGAGCAGCCCACGCCCTTCGTCCACCCCCCCCAAAGAACCCTCTCTCTCCAGTTCTGAGTGAGCGTGTCACTCTGTTCAGAGCTGCCGTGCGGTCTTTCAGCAGCAATGAGGCGTCTTCTATACCAAATTAATTACGTCCATCATCACTAAAAGAAACCCACTCAGCTCTGTCAAACCTGACAGGTGATGGGGAAGCCCGGGTCATCCACCCGCATCAGCCACAGAAACTGTCGGATGCCAGAGGCATCCCAGGTCCTACCCCAGACCCCCAGGACTTGATATCATCAGCCAAGGATGATGGACTCAGGTAAACCCAGGTCCAAGTTCTCTCTGCCTTTTTGCAAGCCTTTTATAAGCTCCCAGCTCAGCAGAGTCTACTTTCCCTTCTCCCCCTGCTTGCTGCTCACCCCCCCACCCAGCTTGTGCGCTCGCTCTCTCTCTCTCCCCCCACCTCGCCTCCAAATAAATAAATAAATAAAATCTTGAAAAAAAAAAAAGAACAGTGGGGAACTAGGCATATACATTGCTTCCAAACATGCCAGTTAGATGCAAGCATTTGGATTTACTTTGCACTCCACAGTAGAGTTTCTTTGTTTTTAGAGGAAGAGGGAAAACTGCAAAGAAGATGAAGATGGAGAGAAGGGGCGCCTGGGTGGCTCAGTCGTTGAGTATCTGCCTTCGGCTCAGGTCATGATCCCAGGGTCCTGGGATCGAGCCCCGCATCGGGCTCCCTGCTCTGTGGGAAGCCTGCTTCTCCCGCTACTATTCCCTCTGCTTATGTTCCCTCTCTCATTGTGTTTCTCGCTGTCAAATAAATAAAATCTTTAAAAAAAAAAAAAAGAAGAAAAAGAAGATGGAGAGAAAATGATTGTTTAAAAACAATGTACAGTCTTTCAAGGTGTATTAAAAAGTGGTAAAATACTGAGACCAAGGAGAGAGGGGCAGGGCATTTCCCAAATCCCCACAAGTTCCTCTCACTGTGATCTAAGGCTCAGTGATTCACCGTGACCTGCAGGGTCCTGGGCATCTGGCCCTTCCCCTTCTCCACTCATCTGTGCTGGTCCTACCCCAGACTCCCAGACCCCTAGCTCCTCTCCCCGTGCTTACACACACACACCCCCGGTGAGGTCTTGCCATGCTGTTCCCTCTGCCTGATGCTTTTCCCACAAAGAGCTGCCTGTTTACTCCCTCCCCCCTCCAGGCTCTGCTCAAACCCCACCACATCAGCCAGGAGCTGCTAGACCAACCCCCACCTGCCACCCATACAGGGACCACTGTCTGGCAGCCAGTGTGCTAACTTGGTTCCTCACCAGCGCCCCCTTCTGCCCCATGAGCCACCAGACTTTGTCTATCCCCATCCCCACAACCTGAATACGGCCTGGACACTCCATCAATACTTGATCCATAGTGCTTCATTAATTAATCACTTATGGGCTTTATCTCATTTTATCCCCGTGTCCAGCCTGACAGGCAGGGGTCATTGTACCAGTTCTATAAATAACAAAAACGAGGCTCAGAGAAACCAAGCAATGAGCTGAGGCCCCATGGCCAGCACACGGTGGCCCGAGTGCCAGGAATCCAAATCCACATTTGTCTGACTCTCACAGGCACAACTCACTGTTTCACCCACAGCCTAGAGGGGATGGTGCAGAATCAATGAGCTGCGTGTCTGAGGACATAATGGACTAATCAGAAGACCAGTGAAATCACTTTCTGAGTTTCTGATCTGGACATAAACCACAGGGAATGACCTTTGGCTTGATAGGTCACTACCCACAGCAAGAGTGCCCTTCCCAGGGCTGTGGGATGTAAGGAACCGGAACATTCTGGGGTCTCCAGGGTTGAGCTCGGAGGTGTGCACTTAGCATGGGAGAGAGGAGGGCCCTTTCTGTAAAGTTGCCAGATGAGACAGAAGCCTTGCAGGTCCCCACTGAGGGTTCGGGAAGGTGGGGGAGCCGATCTTGGCTGAGAATCTAATCGACCCAGGCTCACACTTCCCTCTCCCTTTCCTTCCAACTCTCTTCTTGCCCTCACAACAGCTGTGAATGGCAGGGGTCACTGAGACCACCAAGACTCTGTCCGCACACCTTTGGGGGCCGCCATTCATGTGGTCGATGCTGTGGGAGGTGCTCCTTGGAGTGCGCATGCACCATGGCCAACCTGGGCATCAGCCCATTTTAGAGACAGGGAAACAGGGGCTCAGAGATGGGTTCTGCCTTATCTAAGGCTCCCAGTCGAACCACTGAGGCAGGAACCCAACGCAAGTGCACCCACCCACACAGCCCGCACTTAACCCATCAGCACCACACCCTCCACACTCTCCACGCAAGCGTATTCTTTCACTAGGGCTTTGCTGTGACCCAGGGAAAATTGTGTTATAAAGGAGCAAATTCCCCCAAATCAAAGGACTGTGACAGGGTTAGCCTCCAACATGACTCTCAACCTAATGGACCCACTATTTCATTGGAGTCACAGCAACCTCAAAGGAAAGAGAAGTCTTGCTGCAGTTTACCGTCCAGCACTGGATGGTCAGCAGCAACCTGCCAGACATAGCAGGACCGGAAAAAGGGAGAAGCCTCCGGAATAGGTAGAAACGTTCCCACTCCCACCCCCACACCTTTATCAATCAGGCTCTGAGTGGCCGAGTCCATGGGCACGTGGTCAGATTGCCCGCAGCTGGGAAGTGGTGAAATCAGTCAGAATCCAAGCCCTCCTGACGCCCATCCTGGGCTGTTCCCCCCATACCTCCTTGCCCGCTGGTGTCTCATTTATACGCACTCCCAGGGTACTTTCCAGAACAGCCACAGTATTTCCCACGAGAGCCTTGCCTCTCCTCCATCACGGGCTGCAGTCCGTGTCCCCTCCCTTTGCCCCGGGGGGCCCTGGTGAGTGTCTAACAATGGAGGACAGCAAAGGTGTAGCTGCGGGATGTCTGAGGCTGGGTCATAGAAGGCAAGGCAGCCTCCTCTCACCCCGAGAACCCAGCCGCCATGCCATGAGGGAGCCGGAGGCACATAGAGAGGCCACGCACGAATGTCCTGCCTGGCGTCCCTCTGAGGTCCCAACCAGCAGCCCGCAGCCCCACCTGACACACGAGTAAGGATGACTTCAAGTGGCCCAGCCACTTGACCACAGCCCCCGACACATCCTGAGCGAGAACCGCCCAGCTGAGCCCAGCCACCCCCACAAAACAAGAGGCAATGGTAATAAATGAGTATCAGTTCATTCCCCGAGGAATGGGGCGGTTTGCTGTGGCAACAAATGACCAGAACACTCACCTTATAAAGAAGGTTCAGCCTCAGAGTCGTGCTATGATGCATCCAAAGGAAGAGGTCAACCACACTGAGTGCTCCTTCCTAGGAGCATGGGGAAAGAGGGAGCGGCCCCTGCTTTGCCCTCTCCATCACTCCATTGTTTGTGTTCCTTCAGCTTATTGAACCACAGGGACTTCTTTTATTCAGCAAAGTAAAGGAGGGATGTTTGCTAGCATCATTTCTGCACAGTTAGATGAATACAATATAATCGTGTTCTGTGATGACTATTCAGATAAAAATTATGTTCTCCTCACAAAGAGCCTCTCTCTCTTTTTCTCTCTCCCAAGTCAACCCAAACTGCAAGAACTATGAAAAGTACAGCCTCTGATATGTTATTCAATCTGTCAGATTTGCAGCCCTTCATTATGAGCATAATCATGATAAATAAAAGATAAGCTTTAGTGTAGCCAAGCTCATCACTGAAAGGTGCAAACCTGCCAACCCGTCTGCCTATGCCTGCCGGACCATGACGGGGATGCTGGGGGGAAGTAAAACCAGCAGGAGGACGGTAAATGCACCCCATCAGCTGGGGGACCCAGGAGCCCACCAGAACCGGTGCGACAGCCCAGGCTGAGGCTAAGCAAGTCCCTGCCCACACACTCTGGTCTCTTCTCAAACTCCTCCAAGGCAACAGATTTTCACTTCCTTCTAAGATTTCCATTTGCTTGGGGAAAGAAAGACAATAGCACATACTGAGTTCTTACAATGTGAGGCACTGTGCTAGCCACACACACAGTATCTCCAAGCTTCATAACCGCCCGGGGGTGGGTGTTAGGACTGACGGTGGAGTGTGGGTTGCAGAGTCCAGACAGAGATGGGTTTGAACCACCCCCCCCCCCGACTCTTGGTAGTTGTACAAACTCAATGCTCAATAAGTGAATACTTATTGGATGAAAAAGTAAAATAAAAGTCTTGCCCTTATTCTCCCCCTCATCCTATTCTTTCTCTCCAGCACACATCCCCATGTCTAAGTGCACATAAAAGGTTGAGTCCTGCTGAAAGACTGAGGTCACAGTTCTCAAGGTGGGGCCAACGCAGGTGCTCCTACATTAGGGACCCTCACCAAAACACAGGCTCACCATTGCCCATAAACACAACAAAACCAAGCCTTATGACCTATTTTCCCAAGACTGGGAGAGCTGAAGAACACAGTCCCTCTTCCAGCAAAGAGCAAGAGGCACAGGTTTCACCATCCCAGCAGCCCGTGGGACCCAGAGCAGTGCAAAAAGTGGGGCTGGTATCATAGCACCTTGGAGCTCCCTGGAAGAGCTGGATGTGGTGAGGAGTAGTAGAAGATTCCAGAAGATGACAGCAGCTGCCAGAATGTGGTGCACTTCCCATCACCCCAGGCAGATCTTGGAGAGAACCAGAGGACCCGATGGCCACAGCTCTGCTCCCCCAGAGAACACCATGTATTTAAGAGATGTGCCACTCATGGCCATCATTCCATTCTAATGATATCACTTATTACTAAATATCATTGCTATATTGCAACTCACACATCACATCCCGCATCTTAAACAACTGCCCTAAAACAAAGCTATAGTGCTTATGACTCAGGGCCCCTGAGTTCCAAGTAATTTATAGAAGAAAGATTATTACCAGGATCCAAGCCCTACCTCAAAAGAGACTTTATCCAGGTCCCTCCTAATGCAAACACCTATTACGCATCAGCAGAGGGTCTGGCACAAACACACTTGGCTTGTATCTGTTCAGAGAATGAATAGAGGGCACGTATTGCATGGAGCACTGGGCGTGGTACATAATGAATTTTGGAACACTGAAGAAATAAAAAATAAATTAAAAATGAAAACAAAAAACAATGAATGGATTAGGTACCATCGTATTTTTGTATCATTTAATAATGGATGCTGCTCATTATACTCTCTGAGCCTCAGTTTCCTAGTCCATAAAATAAGAATATTACCTGGCTAACTGTGTTACAAGATTAAGTGAGATAATATATGTACGAGGTCTATGCATCTACAACAATCAATATATGGTCAATTAAGTCCGGCAAATATTTAATCACCATCATCACTGTTATAAGCGCTCATATATTTAGCATCTGCTAAATGCTAGAGGCTTTCTAAACTTCCCGATCCTTATAATTATCCTTCAAGGTGGCTAGTACAGTTGCCTTTATTATGTAATCTTTACGAGAGCTTATGAAGTAAAAATGTTAGTACAGAAAAATACAAGAACTTCCACACCGGGCGTACAGCAGATCAAGGCCTCCAAGATACCCTGTCATATCAAACAAAACAAGACTATCCTGAATAACATGTACTTCTGACACATTGTTGGGCTGGCAATGCATTTGGAGTCTCCAAATCCCCCACCCCATTCCTTCCCCAAATGTGAGCTAGATCTGAAGCTGGGATGAGCTAACAGTGCAAAGAGAGCAGGAGTTTAATTGCCTTGAAGGTGAGCACCAATAAGAGTACTGCAATTTACATTCTGACCCTAGAGCCAAAGTCTAGGCAGAGGAGCTGAACCTACTGATTCCTTGCAGATCTGGGATGCTCAAAGGTAAGAGAGTGTCTCCAGGTCTTTGGCGGCCCTGAATCACAACAGAACCCATTAGAAATCTCTAGAGGAAAGCATCCCCAGTTTAGGCCTACAAGCACCCCACAGGTTAAAGATAAGCAATGACCCCACAATGAAAAGTCACAGAAACAGAAGGAGGCAAGTGTCCATGAGTGGCAGTGACAACAACCAACAGATGTAAACATCCAAAGATGGCAGAGATTGAATAGTCTGATACATAATATGTAACATCATGTATGAAACGTATAAGGACAGAAAGGAAGGAATTACAAAGATGAACAATCAACCAAAAATCATCAGGAATGACCAAACAGGTTTGAAAAATAACCAAATAGAAGTTCTAAAAGTGAACATTTTGACTGATTTTTTAAAATCTCAAAAGATTATTGGTTATACACAACTAAAAATAAAAGTCTGATTAAAATACCAAAAATGCAGTACCAAGAGACAGGGAAATAGAAAACACAAAGGGAAATGTAGGAAACACAAAAATAAAATGAGAAGTGCTTACATATATCTAATCAGGGTCCCAGAAGGTTAGTGCAGAGACAGGTCATATTCAAAAAAGATAGTAGCTAAGAATTTTCTAGAACAGATGGGAAATATAAATCCAAGACTCACGAATCACAAAATATAAGTAAAATTAAATATTTTAAATCCCCTCAGTCATCCTATGGTGAATCTTTAAAATACCAAAGACAAAGTTTTTAAGCAGTCAGACAAGAAGAAATAATCCTCAAAAGAATGACAATAAGAGTGAGGGAAAACTTTTCAACTCCAACAATGCAGCCAGAAGGCATATGTGAGCGCCTTCCACCTGAGGAGATGCATTTAGTGTCAACCTAGAATTATGTACTACACAAAACTGTGTACCCAGCAAGGGCAAAAATGAAATGAATATATATAAAAAAGAATATATCTTATTCAGACGCATGTGGTTGGTGGTAAACCAGCAGATCTTCCCTAAGGAAGGAAAGCAAATGATCACAAAAAGAGCAGTGTGAGATGCAAGAGGGAATGGTAAGCAAACAAGCTGACACACATGTATGTAAAGTTAACAAAAGTGTGTGTCTAAAATAGTAATAGTCTAGGGCTCGCTTCGGCAGCACATATACTAAAATAATAATAGTCTAATTTATAAAGTTAAAGAAAATAACAATTAAAATATTAGACAACAGTAATACGTAAGTCAAGAACATGCTGATTTAATTGTGGATATTCTTTTTATTACTTAAAAGATGCTACAATAATGCTTTATTTCATGGGTTGTTAAGTTAAAGATGTATGGCTTAGTGCCCAAGATGATCAGAAAAATAATAACAAGAAAGAATACATTTCAAAGAAGTAGAGGGAAGAGAAAAATGGAATAAGAAAAAAAGCAAATAGATAACTTTTTTAAAAACTCAAAAGGCAAGAAAGAAGGGAATCATAGAAAAAAAGTGGAAAAAGAAATCACAAAGATACAGGAATAATAAAAAATAAATCAATAATCTAGATAAACATAAATGGTCTAAACTAACCAACTCAAGATTGTTCAATAGGTGTTTTTTTTTAACTCAAGAAATACCCAGTTATACCCACCACTTCATTAAGAACTAAAACATCATCAGCAAAACTGACACATCTTTGTATCCTTCCCTGATCACAAACCTGACCTCCCACCAGAAATAAAATGAGTATCCAATTCAGAACCTATTATAACCATCAATTTCATATATTTCACTACAAATGTAAGTATTACCACACACACACAAACACAGACATATTTTTTTGGCACACATCACGTTATTATTCAATATTACATTCATGAGGTTTGTTCATTTTGATACATATAACTTTAATTCATTAATTTGCACTGGTGTTTTATTTGTAAAAGACTATGCCACAATTGATTTATCCACTTCCCCCACTGGTTGGCATTGCTATTATAAAAACTGTTTATATTTGCAAAAGTTTCTCTCTAAGGTAAATATTTTTAGGTGTAGAATTTCTGTGTCATGGAATGTAAATACCTTCAATTCTCCTAGATATTGACAAATTAAAAGTAGTTGTACCAGACTGCCACATTTCTGGCAATGGCAGACTAGGTAATTAGGGCCAACTTCACCACTGTAAAACCTAGAAAACATGGATAAACTTTTAAATTAAAAATCAAATGCCTGAAGGCATTGGAGAGTTATCAAGATAGTGAAGAATTATGGCCAAGATCCAGGAGAAGAAGGAAACTCAATGAGACAAGCTCAGCATTTGGACAGATATTCCCCTAAAGGTGCCCACTGATTCTGGAAGGAGAGGCTGAGGGGCTGAAATTTTGACAAATTCATATAACTAGGGACAAAAATAAAACTTCAGGGACCATTAATGGGGGAACTTAGTAAACCACTGACACAAAAATGGTATCTATTTTTCTTATGATTTTTTCTTTTTCTTTGCCTTTTATGGAAGAATTGGTTGGGGTTTGTTTTTTAGCTGACTTTAGAGGGATCCACCCTATAATATGCTGTCCTTCAAAAGGAATGAGCCCAGTCTAAAACATCTCCACCCCTATTGTATTAAACACATCTGGCTTTGCTAGTAGCCTATGCCAGAATCAAGCATTAAACCCAGCACTCAATTTATCTCTACATTTTTCCCAGTGCTCAATCTAAACCAGGCATACAAGGAAACAAAATTACATGGCTGAAAACAAAGAGACACTACATAAAATGGAAATTTCCCACAAGACCTCCTGGAAATGGAAGTATCAGACCCAGAGTTTTAGAATAACTAGCTTATTATGTTCTAGGAAATAAAAGATTGAGGATCACATCAGAGAGCCAGAAGCTATAAAAATGGATCAAATGTAAATTCTAGGACTGAAAAATCGAATAACTGAAATTTAAAAATCAGTGGATAGGTTTAATAGCAAGATACAGCTGAAGGAATAATCAGTAAACTGAAAGATTTGTCAGAAGAAATATTTAAAATGATGCATGGGGAGACATGATAGGGGAAAAGTGTGAGAGACATATGAGAAACCACCAAAAAGTCTGACATATGAAACTGGAGTCCCAGAAGAACAGAAGAAAGAGTGAGGAAGAAGCAACATCTAAAGAGATGGTGGCTGAGAATTTTCAAGAAGTGGTAAATTACACTTACAAAGATTCACGAAACGCTATTAACCCCCAAGAAAAATAAACACAAAAGGAACCACACTTAGACAGATTAAAGCAACTGAAAACCAAGGACAAAGAGAAAAATCTTAAAAATTGGAGAGGAGGAAAAAAGAGGCACTACTTCCAAAAGAGCAAGAATAATATTAATATCTGACTTCTCTGCAGAACAATGAAGCCAGAAGACAATAAAACACTATATATACAAAGTATTGGAAACAGAATTTTTCAACATAAAATTCCCCAGCAAAAATATGTCCTTCAATAATAAAGGTGAAATAAAGACATTTTCAGACTGGGAGAAGTATATTTTCAGGCTGAGACAATACACAGCAGCAGCCCACAAGAAAGGAAATACTGAAAGGCATTTTTTAGCAGAAAGCTTGGACACATAGGTAATAATGACAAAATGATAGAAAGTTAAATATGTGGGTGGATGTAAATGCATATCAACTGTATGTAAGACAGTAACAATGCTTGTGGGGCATGGATTAGAGAACTAAAATGCAAGTAAAATACCACTTATAAGTAGAGAAGGGGAGGACTAAATAAGTTAAAGCCCTCTAAAACCCTTGCCAAGAAGTGAGGAAAGTCCTGTTTTATATTAGATAGAAGGAAAAAAAATCAAAGATTTCCACTGTAATATCTGGGGCAGCAGTTATCAAAATGTGGTTAATAGAGCCTTAGGAGTTCCAGAGGCATCTTTAAGGTCAAAACCATTTTCATAATAATACTAAGGCGCTATTTGCCCTTTTTTATCTTTTCAGCATAGGCACTGATATTGTAAAAGCTACAGTAGATAAAAATGCTGGTGCCTTAGCACAAATCATGAGAGTGGCAAGAAACCACAATACCAGTCATTGTAATCTACACTACAATCCGCTTGCAAGGAAAATGTGGGATGGGGGAGCCAATTTTATTCGACTAGTCTTCATAGAGTAGTTTTTTTTTTTTTTAAAGCATTAATTTTTATTAAATCATGACCCTTGACCACATATTTTTAACATTGCATGTGATGAAATGGGACATGGGCAGGAAGCACAGCTACTGCATCTTGAAATAAAATGGTTGTCTCAAGGAAGAGCACTTGTGTGATTAAGTTGCAAGGTGAACTAACCACTTTTTAATCCAACACCATTTTGATTGGAAAGAATAGCTAACAGACTATAGTTATTCCAACCTGGATATTTGGCAGTCATCCTCTGAAAAATTAACAAAGCTAATATGTTTCTTAAAGAAAACAATTTACAGTGTGTATTACCCATGATATAATTCGAGTTTTCAAATTAGAAATTAGAAGTTAATATTTTGGAAAACTTGTATAAGCCATCATGAACTTAGTGGTTCCCAAATATTTAAAGACTTTTCTGGTAAGATTAATGCTGATATAAATAAGTGTAATTTTTACGTCATATCATCAAATATGTCAACATTTGGAAGACCTGCATAACTCAAAGAAATAATATTTTTCAAATAATCAATGTAGTGTTAAAAAATTATGCAGGAGTAATGACCTATTCCAATTGCAAGAGAAACCAATGGATTTTAATGAAACAAAATATTAAAAGTTCACTGATATAGTTTCAATTCAAATTATAGTTCAAATTCCAAATTATAACTAGCCTTTAAGAAAATACCATTTGTGAAGTTTTGATATCAGATAAAAGAAGGAAATAGACAATATTCTGAAAAAGCTATTAAAATACTCCTTTTTTAAGGAAATAAAAATTAGAGTGGAAATAAATTCAATAGAGACTTAAAAATAGAAAAGATCAAAGAAACCATGAGCTGATTCTTTGAAAAAATAAACAAAATTGATAAATCTTTAGACAGACCCACCAAGAAAAGAGAGAGAAAAATCAAATAAATAAAATCAGAAATAAAGCTGGAGAAATAACAACTAACACCACAAAATTACAAAGAATTAAAGAAAATACTTTAAAAAATTAAATGCCAAAAAATTAGACAATCTAAAAGAAATGGATAAATGCTTAGAAATATAAGAACTTCCAAAACTGAGTCAGAAAAAAATAAAAAACTTGAACAGACCAATCATTAATAAGAAAACTGAAGCAGGGGCACCTGGGTGGCTCAGTGGGTTAAAGCCTCTGCCTTCAGCTCAGGTCATGATCTCAGGGTCCTGGGACCGAGCCCCACATCTGGCTCTCCGCTTAGCGGGGAGCCTGCTTCTCCCTCTCTCTCTGCCTGCCTCTCTGCCTACTTGTGATTTCTCTCTCTGTCAAATGAATAAAATGTTTAAAAAAAAAAAAAGAAAGAAAGAAAGAAAACTGAAGCAGTAATCAGAAAAAAAAAAAATCCCAACAAACAAAACTCCAGGACTTTATGGCTTCACAGGTGAATTCTACCAAACATTTAAGTAAGATTTAATACCTATTTTTCCCAAACTATTTCAAAAAACAGAAGAGGAAGGAAAACGTCCAGATTTATTCTAGAAGGCCAGCATTACCCTGATACTGGACAAAGACATTACAAAAACCACAGGGCCATGTCCCTGATGAACACAGATTCAAGAATCCTCAACAAAATATTAGCAAACTGAACTCAACAGTGTATTAAAGGGATCATTCACAGGTGTCAGGGTGTCTCAGTCAGTTACGTGTCTGCCTTCGGCTCAGGTCATGATCCAGGGGTCCTAGGATTGAGCCCCATGTCAGACTCCCTGCTCAGTGGGGAGCCTGCTTCTTTTTCTCCCTCTGCTGCTCCCCCTAACTGTGTGCTTGCTCTCTCTCTCTCTCTCTCTCTCTCTCTCTCAAATAGATAAAATCTTTAATAAACAAACAAACAACAAATAAATAAATGGATCATTCACCATGATCAAGTGGAATTTATTCCAGGAGTGCAAGCATAATTCAATATTCATAAATCAATGTGATGCATCACATTAACAAGAGAAAAGATTAAAACCATATGATCATCTCAATCGAGGAAGAAAAAAAGCATTTGATAAAATGCAACATCCACTCATGATGAAAACTCTCAACAAAGTGGGTTTAGAGGGAACATATCTCAACATAATAAAAGCCATATATGAAAAACCTACAGCTAACTTCATATTTAATGATGAAAAACTGAAAGCTTTTTCTCTAAGATTAGGAAGAAGACAAGGATGTCCACTCCCACCACTTTGATTCAACATAGTACTGGAAGTCCTAGCTGTAGATATTAGATAAGAGAAAAAAAAATAAAAGGCATCTAAATTGGTAAGGAAGAATTTAAATTGTCACTATTCACAGATGGCATGATAATATACATAGAAAATCCTAAAAACTCCGCCAAAAATCTATTTTAATACTAACAAATGAATTCAGTAAACTTTCAGAATACAAAAATCAATATATGGATATCTATTGTGTTTCTATACACTAATAATGAACTATCAGAAAAAGAAATTAAGAAAATATTCCCATTTACAATTGCATCAGAAGAACAAAATACTTAGGAATAAATTTAACCAGGGAGGCAAAAGATCTATACTCTGAAAACTAGAAGACACTGATTAAAGAAATGGAAGATGACACAAACAAATGGAAAGATATACCATGTCCATGGATTGAAAAAATATGTATTGTTAAAATGTCCCTACAACCCAAAGTCATCTATAGATTCAATGCAATTTTTATCAAGATACTAATAGTATTTTTCATAGAACTAGAACAAATAATCCAAAAATTTGTATGTAACCACAAAAGACCTCAAATAACTAAAACAATCTGGAGAAAGAAGAGCAGAGTTGGAGGTATCACAATCTCAGACTTTAAGATGTACTACAAAGATATAGTATCAAAACAGTCTGGTACTGGCACAAAAATAGACACATAGATCAATAAAACAAGATAGAGAGCCCAGAAATAAACCCACACTTATTTGATCACTTAATCTATGACAGAGGAGGGAAGAATATATATACAATGAGGAAAAGATATTCTTTTCAATAAATGATTTTGGAAAAAAATGGACAATTAAATGTAAAATAATGAAACTGGACCACTTCTAATACCATACACAAAAATAAACTCAAAATGGATTAAAGACCTGAATGTAAGACCTTGAACCATAAAACCCCTAAAATAAAACATAGGCAGTAATCTCTTAGACATCAGCCTTACAACATTTATGGATATGTCTCCTCCGGCAAAGGAAACAAAAACAAAAATAAGCAATTGGGACTATACACACACACACACACACACACACACACACACACACACACAAAGAGAGAGAGAGAGAGACAAAAGCTTTTGCACAGCAAAGGAATCCATCAACAAAACAAAAAGGCAATCTATTAAATGGGAGAAAATATTTGCAAAGAATATATATGATAAGAGGTTAATATCCAAACTACATAAAGAACTCTTAAAACTTAACACCAAAACAACAAACAACCAGATTAAAAAATGGGCAGAAAACCTAAACAGACATTTTTCCAAAGATACAGATAGGCCAACAGACACATGAAAAAATACTCAGTATCATTAATCATCGGGGCAATGCAAATAAAAATGATAATGAGATATCACTCACACCAGTCAGAATGGCTATTATCAAAAAGACAAGAAGTAACAACTGTTGGCAAGGATGTGGAGAAAAGGGAACTCTCATACATTGTTGATGGGATACAAACTGGTAAAATCACAATGGAAAACAGTATGGTGTTTCTGCAAAAAATTAAAAATAGAACTACCATATAATCCAGTAATTTCACTATGAAGTATTTACCTAAAGAAAATAAAAACACTGGGGCGCCTGGGTGGCTCAGTTGGTTAAGCAGCTGCCTTCAGCCCAAGTCATGAACCCAGGGTCCTGGGACCGAGTCCCACATTGGGCTCTCTGCTCAGCAGAGAGACTGCTTCCCCCTCTGTCTCTGCCTGCCTCTCTGCCTACTTGTGATCTCTCTCCTCTCTGTCAAATAAATAAATAAAATCTTAAAAAAAAAAACACTAATTTGAAAAGATATATGCACTCCATATTTATTGCAGCATTATTTACAATTGCCAAGATTTGAAGCAACCAAAGTGTCCATTGATCAATAAACATATAAGGCAGAGATGGCACATATCTACATTGGAATATTACTCGGCCATAAAAAATAACAAAGTCTCACCATGTGCAAACTACATGGATGAACCTAAAGGGTGTTATGCTAAGTGAAATAAGTCAGAGAAGGACAAATACCGTATGATTCCACTTATATCTGGAACGTAAAAAAGAAAACAAACTAATGAACAAACAGACTCTCGAACACAGAAAACAACTGATGATTACCAGACGGGAACGGGATGAGTGAAATAGGTGAAGGAGAATAAGACGTACAAACTTCCAGCTATGAAATAAATAATCACAAGGATGAAAAGTATAGCATAGAGAATGTAGTCAATAATACAGTAATTATGTGGTGACAGTGACTACATTTATTGTGGTAAGCACGGAGTAATGTCTAGATTGTGGAATCACCTGCTGTACACCTCAAGTTAAAATAAAATTGTATGTCAACCATACTCCAATTTCTAAAAAGTAAGATAAAATGAAATACTCCTCTTCTTTTCCAACTACATATCTGAATGAGGCCAAATTTTCTTTATGGATCTTCCCATCGCAACCAACGAAATGCAGAAGTAGATATGAAGATACAGCTCTCTTCTATTAAGCTGTGGACTGAAGAAATATACCAAAATGGAAAACAATGCCATCTTCTCAATTTTCTGTTGCAGAAAAGACAGTCATTTTTCACGAAAATAAGTTATTTCTACTTACTGGTCTGTATTATTGTTACTTCTAAATGAATTAATAAGTATTTTTTTAAGTTTTCAATTATAACAGAATAAAATACTGATAGATGCAAAAAATATATAAATAATTGGGGAGTTCTCAACAAGTTTTCTGAGCATAAAGAAGTCCTGAGATCACACAGTTTGAGAATCATTATTCTAGAATAACCATTAAAAGAATGTATAAGTACTGTGGAGAGAAGGGGAGAAAAGAATTAAAAAACAAAAAAAGGCTATAAATCCGAAAAGCAAGAAAGGAAAAAGAAACAGCACACAGAATAGACTATATCAATCTTTACATTAAGTATAAATGGACAAAGCCTGTGAGACATGATTTAAAAAAAAACACGTTCTAAGGGTATGCTGTTTACAAGATACACACCTTAAAATATAAGGGTTTCATGAATACTGTGTTTCCGAAAATGTTTTTGCTATTGTCTTTTCATATGAGTATCTGAATTAAATATGGAATTTATGTCTAAAAATTTTATAATTATTATTCTACCACTACCTTGTTTTCTGGCATTAAAAGTTGTTAAGAAGTTTTTTTAAAAATATAAGGGATACAGAAAGGTTAAAAGTAAAGGATGGTATGCTATCTCAATGCAAATACTAGGCAAGAGAAAGCTGACCAAACTATATTCATATCAGACAACTTAGACAACAAGGAAGAAAATGTGACTAGCTATGAAGAGGGACATTTTATAAAATACCAACTCCAATTTGCCAGGAAGACATATTAATTCTAAATATGCATGTACCTAGCAATATAGCCTCAAAATATATAAAGCAAAAACTGATAGAGCTAAAAGGAGAAGTAAACAAAATCACTATCACAGCGAGAGATTTTAGCACATCTCTCAGTAACTAATCAAACAAGTGAACCAGTTTTGAATAACATAATAACGAATTTCACTTGACATTTCTAGGACGCTGCACCCCACAACTATAGAGTATACCTTGTAAACATTTACCAAAATTGACCCTATGCTGAGGCGCAAATCAAGTTTGAACACATTGGAAAGGATTAAAATCCCACGGCGCATGTTCTCTGATCAGAGTGGAATTCGGGTAGGCATGAATAGCAAATTAAGTAGGATGTTTTGGGAAATTAAGAATTTGGGGGAATTAAGAAATACAGTTCCAAGACATACTCTGGACCAAATAAAAAAACACAATGGAAATTACATGATAATGAAACACCTTTATGAGCCACGTGACAACATAGGATGGTAATTTGTGGATTGCACAAAAGCCATGCTTAGAGAGAAATTGGTAGCCTTAAATGTATATATTAGAGAGGAATAAAGGCTGAAAGGCAGCAATCCAAATTTCTGTCTCAAGAACTGGGAGAGGAAAATGGGAAATTAAACCCAAAGAAAGTGACAGGAGTGGATGCTAAAGGTTCTGGGGTCTGTCCTCTCCTGGGGTCTGCAGAGGGGCACTGCCTTGGGGAGGTGGTGTGGGGCTGGGGTGGGGGGCAGGTAGTCTGCCCAGCAAGCTGCTGACTCAAATGTCAGTTCCAGCTGCCTTCTGTCTTCTGCCCATTATCCTTTCCTGCCAAATATTTTCGCTAACCTAGTACATATGGTTTTAATTTACATTTCCCTGATGTCTAAGAAGGTTGAGTCTCTCTCCCTAGGTTTGGAGCCTCATGCAGTTTCTCTTCCATGAACTCAAGTTCAGATCTTTTCCCCATTTTTCTATTCATGGTCTTTCTTTTTCTTCTTTTTTTTTTTTTGAGAGAGAGGGAGTGTGAGCAGGGCAGGGGAGGGGCAGAAGGAGGGAGAGAGAGAGAGAATCTTAAGCAAGCTCTCCGCCCAGAGCAGAGCCCAACGCAGGGCTCCACCTCACAACCCTGAGATCAAGACCTGAGCCAAAATCAGTAATCAGAAGCTTAACCAAATGAGCCACTCATGCACCCCATTCTCGGTCTTTTCTTACTCTGATTCGTAGACATTCTTCTATTGCAGCCTTTGTTGTATGTATTGCAAATACCTTCTGCCAGTCTGCAGCCTATCCTTTCACTTCTTTTAGGGTACCTTTCACTGAACAGAAGACTCTCATTTTCAGGTGGGCAAAGGTATGAGTATTTTCCTATGTTTTTTCTTGTGGGTTTGTTTTAAAAGTTCTTCTATTTCCCCAAAGTCACGAAGATACTCTATCATATAGTTTCTTCTAAATGTGTTAAAGTTTCTCCTTTCCCATGTAGCTCATAATCCTCCCGGAAATTATTTTGGAGGTCATGTGAGGCTGATTCCATTTTTACAGTAGATGAAGTTAAGGCTCAGACTGGTGAATGGACTTTTCAGGCTGTAAAGGGCTGAGCCTGGAATCAATATTTGATTGACACATGGCCTTTCTCCGGCACCCCGATGCACCCTCCCAGAAGCCTCCAATCTGAGCCACACTCAGGTCCTGATCTTGAAGTGGGTGCTGGAAACACAGACTTCAGCTGGACCCTGGCCTGTCTTGGAAGAGCTCAGTGTGATGGGGTCAGGATATTTATCCTATCACCGGCAATTCCTGGATTATGCATTCCCAAGGCCAGGAACCGCAGAAGCAAGCACAGGGCCAATTCAAAGCCCAGAGGCGAGGCCGGGGGAAACACTGCCCCAAAAGCCAAGACAGCACCAAGAAATGTGCTTATTTCCGAGTTACAAGCGAGCAAAACAACCTTGGAAAATCAAAGGAACCAGCCCAGAGTTACATACAGGAGGAATGGAGCAAAAGTGCTCTTGGAAGTCAGGCCAGTGGAAATGAAGTATGCGGAGAGAAAGAAGAAAGCAACAGGGATAGAGGGCAGCAGCTGTGGGCGGCCCACCCACCCCAGCTGCTGGACCCGCATCGCCAGCTTGGGGCCTCTGAGGCTGGAGCGGCGGGGTCCCACGGTGCCCTGCAGCCGTGCGGGGGTTCCCGCCTTTCCCAGCAATGCCCGGCCGCACCAGCTGCAGCCGGATGTTTCCAGCAACCCACCTCCACCCTCGAGACACACACACACACACACACACACACACACACACTCCCTCGTGTGTGCACACACATGCCCTCCCCTGACACCTGGCGCTGGAGCCCCACCGTCCAGCAGGACCTCCGCTCTAGCGCCCCGCACTCCAAGCTCAAATTTCGGAATCTTTGCCGCTTATCTAGTCCTTCTGCCCCACTGTCGGCGCCGCTCTGCCACCAGGGCTGGGTGATCCCAGAAGCAGAGCAGACATGCGCCCGGCGCTCTAGGGACACACACCAAGCTCGACTTCAGAGAGCTTATCAGAAGTTTGCAATCAGAAGACCTGACGAGCAGTCATTCTAAAGCTCGCCGTCCGACTAAGCTCTGCGTCAGTTTGCAAAATCGAACGTGCATTTGGATGACACGGGCCATGGCACTTGTTCTCTCGGAAAGAGCTGAGCTTTGCGCTCGCGGTGGCTCCACCCCCGGGGAAGTTTCCCCGCCTCGAATCTAGCCTGTTCTCTTTCTCCTTTTCTCTGACCCTTCCTTCCTGTCTCTCTCCTTGTCTCTCACCCCTTTCCGCTTTGAACTACACGTAATCATCTCCAAGCCTGCAACACTTCACATTTGGTGAAAAGCACTTCAGGTTCAAAGTGATTAGAGGTTGAAGATCCGTCGTTTAAAATTTAAATTAAACCAATTAAAATCACAGGGGCACTTCACATGTTTTAAGCAAATAATTATTTTTTACAAACGGATCCAAGAGGTTGGGCCGAGCCAGGTATTAACAGGAGCGAGACATTGCCCTCGGCTGACCTCCAGGCCCCAAATGCCAGGCCCTGCTCGGGTGTGCCGTGGCAGCTCCCCCAAATTCTGGAAGAAGACAAGGGCCCCCTCCCCTGCAGCCGTACTCCTTCTGGCTCCCGCAACCAGTCGGGACCCTAGGCTGCCCTTCAAGGGCCCCCAAAGGATGGGACTCTAAGCGCTTCTTTGGGACGTCCAGCACATGGAGGTGGGCCCCCCCAGAGGGGAAGTAGACCTCAGGGTCACCAGAATGCAAAGAGGACCTCATGTGTATCTAGCACATTTTGTGTGTGGACACAAGAACGAATCAGCAATGTCCTGGCCCTTGAGGAGCTCAGCCCAATGGAGGACAAAAAATATAAACGGCAGCAGAGTGTTGTAAATAATAAAGGGGACTGTAGGAGGTACCAGAATAAAACAAAGAGGAGAGCAATTAACCTCTGCGGTCCTCTGGGCTGGCCTCACAGCGAAAGGGCTATGTAAGCTGGGTTTTGCAGGATGAATAAGAGTGTTCAGGAGGCCAAAGAGCACAAAGACGTTCAAAAGACTAACACTGCGAAGGCCCACGATATGGTGTTCCTGCTACAGAATGATGAAATGTCGCACGAGACGCCCAAGTTACCTTCTCTTACCAAGCTGGAAACTCAGTCTGAACAGTTTGAAGCCCCTGTCTGAGATGACACAGCTAGAAGATAGCAGTTCAAGTCCAGGGCTGACGCTAATGGCCCAAGTACTTTCCTTTCCCCCTTTGTTGGTATCTGAGGCCAGAGATCCGTGTTTTGTGTCTTTTGTTTCCTCTTCTTATTTATTTCTGGCCCAACAGCAGCTTGGGATCAAAAACCAGCAAACCGACCCTCCAACCTGCCCCTGCCTAGCAGCGGTGCCTCCTGCCACCCCAGGCCCACACCCAGCATGGGGAAGGGGAGCGGCCTGCAGGGCCTGGGAGGCAGCTGGAAGAGAGCACGAGAGAACATAGTTCACGGTCTGTGTGGCAAGGGGAGACGGGCCGCCCAGCTGCGGCCGGCGCAGACATTTCAAAAACAAACCTGGATCCAGCTTTCCATCTCCCCGGGCGGGCCCCACCCTGCAGGAGGAAGGTAACTCAAGCCGCCCAGGTTCCTCTCTTTGGGAATCCTCGGTTTGTAGTTTCCCTTTCTCCTAATTGGGTTTCCGAGACCAGAACCTAGGCAGCTTCCTGTGCTCAGCCTGGCTGGACGCAGGCTGTGGGGTTTTATTTAGAAATATTCCCAAAAATGGATATTGGTTGGGGGCGGGGGAGGGGGGGAGGGTAGCAACATTTGGTAAATAAGAAGTTTCCCTGGGGCTGGGGGCTGGGGAGGGGGGATGTTGCTGGGGAGCAATTATTCATGGTCCGAGTTTCTGCCGGAGATGGTGAAGAAGTTTTAGGGAAAGATAGTGATGATTGTGTGACTGGATTGAATATTACTGAATTGTATACTTAGGAACGGTTCAAATGATAAACATGATGTTATGGATATTTTACCGCAGTCACAATTAGCTCCTGTGATGTCTCGTGAATGGATGAGAAATAAAGACAGATAATAATTTAAAAAAAAAAAAAAAAGACAATGAACTTCAATGATAATTATTTTACCAGTGGGGACAGAGGGGGAAACACCACATCTGTGCTTTTGGAAGGTTACTGACTTATTGGCCTGTTGGGGAAATGGAAGCAAGTAGCTATTTGGAGAGTCTGGGGGGTGGGGGAGGGAGCATGACGTCACGCCATCTCTGGAACACCTGCTTGGGGCCATGCATTCAACCTGGAGGTCAGCGGGGCTGTTTCTTTTCTTTCAAGCAACAGACTGATTGTCTGTGTCCAAGTGGGGAGGACCTGAGCACCTGGGCCCACCCTTAGAGCCACGTCCCTGGCCACAGACCGGAGCGGAGAGTGTAAAAGGCTTCACTTGGTCACAGTGGCGTAGGGTAGTGAAGTGGGCGCAGCCTCAGCCAACGGGCAGCCCTGGTCTGACCTTGCAGGGGCCCTTTCTCTCCCGGGACCTCGGCACCCTTATCTTGTGAATGTGACCAAAATCCTTGCATGATATGAACCAACACTTGTGTGTGTGTGTGTGTGTGTGTGTGTGTCCCTGGCACATAGTAGATGTTCAACAAAGGCTGCTTCTCTCTTGGTATTGCTCCTAAGAGGAGCCCTGTGCCCAATGGAGCCACAGTTTATTCTTGGGGACCAAGAGGGACTCTCACTGAAGCCACAGCTGGCAGAATGGAAGCCTTGTCTTTCCATCCAATGAGCTATGTGACTTTGCACCCAGGATGGGCTGCAGACAGAAGGAGAAGGGGACATGAAATCAAGAGCAAACCCCTGCTAGAAAAAAAAAATTTGTTTTGAGTAAAAAATAAAGTAACATAATTTTTCATTAATTTTAATTTAAAAAAAAAAAAAAGAAAAGAGCAAGCCACTACTGTGGGGCCCCACCCCACCCCCCAGTCCTAGGTAGTGAAGGGCTGGCGTGGCTTCCTGGAGTACAAGGCTTTGAGTGAGAGTAAGGAGGTTGACCAGTAGGCTGGCAAGCTCTTGTTTTTCGAGCACCTTCTCCTCTGTACATAGGAACTATGGGCTCAGGAGGATGACTACGTGTCTTGCCCAATTCGGGTTATGCCAGAATCAGGGGTCACCTTACCAGAGAGACCCCCCTCTTCTACGCACACCCCAAAACAAGCTAGCCCTTTTTCAGCCAAGACCACTTCCCTTACTTAAAGAGAGAAGACGGGGACCATTTTGGAAATTCACAGAGGAGGCTTCTCAGACGCTCACCCATCGCCTCCCTGCGTAGTACTGTCTGTGGAGAGCCTCTGAGTAAGACAGTCCTGAGAGAGGCTACCCCCTGCACAGTGTTTCTCAATCTCATGTAGGTTAGGAGACTTTTTACCCAAGTGTCTTGTGCGACTCATGTTCTAGGGATGTATTTTAAGCTAAGAAGTTTACTAACTTTTTCCTGGAGATGCGAGCAACCTTGACAACTGAAGTTCTTGGAGCCTCAGTTTTAACATCTGCAAAATGGGTATCATACATAGTGTCCACACAGACCACTGCTGCTGGGATAAAGGAAAATACCTTTTGGAACATGCAGGACTGGGTTGCCCATATCTCACTGGGAAATAACAAAGTACCACCTCTTTTTGCCCATTACTTTTTTATGCTCTTTGCTCTTACTTTCTTATGCACACATCCAACGAACATTTACTACCTCACAGGCCGAGAGGGTATAATTACCACTTTTTGTTGTCACTGCTATTTGGTTTGGGCTGTTATTTGTTATTTGCTGAGTTTGCCTGGTAGCCCACAGCCGTAGGTTCCAGAGCCAGGATCTGAGCCCCAGTGTAGTTGTTTTCTGCCGCTGCACCACTGCTGGTCCACCACGCCAGCCGGCACAGGCCCCCGCAGCTGGCCGTACATTTCCGTGAGGAAGACAGCACGGGAGAAATCAAAGTTCCTTCTCCAAGGGAGTCACAGCTCCATGGAGATCTAGAAATCTCTGTGGGAGCCTGGGAGGAACCAAGCCAGGTGGACAGGGAGATATGGAAAGCCCAGAAGCAAAGGGGCTCCTTCAGGGACAAAAATGTGAGTAAGGGATGCACCTGGGTGGCTCAGTCAGTTCACTGTCTGCCTTCAGCTCAGGTCATGATCTCAGGGTCCTGGGATCGTGTCCTACGTCGGGCTCCCTGCTCAGCGGGGAGTCTTCTTCTCCCTCTCCCTCTGCTCCTTCCCCCACCTCCCCCGCTTGCCGATTCTCTCTCTCTCTGTTTCTCTCAAATAAATAAGAAAAATCTTTTCTTTTTTTAATATGAGTAAGGAAGGAGAGGAAGTGGGGGAGGCATGGCTAGAAGGTCCAGCTAGTCCCTCACAAGGAGGGACAGGGATGGGGCCGGAGGCTGGAGTCACCAGGCTTTGTGGGTCTCTGATTCTGGCTCTCAGATGTCCTGGGGATGCAGAACAACTCATCTGAATAGTGTGGGGGGACCGTCATACACTGGTGGTGGGAATGTTCAAATACTGCAGCCACTTTGGAAAACAGTCCGGCAGCGCCTCAAATCATTAAACAAAGACTGACCTACCGTACGATCCAACAATTCTACTCCTTGGTGTCTCTATCCCCAAGAGAAATGAAAACATAGGTCCACAAAAACATGCGTATGAACGTTAATAGAAGCATTATCCATCATAGCCAAAAAGTGGAAACAACCCCATGTCCATCACCTGACGACTGGCAAATACGATATGGTCTATCCGTACAGAGGAATGGAGTTTGGACACCTGGTACAGCGTGGATGAACTTCAAAGACATCACGCCAAGTGAAAGAAACCAGCCAGGAAAGACCACATACATGATTCCATTTATACAAAAAAGTCCAGAATAGGGAAATCTATTAAAAGAAAGTAGACGAGTGGTTGCCAGGGGCTGGGAGAAGATGGGAGTGGTGATCTGGGATGAAAGGTTCTACAGTGGCCGGTGCTGATGGTTGCACTTACCTGTGAATAGACCAGAAGCCATTAAAGCGTAAACTTTAAATGGCTACATTGTATGGCATGTGAATTACAGGTCAATAAAGCCAGTTAAAAAAAACTTACAAAAGCCATCCAATACTTTGTATCTCGGCTTAGTTAAACCTGACCTGGACAGGAGGAGATTGACTTTATTTCCCATTTTACAAATGAGAAGATGGTTCAGAGAGGTTAAGTGACTTGACCACAGACAGAGCTAGTGAGCGGTCACTCCAGTCCAGCCCATGCTCCAAAGTCCCAGCTTCTCCCAGGACGCTCACTGCAGTGATGGGGGCTCTTCTATCCGGCTGGCTTCCCCAGCCCCGGAAGGCTAAGGCCGGCATGCTTCCCCACGTGCCCCCCGAAACCGTTCAGTCGCTCTGTCTACCTGGAGGCTCCACTCTCCTGCTGCTCATGCCCCCCACCCCGCCAGCACTTCCCACCGTGGGCGACGCGGTCAGGGCGGGCTCTGCTTCTAGCCCAGTCTTTATCTTCAAAGGCGATTTCCGCTCCAAATATTTATGGCAAAATACAGAGAGCGGCTTCTTTCACCGGGGCCTGTGTTTGAAGCCGTTTTCCCAGCGCACATGTATTTGATAGTCAAATCTTTCTGAGGGCACATTAAGATCTCGTGGCTGCTGGCGCCCTACACTGGCACCCACCCACCCACACAGGTCGCCGAGAGCCCTAGCAACGTTCACATGGTAGCCCTTCCACGATCTTCTAAGACATCGCGACTGATGTGTTCAAGATCTGACTCCCCGATGGGCCCGGGGGCACCAAGGTAGGGTCCTGGCAAGGTGTCCTCTCCGTGATGGACGGAGAGGTGAGACCTTTGGGTGAGACCGATTCGGAGACAGCCATTGGAAATCCATCTGGGCGACCTCGAGCAAATCACCTCCCCGCACTAAGGTCATTCCTTTAACTGGAAAGCGGGGACAATAACAGTAACTTCAGGATTTTACAAGATCATTTTATAAGGGGCTTAGAGCTTAGGTTAGAGCACAGTGAGAACGCGAGAAGTATTAACTAGCTTTACCTCCTCCTCTTTCCCTCCTTCTCCGGCTATACCTCCTCCTTCCTTCCCTTTTCTCCATTATTAAACATGGAATTCTGTAAATACAAATAGCTACACAGTTTTACTATGTACCCAGTCATCCACATGAGGACCCTGCAGCTTAGGCATTCTTCTTAGCAGCCTCAATAGAGAAAGAAAACTAAGGCTCAGAGAGGGGCAGCCAATTGCCCAAGGTCACACAGCTCAACATGGGTCGGCTGAATCGAAAACACAAGCTCATTCACCATGGCCCTGCTGTGTCCCTCTCCCCAAAGGCAACCACAGTAAGTCCGTGGTGCACAAATGATCGATCATTCTTCTGAGTCTTGGAACGTATTTATATTGTGAATTGCCTATGAGGGTTTGGGGGACGCTAAAATCAGGACTGTCAGCACATTCCTGTGGTGGGGAAAGTCAGCCCCCGCGGATGACACAGCTAAGCACGGCCCCACCCTGCTCCCCACCCACCCCACCCCACCAACGTGGCTAGGCCAGGTCACGGGGAGCCAGGCCAATGTCCCAGGGGCCCCTGGCAGGAGCATCCAACCCCAAAGTATTCTTCAGGCAAGGTGGCCCCAGTCCAAGGAATTGACCAAGAGCCCCTCCCCAGCCTCTGCTCATTCAAGATTGCATTTTTGAGGACTGGTCAGGACAAGGTTGGAGAAACAGTGCCAGTTCCCCTTGGGCTTTGGGCACGCAATGGAAAGAAAGCTCTCAGGCCCTGGAGGGCAGGGGTGGGACCTCTCCTGCACGGAGAAGATTCCCAGCACCCAGCAGGGCGGTGAGCTCTACAGGTGTGCTGCCCAGGCAGGGAGCCAGCGTGTCCTTCTACCAGGGCCAAGCCCTGAGGACAAAGGCTCCAAAGGGGACAGCAGAACATCCCAGAATAGAAGTGCAGTCACGCGATTTGGAGTCAGACCCCAATGTAAGTTTGGCTCCGCTGCATAGGAACTCTGTTAGGAACTTGACCTCTGAGCCAGGGTCCCTTCCCTTCCCCAGCAGGAAGGGGCAATAAAGACCAGTGCCCCCCTCACCCAGCCCCGGGCTTGTTCTAGGCAAAGGAGACCATCCATTCATTCAACATTCTGTCCCCGTGACTTTACCACGGGCTGGGGACACTCCACCAAACACTGGGAAAGTGGCACTTACTCAGGCATTTCATCCTTGATTTAAGAACCACCCACTCTGCCCGACTCACTTTCCCCACAGCCGAAAATTCACCTGCTCGCCCGTTCACTCACTCGGAAAGTTACTCATTCTCTCGTGTTCGACGTTGATTGAAATGCCCAGGCCCGGCATGATGCTCACTCCCCCTAGACTCCACTCCGTTATTTGCTCATGCATTTATTCATTCATCTGTTCGTTCAACAGACATATTAAATGCCCGAGTGTTTCAGGCCAAAGCATCTCTCAACCTGGAATTTCCTTATGAATGAATGAATTCCACGCAAAGGGCAAATCGGAGCTATAGTTCTACATGTATCTCAGCAAATGAAACAGGAGCGGGCTGAAGTGAGTGAGTTTTGAACTCGTAAATTCTGGCTTTGGGAGGTCTTGTTATACCCAAACTTCTGCTACGATTCTGCCTCTTGACACAGTGGCCCGAGGGCTGCCTTCTCTTCCCAAACAGGGACCCACGTAAGAAACTCTACTTGAGTTGAAAACCAACCTCAGAATGTCCCGTTTACGGGCATGACTGTAATGAGGACACACAGGGGACCGCTGCTCCCAGGAGGACATGTGGCCCCCAAAGAACTTACTGGTTGCAGTGAGTGGGAGCAGACGAGATCCTCGCATCTCAAAAAAAGTTTTTAAATCATCATAATAATCCCATGCCCCACCTGCATCGGAGTCAGCACCCCCAATTTTAAAGTCAGATGCTGTGGCCTGAAGGCCCAGGGATCCAATTCTATAAATATAGACAGAAGCTGCAAAGTCAAAAGGCCAGACCATCCCAATCTGTTACCCTTTCCATGCTGATAAATTATGTACAGCCCTTGGACAGATCCGCCCAGAGGCCTGCGGTCCTGTCTGAGAGTCGGATCCTCACCCGTCAACCCGGGCCCCCGCTCCCCCAGCCGCCCGCTCCCCCCACGGCTCAGCCGGCCCCTCCCTACCTGCTGTCTCCTTTGGGCAGACCAGGTGTGCTCCGGTGATGGATTGCCCGACGGGCCCCTCCATCCTGGGGGCAGATGAATCCGGGTGGCGGGAAGCCCCCACCAGGTCTCTGACAGACGGCAGGCAGGTCAAAACTGGAAAGGAGCCTGTCTTGAGGGGACGAGCGTTTTATTTGAGTGCAGGGGCTTCTTCCTAGCTTCTTTCCTGACCACACCCCGCTCCCCACCCCTGTTCCTACCTCCTCAGGGCCCTGAGTGCGTGGGGCACGTGAGCGAGAGCCACATTTTAGCCAAAGGGCAATAGAAAAGAACCAAGTTTCCTCTCATCTCAGAAGACGTCTCTGCGATCTGAAGATGAAATTAGAAGGGTGCCATGTCTCCAAGTAGCTTCTTATAATTCAGAAAGACAGTTGCAAGTCATTTAAAAGGAGACACAGAATCTTTAATAAATTTAATCCACGTCTGATTACAAAGGAAGAAAGTGTGCACTTGCTCTCTCCCTCCTTCTCTCTCTCTCATCTTACAGGGCTGGAACGTGGCAATAACTGTTCCATCTGATTTTTTTAAAAAATAAGATTTGCTAAAGGTCAATGTATCTCCTGGCCACATACGCAGCAACATTCAAATTTTCCCAGCCTGAGAATAAAAAGATTCTGTCATTAAAAATAAAAGCGTAAGGACATCTCTCGAGCCCATGGGGGATTTTAGAAAGAGGAGACATTTCGTTATCAACGCGTAATCATGAGATTTTTAAGCGGTATCTCTAATCTGCCTCCCCCTCCCGCCCCCTACCCCCCTATCCCCTCCTCCCCCCACACCCCCCTCTTCACAGCAAGGTCTTTTTATCCTTCCAATTTTGCATCTAAAGATGAGGTGAATACCATTAGCTCAATTCAACCTCAAGTGTAGTCAGATGGGCCTGTGATTTCTGAAAAGCGCTCGCTAAGGTCACATTAAAATGTATAAGAGCATTTCGATTCCTGAGAAGGGGGCTTATTATCCACCCGTGGTGTAAAAGAGGAATGTCAGTGGCCGCAGACTTGGGTGAAAACAAAAGAGATACCAGGATTTCAGTCTTTTGTGAGCAAGCTTCTCTGGTTTCTTTTCACGGCTCTCCGGCTCTCCCACCAGCCAGCCGAGCAGATAGGTCTGCAGACTGCAAACTCAGGACTCTTGCAAAAAAAGAAAAAAGAGAAGAAAGAAAGAAAACTTAAAAAAAAAAAAAAGGAGAAAAGAAAAGGAAAGAAGTTTAACTGGTTTCCCCTCTGCCCACTTTTACTTAACCCTTCTAGCCTGAGTCGACGAAGTCACTGGCTATTAAGTTATAAATGTGTATTTCCTTGAGACACAGCATTTGGTCGGGCCTGTCCTTGTGGCCTTGTTTGTTTGTTTGTGTTTTGTCCAGGCTTTTGGTAAACAGAGTCAGCCTACAGTCAGAAAAGCGTGGATGTTGGGGTCAGACCTGCCCAGGTAAGGAGCACTGTTTTGCCATCACGAGCCATTCAACCATTCGTTGAATGGGCACCTATTTTTTCAGCAGATACCTGCTGGCCGTCTACATGCCAGTCACGGCTCTGGGTTTTAGGAATACCCCGGGGAACCAGGCAAGCTGAGATCTGCACTCTCGCAGGGGCGGGAATTCCATAAAGAAAGGTAAAGCAGCGAGACAGGTGAGAAAGATAATGGGAAATAAACAGTGTTGGAAAAGAGGGAACTTGAAAAAGGCCAGCAATACATGGGGGTAATTGAGGGGGCCCTACAAGGAAAGGGACTTGAGATGAGCTGAAAGTTCAGACCAAGCCAGCAATTCAAAGGGCATCCCCGGGTGCTGGGTACCAGAAGGGAATGGAAGGTACTGGAAGGGAAAGTGTTTGCATGGTGGGCATCTGTTATTTTGTTCAACAAGCACCCACTTCTCCTCTCTCCCTTCGGCCGTGCCACCCATGGTAGGGTGGGAGGCCTTGGGAGGGGGTAGGGGATCAGCCAGGGCTCCCTGACATCATCCAGGAAAGAAAAGGATATGTGACCCAAGAAAGGCTGTCAGACCCTCAGAGTTCACCCTCTACCTGCAAGTGGAGGGACATAAGGGGAGAACAGTGGCAACCGGTGCATCCTTTTGGTGGTGCCCCAATGAGAAAGCTTCTTGGCTCTGCCTTTTCCATCCCTAAAATCTCTCTAGTTCCTTATTGTTTCCAATTTTGAGTCTTCAGCTTTCCTTCAGATGCTGTGAGCCTCTTGGTCTCCCATTAAATGTTCTTTTTGCTCAAGTTAGTTGGAATTTGATATGTGCTTTGAAAGCAAAGAACCATAACCATCATCAAAATCAATAGCAGAGGGGTGCCTGAGTGGCTCAGTAGGCTAAAGCCTCTGCCTTCAGCTCAGGTCATGATCTCAGGGTCCTGGGATCAAGCCCCATATCAGGCTGTCTGTTCAGCAGGGAGCCTGCTTACCCCTCTCCCTCTGCCTGCCTCTCTGCCTACTTGTGATCTCTCTCTCTCTCTGTGTCAAATTAATAAATAAAATATTTTTTAAAAAAAAATCAACAGCAGAGAATGAGTCTCCAGGAACCTCTCAGGAAAACATAGGTCGTATGGAAGTAGCTATCTGATCACAGGGATTCAGATTTATATTCAGGGTGGGACCCTAGTAACCAATGGCACATGGAAGTGAAACAGCTGATTAGCATATCAGCATCAGGACTCTCAGAGAGAAGCCACCAGAGTGAAGGGTTAGCATGAAATAGATTGAATTAGAACCAGAAGTGTTGGTCTGAGTGCATAGTTTTCAATATACAAGGAGAGGGAGAACTATAGGCATGAATGTGTGTTTGAGTGTGTCCACTGAGAGAACCTGCAAGACGTTACACCCAGGAGCAATGAGCACACTCAGTGTCAGATCTTGGTTTCTAAATACCCTTCTTCACTCAAAGGAATAGGTAAGTGGTCTTTAGACATCTGTATGATTCCAGGGGTGGGACAGTGAAAGTACAAGATATACCTGGCATATCTTCTGCCAGAAAGTGAGCAAGTGCTCAAGGAATGAGGGGAACATGCAGGCGCAGAGACCAACCTGAAGAGGCACATACTGACCAACTTTGTGGAATTTGAAAATTATCTTTTTTCTGATTTAACTTATATCCAACAAAATGCACCTATTTTCACTACAGTTCAATGAGCTCTGACAAATATATGCGTGTGTATAACTAGGTCTTTCATATTTCCGTAATCGGTTCATCAATTTCTTTCAGAAACCTGCTGATAAATTGGCTAGAATTACATTAAATCTATAAATTCGCTTAGGTAAAAATGATACCGTGGTGTAACAAGAAGTATATTGGGTCTCTGTTTCTTATTTCTGGCAAAGTTTCTAAACCCTTGGAATTTCCTGAGTGATGGAAGTGTCTTTTTTTTTAAAGATTTTTATTTATTTATTTGAGAGAGAGAGAGAGAGAACATGAGAGGGGAGAAAGTCAGAGGGAGAAGCAGACTCCCCATGAACCTGGGAGCCTGATGCGGGGCTTGATTCCAGGACCCTGAGATCATGACCTGAGCCGAAAGCAGAGGCTTTAACCCACTGAGCCGCCCAGGTGCCCTGGAAGTGTCTTTTAATATTTATAACAAACCCCTTTCTATCACACCTGAGTTTATGCTAATGAAGTAACTCACGGTAGACCCTCTAGCTAGTCTCAGGATTGACCTGCTTATCCGAAAGACCAAGTGATTATAGGACAGGAACTTCCAGCCCCACCCACTGAACTCAGGGGGATGGGGAGAGGCTGGAGATTGGGCTCCATAAAAACTCTTGAACAAGGAGCTTTGGAGAGCTTTCTGGTTGGTGAAAACATCAATGTGTGAGGAAGGTGGTACATTTGGAGAGGCAATGGAAGTTCTGCATACCCCCCCCACCTTACCCTATGCATCTTTTCCACTTGACTCTTCCTGAGTTGTGTCTTTATAATAAACCCATAAACCTAAGTAAAGTGTTTTCCTAAATTCTGTGGGCCATTTGAGCAAATTATCACATCTGAGGAGAAGTCAAGGGAACTGCTAACTTTGTATTCAGTGAAACAGAAATTCGAGTAGCCTGGAAACCCCAGTTATGGCTGGCATCTGAGGTAGAAGCATGGGACACCACCTTTAACCTGTGGGCCTCCACTAACTTCAGGAGTGGGTGTCAGAACAGAATTGAGTCGTTGAACACCCAGCTGGTATCAGAGAATTGGAGACTTGCTGTGGGAACCACCAAACATTTAGTGTCAAAAGTGTTGAGGTAAAAACTTTTTGAGTATCTTCACAACACTGAGTTTTCCAATGTTATCTCTCCATTATTTAGAATATTTCTCCATATATTTAGGTCTCCTTCAGAGGTATTTTGTAGTTCTCCATCAGTATCACTTTTAAATTATTCCCGTTTCATGTTGCAAATTATTCCTGCTAGTATACAGAAAAACAATAGACTTCTGCATATTGACCTTGTGTCAAAAAACTTTGCAAAAATATTTGCTTTGTAGCATTTTTTTGCAGATTCCTTAGGATTTCCTATGCCCATAATTATATCACCTGCAAATAAAGATAGTTTTATTTCTTTGTCTCCCATCTTTATGCCTTTTATTTCTTTTTCATACTTTATTGCATTGGCTAAGACCACTAGCTAGAGAAAAGAAATGGGGAGAATGGTCATCTTTGCTTTTTCCTGACCTTAGAGGAAAAGCATTTAGTCTTTTACTATTAAATATGGTGTCAGCTGAATGTTTTTCATAGATGTTATCTATTGTTTTGAGAAAGCTTCTTTCTATTCTGAGTCTTGATAGTTTTTATAATCTATGCTTGGCAAGTACTGTCAAATCATTTTTATGCGCCTATTGAGATAATCAAATGATTTTCCTCCTTTTTACTGGTAAGACTGTGATTTACACCAATTGTTTTTTGAATTGAACAAAACAAACATGTATATTAACAGTATCTGATGAATATTTCTGGTTTTGACTTGATAATATGTTGTTAAGGATTTTTTTCTCCCTCAATATTTGTAAGGTAAACTAGTCTGTACTTTTCTCATATTGCCTTTGTATCATGGCATCACAGCTCCAGTTAAGAAATGTTAACTTTTCCTCTATTTTCTGAAAAAAATTAACATAATACTGGTATTATTATTTCTTCACCAGATGTTTGAGAGAATTTACCAAACCATCTGGGCATGAAGTTCCACTGTGGGAAGGTCTTAATTATTAATTCAATTTTAATAGACATAGGATTATCAATATTTTTCTGTTTTCTCTTGTGTCTATTTTGATAAGTTGTGTCTCTCAAAGAATTTGTCCACTTGATCTAATAACTGATCATATAACTGGCATAATAATTTTCATGATAGTTCCTTGTTATACTTTTAATGTCTGCAGAATTTGCAATGATACCCCCTATTTTATTCCTAATATGAGTAAGCATTCATAGACACCCTTATTTGATCAATCAACCCAGAGATTTATCAAACTATCAAATTCTGTAAAGAATTTGGGTTTCATCAATTTCTTCATTCTTTTTCCATTTGCTATCTCATTGATTTTTGCTCTTCTCTTTTTATTTCCCTCTTTTGACTTATTTTTGGTTTTAATTGCCCTTCTTTTCCTAATTTTTTAAGACGTAATCTTAGATCACTTATTTTAAAACTTTCCTGTTTTCCAATATAAGCACTTAAGATAAACATTTTCAGGATGCCTGGGGGGATCAGTCAGTTAAGTAGCCAACTCTTGATTTCCACTCAGGTCATGATCTCAGGATTGTGAGATCAAGCCCTGCATCAGGCTCTATACCGGGCATGGAGCCTGCTTAAGATTCTCTCTCTCCTTCTCCCTTTGTCCCTCCCCATTCCATCGCAAAAAAAAAAAAGATAAACATTTTCATCTAAAAAGCATGAACATACCAAATTTTAATATGTTTGTTTTCATTTTATTTCCATACAAAATATTGCCTAATTTCCTTTGTGAGTCTCTTTTGACCTATGTGTTATTTTAAAGTGTGTTATTTAATTTCCAAGTATTTGGAGATTTTCCAGATTTATTTTTATAATCGTGTTCTCATTTAATGTCATTATGGTCAGAGAATATACTCTTTTGATTACAATCTTTTTTAGACCTTATTCAGACTTATTTTATAGCCTGGCATATGGGCCATCCTGATGAACGATCCACTTAAAAAGAATGTATTTTCTTTTCTCCATTTGTGTGGAGTAGTCTATAAATGTCAATTAGGTCAAGTAGGCTGATGGATTCAAGTTTGTTTTTCTTTTTCTTTTTAGTGATTTATTTTTCATTCTATCAATTACTGAGAGAAGAGTGTTGAAAATCTTCAACTAAAGTTAAAGATATGTCTATTTCTCATTTTTATTCTGTCCATTTCTCCTTTATTTACTTGGAAGTTCTATTGTTAGGTCCATAGACGTTTAAAACTGTTATATCTTCTTGATAAATTGGCCATTTGCAATTTACAAATGTCCCTCCTTATCTTTGGTAATATATCTTTCCTTGACATCTAGTTTGTCTGATATTAATATAGCTCCTCCAGCTCTCTTATTATTGTTGACACACATATCACTCCTATATACAAGTCCCAGAGTATATTGTTATTTTTACTTAAACAGTCATCTTTTGGGGGCACCTGGGTGACTCAGCCAGTTAAGTACCTGACTTAGTTTCGACTCAGGTCACAATCTCATGAGTCGTGAGACTGAGCCCTGCATTGGCCTCCATGCTCAGCAGGGAGTCTGCTTGAGAGTCTCTCCCTCAGCTCCTACTCTCTCAAATAAATAAATAAATAGATAATAGATAAATAAATCTTTAAACAATCATCTTTTCTGAAAAATATAAATGAGAACAAATAAACATACCTACACCTACACATATATTTGACATTTCTGACACTCCTCACTCTTTTCTAAAAATTTATGCCTCCATGTAGAATCATTTTCCTTCAGACTGGAAAACTTGATTTAATAACATCAATTTTTTCAGTTTGAAGGAAAGACTGTAGGTACTACAGGTCTCCTGGCATCAATATTTACCCACTATTGTCTGCTTAAAATTTTCTTTATTTCACCTTTACTTTTGAAGGATATTTTTGCTGGATATAAAATTCTAGGCACCAGGGTTTTGTGGGGTTTTTCTTTCAACTCTTTAAAAATGTCATTATAGGGGCACCTGGCTGGCTTGGTCAGTAGAGCATGTGACTCTTGATCTCAGGGTTATGAGTTCAAGCCTCACACTCGACATGGAGCCTACTTAAAAAATAAAATAAGATAAATATATCATTGTTGTATCACCTGGATTATACTGTTTCTGAGAAAAGCTAGAGGCTATTTTTTAACTCTGTTAGCTATATGTAATATGTTTTATATCTCTGCAGGTTTTTAGGATTTTTATCTTTGTCACTGGTTTTGAGAAATTCGATTATAATATGACTTGATGTGTTTCTTATTTATCTTGCTTGGTAGTCACTGATATTTATTGATATATGGATTTATATTTCTCACAAAATTTGGAGGAAACTGGATTCTTATTCCACAAATAATTTTTTCTGCCCCATTGTCTCTCTCTTCTCTTTCTGAGACTACAATTACACAGCTATTAGACTGTCTACTATTGTATCATGGGTCACTGACACTGTTCATTTTTTTTTCAATCTTTTAATTTTTGTTCTTCATTTTGGATTGTTCAAATGACTCTGTCTTCAATCTTTTCTTCTGAAGCTTCTTATATACTTTTAATATGATTTTTTAATACATAGATTGTACTTTTGAGGTCTAGAAGCAAAAAAAGATTTGCTTCTTTTTTTATAGTTTCTGTTTCTCTTCTCATGATGTTGATGTTTCCCTTAAATTCTTGAGCATATTTATAAAAGCAATACAGTCCTTGCCCCATGATTCCACTATCTACATAATTTTTAGCCTGACTTTATTAATTTTCTTTCTCTGTGTTATGGGACACATTTTTCCTGATTTTTCACCTGGCTGGTAATTTTAAACCAGATGCTGGACTTTGTGACTGTTACATTGTACAGCAGGTGGATTTTGTTTTCTTTCATCAAAGAGTATTGAGTTTTGTTCTGGCAGGCAGATAATTCGCTTACAAATGAACATTTCCCTCTAGAAATGTGTTAGAGAAATGTGTTAGAGTGAGTCTAGAGTCGATTTAATGCTATGGTTCATATAGCCATATTCTTAAGGCGTGGCTTTTCTGGAATCTCTAATGAATTCCTCCAGTATTGAACAAGGTCCCTCCACTCTTGTTTTAACTTGAATGACTCACAATTTTCTGTGAGTTGTGATGGTTTTTTGGCTTAGCACTCCACACAGGTTGTTTTTTCTTCTATGGTTTTCTTTGCACAGCCTCATAGAGTCTCATCTTGTGTATATGCAGATCAGCATTCAATCAAAGACTTATGAAACTCCTGAAGACTTCTGGAGATCATTCTCTGTGCAGCTATCTTTTCTCTTGTACTCTGCTCCACAAGTTCTAACCATCTCAGTCCTCCATAAATTAACTTTCGTTGCTTCACCTCACCAAATCTGCTATGCTCAGCTTGAGTTCCCCTCTCCTGCATCCGGGTCATAGTTGTTTATGGTGAAAGAAGTCCAGTATCGTCAACTACTTTGTGGAAAGACCAAATAAGAGACCATTTGAGAACCAATACAATAATGATGCCAACAGATTATATCCATTGAATGAAACAGAATCCGTGAGTTTATTCTGCTGTAAATAAAAAATAAGTGAGAAGAAAGGAAGGCTTTTTCTTAAAATAGCATGCCAACTAATACATGTACAAGGAATGATAGAAAATCCCCATTTGGCAGCCATCAGAGTAATAATTAATTCAGCCAAGAAACATCAATAGACAATAAAACTTGTAATAAATATTTGATGAAAAGTGGGACATTTACATAGTTTCCAATACTTCCCCCCAAAATACTTATTAATTACAAAAGAAGAAAGGAAACTTCATAGTGGAGAAACTTGACAGATATCACCACTGAAAAAAGTTTACAAAACCAGTAATGGGGTAAATGCCACTTGGTAGTATGAGGTATGGACAGCTGAGTAGAGGATGTAGGCAGGGAAATGAAATGAGACTACTGCAATAGTCTAGGGAGCAAATGTTGAGCTGGATATAGTGGATGGAATTGTGTCCCCCCAAAATTCCTATGTTAAAGCCTACCCCCTAGTGTGATTGCATTTGGAGATAGGGCCTATAATAAGGTGAAAAAAGTTCAATGAACTCATAGGGTGAAGTCCTAATCTGATAGGATTTGTGTCATTAAAAAAAAAGGAAGAGACACCAGAACTCTCTCTCTCTCTCCTTCTCTCTCTCCCTTCCTCGTGCTCTCTCTCCACCATATGAAGACACAGTGAAGACTCAAGCATCTGAAACCAGGAAGAGAGCCCTCCCTAGGAACCAGATTAGCCAGAACCATGATCCTGGACTTCTAGACTCCATAAATATCTCTTGTTTAAGCCACCCATTCTGTGATATTTTGTCATGGCAGCCCAAAGCAGACTAATGCAGTACGAAACCAGGTGAACAGGGCCATCCTTTCTTTGACATTCCTAATAAAGAAGCATACCCTGAATTTAATCATCAGGAAACATCAGAGAGAATCAAACCAGTAAGCATTTTACAAATAATGGATCTATAATGTTCTAAAATGTCATGGTTGAAAGTCAAGGAAATGCAGAGAAACTATTCCGGTCTTAAGGACACAATAGAGACATGACAACTAAATACAACACATGATCCTATATCCTTTTGCTATATAGGGCATTATTGGGACATTAACAAAATTGAATGCAGTCTATCGATGGATGGTAGTAACGTAACAGCAATCATTTTCTGATTCTGATGGTTGTATTGTGGTTATGTATGATCATATCTTTTTTGTCTTTATGCACTGAAATGATCTGCAGTAATGGGACATGATGTCAACAATCTATTTTCAAATGGCTCTTTGTGTGATCTTGCAACTTCTCTGTAAGTAAAAAATTATTTCAAAATAAAAAGATAAAAATAAATATCATATCTCCTGAAGAATTTCAATCATTAAATATTTGACAGATACAGAAACGATAATCCTTATCACACCCATATTCAATTCTGTTTCAATCAATGCAAAACTCTTGACAAATTTGGAGAGCACAGTGGATTTAACTTAATCAAATGGTGAATCCATTTACATTGACTATTTCTAGGTCTTGTCTTTTTTTACAGGAGATTAAGGGAGGGGATATTCATTTTGTTTCTTAGACTGTACCCTCAACTCATGTATTTTCGGATTCTTTTGTTTCCTAATAAATGCACACGAAACTACTAATTTTCCTCTAAACATGACTTTATCTGCATCATCTATGCGATTATATATAGCTATTTCATTATCATTCATGTCTATATATTTTATCATTTCACTTATAATTTAACTCATGGATTATTTAGAACTTTGATTTTTGAATTTATTGTTTCCAATGTATGAGAAATAATTTTATTTTTATTCTTGATATTTCATTTTGTTTCATTTTGATCAGAGGATGTGGCTTGAATCATGACTATTATTTGGAATGTGTTGTGACTTCCTTAATGGTCTAAAATATTATCATTTTCTGGCAAATATTCAATGTATGCTTGGAATTAATGTATGTTCTCTGAAGAGCAAGTTTCCATATATTTCCTGCCAGATCAAGATTATCTTCGCATATCTGTACTTACTGCACATTTGTCTGATCAATCCCTTTCTGGGAGCTGGGTATAACCCTTTTATCATTATCAAAAATCTTATCAATTACTCCCTCCTGTTTCGACAGTTGTTACTCTTTGCATTTTGAAGCTGTATAGTTAGGTATATGCAAATTAGTAATTGTTGTGTCATCTCGGTGTGTTGTTCTTTTATCAATATGAAATAAGCCTCTAATATAAATATTCCTTGTAATGTTATTCATACTAAATTCTATGCTGTCCATTAGTAAGACCACTATGCTACCTTCCTTTTGGTCAGTAAACACCTACTATATCTTCTCTATACCCCTTAATTTTTAAGCATCTTAATTTTTCAAGTACATCTACTATAATCATCGTATGCTTTTATATTTTTTATCTAATCTGAAGTCTCTTTTAATTGTAAGTTTAACCTATGTACATTTATTGTGTTTAGTAATGCAAGTGGACTTATTTCTACCTTCTTGCTTCCTTTTTGCCTTTTTTGTTTTTTCCCCTTTCATTTCTTTTGTTGGATTAATTAAGTTTTCTATATTTCTTTTAGTTTCCACTACTGGCTCAGAAGTCATGCACTCTATCATTCTGGTGTTTGCCATTAAATTTTAGTATTGTTTATCTTGCATCGAACTCCTTTCTTCTGGAATATTTTTTCTTGTTTAAGTAATTTATTTAATAATTATGTTAGAGAGCATCCACAGTATTCATTTCTATTCTATGTTCTGATTTTTCTAAAAATATCTTCGTCATCCTTGCTCTTAAATTATAGTTTGGGTTGGTATAGAATTATAGGCTCATAATTATTATCTCTCAACTTCAAAAGATATTCCATTTCTCTCTGGTGTATGATACTGTTCAAGAGAATTTGAATAACAAACTGATTGTTGTTCTGTTGAAGGTAATCTGTGTTTTATTCCCTGGTGGCCTTTGGGATTTTTCTCCCTCCCTGATACTCCACAGTTTCACTATTAAGTACCTAAATGTGGAGCTTAATGCGTCTTCCTGCACTTCTGAAGATTTTTCAGCAATAATTGTTTTAAAATACCACTTTGCTGTCCTTTATCCCAGTCTCTCTCTCTTGCTATATGTTGGAGCTTCATTTTCTATCTTCTATGACCCTTAAGTTCTCTTTCATCCTTTCTGTTTCAATAATTTACACCCAATTAGATTAGATTTTGTTGAAGCTTCTCATTCTATATTCCATGTCTCTTCATTCCTCTCATAATTTCTATTCCTTTCCTACCTACCATCTCTCCCAAATTTTTCATTGTATACTGCCTTCCTTTCTCATCCATTGACAATCATTCTAAAATACATGATATAAAACACATAGTATATAATTTGGGGTAGTTTATGATTATGGGCAAAGAGGCCATGGCAGTGATTGGCTAGATGAGCTTTAAAATCACTTCTGAATCCTGAGAACTTTCTTTTCCAGCCTTCTTTGTGGTTAAGTCAGGGTACCTTTGAGTACTTCTTGAACTTTGGGTGGAAGTTATGCTAGGTAAAATTGTATGTGAGAGGGAAAGGGTATGTTGGGATATTGGACCGACAGGATATAGACAGGAGTGAAAATCACTTGTTTTTGCCTGCACACCTGCCTGGCTGGCATTCGTCCCCCTTCACATGATGACATGCTTCCAATAATGCTTTAGAAAATTACCTAATCACCATTGTATGCAATCTTGATAGGACTGTCAATCAAAGAGTGTTGCATTCATCTCACTAATGCAGAACTAGCTACATAATTTGTGAGGTGTCTTGAGAGAGAGAGAGAGAGAGAAGAAAGAAAGAAAGAAAGAAAGAAAGAAAGAAAGAAAGAAAGAAAGAAAGAAAGAAAGAAAGAAAGGAGGGAGGGAGGGAGGGAGGGAGGGAGGGAGGGAGGGAGGGAGGAAGGAAGGAAGGAAGGAAGGAAGGAAGGAAGGAAGGAAGGAAAGAGAGAAAGAGAGAGAGAGAGGAAGGAAGGAAGGAAGGAAGGAAGGAAGGAAGGAAGGAAGGAAGGAAGGAAGGAAGGAAGGAAGGAAGGAAGAAAAGGAAGGAAGGAAGAAAAGGAAGGAAGGAAGGAAGGAAGGAAGGAAGGAAGGAAGGAAGGAAGGAAGGAAGGAAGGAAGGAAGGAAGGAAAGAGAGAAAGAGAGAGAGAGAAAGGAAGGAAGGAAGGAAGGAAGGAAGGAAGGAAGGAAGGAAGGAAGGAAGGAAGGAAGAAAAGGAAGGAAGGAAGAAAGGAAGGAAGGAAGGAAGGAAGGAAGGAAGGAAGGAAGGAAGGAAGGAAGGAAGGAAGGAAGGAAGGAAGGAGGGAAGGAGGGAAGGAGGGAAGGAAGGAAGGAAGAATTTCAATATGGCAGCAGCAAAGCATGAGACCAAATACAGAGCTCTCCTACGGGCAGGACTCTATGGGACTGCCTAGGTTGTATATCCAAAAAAGTCACCCAACCTAAACCAATTAGACTCTCCCTTCCAAAAATTTAAATCTTCACCACAATGACATAGATTTGGGAAAATTAGTTCCAGATCATTGGAACAAATTAGTTCCAAACCAAACCATCGGTTTCTACTACAATATCTCCAGAGAATGCCTGATTCCTGTCTTCTCTGAATCTGTATCATTTGCTTCAATTCCATCACCCCCTACTCCATTCTTCTACAATTAGACCTTTGGCTTAATTTAACTCTGGTTAATTTTTGACGGGATATCCAAGAACCCTAAATGAAATGAGTAACTAACTCTATTTGAGTACACTGAACTTCAATCTTCCATCTGTAAAATAGGAGTAACGGCATATACATCCAAGGACTTTAGCTATCTATATATTTTTTAAAGATTTTATTTATTTATTTGACAGAGAGAGAGAGAGATCACAAGCAGGCAGAGAGGTAGGCAGAGAGAGAGGGGGAGGCAGACTTCCCACCAAGAGAGAGCCCGACGCGGGGCTCGATCCCAGGACCCTGAGATCATGACCTGAGCCGAAGGCAGAGGCTTTAACCCACTGAGCCACCCAGGTGCCCCCTTTAGCTACATTTTTAACAAATAAATGGATGTGAAGTGTACAGTATAATCCCTTGCATGTACTAGGAACTTATTAAATACAAGTTTTCTTTCTCCGCCTCCATCCCTTCCCAGAGACAACAAAATGCCAGTCTGTCCAATGATGCAGAGGGATCATTATTCATCTCAGACCTAAGTCTGGAAGTCAAGTTTTTCAAAGCCGTCAGGTATTGTGAGAACATCTCTTGGGTGGACCAAGTGGGGACCTGGCTAGGACCTCTGCTAAGGAAGTGAAAAGAAGAGCCCATGGTGAGTGCAGTGGTCCCTCAATAGATTCAATTGCCCAATATCTAGTCCCCCTCCCTGAGAGTATCTCAGATTTTGGAGAAAATTATCTCTGGTACTGATTCCAGAAAAAGATCCCCATTTTGGAAGCCCACAGGGCTTCTGACTCTCCCTGCCCCTGGTAAATGAGGGGAGTGGGCAACATGACCTAAGGTCAGCCAGTCAGGGCCTGCTTACCAGGACTCAAAACTTGAATCATCACATCAGAGTGATGTGAAGAGAGAAGGGGAGGGAAGTTGGTTCTTGCAGCTGTGGCAGGAAAAAAAAGAAGCGATGTTAGGTTCCCGGCCAGGCAATTCCGGTCACCTGATTGTATTGGAACTTGGCGCTTCCTGCCCCTGGTCTCCTCGAGTTCTCTTGGTCCTCTCGGTTTCTGCCCATTCCCAGGCTGGTTTCTGGGCTTCTGCTCCATTTCAGGAGTTCCTCCGTACCCAATACACATACACCCCATGATAACCTTCCACCAAATCTGCTCAGATTAACCAAGCATGTATCTATTTCTTACAACCAAAACCCCAAACTACTACGGGGAGTCAAATTCTGTGTGCCCTGGAAAAGCCAATCTTGGGGAACCAAGATTAGGTGGAGACTCCAAAAGGACAGAGGGTCAGAGTCAGAGGCTGGCGGGATTGGACCAGACCTCAAGTAGAAGAAGCCGTAGCCCCAGGCAGGTCCTTGTGGAGGCAAGCTCACTGCATCCCCCTGGAGTAGATATTATGATCTTCTTTTTTTCAGAAACGGAAACTAGACCTCACAGAGTTATGGGATGTGCCAATAGGTAGGAAAACCGGGATTTGAACCCAAAGCCCTATATGATGTTACCGTGCCCATTTTTACAGCCGAAGGGCCCACGTTTCCAGATGAAGGGCAACTCAGATTTATTGAGCAACAGCCAAGTGCTGGGCGCTACCCTTGGGCAAGAACGTTCTACGTGTGATGTCATGTGATTCAAATAACTCCAGCTCTGTTTCTCTGTTTTTCTGACCACTATGATGTTGTTATTATATTTCAAATCTACTGTTTAAATACAAGAACATACATGGCGCCTGGGAGGCTCAGTTAGTTCAGCGTCTACCTTCAGCTCGGGTCGTGATATCAGGGCCCTGGGATCGAGTCCTACCTCAGGCTCCCTGCTCAGCAGGGAGTCTGCGTCTCCTCTCTCTCTGCCCCTCCCCTCCGCTCATGCTCTCTTTCACATTCTCTCTCTCTCATAAACAAATTAAATCTTCTTAAAAATAAATAAATACAAGAACATATAGTACCACAAGGTGCCCAAATGTCCAAATGCCTGCATAGAATTGAGACCCCTCGTCACAAGTCAGGGGCTGACAGCATAACTTCCATAAGGATACAATAGATATTGAAGGATATGTAAGAAAATTATGTGAATTTGAAGCTGAAAAGAATAGTTAGACTCGCCGTTAAATGCAGCAATTGTTAAAAAAAAAAATAACCAACAAAAGAATATTTCAGGGAGAAGTATTCTATCCCCGACATTGTTTGGAATTGTCAGTGCATTGTGATAATGAAAAGCCAACTCCGTTTGAGTTGGTTGTATTTGTTTGTTTAAATTCCCTACCGACAACGTGTCCCCTTCTTGCCTGTTACTCCAAGCCCAGCTCTCGGTACCTCATTTCATTTTGCAGATAAAGAAAGTGGGCTTTGGAGAGCTCCAGCCATGTGAAGTCGCTGATACAGAGTGAAGGCAGAATTCAAAGTCAAGGCTGTAGGGATGCCAAGTTCAACCTCTTGCCACTCTGCTGGGCTGCCTGCATGCCCGAAGGTGCCAAAGTGGAGGCTTTGCCTTTGTGCGGGAGATGAATGCCTCTGCCCCCTCCCTCACACTCCCCTCTTGCCTTTGAGAGAGGTGCTCCGTGGACACCCACCTCCGAACCTCCCCCCCCCCCCGGGAATGCACACTTTTCCTGGAAGAGAGATTAGCTCCAAGCCCCCAGACATGGAAGAGCTGGGTTCGAGTCCCAGCCCCACTGTGGGTGTCTCTTCGGGATTCCCCCCAGGAGCTCCTGCCTGCACCCCATCTCCGGTCTTGTGCCACGAGGCCACAGGTGGGAGAGCAAGCTGAAAGCGGCGGCCCCGCCAGGATCCGAGGGACCACCCCATCTCCAAACCTGAGTGTCAGAATCCCCATCCCATGTCTCGAAGGATTCTGATGCCTGCCATGTGGAGGGAGAAAGCCGGACCCGGGGCGACAGGCCAAGAAAAGCGTTGCTGCTGGAGCCTCCCGGGAGCCAAGCGGCACCATGTGTCTGAGCATTATCATTTACACTGAGGAACCGGGTATTTAGAAAACAGGGCTGGTACCAAGCACGCCATCTGTGGCCAAGCTTTCCCGGCCCACCGCACCATATTGTGCAAGACGCCGGCTGAAGGAAACAGCGTCCCGTGTCGCGCAGTGTTTGTTTGGTTTGGGGCTTTTGTTGTTTTTTGTTTTTTGTTTTTTCAACAAATTCAAATGTGGCTTCCTCACTTCGCAAAGCAGGCTGAATGGCCTCACAAGTCAGAGTCGCTGGAGGGAGAGAAGGATTGGACGGGGTGTGGGATTTGCACTCTGGCACTGGGAGAGGTAAAAAAAAATGATCCCACAGGCGCGCACGGAGGGCTCAGTCCCCGTCGGGCCCCTGGCTAAATGTGATATATGCGTGTATCAGACTGTTTTATGTGTATAAATAATTCCTTTGATCTGCACAAGTCTCGTGTGCTGGGTGCTATTACCACTCATTACGTGGACTTGGAAACCAGAACCAGAGAGGTTGAGTAACTCACCCATGGCCACACAGCTGGAGAAAGGGGACCCCAAGCAAGGAGCCAGGCTTAGTCCATCCACATGCACCCCGGCTGACCTCCAGGGCCTTTCTATCTCTAAGACACAAGGAAGTGGCTTCCAGATCTTTCCAGCAGCTTCCACACTCCATTGCGTCCCTCTTTTCCATGGGGTCCTGCTGTATTTTCCTCCGTGAGCTAATCACATCCGAAACCATAATTTTTTTTTTTTAAAGATTTATTTATTTATTTGACAGAGAGAGAGATCACAAGCAGGCAGAGAGGCAGGCAGAGAGAGAGGGGGAAGCAGGCTGCCTGCCGAGCAGAGAGCCTGATGCGGGGCTCGATCCCAGGACCCCAAGACCACGACCCGAGCCCAAGGCAGAGGCTTTAACCCACTGAGCCCCCCAGGCGCCCATGACACCATCTTCCTTATGAGCTGTTGTCTCTCCCCCTCACCAGATCATCAGTTCCTTGCAGGCCAGGCTCCCCGCTGTGTTCATCGCCGTATTCCCAGCAATGGGGCTGCAGGCGGCAGGACACTTGTCACTGCAAACGCGGACTTCTTATCTCTAAGGTGAGTGTAACAGCCCCCTCTGCTCCGGGCCTTCCTCCTCCATAACATGCAGACCAGATACCTGTCGTCGGGGTTGTGTGATGTTTACTGGGAAAGGCGGACGTACAGGGCGGGGGTCGGGCCTTGCCTTTGCTTTCCCACAACCCTGCAGCCCAGGCTCCTGGCACGTGTCACGGTGCACCCAGCAGGACGCGCCCCTGGCGGTCCCTCACCCCGGCCGTCTGCCTTCTCCGCAACTCGGCACCTAATAGGAGCTCAAGACACTGTCCCTCCATAGTAAAGAGCCCTCAATTCCTCTCCCTTCGCTCAGCCTCAGTTTCCCCATCTGGAACACGGTCCCCTGGCCTCTGAAGTCCTGTCCAGTTCTGACACCCGTTGGCACCACTCCTCCAGCCCTGCGAGAGCCCTGGGCCGGTGTGGGAGCCCCGCATGGGGCCACGGTCAAGAGAAGGCACAGTTCACCATTCAGTAACGTGGGTCCCAAGGTGCTGCCTCTCCAGCACTTGCCAGGTCAGCCCTGGCCGTCGCGGCCCACAGTCGCCCTCGGGAGGAGCCGGCCCATTAAGGAGCGATTATGTCACCACTGCTGAGTGGTTGCAGGACAGATCAGGTTTGCAGAGTAGCAGGCAGGCTCTGGTTCTGGAGCACATGGTAAAATTTGGTGCAATTAGCAGCGAGGGAACACACATTACTACTATTATTATGTTCTCTTGGCCCCCCGGCCCTGTCACGGGCTGCCTTCTTTCTTTAATTTCTTTTTCTCTTTCTTTTTTTTTAAGAAGGAAAAAAAAAATTCTCTTTGGGAACTGAAGCAAAATAAAAATGCCAAGAATTAAAAATGCAAATTCATCCAAGATGTTTTCTGCCCAAGACGGCAATGGCCACATGGCTCGATAACATTTTAAATGTTAAAAAATGGGTAATTTTCAGTAAAAATCAAATTTGCCAGAGCCCAAGTCTAAACGAATCCCATACAGTACTCGGGCACCTGGCCAACATTCACGAGCAAGTCCCTTCAGAAGGTGATGCACTATTAAAATGAGGAGAAAACACAAACTTTGTGTATATAGCGCGGGTCCTTGGGATCCAGGAAACGCGGTCGGCCGGATAGGGGCCCGGCTCAGCCTTGGCCTTGAGCAGGCGATCTGCCTCCCTGCACTTGGTTGCCCCCTCCATAAAACAACCATCAGTAAAACCCACCTTTGGGCTTCGGTTAGTAGTAATAGTGTTCTGAAGAACAATAAAGGTTTTCTTAATAAACATTGAACAAATGTCTTGCCCATCAGTAAGTGTTGCTAAATGGAAACATTTAGGGACAGGGACTAGGTCTGAGTCGCACTTCCCACCCCACGTCCCGACTGCCACGGTGTCCGGCAAAGGGTCTCGCTCCTAAGAGATGCTCAGTAAGAGCTTTGGCGGTAATGGATCTTGAGAAAGTTGGGTGCCCACCTGGGCTCAGCTGCCAACCCCATGGTTCAGAGACGAATAGAGAACCCTAAGCCCAGAGGACGAGGGCTCAAGGACAAAAACATCTCCTTCTCTTCTGACTTCAGTTGGCACTGGTCTTCCCACCAGACACACTTGGTCTCAAATCCCCCTTCAGTCTTACTGGCCACGAGACCTCGGGCCAGGCACTAAACGGCTGCATGCCTCAGTTTCCCCATCTGTAAAATGGGGAGGACAGTGGACCCCCCTGCTGGCGCTGTCGTAGAAATGATGCACATAAGGCTTTGAACACCTGCTTGGCCCCTAGTGAGTTCTCAGTGAAGGGAAGCTGTTTCAGCCGTTGTGCGAATGACGCTCCCTGAAGTAGCTGCTTCCCTGGCGTCCCTGGTTCTCCAGTAAACGCTGCACCCGACCAGGGTGCTCTCCATCCAACCACAAAGTCGACGCTGTGCCCCGGGGATCAGCCTGTCAGCCTGTCAGGACCCAGCAGGAGACACAGTGCCTCCCCACTCTCCAGGATCTTGCACACCCCAGATGAGCTCACCCCTCTGCCTAGAACCCACCACCCATCATGTCAACTCATCCGCAGCCAAAACCGACCCTTACCTCGGCCTTCAAGGCCCTGTGTGCTGTGCTCACTGCCGGCCTCTCCCTCCAGTTAGCTCCTGACCTCATCTCCTACTGGCTTCCCAGCCCCTGCTCTGTCACCAACACCTCGACAGTCGTCCACCTCCAGGTGGTGGCCTTCCATCCTCTGCTGGAAGCCCCACCCCTGGGTACTCACAGGGCTTGCCTTTGCATCACCTCCCGGAAGGGGTTTCCTTTGCAACAGCCCCCCACACGCTCTTGTCAACAGTGGACCTTTCCCGGAACAACACTTGCTGGATGTCTGGTTCCCTTCTCTCCCCCTAGTGTGAGCTGCAGAGGGGGCAGGGTCTCAGCCAACTAAGTTTCTCTGAAGACCGAGGGTCGTCTGAAAGAAGGGAAGCGTGATCAGCACAAAGAGGGCCATTGGAGCCCTCCGGATGAGGAGGACAGGCCTCATCTCTCGGATGGGAAATGCAGGTTCAGAGGAGGGAGGGGGCCTATTCAAGGCCACGGGTGAGTCATACAAGAGTCTACATCCTTCCCTTCAGCTTGTTTGGGAGCTGATAAGTCCAGCAAGTGGGGTTCGTGGGGTGTAACCACAGGAGCTTTATTTTGCCTCCTGCTGTCCTTTTAGAACGTATTCGATGGGAGAAGCTCATCCCTGGTCCTTGGATGACCCTCAGAAGGCCTCATGACTCTGCACTTCGGTCAGGCAATAAAAGTGCTATTGTCACTCTAAATCACCAAATATTGTGTCACTTTAGCAATTCGAGGTGTTTTGTGCCTAGTTGTAATCCAGACTTCAGAAGGGATTTAAAGGGGAATCTCATGTCGTGTCCCCACCCCGCCCCACTCCCCGGGCAGGGCCTGCTGCCCAGAGATCCAAGGCAGAGGTCCTGCCCTGCAGCCTCTCTCTTCCCTCTTGCCGACTCCCCAGGCGCCCATCCCTGCCTCCGCCCCTCCCTGCACAATGACCAAGGACTCGGGCCCCAGAGAAGGTTGTAAGAGGATAAGACCTGGAGTGAAAAGCTCTCCCCTGCTGGGTACCGTTTAAGCTGGCTTCTCGCACTTGGTCTCAAACAGGTGCTCAGCCAACTCCTTGCAGAGGAGCTCCCCCCGGCCCCCCAGAGTAAGGGCAGGTGTATTCTGCCTGCCAGTTTCCCTTTCCATGTCTCTGGGAACCCTGGGCTTCTCCCTACCGAGTCTGCTTTAGCTGCCCCCGTCCCTCTGCGGGCAGCACCCAGCCCCTCAGGGGGGTGCTCCTCCCGTGTGTGCAGAGAGACGCGCATGCGCCCGCCCAGCTCTGGTCTCTGGAAGTGCTGGCCAAGGTCAGTCGAGCCAGCCCAGCTCTCAGCTCTGACTCCTCGGGCAGAGGCCGCCCAGGGGGTCCTGCGTGCCCTCTCCGCGAGGGACGCACGCGAGCTGCCTCTCACTGAACGTGAGAAGGGGGTCTCTTCGTGCTCTTCCGTGTGGTAGGGGGAGGCCCAGGCCCAGATCCTCCCAAGGATTCTTTCCCCAAAATATCTCCCTGTATTCCCCAAACCCATCTTATACTCTCAGTGGGAGGGAAGAGTTTTTAAACCCAGATCAATTTTCTTTTGGAAATTTGCCTCTTGTTCTGGTGCCTCACTGGGGAGGGCGATGTCTATTAGAGGTTGATATTTCCAATTTAACAACCTGTCACAGTTTTCTGGTGGTTGGTGTGTTTCTTTGGGGGAAAAAAAAAACTGTAGCTGATGAGAATGTTTATGACACTCACAGGTGATTTTTTGCGAATTTTCTGAAGTTAAATAAAATATGACACATTGAAGATGAGGCCTGAACCAGAGTATCCAAAAAGCCTCTCTGGTCTCCACTGATGAAACCTTACCTTCCCTTGAGGGAGACACTACAGCCGCAGCAAGGCCCCTCCATCTCCCTCTTCCCACCCACCCTCAACTGGGGAGTGGCCGTATCCTGGACACTGCTGTGGGAGAGTGATGGATGGGTAAGGGACCTAAAATAGTGGGAGAAGCTTTCTTGAGGTTGCACAGCGATTTTGTGGAGGAGCTGGGATTTGAACTCACAGCTATGGGGTCCAGGAGCCTGTGCCCTTGGCCCTTCTCCAACTCTGCCTCTGGGGAAATTCCAACAGACCAAGAGCACCCTGCAATGAGATGCCTCTCTTCCCGTGGGTGTGCGCAGTCCTCCAGGCCCATGGGAGATGGCCCACGGGGAGCCGTGCCCTAGAAGCAGGAGCTGCTGAGACCAAGCGCTGCCCCAGTGAGCTTCCTGCCCACACCCTACGGTGGGCACCCCCATTCAGTCAACCTGCCCTCTTGGCCCCTTACCGGGCAGTCCCTGGCCAACTGTAGGAATACCGAGAAGCACAAATTGCGGTCCTGGCCTTAAGGGGCCACACTCTAATGGGGACAATGGGCAAGGAAACCACTAAGGCCAGTTGGTAAGAACACTGGACACCACGGGAGCTGTCGACTGTCAGGGCAGCCTCGAGAGCAAAGGGCAGGCCCGAGCTGCAGTGAGCAGGAAGGGGAGCCAAGGCTTGCCAGGAACAGACCTTCCTATAGGAGAGCCTTCCAGCACCTCCAAACTTGACCACCAGAGCCCCTTTGATAACAGAGGAAGGCAAACCCCCAGGATCTGGGGGTGTAACTTAAAGTGGGCCACCACCCCCCGGAAAGGGCCCCCAACTCCCTTCTATATCTGCACTTGTTGTTCTGTAGAAACAATGCTTTAAAGGCCCTGGGGGTCTGGGAGTCTGTATGTTGCAGGACCTGGCCAGGCTAAGAGTGAGAGGTTTTAGGTGGAGGAACCACACGGTCACATCTGCACTCTCGGTCAGTCCAGGGAGGCACTGAGACAATGAGTCAGGGAGAGCAATGAGGAGGTAGCTGCCAGGGTCTGATACGGGCCTGGGCAAGGACCTGGGAGTGAAAGCCTGGGGTGTGGCTGGGAGGATCAGGGACAGAGAGCAGCCCACCAGCTGTGTTGCTGGGCACCTTGATATCAGAGCCTGTGCCGTTTGCCTCCACCAAACCCCCAGCCCAGGCTTCACCGCCAAACGAGCCTGCAAGAGCTCCCACCCGGGCCAGCCCTCCTTAGTACAGACTTTCATGGTGATGTGTTTCTCTGCCTCCCAGCAATGATCAGAAGGGACATTTCACATCTACTCCTGGGACTTCTCAGTGACGATCTCTCCCCAACAAGATGGTAGACTTCATGATTGGTTGGTTGGTTGCTTTGTTAGTTGGTTTGTTAGTTGGCTTGTCAGTTCGTAAGTTTGTTGGTAGACTGCATGGTGACTTAGACAGTCAACTTCTTAGTACATTGGTTAGTAAGTTGGTTGGTAGGGTGGTTAGTAGATAGCTTAGTTGGTAGGATGGTTGGTAGGCTGGTGGTTGGTGGGTTGGTAGGATAGTTGGTGTGTTATTCATTCATTGGTTGGTAGGATGATTGGTAGGTACTTTGGTTGGTTGCTTGGGAGGGTTGTTGATTGGTTGATTGGTTGGTTCATTGGTTTGTTGGTTCATTGGTTGGTAAACTGGTCAGTCGGGTGGTTTGTTGGCTGGTTGGTAGAATAGTTGATGTGTTGGTTGGTTGGATGGGTGGGTGGGGGCTTGGTATATTGGTTGGTTGGTTATTTTTTTTCTTTAATCACCATCATTTATCATAGTGTCATGTGCATAATAAGCCCACAACAAATATCCTTTGTGTACTCTCATATCCACACTGTCTCATTTGATTCTTAGTATCTCGGTCCTATTGGTAGAGGAGGAAGTGATAACCTCTAAGTTATAGATGTGTGGGCTGTGAACTCAGCCAGACCAGCCTGGGTTCAAAACCAGCAATTCAGAGGCAGAGCCAGACCCTGTAGAGGTCTGTTATAGAGCTCTTACTTCTGATGAATGAGAGAAAATCCTTCATGGCAACGTCAGAAAAAAAATAAGGGAAAATAGCATGTTTGTTCCTTATAACTAATAGCACGGCCTCTGGGTTTTCTTAGCCTGTATTTTTGGTCCGCTGGTTTTACATAAGCACATTACCCTCACACCGCTCTGCAAATTCAGTTAGCTGGCCCTCTCTTTTGGGTCCTTACCACACACCACTACTGTGCAGTGTGAATGGCACTGGAAGTCATCCATTTCAAATGAGTGTGCATCTATCTATTCCTTGATTACCTCTTGCAACAAGGAGTTCCCTTCCATGCCTGTCAGTTAGAAGGGCACCTCTCAGCCCCTACCTTCCATTTACTAGGGTAGAGCAAGGCTCAAAGCCTGCCCACCACTGTCTTCCCCTTGGGCTGCAATATGAAGATGATAAGTATTCCTAGGCAGGACCCTGCAGGGAGGGGAGGCCACCCCTGCTCCCACAGTAGTCCTTATTGGCTTCAGTGAAGTCCAGTCCCAGTGCCTCTTCCAAGTAGTCCAACAGCTTGAACAAGTCATTTAACCCATACTATCCTCATGGGAATGATCCTCAGCTGCCCTTTCCAGCATCTTATAGAGAATGCCTAGAGCTGAGCATGCGACAGTGATAACAGCCAGCACTTACCGGGGCTGACCAGATACCAGACACCTCCCTCAGCACTCTCCATGCATTATTCTTGGCATTGTCCATCACATAGTCCTGACACAAGGCCTTCTGTTGGCCGTTAACGCCACCATCCCCATTTTTCAGGTGGGAAACTGAGACACAAAGAATGAAGTAGGTTGCCCAGATTTCCCAACTGGTGAGTGAAGGATCAGGCTCACGGCCACTGCACTGTTGGCCCAGAAGACAGAGGCCCTGAACACGGCCACTGTCATTACTACTACTAAGCTGGTTTACCCACTGAGAGGTAGCCCTCAGTCATGTTGAGTCTGCGTATGATGATGGTATTGGGCGCCCTCTCCCTGAGCAGGTCAGGGTCCCTCTGGCACACCACCTTGGAAGCACAATTCACGAGTGAAAGGAAAGAGAAATCTGAGCTTATAAAATCAACCTTAAGAACACCGTTTCCCAAAGTGGAAATGATCAACAAAGACCTCCAGTGATGTGTTACTCCTGCTGCCAAGCCACCCAGCTCGCAAAGAACGAGTGCACATGCTCGCACGCTCCCTCGCTGTTCCAACTTGCCCTCCAGCTTCCCTCCCCTCTCTACCCGGTTACAGGACAGGAAAGTAATCCTCACCTCCTCCTTCCCAGCACGAGGGCTAGGAATGCCAGCGCTGCTCAAGGAGGGGGATTTCGCTAACTCAAGCCAGTTCCAAGATAAACAGAAAGCTACCGGCCGTCAGTCTCCCATGGCTTGTGAAAACGAGACACACTTTCTCGTTCGCATCATGTTGGTGAGAATGTGTGTGCACGTGTGTGTGATCGTCAGTGGGTAGGAGTACGTTTGTGACAGTGGGTGTGAGTGTGCATTCTTAGCATGTGATGGTGTGTGTGTATGTGAGTGTGAGGGGCGGGGCGGGGCCCGTTGGACTGGGAGCCCCCATCTGGAACATCATTGCTAAGAACGGTGAGCTCAGGTCTAAACCGCAGCTTCTTCAAGTGCATCCCTGGGGAAATTCCCTCTCCTCCTCTCACTTCCTTCTGTCTATCCCCAAGCCCCTTGCAGGGAAAAATCCTGAACCCCTCCCAGGTGTTTTGTGCAGAAGGTGAGGACTGCTGATGTGCAGAGATAAGGAGCATAAGTTCTCTCAATGAAGGCAAAGACAGTGCCCTAGACTGGCTGCATCAATCCAGAAAATGTTTTGGGGTCAATCAAATCCTTCAATATCAGAGCCGGAAGGAGCTGGACAGCCCAAGCCAACCCATTTGACAGAAAAGGGGGAGAGGGAAGGGAAAACCCAACATAGCCTGGGGACTACCCTTACACCTGCCACCTTCCTGAATCCTGTGACAGTCCCTTCAGACAAGGGCCACTGTGCGGGTGATGAAGCTAGACCCCAAGAGTTCAGCTCCTGGCCTATGAAAGTCACAAGCAAACTGAGAGGGGGCAGATATGGCTTTACCAATAGGGTTAGAAAAATTAAAGAAGATATTATCAGCATCCAGCCTAGTAAGGGAAGCAGAGGGCTGTCGGCTCCCATGTTTCTCCTGGGAGGGAAGGGTACAAACAATGGTTTTATACCCTCCTTTGTGTCTGGTGATGGCACACAGTAATAACTGAAGGGGGGAACAACAAATAATCTTTTTATAAGTGAGTATCACAATGAGATTATTTTCAATTGTTATTAAAATGAATATTATAAAAATACTTTCAATTGTTGCAACACTGAAAAAATAAAATTAAATTTAAAAAATAATAATTGTCATTTTTAAAAATCTTATGTTACACTTACTGTGTCATTCACTGCCCTGAGCACAGGATAGTCAAGCAATTTTCCCAGAGACACACAGCTAATGAGAAGCAGAGCTGGGATTCCAGCAGATAAATTCAAGTAGATAAAACTACTTACTACATGAAAGTAGGTAAAATATGTAAAGCATATATCTATATATATATTATTAACATATCACATATAGCATACAAAAAACATATACAGTGTATATGAACATATAACATCTAACAACTGATGTTTTGCATATGATGTGTAATTTGCATATAATTTATATATAACATATAAATCAATTTGTGCACATTTTACATGTATGTAATGTGTGTATATAAGTAATTTTATATGCATATAAATTTATAAATATTTATATATAAAATATTTCCAGCTTATAAAATTTGCAAATGAGAACATTACAATGATAAAAACTGGCTGGAATAGGTCTCTGACTACCTTGGAATGTAGTGAGTTCCCCATCTTGGGAAGTGTGCCACCAGAGAGGCTAAAGGCTGCCCCTGGGACAAAGGAGAGCCTTGTAGGGGAGAGAGAGGAGCAGAGAACTGTGTGCCAATGAACCTGATTCTCAGGCTTGATGGCTGGCCTGCTGGGATGGGCTGGGGAGGGAGAGAGCCCCGCTGGAGCATCCCCCTGAGAGCTAGGCAGGTGGGGCTGAGCCCAGGGCAGATGGAGAAGAGCAGAGGAAATGTCAGGAGCAGCCAGCCTTGCCTTCCACTTCCAAGTCTGGCCGGGACAAGCCCAGTGAGGGATGGTCGGCCTTGCTGTTGCAGCCACCCTGTAGGGAGAAAGCAGCTGACAATGACCCAGGAGAGGAGCCCTCTCTGTCAGCTTCACCGGTACCCCCATCCCCAGCTCCCCACTCTCTAGCACCAGCAGCAGAGAATGAGTTCATCCCTATACACTCGGCAGAACACCCAGAGGAGAAAGGGGTATAGAAAAGAAACCAACTCCAGCACACAGCAGGCTCCCTGGATACCAGAGCTTGTGTGAAGAGATCCTAGAAACAGCCAGTTCCTCATTCTCTGTGGTCTAATGCCCAGGGTGTCAGAGCCTGAAAGATTTGGTTCTAGATCCCAGCCATGCACTTACTGGTCTCAATAAGTCACTTGCGCTGACTGAGCCTTACTCTTCTCCTCTATAAAATGGGATAATACTAGACCCTTTCTTCTAGGATTGTTGGGCACATACACTGAAATTCTGTTTATAAAGAGGTTCATTCAAAGCCTGACAAACGTGAGGTTCCTTCCCCTTTTTCTGGAGACGTGTGAAATGTGTGAATATGTTGGCTGTAAAAACAGACCAGAATCAGAAGGCGTGGTTCTAATTCTAGGCCCATCTCTGTCTGCTTCACAGGGTCTCTCCAGGCCTCCCCTCCCCTCCAAGAAATGAAGGGCTTAGACCTCAGGGCTTTCCACCGACCACCCCATCGGAGTTAATCTGTGATGAAGAAGGGTCTCTGGGCTTCGGAATTAGCATCCTAAAAACTGGCTTGGGGGATCGGACAGTACTCGAGATGATGCCTCGTGTAATGATCTCCCTTCCTCTCCCCCACAGCAATCCTGAGAGGCAAGAGGGTGCTGGGCTTAGTCCCTATTAAAGATAGGGAGGCAGACAGCCCCGGGAGCTTGCATCACTGCAGGTGCTAGGAACCTCCTCTCTTGGCTGCAGCTCGGTGCATTCCCCACCCCCTTTCCCCAGAAACATAAAATAAAATCATCATAATAAGGCCGTGACTCAGACACCTCTCTCGCCTGCAGCCACAGGGCAGGGTCACAGCACCTCTCCAATCCTGGGCTCCCTATCCCCATCCCAGAAGTCTTGTGGTCACTGCCCTTACTCCACTCCAGGTGTTTCTGAGAGTGACAGAGGAAGACAGAGCTCCTGTACCACGGGGTCCCCCCCTCCCTTGGCACAGTCAGAAATAAAAGCCCTTACTCATTTTTTGTAAGACAGAGCCAAGGCGGGGAGTCACAGTTGGGTGGGGGTGGGGATCAGCATGTTTGGGGGGGCAAGAAAAATGTAAGCGCTGTGAAACCACTCTCTGTATTTTGCTCGCTCCCTATGTCTCCTCCCAAAGCAGTTCCTTATTTGGGGAGCATTTGACTATGATCACGGTTCCATTTGCATGAGAAGTTCTTGGGAGGGAAAAAGGACTTGTCACATTTCTCCCACAAGAGTGTGTTCACACCAAGAACAAGGGAGATGCCAACAGTGGCCTTTGCCGTCACCAGAAGTGGCAGCTGAGTGGAAGAATTTCTTCCTCTAGGCGCATTCTCCCCCATCTCCCTACGAACTGACTTCTCTCGAGGGAAAGTGGATCTGGCTGTCACCAGCGGAGACCCAGCGGTCTCCAGCGCGCCCTCCCCGCTCAGCGCTCGGTTAAAATCATGTCCTGTCTCTGCTACAGGTTTACGAGGCCCTGTTTCAAGGATGACAGTCTCTTCTCCGGGTGAGAACAGGAGGGCTGGGGCCAACTGTTACAAAACAGGCTTGTTGGAAGGAAGCCGGCGGGGATGGGGAGGACCCACAGTCAAACTAGGACAGCATTTCCCAAGAGGAGCCAAGCAAGACTCCACATGATTTCAATCAGGGAAGGACACCCGGCTGTTAGCCACTCCACCTCCCAGAGCCAGACGCATCCAGATGTCTGCACAACATCCTGTCTCCCCCAGGTGCCCAGCCTCCTTGCACTGCTAGCCTTTCCTTGCCCCTGCGGGGCACACCTGGAATGCGCTCTGGCACTCACTGCTCTCCAAGGCCAGTCATAATTGTTCAAACCACTCACACATGGGTGCAGTTTACAGCGTAATTTACAGCTCTCGAAACGCTGGACAAGAGGTGACGAAAGTGCCCAGGCCCTGAGCTGCTCCCCGGCTGCTGCTCCTGGGGGGACGTTTCAGGGCGTTACACAGGAAGTGGTATGGCGGCCCTGGTTGTACTCAGTGGGGGATGTGTTTCCAGACGGAACTCCCGGCAGGAAATGAAATAAACGTCTCTTCCGTTTGAGGCAGACGGCAGAGGCTGTTGCCTTCGGCACAATAAGAAGGGGTCTCCGAGGCAGAGACGTGCTGGGCCGAAATGCTGCTGTGCACAAAGGGCCTGGGGCAGAAAGCCGTGCCATGGGCGACCCAGGCCATGGGCCCGAGCCCAAAGCCAGAGAGGTGACCCTCGGGGCCCAGAGCGGTTTCGCCAGCCCGAGTCCCCTGAACCCCCTCCGGAGCCCGTCGTGGCGGCAGGGAGTCCCGGAGCCCGGGTTCCGTCAGTGCCGCCCCACTTGGGCCCTTCTCGCTAACCCCCAGCTGGCATACCGTCCGAGCCCACCCAGGCCCACTGGATCCCACCTGGCTCCTGCCACGACCCACACCCCTCCTGCAAAGCCAGGCAGGCAGCCCCCTCGGAGAATTCCAGCCCAGCGAGCTGTTGGCCCACGTGGGCGTCCACCACTCGGCCTGGAGGTCTGAATGCCAGGCTCCCAGCAGGCGCTCCGCCGGGGAGGGCCGGGCTGCGTGCTTCCCTGCGCGGGCCGCCTCCCGTTCGCCGACCACGTCGTCCACGCCTGGTTCGGAGCAGCTCGCCAAATGACGTCGGGGCTCCTTTTTGTTGCAAGAACCCCAAGACCCCGCCCTCCTGAATTCAGCTCCCGAGGGGTCAGGTTTAAGACTCCGTGTCAGAGGAAAGCGCAAGTTCAGGGCAGCCTGGGCTCAGTCCTCTGTCCGCATTTTACACCTTCGGCCTCTCCCACCGGAGGAAGCGTCAGTTCTCTGCCCTCTCCTGTCTGCCGTCACTCGGCTTGCCCCCGCCCTCCCTCAGGGATCATCTTGCAGGTTCCAGGCCTTGGTAGCATTCCCTTCCTCTCCAAAATGAGATGGTTCCCAAAGGTCACAGAGGATGTCAACGGGGGACACGTGGAGCCTGAAGGTTTTAGTGCAGAGCCCTTGGCCTGAGGACTGTGGACACCTTCCGAAGGGACAGGGGTCCCCGTGTGGGATTGTGCCTGAGTACATTTTCCTGGAGAGCCCTCATCAAGTTCTCAAGTGTCGCGTGACCTAGAAGAGGCTCCAAAATCAAAGGAGAAAACGGGAGTGTTCTGTGACTCGGCCAACCATTCAACTGAGGAGGGCCTCTGGACTCCAGGCCCCTGTTGGGCACTGGGTATCCAGTGGTGATTAAAACTGTTCTTGTGGACTTAGAGTCTCTGGCGGGGACAAATGATAACCAAAAGCATACAAAAATGTCAAGAAGCAACTGCTGAGAAGAGGCCCACAGATGAGCCCAGGAAGTGGTGAGCAGCCTGCTGTGATGGGGGTAGAGGTTCAGGGGCTTGGAGACAGGCTGCTGCCAAATCCTGGAGACCCTGGAGTAGCCGGTTTGGAGCCTGGCCTACGGGCAGCTTGCTGTAAGGACGGAGAGGTAGAGAGCCGGCTGGAAGGCCATGGCAGGTAACGCTGTGGGGGCAGGGATGAGGGGCTCCGTTTGACAGACGGAGGTGTGGTGGATTTGGCAACTGACAAAGGTCGCTCGAGGCCCCGTTGCTGCCTCCCAAGACCCTCCATCTCCCAGGGACCCCGTAGCGGAGACCCGCAGGAAAGCCCAGGCACGCTCCAAACCTCCTCCGGCCACGTGTTGGGTCGGCGAGCTCCTCAGGGATGGGGCTTGTCCAGCAGAGCGCCAGGCACATGGTGGACAATGGAGAGTTGCCTGCGTGGAAAACTCCATGGGGCAGGGGGAAGGTGGCTGTGGTCCCGCCAGCGACGCCACAGGCCTCCTCCTCACCTGACGGCTGGAGAGTGACAGAGAAGCCCAGGGAGCAGGTTCTGTGTCTCCAACCAAACCCAGCCCAAGACCACAGGGTGGAAAAATCAATATGGAGCCAGACAAGTTAACAGTCAAGGGGTGGAGAGTTAAAGACCCATAGCCAAGCTCGCAGAGCTGTTTCCAACGGGAAGAGCCTGGAAGCACTGAGTTTTTGTTCAGGAAATATGGCCCCCATCCGTCGCTGGAGAGTAATTACCCGTTAGAACCACAAAATGCCAGTGCACGGCTCTCCCCACGTGGAACGAGCAAACTTTTATGATTTGGAGAGAGGAATAAATTGCCTTAAGTATGACATGTACAAACAGCTGCTCTCTGCCAGAATGGCCTGAAGAACCCATTTTAAATAAACACCTATAGGGGATTAGAATGGGCTCGGAGGAAGGGCCTCGTCCAAGGGATCGAAGCCCAGCTGTCTGTGCTGGGAAGCTTCCTCTCCATCCTGACCCCCTCCTCGCCCCTCTCCCAGCCAACAAAACCAGGTCTTCAGAGGATTTTTCCCTCTTTCGTCTCCCCCACCCCACCTCTGTCTGCTTGCACGTCACCATCTCTCTGCTGGACTCTTGAGCCGGGTCCTCACGGGCCTCTCCGCCTCTGGGCTCCCCCGTCTGCTCCAGCCTCCTCCGGGATACCACAGTGAACACGGGCAAATCCGGGCTCACACTCCTAGCTCAAAGCCCACCAATGCCTCGTTCCTGCCTTCAAGATCAAGGCCACGGTATTTCGTCCAAGGCTGAACTAGTGAGAGTGGGTGGGGCCTGCTGGGCTGCAGCTCCAGCTCCAGCCTCTCATCTGAACTGCACACAATTGACGGCTTCTTGGGCATCACCACTGGGAAGTCCCCAGACTCCCCAAACTCAGCGTGGCTGGGACAAAACGTGTCACCTCAGTCCCACTCACCGCAGATGGCCCTCTTCTCCTGGTGCA
>CM053609.1:116705558-116742063 GCA_028646535.1 Procyon lotor
GCCAGCGGTGGTGAGGATGACAGAAATCTCACAAAGCCCCACCAAAAAGCACCTGCACTGTCAGTATCCCCAGTGCGATGGAGACAAAAACACACAGAGCTCAGTAAGCCCTTAAAGTGAATTTGTGTTTTCTCTCTATGAACAGGATCCACTTACATGGGAGAAAACACATCCCACGGACACATGTGAGAATGTGAATTTTCAGTCCTGAGAGATGCCTGGTGGCATGTGCGCCTGGGAGGGGCCTCTCAGCAGCCCCCCACCCCCCTCCGAGCCAGCCTGACGCTGAATTTCCCAGCTCCTTCAGGGCAGGGTTGCCAGGCTCCGGGAAACTAGGGAATCACGTCACTCCTCTCCCTGTTCTGGCACGGGCTCTGGGACTCACATCTATAGAAGGCCCTTCTTTGGGGTCCCCGTCTTCGGTTGGTTTCTGAGGCACCTTCCCCCCCCCCCCCACTCAACACGCTCGGCCCCAGTGCTGCTCAGACTTGGCACGCATCACATGGCCCGAGAGATCACGGAAATCCAGAGTCCTGAGCTCCGACCCACACTGGGATTCTCTGGGGCCAGGGGGAGCCCAAGAATTGGCATTCCTAACAAGCTTCTGGCTGTGGCCTTGACCATGAGCTCTCGCGGTTCATCCAGTGCCCTGGCTTCATGGAAACCCTCGGTTCCCCACCCCCTGGTGTGAGAGGGACAGAACCATCACTTCCTGGTTGGAGCCTCTGTGGCACAGCAACTTCTGGGGACTCTTTGACGTTCCCTTGGGAAGAGCTGTCTCGGGTCCCTCCTGCCCACCCCCCCCACCCCCAGACGCCCTTGCTTGTCCTGCACTCCGACAAACTTACTTAGCCAGGCCCAAACAACTGCAATTCCTCTGTCAACTGGGGGTAGCAAGTTGTACCCCTCTTTGCTCCGCCAAGTAGGAAGATCAGAGCCAAATTTCCAGTGAGCATAATGGGCACAGGGTGGCATCTCATGGACCAAGCTCACCCCTGCTTTCGTCTTCTTTCTCCTCTTCTCTAGCTTCTTATCCTGAATTCCTCCTTACGAATTCTTTTCTCTTCTACTCTTTATCGCATACCTCTAGGTGCAAGAGATAAATAACCGAACAGTGATGACGGCAGATAGGCCCCGAGCAGGATCAGCGTGTCCCCGCCAGACCCCCACTCCGGAGCTCCTCAGCATCTGCAACCTCCCTCGCCCACGAGGAGCTTATGATCGCAGGGATCTTCTGGACCGAACCCTGGAGAACTTTCCAAGGTTGTGTCACCCTCCTCCTTTTATTTTTCTCGAACTTTGGAAATGTCTCTAGAACCTGATCAAACATTTCCCCAGCCCGCAGCACACAGAAAACAAAAACCTCCCCAGCCGTCCATTTTGCCATTTATCTGGGGAGAATGAGGGGAGCTCAACAGAAAGAACAGAAGTGCATTTCATTACCCTAAGAAGACACGGAGAACGGGATATGATTCACAGAGGTCACTGAGTTCTGACAGGCACATTTTGCTAAACAATTACCTGTTTTGTGCATTGTCGTAAACTACTGCATCTTCCATAAAATGTCCAAATGTTACCGAGGGTGGAATTGGACCTCGGGGCCCTATTTCCTGCCACATTACAAGGCGGTAATTAACTCAGCTCAGAGGTCCTGTTCTTCCCCTGACACCTCCAAGTTTCGCCTTTTCCCGGCTCCCCTCAATAACACCTTACCGATTCGGAGCTTGAGGACCTTGCCTATAAGATGCTCTGCACCTTCCCAGACATCACAGCACCGGGCGGGCTGCCGCACCTTAATTAACCCACCATCCGGTGGGTCACCCACGTGGCACAGAGGTTCTCAAAGGTGCCGTCAGAGGGATACACGTTGATATTCTCGAGGAAATTCTCTTCTCCTGGCAACCTTGGGACCCTGGCTCCTTACGCCTCTGGGAGCCAGTCATTGGCTAGGGAGCTACTAAGCCTGAATCCCTGTCCCCTAGGAGAGGCGCCCAGGATCTCCCGTCACGTGATTGCTTCCCTGTTCCCCATCTTCCTCCACGGGCTTCCCACATCCCAGCTTCATACCAGGACCAAGCAGTCCTCCGAAGGTGCCTCGTCCTTGAGGTCCCTGTGCCTCCATCCTTGCTGCCCCATCCCCCGCAGCTTCCCTTGACAAGCCCTGCTCATCCTTCTTCAGTCCATTGCATCACAAACTCCTTCGACAGCCTTGCTCCAAACACCCTCTGCGAACACCAGCCAGGTTCTCCTGTCCCTTGGCCACTAGAGCCCCAGCAAGCCGAGTCCTGGCCGAAGGCAATGAAGACTGACTCTGAGCCCCCAGCTTGCGGCAGGGGTGAGTGTGGCGTGGCGGCAAGGACCGTTCCATCCCCAGTCACCTCACAGCGTTATCCTCGGTAAACCCCATAAACACAGACTCACACAACGCAGGCCTACGAATAAATCACACTTCTATCCATTTAAACAAGTGAGGTTCCCAGTTTTCATTTAAATGATCATCATAATAATAAAGTTGCTTTATGTTTAAAAAAAAAGTTGCTCTCTGAATTTGACACTGGCTTCCATGAGGCGTGGGATGAAAGTAGGGACCATGCTGTGGGAAGGGCCCAGCCACGCTGCCCGGGGAAAGTGTGAAGGGTGTTGAGAGCAGGGGGAACAGCATGGGCAAAGGCCTCATTGCAGCCCATCCGTTCCCTTGCCAAAGCCCATCGGACAGCCCCTGGCTCTCTGGGCTCCCAATAATGACCCCTCCAAACCTTGCCCTTTCACCACCTGGGCTACCCTGGGATCTCACCAGACCTTGCTGGTCTCATTTACCCCTGACTGCCACTTTTCAACGTCCTTTACTCAAACTCTCTCCAGTCACCCCCCTTTGAGTGTGTGACCTGCTCGCCACCAGGCCCCAGACCTACACCACTTACAACCACGATTCATCCTTCCACTCAGCCACGAGAAAGAAAAGGATTCGAATTCGTAGCGTGCCCACCCAGGGCCGGGTACCCTGTCCATGTCATCTCACTGGATCCTTGTAAAAATTCTGTGATACCAGTGTCACCGGTCCCTTCTAGAGAGGAGTAGACTAAGGCATAGAAAGGTGGAGTAGCTGGTCTAGGAAAATACAGCCTTCTTGTCTTTCGATCTTAGAGGGATCTTTTCTAAATGCCCATCTCTCACTGTGAAGGACTGTGACTAAGAACCACCCATCCTTCTGATTTAAGTGCCAGGAGATTCCTGAATGATGCTCACTTAATGTGAATGATGCTTATTGTGGGGGAGGGTGGTGACAAAATTTGTGCTGTTTGTGATTTTTTTTCCTTTTTGTCTTTGTCCTCTTATATATTGCTTACATTTTTTTAAATAACGAACATCCATCATTTTAAAAATAATAATGATTCTAAGAATTTTAAAAATGGGACTTTCTTATAGTGCACAGTAAATAGAAAGTACACTAGGGGCACCCAAGTATTTTCCTGTCACAACAGCAGGGCTGGAGATGTATCGAACAGCACTTGGATATCAGACACTGGCCCACCCCTCCCATTAAAACAGGCAAGTGGGCTGCGAGCATTTATCTTCATCCTACTCGTAGGCAATGTCATAGAAATACTTAGGAATTAATAACTTGTGACCTAGAAATTTGCTGATATCACACACTACAGTCATAGACTTGCTAGTGAAAGGGTTTCTGGTCTATATTTCCGGAAGTGAGGGAATCGGTAGTTCCTAACAAGTCACAAAGAGCCCTGTGACATCTAGATGAGAAGCCCTTCCCCCAGAATATACTTGAAACCCCCTAGAGGAGGTCATGTCCAAGGCCCCATCCATCCAGAGGTGTCAAGATTCTGTGTAGTAGAGAGAACACCTGATGATCTCATCTCTTAGGCTAAGTCTCATCAAGGGTTGTAGGGCCCAGACATAAACCAAGGAGAATTTGAAGTTACAGTCAGGTTCATGGGGAAAAGGGCAATGGTTGATCAGTCAGATCTGCCAGGGTCACGAGAGGCACTGGGACAACACTAATGCCGGAAATTTCTCATCTGGTTCCATGTCCGCAGACTCAAGAAACTTAACCAAAACCTTTGTTATATTAATTCCTCCAAATAATTAAAATTGCTCAAAATACTGCAGGATGGTGCACCCCTCCCCAATTCACCTTTCCTGCTCTCCTGTGAGCAGCTGAAATTCAGTTTAGGGAAATTCGTGTTTTAAATCAGGTTTACTGAAGTGTAATTTATATACAATAAAACTCACCAACTTTAATTGTGCAATTCGGTAAGTTTTGACAAACATTAACAACAGTGTAACCACCACTGGGGTTGAGTTAGATGATCGAGAACACCATCACCCCTAAAGTTCCCTCACGCCTTTCCTCCCACCCTCCTATTTTTCGGTCTGTTCCCTATCACTGTGACTTTGACCGTTCTAGAATTTTCCATAGACAAAAACAATGCCCATAGAATCCTTAGCTTCTTCCTCTTAGTGTCTCTCATTTGACATAAGGCAGTTGAGATTCGTCCATGTTCTTGCAGATATGAGTAGTTCATTACTTTTTTTTGCTGACTACCGTCCCGTTGTTTGCTTACCCATTCCATCACTGGTGAACATCAGAATGGTTTCCAGGCTTTCTGGTTATTATGAATAAATTTAAGGGAAAACCCTTGGGTGAACTTACGGTTGTACTTCTTTTGGTAAATGCCAGGGAACACAATTGTTGAGTCCTACAGGAAAGGTGTGTTTAACTTTGTAAGAAGCTGCCAAGCTCTCTTCCAAAGCTAGGAATTGTTTTTACATTCCCCCAGCGACGTATCAGAGTTTCAGTTGCTCTTCATCCTTGTCAGCACTGTTATTATCAGTCTTTTTCAATTTTTTTTTTTAGCAATTATAGTTAGTAAATACTGGTATCTTGTTCTGGGTCTACTTTGTATTTCCGTAATGACGATGACATGGAGCACCATTTCCTGTGCTTACTTGACATTCATATATATTCTTTAGCTTCATGCTCATTCAAATTTTTTGCCTACTTTTATCATTGAGTAGCAAGAGTTCCTCTGTATTCTGGAGACCCATTCTTTATTAGTTGTGCGTTTTGCAATTAACATCTCCCAATCTGTGGCTTGCCTTTTCATTTCCTCAATGAGTTCTTTGGAAGAGCCAACGTTTTGCACTTGAAGTCCCTTGGCTCCTTCTTGGGTTTTTTGTTTTTTTGTTTATTTGACTGTATGTTGTGATTTATTTTTAAAATCTTTCTAATTAATACAAGGTCATGAAGATTTTCTCCTACATTTTCTTTAAAGGTTTTACAATTTAAGCTCTTGCATTCAAGTCTGTGAACCATTTTGAGCTAATTTTTTTGAGGTGGAAGTAAAGGTGAAGTTTCTTTCTTTGCCTTTGCATATCCAATTGTTCAATGAATTATCTTGGGGCCATAGTCAAAACCCAAGTGAACATGTATGTCTGGGTCTGTTTCTGGACTCTATATTCTATTCCATCAATCTATAAATCCACCTTTATCCCAATACTAACAACCTTGCTTTTTGCAACTTTATGGTGAGTCTTGAAATCAGGTCATGAGAATACTCCCACTGTTTTTTTAATTATCTAGACTATTCTAGACCCTTGTTATTTCTATATAAACTTTCTAGAATAAACTTATAAATTTCTACTTTTTAAAATCCTGCTGAGAGTGGAGCCTGGGTGGCTCAGTTGGTTGGTTAAGTGTCAGACTCTTGGTTTTGGCTCAGGTCCTGATCTCAGGGTCCTGAGCTTGAGCCACATCAGGCTCAGCACTGAGCATGGAGTCTGCTTGTCCCTGTCCCTTGGCTCCTCCCCCTGCCCTGCTCTCTCTCATTCTCTCTCTTTCCTAAATAAGCAAAATCTTTAAAAAATAATGAAAAATAAAAATCCTGCTGGGATTTCAACTAAGATTGCTTTGAATATATGGATAAATGTAGGAAGACTTAACACTGAGTCCTGTGATTATAATCATAGTATATTTCATCCCTTACTTGAATCTTCTTCAATTCTTCTCAGCAATGTTTTGTAGTGTTTAGCATAAATACACATATTTTTGGCTCAATTTAATCCACTAACATTTCTTTTTTTTATATGATTATAAATGGTATTGCTTTTAAAAGTTTAAATGACAAGTATTCATTGTTATGTAGAAAATACAGTTGACTTTTGTATATTGACCTTGTATCCTGCAACCTTCCCAAACTCACTTATCAGTTCTAAGTGGCTTTTTTGTCAATTCTTTGGGATATTCCACGTAGAGAATAATGTCATCTGGGAAGAAGAACAGTTTTACATCTTCCTTTCCAATTCATAGGTCTTTTTTTTTTTTCCTTACCTTATGGCATTGCCAAGGACTTCACATATAATGATGAAGAGGTATGGTAAATGCAGACATCATCGCCTTGTTTCTCATCTGAGGGGGGAGATTCAGTTTTCCACCAACTATTATGCTAGCTGTAAACTTTTGTAGATTTAAGAAGTTCCCCTCTGTAACTACCTTTCTGAGGGTTTTTAATCAATACTAGGTGTTAAATTTTGTTAAATACATTTTCTGTACCTATTGAGATAATCATACTTTTTTCTTCTTCATTTGCTATCAGGGTGAATTACATTAATTGATTTTTTAATTCCTGGAATAAAACCCATTTGGTTGTGATGTCTTATCATTTTATATACTGCTGAGTTCAACTGGCTGAAAATCTGTTAAGGATTGATGTCCAAGGGAGGTATTAACCTGTAGTATTCTCTTTCTGTAATATTTTTGTGTGGTTCAGACATCAGGCTAATGCTGGCCTCATTAGAGGAGTTGGATTATTCCTTTTTCTTCTATTTGCAGGAAGTTTTTGTGTACAATTAATATTATTTCTTTCTTAAATGGTTGCTAGAATTCACCAGTGAAGCCAGCTGAATCTGGAAAGGTTTTTTTCATTTGTTTCATTTTGTGGGAAGTTTTGTAGCTACAAGTTTGATTTCTTCAATAAATGTGGAGCTATTCAGGCTATCTATTTCTTCTTGAGTGAGCTTTGCTACTAAGTGTATTTCAAAGACCTTTTCCATTTTGTGTAAGTTTATGGGATTTATTGGCACAAATGTGTTCATAGCGTTCTCTTATTATTATTTTAATATCAGTAGGACATGTAGTGATGTCTCCTTTTTCATTCTTAATATTGGTAATTTGTGCCTTCTCTCTTTTTTCCTAATTAGTTCAGCTAGAGATTTATCAATTTTATTGATCTTCCAAAGAAGTAGATCATTAATTTTCTCTATAGCTTTTCTGTTTTTTATTTCAGTGCTTTCTGCTCTTATCTTTAATATTCCCCCTTTTTTATCATTTTGGGTTTAGTTTGCTCTATTTTTTTTTCTAGTTTCTTTAAATGGAAGATTAGATCACAGATTTGAGAACTTCTTTTCTAACGTAAGCATTTAATTTTTCTTTAAGCACTGCTTTACTGTGTCCCACAGATTTTGACATTTTGTTACCTGGTTTTGGAATTTTGTTTGTTTGTTGCTTTAAATAGCAAATCCTTTTTTATTGATGTATAATTAACATATTGTATCCTATTTGTTTCATGTGTACATCATAGTGATTTGATATTTTTGTACATTGTGAAATGATCATCACAATAAGTGTAGTTATATCTACAACCACACAAAATTAATACAATATTATTGACTGTATTCCCTAGGCTTTATGTTACATCTCCATGACTCATTTAGATTATAATTAGAAGTTTGTACCTCCTGGTCCCTCTGTTTTGTTCACATTTTCATTCAGTTCCATTTTTTTTTTTTTTAATTTCCTTGTGATTTCTTCTTTGACACAGGAGTCATTAAGATGTGTGATACTTACTTTCCAAATATGTTGGGAATTCTCCAGGTCTCTTTTAACTTCTAGTTTAATCTTCTTGTGGTCAGAGAATGTATTTGTATGACTTCAAACCACTTAAATTTATTAAGATTTGTTTTTATAGCCCAGATAATGGTCTCCCTTGATGAATGTTCCCTACATTCTGTAAAAGAATGTATGTGCTGATTCTGTGGACCGGTGTGTCCTACAAAGGCCGATTAGGTCATTGTGAGTTCATAGTGCTCATTGATAATGATATCTTCCAACATGCTTTTTCACTTGCTGTCAATTTGTTTTACCAAGTGGATATTAAAAATCTCCAACTGTAATTGTTTTTAATTTTATCATCTTTTTGCTGCATAGAGCTTAAAGTTCTATTATAAGTAACAAATATGGTTAGGATTACTATAGCCTAAGTAGACATCAGTGCAGGTCTGTAGTTGGGACTTTTCATAGTCTTTTTTATAACTGATTCTCAACTCTTGTCTGAAGCTCACTTACGTGGGGCGAATGATCCTGCAGTTCATTACCCTACCCATTCCGGTTTTCCAAAGCAATTACCAGGAAGAAAAAAAAAAAAAGATTAATCAAACTAAAACCTACAAATTATTCTACCATATATTTACCAATATGACTAGAAAACACTGAAAACCACATGAATTCAAGACCACATTGATAATTCACTAACAACAAAGTTTCCTTCCCTCAAATGAAGAGAATTTCAACTCCTTGTCTACATATTTGATCTACAGGATTTTGCAGTATTGGCAGGAAGTCAGACTTCCTGATGGAATGAATGGTACAGTAAAATCCTTAGTAAACTCCACTAATGCATCACATTTAATTTATAAGGGCTATATTTGGTAACTTTTAATAATTGAATGAGTTAGTGCTAAGGGAACATCAATCACACATAACAAAAATAAATGGGATTGTGCATCATTCACCACTAAGAACTGGATTCAGAAGATGTATTTTTAATCAGTTTGGGACTGCTGGGGCCTCCTTTTCCTCCCACAAGTGAGTCGTGGACAACACATTGAGAAACACAACTCCATATGAGAATCCATTAGAGAAACTTTTTTCAGATTAAAGTGCCTGGAAGCACCCTGTTTCCCCTCAAGTACTATGGTTCTTTCCATACCCACAGGATACCCATGGTATCCCTTTTCTCTTTGACAGCCAGGAAGCTCAGAGCCAAACTCGCAAATCATACTCTGAAGCCCTGTGCCTTGAGTATTTTCATTCTCAATGAATAAAACAAACTGGCATTTGCTTTCATTGTTCCTATTAAATTATTATTTAAGTATTATTCCTCCTGTTCTAACTTACTAACATTTTTCTTATCTGTGTGTATGTGGAACAAGACACTGGCGTAAATAAATAAACGCAGGACTGAGAGAGTAGCTCGAGATATTCCCACCGCCCATGCGTGCTAAATTCCTGTTCATAGCTTTGCATTCCCTGAGTCCACCCAGGATCCTTCCCAGGGGCCAAAAATACCATTGCATACCTACAAGGCTGACTCTTAAATTAGAGGAGAAACAAAGTCAGCTTCCCTCCAGCCTTCCTGCAAGACATAAGAACACCTGGGGACTGCAGCCCCAGCCAGGGCCAGTGGGCACAAGGTGAGTGAGGAACCGGGAAGCCATCCTGATGGCACCACATCGCAGTAGAACCCGGCTGCCGGGAGATGTCTTGTGCATTCTACTAGGGCAGCTACCAGGGCCTGGAGTCCCAGCGAACACGACATTGTAATCTCAGTTATGTTTTATTTATGGGGAGTAGTGCACAGCTAGGGTGTGTTAACAAACAAAGATGATTGCTTCTGAGCCACTCTCTCGTCCGGAGGTAATTAACACAAAGTAATGCACCAGTTGGGGGATTCAAAGAGCCAACAACCTTTTCCATAGGAAAATGATCTGCAACACCCAGGCCAAAAGGGTGGAATCGGGGGGAAAAAAAAGGACGTGTTTTATCCTTGGTTAAGGGTGCATCATTAAAAGCCACTGGCATAAATTATTCTTCCTTTTTAAAAAATCCATATAACATTAAGAAAACTGCGGAGTATAAAATGTCAGGGGCCGAGATGTGTGGATTTGCAGCTGTTAGCAAAGTGGGCCGGGGGCTCCCCGTGTATCTCGGATGGCATAAATTAAAAATATTGACTGCAACCAAAATAGCATTTGCAATCAGCTCAATGTTGCAATGTGTTATACAGACCATTTGCTTTTAAAAAAATTAAAATATGAATCAAACTTGGATGACAAAGAAGTTCAACTTCTCAGGAAAAACCAAATACATCATCAAAAGGTCACAATTCGCAGACAAATCGCTGTTAAAATTTATTACTTGTTTGCAAAATGTACTGTTGATCATTGGTAACTGCTAAATGCCTGGGCGCCTCTGACTAAATAAACAAATAAGTAAATAAAGCATCCTGCCTTCATTAGGGGGAAAAATATATGAAAAGGTACCTGGAACGCCAGAACCTAACTGAAGGGGGATAGGGAATGCGAAGCAGTTGAGGAGCTAGGGAGCTCAGAATCAAAAAAAAAAAGAAAAAAAAAAAAGAGAGAGAGAGCCAAGCTGACTCGGGAACACTCCTTGGGAAAACTTGAGATGACCAAGTGCCCTCTCTCCAGGACCGTGTGGAGTGGGACTGGGGGGTGGGGGGTGGGGAGGGGGTGACATGGATGGGAGAGAAGGAGATGAGACTGGGCAGATACATTGAATCTGCTTGGGGAGGCCTTGAATGCCACTCAAGCCTCTGCAACCTCCCCTGAAGTGAGATTAGGGCCATGTCACTGCTTCCTGGCCACGGGGGCGGGGACAGAGTGGGACATGCCACTATCACGCCTGGCCCAGGAGGACCCCTGCGTGTGGGCCCCCGCGGCGTCCCCTGCAGAAGGCTCAGTGCCGAGGGTCCTGCAGAGACGCCCCTCCCCCTCCCCGGAGGACACTCTGGACAGCGCGGTCCTGCAGAAACTTCTGTTGCCGTGGGAATGTCGCGTGTCTGCGCCACGCCGCACAACAGCCATAGTCACGTGTGGCTTTCAAGCCCTTGAAACGTGGCTGGTGTGACGGAGGAACTGAACTTTCAGTTTCATTGATTTTTTTTTTTTAATTAATTTAGATTTAGCTGCCAGCTCCTCCGTCGGCCCCCACGGCTCTAGAAGACGGCGGAAACTCGAGACGGAAGGGGCTGGAGCCCCGACGCGCCACCGACAAAGCTGCCCACCATCCACTTTGTGGGCCTGGGACGTCAGCGAGGAATAAACCGCTAGGACACCGAGTCGCTGCGGTGCCGAGACTGGAGCCCCTAAGCGGGCGCCGCCCGGACCCAGACGCCCGGGTTACCGGCTTACTCTGCACCCCCGGCTCAGTATTTCGCAGGCCGTGTCTTACTGAATCATCTCAACAGCGAAGGAGGGAGGTGCTGCTCTTGTCCACATTTTGCAGAGGAAGAACAGGCACGGAGCGGTCGCGCGTACACAAAACGGCTGATTGGGATCCTGGCCCGAGTCACTCTCGCTCTAGAGCCCATCTGAGGCTAAGAGCAAGGGATCTTCTTGGAGGGACCCCGAATGAAGGCAGTGGCTAGATGGGAGGTGAATCCCGAAGAGTTTTACCGTCTAAGAGGGCTCAGAGAAGGTAGGCCCCACGGCAAAAAAATAAAAGAGATTCCAGGCTGCTGACACAGACTGCAAGGTGAATCCCTGGGGCTCTTGCTCCCGATATTAACTCTTTTCTGGCCGCGCGGCTCTGATGATGCTGGTGAGGGGCGAGCCTGCGGACCCCCAGGGTTCTGTAGCCCCGCGGGGGGTGGGGGGCTTCCCTCCTCCCAGCACAGTGGGATACCCCTCAACACCTCCCCCTTCCCCAGCCCATAGCCCTCCGGGACCCATCATGCTAAAGGCCAGATGGAACTGGGCCGGGCACCCGTGCCCTTGGGGCGAGAGAAGCCTGGGAGATGGGCCCCTAAAGCATCGGGCTGGCACAGGAAGGCTGCGTGGGGCAGGCCAGGTGTCGCCCCGACAGAGCGAGTGGACGGCATGTGGAAAGGCAGGATGTCTGGGGAGAACCCACAGTGTCCCTGGGGCGGGGGCCTCGTCGGAGGGAGGCTTCGCCAGCGCAGAGGCGGCGAGGGGAGTGCCGCCGCCTCTCTGGCTGTTTATTTAATACATCCATCACGCTCCGATGCGTGTCTAGGGACATAGGTCTTTGGAGGCTTTCCTCCTGCATCACCTCATCCGTCTTCCCAACCACACCTTGGGGAGGACTCGTCCAGCCCAGTTTGCTGCGGAGGAAACAGATGGAAAAGTGACGCGGAGTGTCCCAAGCGAGGCCTCGGAGAGAGTGGACTGGGGGCCAGGAGGCGCCAGCGGAGGTAACTCGGGCAGGGGAAGGGCGGCCAGCACTCATGTGACCGCTCAGGCCTTCTCCCGCGTGGCCTGGAAGACCCCGCCCCTCCATCTCCAGGGATTCGGGTTTAAAATGCTTACCCCAGGCCCCTCCCCAGACGCACGGACTCAGAGCCTCTGAGCGGAGGGCCCTGAGCACCTATATTTTAACAAGCTTCATGGACGGTTCTTCTGTTAGTGACGGTATGAGAACTACCCGACTACTAAGGTTTTGGGGCCCCACATCTTCAGGGAGCCTGTGGGGCGTTCCCCAGGGGGCAGCTGGTGTCTGGGTCAGGCCACCATTCCCCCAGGGCCCTCAGAACGGCCCAGGGCGGGTGCTCGCTGGGGAGAAGCCCTCGCAGGGGCGCATGCACCGGGTCCCCGGTGCAGGGAGGGAGGAGCAGACGTCAGAAACATAAGGAGAGAGGGGGAAGGGACCAGAGACCAGGGACTACCCTCTCTCTCTCTACCCGAGCGAGATCAGGAGACGTGAGTCGCTCCCATCTGCTGGGCCTTCTGAGCCCTCCCTCGATCGAGGGGCAGCCCAGGCCGGATCAGCACCCCACCTCCGGAGCTGGCCCCCTCCCACGCCTGCCACCCCCTGCCCAGCTGCCAGGCGCCCGGGGCTGTGCCAAGTGGGTGTCTGTGTGACTGTGCCAAGCAAGGCTCCCCGGAGGCGCACACATGGTGGGGGGGCGGGATCCAGTGAGCCTTCCCGAGTGCGACACCCAGAGCAGCAGGAGGCTGGCCAGAAGGGCCTCTGCAGAGGGCGGGAGAGCCAGGGGGTGAGAGGCAGCCCAGGAGAGGCTGGAGCCGGGGCGGGGGAGGGTCAGAGGCGGCTGGGAACTCAGGACCACAACCTCAAAACAAAAGAGAGAGCGAAGGAAATTTTCTTGGCATCACATATCAGGTACCGGATCTACATTTGCCTGTCTGATCCTCAAAACAGCTGTGCCACATAGAGACCTGGTCCCCACCTACAGGTGAGGGACACAAGGTTAAGGGCTTACAGACCCCAGGCACGTAGCTGGTAAGAGAGGCAGACCTGAGTTTCCTACTCAGCCTCAAGTCTGCCTAATTCTACAGGATATGGATTTCTTTGCACAACACGGAAGTTTCTGAGTTGATCAGAAGACAGAGAACCACACACAAGATTTTTAAACTGCTCAATTTAGTGATACCAGAGCTGCCACAAGGCGGTCAGGATGGACCATAGACCAGGAGCCGCGGATACCCCAAGGGGCAGGACCAAAGGAGAGCTGAGCAGGCAGAGCATCCTGGGAGGGCTTCAAGGGTGAAGGGAGTTATCTGTTTAAGTCCCTGCCTTACTGCCTCCCGAAAAGTACTGTGGACATTGCAGTAAGATCACACAACTGCCAAAAATAGAAAACCAAAAACATATAGAAGGAGGAATTTAATATATATGCATGTGTGTGTGTGTATGTGTGTGTGTGTATGTGTGCATAGGAATGCTGCAATTGAATGTTAAATTTAACACTGAGCTTCCTGGCAGTCGTGGCAAAAAGGGAAACACAACAAGTTCCATGGTTGCAACACAGAAGTCCCTCCCCCTTATCTTTAGCAGATACGTTCTAAAATCCCCAATGGATGCTTAAAACTATACTCAGTACTGAAACCTATACACACGCTGTTTGTTCTATAAGTACACATACCTACGATAGAGTTTAATCTATTTGTAAATTAGGCACTGTAAAAGATTAACCACAATAATAATCAAATACAACAATTATAACAATTTACTATAATGAAAGTTCTGCGTATGTGCTCTCTCTCTCTCAAGATATCTTACTGTGCTGTGCTCCCCCTTCTTGTGACGATGTGCGATGATAAAATGCCCACGTGAGGAGGTGAGCGGCGTGGGCACTGTGATGTGGTGGTGAGGGACCACCGACCTCCCGACCCGACGTCAGAAGGAGGCTCATTGGCTTCCGGGCTGCAGGTGCCTGAAGGTAACCGAAACCACTGAGAGTGATGGGAGGGACTCTGGTACAAGATGAAACATCCTGACTTAGCAAGAGAGATATTTATTTCCCAATGCCAAGTCCTGGAAATCACGGAAAAGGCTTCCAGATGAATAGAACGTCACAACCTCTTATGTTATTACACGGTAACACACACACATTTATGTAACTATATATACAACATATGCGTGCATAACAATGTAATTGTATATATAGCAATATGGTTACCAACTGTATGACTATATAATTATACAACTAGTACATATACCAGTCATATAATTATAGCATTATAGTATATAGTATGTACTATATACTATACATACTAGTTGTATAACATATATCATATATTATATATAATATAATATATAGCTTATATATAACATATTTTAAATATATATTTAATATATTTTAATAAATAATAAATAATAATAAATGAATGATGCATAAATGATAAATAATAAACAAATTTTAATAATAAATATATTTAAATAATTTATTTAAATATACTTTAATATGTTTATATTAAAATATTATTATAACATATTAAATTATTGTATTTAAAATATTTAAATAAAATAAATGTATTTTTGAATATAATAAAATTATAATTTTTATAAAATATAATTCTATACTATATAGATAGATATATAATATAAATAATAGTATATTAATATAATAGAGTATATTAATATGATAGGTATATTAATATATAATATATATAAGTACATGTAGAGTGTTATATAGATGACTAGAGTTGTTCCAGTTTTGTAATATATAAAATATATATTTATATATAAATAGATAATATATAGTTACAGTATATAGTTATCCATACTGTGTGTGTGTCTAAATTCAAAAAAAAAGGGAATCCCTGAAAGCGAGAGAAACTGACCCCGGAGCGGCGAGAGCTGATTCCGCAGCTCACAGGGGGTGGAAGCCGGAGCCGGACACCGGGGCCCACACATCAGCGCGTGTGAGGCCGGGCGCCCCGGAGGGAACCGCTCGCGCGGAGTCGGGGTTTGGAGCCGCTGGGCCAGAAGTGGCAGGACAAGACCCCACTGGGAAACCCCGCCCCCACTGGGAAGCCCCGCCCCCACTGGGAAGCCCTGCCCCCCGGGAAGCCCAGCGGCCTCGGGCGGGAAGGAGCCCTGCAGGGATGCCCGGGACCCTGAGCCACGCTCCGCTCCTAGCCCAGCGGAAGACCCGAGCTCCCACAGACGCAGGAGGTGCGCGGAGGGACGACTTTACAGCCGGGACCCCCTCAGCCGCGCCCAGAGGGAAATCCACGAAGATGAGCTCGCAATCTGAAATCACAGACCACCAGGGAATCACATCCGTGAGAGTCCCGGACACGAGAGACCCCGGATAACCGAGTGCGCTGAGCAGATCTGTGCAACGGCCGAGGTCCCGGGAGGTCGGCGACCGCGCCCAGAGCATCCTGAGCAGCCTCTCTGTTTGTTTCCTGTGGCCGCGGTGGAGAGACGTGCCAGCGGACGGCATCTCATCGTAGCCAGCCCAGAAATGACCGTCGGGGGCAGGAGCAGATGGAACACCGCGAACCTCGTCGGAGGGGTTGCCCTGGGGAGAGCAGAGCTCACGCAGGCGCGGGGTGTTCTACCTGGAAATGCCAATGCAGCTTCCAGTTCCGAGAGCGACGGTCCGTGGACTGTTCACTGATGAACACGAGCAGACCCCGGTGAGAGCGTGAGACCCAGTCCTAGACCCAGTCCTCTGAGAAGGGAGGCGGTTCCAGGGGCTCCGAGCTTTCTGGATGGTTGGTTCCCGGGAGACAGAGGCACACACATAAATAATGGTTAAGGGCATCCTCTTCCTAACTCCCTGAGGTTGCCTTGGTCAGCGCGGCTGCAGTAACAAAATCCTCTGGGCTGGGGGCTTGCACAGCCCACATTGATTTGTCACAGTTCCAGAGGCTGGGGGTCCAAGATCAAGGTGTTATCGGGTGGGCTTCACACATGGCCCTTGCACTTGGCCTGTGGGCAGCCAGCGACTCACCGGGTGCTCACATGACCTTGTGTTTGTGTGCACAGGGAGAGGAAGAGAGCAAGCTCTCTGGTGCCTCTCCCTATCTCCCGCCCTCGTGACCTCATACAACCCCAATTACCTCCAAATACCATCACCCTGGGGGTGAGGTCTGTGAGTGGCCGTGAACCTGCAGCTCAGGCCGGGAATGCACTGTCATCCTGGACACCTGTCTTTCCTCCGCACCCACTCCCACCAATCCCTCATCACGCCGCCCTTCTCTGTTTCCAGAAGGACTCCTGAATCTGACCTCTGCTTGCCACGTCTACCCCTTTGGACACAAGTCCAAGCTGTTCTCCTTGGTCCTTCCCCAGCCCCTGCTTTGCCTCCTGCCCGTGAAGGTCCGCCTGCCACCAGCGGCCGGAAGGGGCTCCCTAGAATGTAATCCAGAATCAGCCACCATGACTCTCCCCGTGCATTTCCCTCCGGCACTAGTTGTGATTCATACGTGGCTTCATAAAAAGCGGTGATGTGCTTAAAATCTAAGGTCCCATCAGGAACCTCTTCCTGAGCGGGGGGCACTTCCCTTTAACTCGCTCCATTAGCATCATTTTGAAATCTGCAGAATGTCTGCTTTATTTCCAGTCTTTGCTACGGTAAATACAGCTACAGGGAACATCTTTGTGGTTGGATCTGTGGCTGAATTACAGCTTGCTTAGGATAATTTTCTACAAGACACATTATTTAATCAAAAACTTTTTGATACTTCAGGGGCACCAGGGTGGCTCAGTCGGTTCAGCATCCGTCTCTTGGATTTGGCTCAGGTCCTGATCTCATGGCTCAGGAGACAGAGCCCCAAACGGGGCTCCCTGCTCAGTGGGGGTCTGCTTGGACATTCTCTCCCTCTGCCCCTCCTCCCACCACCACACACATGTGCACGCTCGCTCTCTCTCAAATAAATATATGAATCTTAAAATCAACCTTCTTGGTTATTTAATCAAAAAGGACAAGTTTGCTTCTGCTGTGATCAGGGCCAGGTTATGGGATGTGCAGGCATTTCCACATTGTCCCGTGGTGATTCTGTACAGAGCCTGCATGCGTCTTGGGAAATGAGTAGCTGGGGCCAAAGGATTTAAGAGACAGCAGGTGCTACTGAGACATTTGCCAGGGCCTAACTCACAATATTCGCTCCAGTTGCAAAAGCAATAGCACTGACCTCCTGAAATTTTGGGCGAAGACCTTTCTGAGGCTTTCCTTCTGGCACCCACGGTCATGCCACCCGCGTCCCCTTTAGGGCCATGACGCGGAGTCCGAGCACGCACATAGCTTCCATTCTTTTGAAAGCGAACATTATCTTGTACACGGTTTTCCTACTATTACCAAAGTCTTCAACCCCCTCATCCTAGGGTCATGTAAACATCCCATTAGGGACCTTCTCATTCACTCACTCCCTTATTGTTAAACAGAGGGGCTGCATGGGAAATGCTGCTATCGGTGTGTCCTTCGCTGCTGTTTTCTCCTCCTGACTCATAAGCACCACGCTGATGTTTCTCTTTCCCTTGGGCCCCCAAGAAGCTTAGACTCAAACATGGGGTTTCAGTGTAGCCACACGTAGCCTGTTCCTCTCATTGTATTCTTACACAGGTGGACACAATTTACTCTTGTCTTTTCATCTCTCTGGTCCTGATGTTTTACTGGGTTTTTAAAAAATATTTTATTACGCCTCCTACTGGCCTCCTCACAGCCTTGTGGGATGAGGAAGGATGGAAATTATTAATGAAGAATTTAACGAAAGGTTGAAGCAAAGGCAAACATCTATAGGTCTACAGCTCTTCCTCTCTCCGGAAATCACTGATTAGCATGCTTAGTATAATTTCTGAGAAGGACATCACCAGATCGAATAGAACACCATTTGGCTTTTGATGCACGCTACTCTAGAGCTTTCACGAGAAAACGAGGAGATGTGTTTGCAACACGATATAGGTAGCAAACCGGAACTCTCCATCGTGCCTCCCAACAAAGGTGAAAGGGCTCATCGTTCGGAGGCCTGAAGGGGAGGGGGCCTGGGGCGCTACCTGCAGCTCTCCTCTTAATTTCTTTCACTTTCCAGCTCTTTGGTTCTGCACATCTGCTTTCACACTGTAGCATAGGACATGGAGTAGAAGCTTAGTACAACCTTGCTGGTGGAAAGGGGGAGACAGGCGAGGGAGAAGCACCAGGAAGGAGGCACCATCTTTGACCCCCCCAATAGCTCCCTGCACTGATGAAAGACCAGCCTGCCCTTTGGAAACTTTAGCCCACAGTGCATCCTGGGCTAAAAAAAAAAGTTACGCGTGGCCTTTCCCATAAGCGACACGCTGCAGCACCATATCTTGGGATTTGGTTGGGAGAGTAACCACCACTTCCCCTAGATAGGACCCCTGGGTTCACGTCCTGGGATATGTCCTAAATGGGACATGTCTTACTTTAAAAAAATTTTAATTATAAAAGATCACAGAGACACAAATCTATTTTCAGTACAGCCTGTGAGGAATAAGCCGTAGAAAAGAAAGACCCTTTGGACAGTGGTGGGATGACACGGACAGAGGATGGGCTCCTGATCTGCGATGAAGAACATTCATGTCTCCTCTGGCTTCCTGCTGGAGCCCGTACTCCCATCCGAAGGCCAGAATGCTCATCGTCTGTTCCCTCTCTGCCTCCCCAGCTAACCGGGACTCAGCCGGGGCGTGGACTGTGTCCCCACCACCTAGGAGTGGGGGGCACTCTGTAGGAACCCCAGGATAGTTAAGGAAACAAATAAATGAAGAGATCGGCGGATGTCTTATCCTGCCCACTGAAAGGTAAAACCCTGGAAGGCAGGGGTACTTCTTATTGATTTGTAACTTAGAGTTTGTACACAGCATAGATCCTCGATGAATGTTTATTCCATAAGCAACTTGTGATTGGATGGGTGAATAGATGGATGGATGGGTGGGTGGGTGGATAGATGGGTGGATGGATGGATGGATGGGTGGGTGGATGGATGGATGGGTGGATGGATGGATGGATGGATGGATGGATGGATGGATGGATGGTGGATGGATGGATGGATGGATGGATGGTCGGGTGGATGGATGGATGGGTGGATGGATGGATGGATGGATGGATGGATGGGTGGATGGATGGGTGGGTGGATGGAGAGAAGGAGGGAGGGAGGGATGAATGGTTGGATGGTGTGCTATACTTTAGGGTTTCAGAGAGGATTCCTTTGTGAGATGGGAATATACCAAATGATTTGTGAGGGTCCGAACTACAGGATTCTGTTCGTCCATGGGCTTCACTGTACTTTCCCATCATACTCTCCACAAGACATGCCTTTTCCCCTTCATGTCCTCATCTTCCTGGTGAATCCTTACCCACCTTCCGAGGAGCAGCACATTTTCCTAATCCCCCCTTCTCCCGGGCTCCTCTCCCTGCCCACACTACCCCATCCTGCAGTCTGGTTTCATAATCCATTTCTCTCATTGAACAAGGAGTTCCTTAAGAGCAAAGACGGGGGCCCAAGACCTCCCTCTGTGCCTAGGCCCGACATCCAGCCCGATCTTTGCTCAGGGGTCTAAGTAGACTTCTGAGCTCAACCAGCTTCAAATTCTGTAGAGCATTCTAGACGGTCTGTAACCTGAATGCTATAAAAATCATTTCAAAGGTTATGCAATGCAGGCGGCTGGTAATTCAGACTTCACCTAAACCTGAGGTCAGAGTCTTTGTCTCCCTGGCTTGAAAGGTACATAATCTTCAATATATATTTTATGACATTAACATGTTTTAAAGTTCTATTCATCTAGGTTTCTCTCGCGGAAGGGAATTTCTAACTTTAGTTGCTGAACTTCAGCTCGAGAACGAGGTGTTCAGCAGCCTGCCCTGATGTCCCAGATGGGACTGGGGCTGCTTGGGAAATGTGCAGACCCTGAGACTTGCAAGGTAGCTGAGGACTCCTCCTGGGACCAGCAAAAACATGGGTTTTCCGTGCTCGAAAACCCATTCTCACCCTGATTTGTATCATCCGAATAGGGACGTCTCTGACACTAACATGCCCACGGAACAATGTCACTCTGTGTGCACAGGACACTCTGGTCAGGGTCCAACCATTCAAAGGCAAAAATAGATCCTTCCAGATGACCTTAACTCTCCATTTTATAGGTGGGGAAACTGAGACCCAGAAAAGCAAAGGGACCCACCCAAGGTCACAGAGCTACTGATGGGACGATGGGGAGAGTGGAGTTGAGCCTTTCCTTTGCAATTGGTAACCCACAGATTGGGCCTTCTCAAGGTTGAGGGAGAGGACGGGCCACAGGAAAACAACTGAGCCTTTAGGTTCTGCCCACTGCCCAGTTTTCTGGGTGGAAAACACACAATGGCTCACACACCTGCGTTTAAAAGCCAGCTGGGGAAAAGACCCGGAGCCCAGCCCTATGGAAAAGAAGAGCATTCCTCTCTGGAAATTCTTGTTCCTTAAACCCCTAGAAAGTGGGGAGTTCTTCTCCTGGATGCCTACCCACTCCATGCCTGGTGCCAGGGTTCAAATCCCACTTCTTGTCCTCCAGTGCTTAGGCACGGCCTTGGGAGAACGGTCACCTATTTGGGGTGAGACGAGGACCCGGAGGAACATTGTGCCTTGTTTCTCCTATCATCTCTGCAGACAGAACCCGCAAAGCACCTTAGCGAGCACGGTATGGCGTGTCTTCATTTTTTGCAGGGTCCTTGCCAAGATTCTTGGGCTGCCTCGGTTGGGACCAGGTTCCTGGTTCGTACCCAGGGACGTTGTCGAAATGGACTTGAGCGGAATGTTTTTTTTTGTGTCTCTAAAACCCAGAAACGTAAGAAGAGCGGTCAAGAAGGACGAAGTGGGTCTTTGATCCCTTTCACTCAGGGGTGGGCTCTGACTCTCACCCATGCGGGGGAAACCTAAGGTAACCTTGTGCCTAACTGGCTGAAAGCCAGCAGAACGCCCTCTTCCATCCCCTTCCCGGCTGCCCCGGGTCCAGCACTGGGAAAAGCCACGTTAAACGTTAGTTCCCTCGGAAAGACCTGGTTTCCTCTTCTGGATCTGGGCGACTATCCCTAAAGAACATTTCCTCAAGTCCGTTAACGTCTAGTCCACGGGAGGGCAAGGTAGTCCTCTGACGTGATTTTGTTAAGAGTCACAGACGGTCAGAGGTGCTATCCAGTCCTCCAACCTCACTTCACTGATGCGAGACCTAGGGGACCTGGCGGAGGCCACAGAGCCATCTGGGGGCTTACCGAAGGGCTCTGTCTCGCTCTGATCCCTGGGTGCCTCCCCCAGTGGCCCTCACTGGGTAATCAGAATGCACTGAATTAGACTGGACCCGAGTCTGAGTACCTGGACTACTTATTCTCCAGCGGGATGGTCTAGGAGAATCACTGGACCACCTTCGAAAATACTGATGTCTGGATCCCAGCTGCAGAGACTCTGCAAAGTTGGTTTGGGTGGGGCCTGGGCGCTGGGACTTTGAGACCCTCCCGGGTGATTCCGATGCGCAACCAGGATCTAGATCATGCTGCTTTCCCAGAGTAAAGACAGAAAACTGCTGGTCTCTCGGGCCGCCGTTCCCAGTCTTCCCAGCCAAGGGCGCCAAGGGTTTGGGGTCAAGAGGAAAATGGAGAAGACCTTCAATTCGCCCTTGGAAACGAGCTGCTCATCCCCCACCCTCGAAAGACACAGAAAAGGACAAGGTTTGGAGATCAAGTTAAATGTCCAATTTATTTTTATAACTTGAAACCAGAACAAACTTGGTTTTGAACAAGCGTACAAATGAAATGGCAGACACATGCTGAACTCAACATTGTGACATTAAGGGAAAAAAGAGGCCCAAAATCTTGTACAGAGAATAAAAGGAACAATAAATATTTTACTAAGCCATATTGAAATGACCTCCTGTCATCTCAACATTTTATCCATAATAAAAAAAAAAAAAAAAGAGTGCCCGTTTTTTAAACAGGGCACAAATACCAAGCAATAATAAATAGTTCCAAACTTGTAGTAAAAGACAGAACCTCCAAGTAAACAACAAAAGCTCATACAATAAGTAATAGAAAAGGTAATAAAAATATTTCGCCTTGCCCGTACAAATGCAAACAACTTAAATCAATGTAACTTTGCTTTGCAGGGTTGAGATACAAAGAGCACCAAATCACGGGTTTGCCTGTGCGCAACCAAACCTTCGCTACGGACCGGGATGAAAGGCTGACTTCCTTACTTTTCACATTTTGCTTAGAGTAATTCAGCCTCCTCCTCTCCCCATGAAAGACCCTCTAATGGCAAGTGGCAGGTTCCAATTTGGGGCAACTTTGGACAAAGTTGTGGCAGTATGGAAACCAGCCTGAGGTCGGCTGGGTCACCCAGGCTCGGGGGCCCCCCCTCACTGGGTCATCTGCTCCAGTGTGGGCTTTTTAAACATGAAAGAGAAGCATAATGCTCTTTTCTCTGCAGTCGACAGAGACACAATCTTTGTGCTTTAGGATGGCTTAGTCCTGGCATTCTGGTGACTCTGTGAAAGCTGGTGAGGGCTGGCTAACTTTCGAAACTACAGGAGGATCACCTTGGAGGCTCAAGTACCTTAGGAGGGCATCCGAAGGAAAGGGCAGCCCCTGGGTCTTCGGGTGGGGCAGGCAGGAAACTGACATCTCAGCTCCCCCCCCCCCTTTCTGTTCCCTTTGCAGAAGTCAGTGGCAAGGAGGGAAGGGTGTACGAAACAGAAAAGCTCCCAGAAGAAAGATTTCTGCATTTGGTCAAGAATTGCCCCAAAAGACGCTTGGTTATACTTTCATAACCTGAAATAATGGTTTTATAGTTCCTGAAATAAAAAATGGCTTCCTGATATAGGTTTTCTTTAAAAAAAAAAAAAAACAAAACAACAACAACAAACCTATTATTCCCTCATCCAAAAAACCACCACTTTATCTTAAAGCTACTTGGCTTTACAAAAAACGGGGGGGGGGGGTACAGAGAGGGAGAAAGAAAAGAAATTAAGTAAAAATGAAGAGGACAAAATAAAGGACTGACGGAGGTTGGAGTCTGGAGAGGAAACGGGAGGAGGGAGGAGATATGGAAAGGCACCGAATTCATCCCAGGCCCTGGGCACTCGGAAACTGACAGAATGTAGGTTTCAGCTGGGAAAGCAGCGGAGCAGGTAAGAAAAGACAACAGGCCAACACTCTCCGGGGAATGAAAGGCCCTGGCTGTGATGGGGACTCCTTCCTGAAATCCAGTTCGCGCTGGTCTCAAGAGCAGCTCACGTCACCTGTGCCTAGCTGATTCACCAGCTCCTTTTTACTCCATCTTCTGTCTGTTTCATGTTTTCTCAAGGACTAAAGAAAGCTCGGTTTGCATTCCTTTCTGCTCTTAAGGGCGGGAGACGTGGTGACCGCCACGGTGTTGACAGTAGAGAAGGAAGATGCTCTCTCTCGCTCTAACAACTGACATCTTACAGACGGCCTCTTAGAGAACAAGAGGACTCTGTGAAATGTTACCGACATCTTTACAAAAACTGATTTCTCCACTCAACACGAATAATGAATTTCCCATCCGGTCTGCTGTGGCCACACCAAGGAGCCTTGAGGCAAGGTTCGGGGCATTCGGAGAGAAGGCCTCTCCGACAGTCCTTTGTATAGGCCAATTCCGACAAAAATATATACAACTAAAATGATTTGTGAACCAAAGCATTTAACGACTTCCTTTTGTTTCTTTTCCTCAAAGGTTGTCAAACAACCCTTTTTCTCCTGTACAATAGGACTAAACATACAAATTTTTTTTTTTGCAATATTTTATCCTGCCAAATTAAAAAAATATATTATGGCAGCCTGTTTGTTTTTGTTTTTTTTTTCTTTTTATTTCCAAATTCACTAACAAAAAGGTACATTAAATCCCTTTAAAAGGACAAGCTTACAGTTAAAAAATTACAAGCTCCAGTAAAAATACAGCAAGTTGCCTACATCATATGAACCAACCAATATATCCATTCCAGGGGGGGGCGGGGAGAGAAAAATAAGTAAAGGTCAGAAATGTGATTTTTTTTTCTGCAAAGCAATAACAATATTAAGCACTTTTTTTTCTACATACTTTTTCTACATGGTGTAGCAATCCCCTTTTAATCCCCAAATACAAGTTTCTATACATTTTTTTTTGAAATAAAAATTCAACACCCAAGGCAGAAAAGAATTTACTAAAACTCCGACTTTACAGTTACTGTGACAAGAACAAATTTATAGACCCACCATTTAAATTTTACTGCAACATTTTCAAGGAAAAGAAAGGGTTTTTTTTTTTTTCTTGTTTTGTAAAATGCCCAGGCATTCTCGATTATTACAAATACTGGTCCACTTGTACAGTAATCAAGAAATTTTAATATATATAATATATACTAAAACCCCGTCACCAAAAAGAAAACAATATACACGCAGCCACTGTGGCATTTTTTTATAACCTAGTAAGCAAACTTGGAAAAAAAATGATCGCTCCAACACACATACACACAATTTTTTTTTACCCTTGTATGTATCCAATACTGTAAACGTATTTTTAAGACAGAGTGCACTAAATTTAACTTTAGAAAAAAATTAGCCGTTGTTCCTGAATTGTTTTTGTTTTGTTTTTCATTCAACGATATCAACGTGTAACTTGTGTCACTTGAGTTTTAATTCAGCAGTAAATCACCTCCACGCCAAATCTAAGCAGCGTTGTCCCACAAACAAAGGGGGATGAGGATAATTCAGCTAAGGATGTCCACGGTTGTGCTGGGCTTATCTCTTCATTTGATTGGGTCTTATGGCATTTTCATGTCCTCTATCTTCAACCAGGATTTTTTTAAATTTAATTAAAAGTAAATGTGGCTTTGTTTGTGTCTAAAGAATGTACTTTTCTTGTTTTACTCTTTTAAAAAGTCTTTTCATTTCAAAAAAAAAAAAAAGTTTTGCATTTGTCTCAAGAGACTCAAATAGGAAGATCAGTTTCCAAGGCACTCACATCAAATTGAATGGCAGTAGAAAAACCGTCCAATAAATTATTTTATTTTGTTCTTTATAGTGCCAGTATTGTGAATGCCAAGCTTAGCAACACTGACACTCAATCTCAGCCGTCCCTTACAGGTTAACCCACCTCTGGGCCAAAGAGAAGAATATGCTGCAATTTCTTGTTTAGAAGCCATTTAATTTAAATGCAAACAAAAGCTTTAAAGTGCGGGTCAACAGAATTCAAATATCTAATCTCAACAGTCCAATGTTTAGTACCTTCCAACCTAATGGGATCGAAAAAAAAAAAAAAAATTGGGAAGTAGCGCTGGGCACCTTCGGATGGAACTCTTTCCCTGCTTTTCCAGTAAGAGGGAACAGAAATTCGCAAGATTCTCCCACCTGTCCATACGATGCCATCAGTGTGCATTAAATGAGAGAATACTACCTTCTCTGTTCACCTAATCGGGGCACTTGTCTGCTTGAGACACAGTCAGTTGTCACTGGAAGCAACATGCGACTCGGGATTTCTGTGGTGGGGGGTGATGAAGAGAGAGAGAGAGAGACAGAGAGAGAGAAGTGTCAAGCCAGGAGAAGCCTGAAAGAACATGGCCGGTTCTTTCCTTTCTGTGTCACTGCAGGTCACAATCGCCTACCCAAGAAAGTATTTTATCTAGCCTCGTCTACAGCAAAGAGCAAAGATGGCATCCCAGGGCACGTGGACACTCCAAGAAAAGGACCATATCTGCTGGTCACGTGCAACTCGAAGATGCTCTCGGGCCATTTCCCCGGCAGCTCTCAAAACCTCCTAGTTCTCTGGCAGTGGTGAGTTTTCTGGGGGGGGGGGGGTTGTGGGGACCTCTGACTCTCCCCCACCACTACAAGGTTTCCTTAGATACTGTAAAGGTTGAAATCAGCACAGGAAAAGGCCTCTGTTACTCAGGACGTCAGTGCTACATCTCAATTCCAATTCTGAAACAAAGTGCTACAACTTTTAAAGATTGTTATCCGCTGTACATCCACCCCTCCCCCCCAAAAAACAGCATGCCACTTTTTATTTCAGGACCAAAGGAAAAAAAAAAAAAACAGGAATAAAAAAAGTAAACAACTTTAAAAGTCATTTAAGTGTTGGCTTCTTCACAAGAAATTACACATGCTTAGCTTAAATCTCAAAAAAAGCAGCGCCCTCCCCCCCAAATTATAATTTAAAAGATAAGCTTCCCTTCTACGTCGCTTGGGAGTCATTGCTCAGGCTACTACTGGGTTTAAAAAACAAAAACAAAAAACCAACAAAAAAAAAAAAACAACTGAAACGCAAAAGGGATGGATACCCAACAAAATCTCTTCAAAGAATTCAAACAGAAAGAATAATAATAAAAAGTATCTGCACATGCCAAAAAAATTACAAAACCCAATAAATACAGAAATTATTGCACAGTTAAAAGGCTCCACAATTTTTACTGCCTCTATCAACCCTCGGGTTTCCATAGGACTTCGTAGCCACAGGTTAGGTTGGAGCGCCGCCCCCCACCCTCCGGGCCCCGGGGCGGGGGTGGGGGGGGGACGCGGGGCGGGGGGGGGGGCGAGCGTCAGGTGAGCATTCTCTCGGTTGGCGACGGTTCCACTGTACAGGTGCGGGGCGCCGGGGCCGCGCGCTTAGCTCCTCTCGGCCTGCTCGATTTTGACGTCGTTAGTCAGCAAGTGCTCGCCGTGCCACTTTTTCATGTGTTTCTCCAGGGTGCTGTAGACGCTGAAGGGCATCTGGCAGATGTCGCAGCGGTACACCTCCTTGCCGATCTGCCCGTGCGTCTTCATGTGGCGCGTGAGCTTGCTGCTCTGCGCGCACGCGTAGTTGCACAGCTCGCACTTGTAAGGCCGCTCGCCGGTGTGGCTCCGCCGGTGCACCGTCAGGTTGCTGCAGTTCTTGAACACCTTGCCGCAGTACTCGCACGTGTCGCTGCGGCGGCCCTCCTTGGAGCTCGGCCGCCCGGGGCCCGGGCCGCCCAGGTGCGGCGTGCTGCCCCCGCTGGCCGTGCCGCTGCGGCCCGACAGGCCGCCGTCCAGCAGGTCCCCGGGCGGCGTGGAGAAGCGCAGGCTGCCGTTCTCGGACGAGTGCTCGGATGACGTGGCGAAGGGCGACTGGCGCGCGTCCGTGAAGCCCAGGAACGGGTCCTTCATGAAGTGCCGCGACGCCGCGTAGCCCACGAGCCACTGCGAGTACACGTTCTCGGACGGGATGAGCGCGGCGGGCGGCAGCTCCAGGTCCTTCTCCACCTTGATGCGCTTGGCCGCGCTGTTGAGCCCGGGGCTGGGCAGCGGCGCCGGCTTGCGCGGGAAGAGGCCCGGGAAGGGCTCGGCGCCCGGCGCGAAGCCGCCGCCGCGCCCGTTGACCGCGCCGCCCGGGCCCGCGTCGCCGCAGCCGCCCGCGTCGTCGTCGTCGTCGCCCGCGTCGCCGCCGCCGCCGCCGCCGCCGCCGGGCGCGCGCTTCAGGAAGGCGCCGCGCTTGGGCTTGTCGGCCAGCAGCTCGCCGTACTGCGGCAGCGCGCCCAGCCCCACGTTCTCCATGACCTTGCCCAGCACCAGCGCCTTCTCGTCGGCCAGCGCCTTGGCCGCGCCGCCCGCGCCGCCCGCGCCCGCCACCCCCGCCACCCCCGCCGCCCCGCCGCCGCCGCCGCCGCCGTTCTCGCGGTTGCGGCTCAGCTCCGAGTCCATGCTGAAGCTCGACTCGGGCCGGCTCTCGTTCTCCAGCAGCAGCTCCTCCTCCTCCTCCTCCTCCTCCTCGTCCTCCTCCTCGGGCTCGTGGCCCAGCGACGGGTCGCTCTCGTGGTGGCGGAAGTCGCCGTCGGCCGCCTTGAGGCCCTCGCCGGCCAGCTCGCTGGTGCCGGGCTCCGGGGAGCTGGCGGCCGAGAGCCCGTCGTCGGAGCGGCCGGCCAGCGAGCCGGCCTTGTGCATGTGCGTCTTCATGTGGCGCTTCAGCTTGCTCGCCTGCGAGCACGCGTGGTCGCACAGCTGGCACTTGTAGGGCTTCTCGCCCGTGTGGCTGCGCCGGTGCACGATGAGATTGCTCTGGAACTTGAACGTCTTGCCGCAGAACTCGCACGACTTGCTCTTGGCGGGCGGCTGCGGCGGCGGCGTGCCGCCGGGGGGCATGGGCGGCAGCGGCGGCGTGCTCAGGAACGGGGACTTGGGGCTGGGCTGGAAGGGGTTCAGGAGCCGGTGCATAGGGTTGCCGCGGCCCGGCGACACGGGCGGCGGCGTGGAGCTGTTGCCCGCCAGCTCGCGGAGCCGCCGCGAGAAGTCCATGGCGGGCGAGTCGATGGCCATGGGGTTGAGGCGCATGACTCGGTCAAAGGCACTGGGGTGCTGGGCGACGAGCCCCATCTCCTCGGCACTGAGGCGGTGCGGGTCCAGGTGGTGGCGCGGCGGCGGGCTGAAGAGCGGCGGCGTGCCGGGCAGGCGGCCCTCGCCGAAGCCCGGGTGGTCCCGCAGGATGGGGCCCGTCATGCGCAGCAGGTTGAAGGGGTTGCTGTCGCCCAGGAAATTCATGAGCGGGGACTGGGCCACGGCCTCGGGTCCGAGCGGCGGCGGGATGGTGAGCCGCGGCGTGAGCGAGCTGCTGGCCGGCCCGGGCTCCAGGTAGATGCGGAAGCCGTGCGTGTTCTGCGCGTGCTGCAGCAGGAACCACGCGCTGTTGAAGGGCTGCTTGCATGTTGTGCAAATGTAGCTGGAAGGCTCATCTTTACCTGGGGAGACACGGACAGAAAGGCAGAGACAGCGTGAGAAGCAGACGGGGCGCGCGCTCCGCGGGGCCACAGACCTGGAGGCGCGCGGGGGCGGGAAGCGAGTCCTGGATCCGCCCGGCTGGGGAAGGAGGCCGCGGGCCGGGCCGCGGGCGACGCGTCGGACCCCCTGGCCAAGACCCCGCCCGACTGGAGGGCTGAAGAAGCTGGCTCTGTGGGCGGATGGCCCGGCAAAGCCCCGGTGGGCCACGTGACCTGGGCAAGCACCTGCAATTCCTAGGCTTCAGCTCGCTCCCCCAAAGGAAAGTTGCTCTTATCACCATTATCTCAGAAGCCACGTGAGGCCGTGTTGTGAGAATGCCTGATGTCAAGGATAAAACAGCCGGGACACACGCAACCGTGACAGACCAAGGTTTTCTCAACCAAGGCACTATTGAGGTCTGGACCAGGATGACTCTGGGGCTTGGGGCTGGAGGGGGGGGGGGGCCTCCCATACTTCGCAGAATGTCCAGCAGCCTCCCTGGCCTCCACCCACAAGCCAGCCCCACTCCCTCCCCCAGTTGGAGGATCACAGACCTCTCCAGGCTTGACCAAATGTCCCCTGGGGGGTGGGGGGGTGTGCAAAGCCACAGCTCAAGCTCCCCCTCACCTTGAAAACCAGTGATTAGGCAATATTTGATCCAAGGGGTTTCGAAAACCCCAAGTAGAACTCAACTACCTGGCAAACATGTTTTTAAAGAGAAACGGCTGATACCTCTGCATCCTTTAGGATTTCAGCTATAGGAAATTCTAGGGTTTCGTACACCCACATACCGTCAAATGTACACACGAATTACACAGAAGGAATTTAGTATGTTAGGAAGCTCCCTGCCCCCCATTCCCCCTCTGGCCTCACACACACCCCTAGCCACTGCGTGGAATCCGGCCTCCAGAGGCCCCCGGCCGGGGAGGGCGAGGGGGCCGCTGGCCTACATGAGGTCCTGCTTTGCCAGAATGCTAACTCCACGGGAGTATGTCAGATCTGACGGGGTGGTCAGGATGAACGGTGACAAGTGTGGATCGGTTACATACTGGCTCTGGGGACATCGGGAGCAAATCTCAGTGGACACTTGTGGCACCGAGCCAAAAACGTTACCGTCTTTGTCCATTGCTGAGGCAGCCACAAAATGGAGGCTGAACGTTTCATCCAGAACCTGTCTCGAGCCGCCCTCGTCAACCTCCGGGGGCAGCCCGCTGCTGTTCCAGTCTGAATCGCTCCTAATGCTTTCTATAGAGGGGCAGGTGCAGGCAGGCCCTGCTCTCTACCGTGAGATCCACTCGCTCGCTCGCTAGCCGGGGAGGGAACAGGGAACAAGATATCACAGCCCGGATCTTGAAAAACCCCTTTTGTCTTTTTCAAACTTTCCCGTCCCTGGAAGGTTTTAACGCTGGCGGAGTATGGTAGCCGCAGACTCCCTGGTGAAGTCAAAGCTGCAAATTAATTTCCAGACCCCAAATCAGTAAGGTGACCTGAGAATACAGCAAGGCGCAGAGGGGAGAAGACCCCCCCCAACTCAGCCTCTCCCCAAAAGACCTTCCGAAATCCCGCGAGATTTCGGAATAAATCCCAGAGATTTATCTTAGCTGTAAAACCCAAGTGACTGAAGGACCCAATGCCCTGATCTGCACGGGCTCGGCGGGACGGCTGCAGAGGGCAGAGGCCTCCCCGCCCCACGAAGGGCTGCAGTGGCACAGGAAGGGGCCATCGGGTCCAGCGGGCAGGGCGGAGATCCTCCCACACCCCCAAACCAACGGTCCGGAACACCCATCACTGGAAACCAAGACGTGCCTTAGGAGCAGGGTGCCTGGTAGCAATCGGGTCGCTCTCGGCTCCTAGTCTCTGTCTCCGTGTTTGGTGGTGAGGGCACCAGTGGGCAGGGGGAAGGCGAGAGGAGAGAGGACCGTGAGGTTCGGCTTCACTCTGCTTTTGCTAACAGCTCAAGGAGAACTCCTGAGGCAATCTTCTTCCTCCAGCGTGCCCAGTCCTTCTGGGCAATTCAGTTCCCGACGCTGGAGTCCCTGAGGGGACTTTGCCCCGCCTGGAAAATGACAAGGAGGCCTCCGAAGGCCCTGGGCCGCCATTTTTCTCATGGGGCGTCCGCGGCACTGCAGGCCAACCCTGGGCCTTCCCTGCCGGCGAGGGCCTCAGCTGCCAGAAAAAACGCCACCTCCTGTCCTAGCTTATTAGTTAATGTACTTGGGAGAACAGAGCCCTTTGCCTCGGACTGCCTCACGAGGGAGTTGGCCAGGAGCCACGATTTCCTCCTGAAATCCTCTTCTAGAGCAAGGCAGAATAAATACGTAATAAATAACAAGAAGATAAATAAAATGTCCCTTTCTGACCCAGGAGCTAATAACACAAATGAAGTACCACATCCCACAAGGTCATAGATCTTCAAATTAAAGAGCGTTTCTGTACCCTTCACCTTGGCTTTCGGAAACTCTAATTAATCGATTTATGGCACACAGCTGCTCTGGTTCTTCATTTTGTAAGTGGGGCCCCCCCTTCCCCCCAATCTCTTTGTTCATCATCTTCACCTCCTTGGGCTTCAACTCCAGAGCACTTCCTGTTTCTTGTTCTGACGGCCACACATTTTCTAGAAAGTTCTGCTGGTGAGGGATGCGGATAACAGAGGAAAATGCAGAATTCCCCAGCAGGCCAGGAATAAAGACTGCTCTTCAGCTGAAATGGCCGATTAAAACATTTTTTTAACTCAAAATGGCAGCCGCTGGGAAGCATGTAGCTGCCTGTTCTGAAGAGCTCAGATGTTTCCACTTCTTGTTTAAAAAAAAAAAGGAGAAGACGAAAATTTTTTTAAAAAGACACTTCTAAAACCAGCCAGGGAAGGAAGTTACCTGTCTGTAACTCACCATCAGGTGGGGAAGAGCTACGCGTCCATCAAATCGGATCTCAGGGCCACGGCTCGTGCCGGGGTGAGCCCTTTCCTTTCCCGCATCCCTGAACCGCTTTGGTTCCCTGACTTCCCTCGCACGACGGCAAGATTCACTGCAGGCGACGGCCTTCCCAGGATCTGACAGCTTCTGACTTTTTTTAAATCTCGCAGCCCTCAAAGGCCCTCCCTAGACAACTCTCTTTCCACTCCCCCCCCAGCTTTTTTTTCTTTTCCTTAATAAAATGTTCATTTCCATATTACCACTTCATGGTTCTCTCTTGCCTAGAAGTAGCCTTGAGCGCTAGGGCTGCTCACTTTTAACAAGTGAACAATGTCAGAAGTCTTTGAAGAGCCACTCAGAACATTTTTCTATTCAAAAACTCACTAAATATTTTACACTCGCCGCATACCAGTCACGGACGGCTCATTTTTAAATGCAATGGAAGACCCTTGGCGAGAGGGTTGGCCCCCTCCCCCGGCCTAGGACCAGAGGCCGCCCCCTCCTCAGGCTCAGGGCCACCTGCCCAGAGGTGAGCTGGAGGCTCCACCTGGAGGCCCAGAGAGGACCCACTCCCACCACGCTGTCCAGGGGGCCCCTGAGGCTCCACGTGAGAGGTGGATGCCCAGATCATTTCGAAGTGACGTACCCAGCAACATCAAACCCGGCCCACAGACCTAGAAACATCAGGTGCACTGCGATCACAAAACCCGGCTCGGCGGCTCAGAACCCTGGCCCGCGTCTGTCCTTGCTTCCTTCCTCGGACAGCTTTACTCTCAGCTGGCAGAAGCCCGGGCTGGACCTTCTTTGCTCTACTGGCTCTGAAGGCAGCCCTTACGATTTTTCTCCCCCTGGAAACCCTCCCTGCCATCTCTAGGTTACCGGGCCTGGGTGACGTCCCCGGCCTTGACATTCCTGGCACAATGAAGTTGCTCAAATCACGGCCTCTTGGGGCCTCGGTTTCTGCATCAGTAGAATGGGAATGAGATGCCTGCCCCTAAAGAGGGCTGGGGGTACCCAGTGAGATGCCGTGGGGGGGCGCCCCGTGCAAATCGAGCACCACGATGCAGAGGTTATGAGTGGGGCTTTCTGGGTTTCGTGTAAGGAATCCGTCCCTGAGCCTGGCGGTGCACATTCAAGTCTGCCAGCAATAAAGCCCGCCCGGACTTTTCATGCTGCCGGCTTCACGCATGAGAGGCTCCGGGAAAGTGAAAACCTGCTCGCGGTGAGGAAACCTCATTTCTTACAGTGACGCCAGGGGACCGACGGCAACGGGACCTTCCTGCGATGGATGGGAGTCTCCCTCCGCGATGAGGGGTGGTTGTTCCTTTTTTTTTTTAATGAGCATTTAAATAACTGTTCCTCCTTATTATGCCGGTTACTCTAATAATACTAATAAAGGTATCATGTCCAATAAAAAACACACCTTTAATGGAGTCATTACTCAATGAAAAGGCCACAGTTGAACGCGCTAGTTTAACGGGTCTCTCCGAAGGCCAACTGACGCCACGAGGAAGGGTGTCCGCGCCTGCGGGACATGCAGTGGCCCAGCGCTGCTCAGAGGGGGCCCCTAGGACGCCCCCCAGCCCCCCGCTCACGCAGGGCCACAGGCGAGATCCCGCTGGGGCCGTTCTCCAAAGCTGGAGGCCAATTGGAATCTGGACCATCGGCCGCTAACCTAAGAACCGGCTCTTGGCTTCGCACAGCCCTCCACAGTTTGCAAAGTTCTCCGCGGCTGCTTTAGCATTTCTGCGGGCCTCAGCACCGTCACTGCTCACCCCGCTGCTGAGGGAGGCCAGGCGAGGGCTGCACCCCTGCCGGAGCACGGGGGAAGAGGAGCTCAGGGAAGCGAGCAGAGAGTCCCACAGCCAGCAGGGCGGGGGCCATGGCCCTCCCAGGCTTCCCGACCCCAGGCTTCCGGACCCCAGGCTCGCTCCCCACCCACTCTCCAGGGCTCAGCACCACCTGAGGGACTGACCCTTCTCGATACACAGTTTTACAATGAAAATGGCCAAGAAGGAGGCTCTCCTCCCACGCTGTGTGTCCCTTCAGTGAAGGGCACCCATTATCCTTTCAAAATGGCCAGTCGAGGTCATCACAGGCCTGGCCCCTGGAGGGAGACGTCTCACAAAGCAAGTAAGCCCACTCGGGGGTGTGTGGAGCACAACAAGACCCAGGACCCCGATGCAGGGGCAAGATGCTGGATCCCAGGGTCCCCTGTGCCCCGGGAGGCACCGGCCAACCACCCAGTCCCCCTCCCGAGTCTGTAACTGCTAACAATATTGTCTCCACTGTTCCAAAATGATAGTAATTATGATCACCATTATCCCTAAGATGTGTAGACCCCTTATTAGTTGAAAAACCATCTCCCCTTTCACGATCCCAGAAAGAAAATGTCAGCTGGCCACCTTGGCGGTTTCTGTAGGTTTTGTGTCTCTATTACTCCTGAGCATGGCCGTCTACGAGGTTAAATCCTTACACGGGCCTGTCCACAGGGAAGCAGGGCTGACCTTGCCCGAGGCTCCACACAAGCCCCAAAGGAAGAACGGTCACTGGCCCCATTTCATGGAGGAGGACACTGAGGCCTGGAAGAGGCCACACAGCCGGCTATGCTCTTGGGCCCCGTGCTGACTGATAAAAGCCCGGCCAAGAGAGAGACGTGTACAGACCCAGGGCTCCCTGGCCAGGGCACCTGGGCACGCTGGGCCTCGGCTCCTTACCTTTGTTCCAGCCCGTTCGCTAAAAAGTGGAGTGTGCGGCTGTGGGCTGGGCTGTGGGCTGAGACCGCAGTCGTCGGGGGAATGGTGCTGATGGCGTTGCACGGAGAAGTCGGGGTGCACTTTGTTGGTGCTGGGGGTGGGGGTGACACACGGCTCCCGTGTGGGCTCCCACGTGCTCAGGTAGCCTCTGCTCCCAGGGCCCACGCCCCTCCCTCACTGCCCATGGCAGACGCGGCCATCCCTGCGCTCTCCCTCCAGGCCTCAGAATCCTCTCGATCCTCATTACCACAGAGAGCGTGCCTCTGCCTCTCTGGCCTCCATGGATCCCAGGGCACAGAAGCCCAGTAAATGGCCCAGGGGGGACGGGCTGACCTAGGTGGCAGCGTGTGTCCTGTGGAGAGCAAAGACTCCACCGGCCCAGACAGGAGCGGGGCACCCTGGCCGTCCGTCCTCTCCCTGGGTGGACGGGGTGCACACTGCAGGGGGAGACGGGACACCCAGTGCCCCTCTCGATCACGTGATGAAAAGTAGGAGCGCCGTAGCTGGGCAACCGGGGTGCCGGCAGAGGGAAGAGTGCGTGGGCTCAGCTGCCGGGACACAGGGCCTGTGTCATGGGGCTCCCGTCTGCACAGCTCCCTTCAATCCTTGTGATAACTACACACCGCGACCATCGACAGGAGCAATAAAGGAGGCCCGGGGAACTTCGGTGAGTTGCTCAAGGCCACATTATTGGCCCCGGGTTATTGACTTAAAATTCATCACCTGGGCTAGATTCCAAGCTCCTTGAGGACAGGGATGGAGCTGGCCCTGGCCGCTGCTGTGACCACAGCCACCCACATAGAGAGTGATGGCACGCATGCTTCAGAACTGCCGGTAACTTGCAAAACCGCTGTGTCCTCACGGCCAGCACTGCTGACCACATCGTCACCCGGACGAGGGTGTCTGGGGGAACCCGCCTGGCCCCACAGGGCTCGGCTCATTATTCAGCTAGTGCACCACTTCCTGGGCATGCCGGGCACAGGGCCCACCCAACACGGCCACACCTCTCAGCCGCAGCACCTACCACCCACCACCTGGCAGGCCGGCATCCAACCTGGATGCAGGCCACGCCCACCGCCCCGCCCCTCTAAGCCATCAGCAGCAGCACGGGAGCAGGCCACCCACCCATCCTCCCACATCACGGTGCTGACGGCCCCTGCTGCCCAGGGGAAGTGAGAGGCCCTCCCCTTGGGGCCACGTGCTTGCACACGGGCTGGTACCTGCCGGTCCCCATGCCCGGATCACCAGCCTTTCCTTCTCTGCCTGAAAAATGTCTTTCCAGACCCAGCATGACCGCCACTGTATTCCCCGGCATTTCAGGAATACTACTTGATACTGATCACGTGTAATATCGTAATCTGTCCTTGACCTTGGTGTGTTTAACTCGCATGCGATCTGCACGTGCCAATGGCAGACTTGTGCTCTCAGGCAGATGCTCACAGAGACTCTAGAAAGTGGGTTTTAATCCAAACTTTATATAAAAAAGAAATGAAGTGTCATCACAGCTAAATGCGGGACCCAAGGTCCCATGGTTTATGGATCACAGAACCCGGATTCACACGGAGTCTGAGCCCAGAGCCTGCGCTGCGTCCAGACACAGAGCTGGCTGCCTCCTCCACGAGACTGCAGACCCCACTGTCGTGGGCTCCGGGGAGGGCCGGAGCAGGCTCACGAACCACTGCCCCCGCACCCATGAACACCAGCAAGCTCCAGGCTTCACGCAGGAAGTGCCGCGGGTATCTGGGCCGAGACTAGAGACCCTAGCAAGGTGGGAAAACTCCGCTCAGCCTCACGGTGTCTGGGGACAGTCCGCTGACCCTGCCAGCATCCCCGTGGCAGA
>CM053609.1:116749359-116772309 GCA_028646535.1 Procyon lotor
AGCGATCACAAGTAGGCAGAGAGGCAGGCGGGGGTGGGGTGGGGGGGGAAGCAGGCTCCCCGCTGAGCAGAGAGCCTGATGCGGGGCTTGATCCCAGGACCCTGAGATCATGACCTGAGCTGAAGGCAGAGGCTCCAACCCACTGAGCCACCCAGGTGCCCCAGAAATCTGTCTTTAAAAACCTCAAGTCTAAAATGGGGTTTTAACCTCATGTTCAAGAAGCAAGCTGACAAACTGAGAGATTTTGTTATTTCCCGGCTTTTCTTGCCCCTCAAATCAATTCTGTATGCCAACGAGGTCCAGCCCCCGGGGTGACTGGCCCTCGGGCTTGTCAACGGGAATGAGAGCCCCGCAGGTTTTGATGATTTCTGCTGATCAATACGGTCTCACAGCAGATGGCAAATTCAACAAGTCCCAAGGAAATGGGAACTCTGAGAAACGTGTATGGCCCTGCACACGAAGCATCCGGTCTTCACCGTAATTCTCCTAAACATGATAAGGAAGAAGCAAGATTGGGGAAGTCAGGGCTGGTGGCAGGACTACCTCACCAGGACCCTGTACTCCGTCCTCCAGGCCTGAGCAGAAAACAAGCATTTCCCATCCCAGACCGTCCCCAGTGGTGGAGGCAGAGGACGGTGAATGGCCTGCACCGGCTCAGAAAACAACCCCGGGTCTGGTGGGCCAGGCCTGCCAAGGAGCTGGGGCTTCTGGATCAGCGCTCCAGAGTGAGGGTAGAGCCGGGGCCCAGAGCGCGGCTGGCCCCCCAGTAGTGGGCACAATGCTACGAATTTCTGGCGCAGACTCAGCAGTTACTAGCTAGATGACCCTGGGCAAGGCAGCCTACTTCTCTGTATCTGTCATTCGGTATGACATCCCTTGTCTGTCAAATGGCCCCAAGAATAAGCTCATTCCTCTCTCTTTTGGGGAGAAGAGTGCGGAGTGACACTGCAAGGAGGCCCCACGGGAAGTGACGAGACCCAGGGCTGGACAGTCTGGCTCAAGAGCCCATTGTCTTAACCAGAGACCGACTGCCCTCGACAACAGGGACCCCCGGAGAGCTGACAGACTCGCACGGCGGGCACCAGATCAGCGGGACCTTGCTGCGTCCTTACGGTGATCCCAGAGGTACATCCTCTCACTTCGTTTCCAAGATGAGGAACCTGAGACTGAGGATTTACTCATGCTTGCCTGAGGCTACCTAAATCAGGAAACCAAGCGGGGGTGACCACCAAGATCGCCCAGCCACTCCCCCCACCCCAACCAGTACCAGAAGGAGAAACCAAAGCTGCCCGGCATGGAGAAAGGACTTCCCAAGGTCACACACCAGCCAAGCCGTGGTTCCTGATCCAGGAACCTCACCAAACCACACAGGCACCAACACGGTGGGCCTACTCGACCGGGGGCTCCTTCTGGAAGGGAAGGAAGAGAGGCCGCCAATGTCTCTGCTATCATTCTCCGTGTGTCCCCTGCAGGGCTCCCCCAGTGCCCTGGTTTCACAGACGAGACCAGAACAAAAAGGCAAATGGCACATCCGTGGCCTACACCCCCAGCCCAAAGTCCTGTCCTCACTCTGTCCCACCACACTTCCCTGGGACACAACAACCCAAAATAATGGCCTGCCCCCATCAGGTGCTTGTCGGGTATCTCACTGCATCATCACTAACCCTTGTCAGCCTTCCCACTTGGAATTCCAGGGAGAATCCAAGGCTCAGAGCGGTCGCCGCCTGAGGTCATGCACGCCGGGGCCTGCAGCCCAGGTGGCACTCGAGACAAAATGTAAGTCTCTATGTGATAGCACCCGCCTCTCCCGCCTCCCCAGGGACAATAAGCCTCCCTATAACAGGAGCCTCGTCTGGGCCATATCTCCCCGTATCCCTTTATCACACAGCACGGTCTGACGCACAGTAGGCCCTTGCTTTCCCAACACCTGCCGGACTCCACTGAAATGCCTGCCTGCCGCCCAGAAAGGCCATGAACATTCTGCAGTGGGCACTGCCCCTCGCGTCTGCACAGCACAGCAAGAACTGACAATTCTTGCTAGATAAATATCTGGAAAGAAGTCGGGAAACAATTAAAACTAGAAGCTAATAAATGATGAAGAAGCCCATGAGCCAAGTCCTGGCCCACTTCCCAGTCTTCATTCATGCATCAGAAAACCCCAGCGGTCCGAGGCTTCAAGAGGGCAGCTGGGCAGTGGGGCTGTCCGACGTAATATAAATGGGAATTAGATATGATCGAACGTACTCATCACACAGCAGCCACGCTCCCGACCCCCCTTCCCAAGGCTCCCCAGCCAAGCCCCTTCTGGGGAACTCTGGGCAGATGATCCTGTAACCAGGCAACCAGGAGGAAAGGTTCCAAAGTTCCTCCACAGGAACAAGGGCGCTGCGTTCTGCCGGGGTGGCCACCGGGACACGGCACTGTGACGTTCTCCTCCGGACCTTTAAAAAGTGGGGGGTGGGGGGGCACTGGCTATTCCCCCAACACGAGGAATGTCCTGGTGTTGCCTCTTCCCCGAGCAAGGCCGGTGGGCCCGCCCGCTCTGCAGGGAGACAGCCCCGTGCCCCCGCCAACAACCGTGTGGCCGTTGCGCATCTGCAGCCGCCGGTCCCATGCCACGGCCCTTCCAGGCCCACACTCGGACCGCGCACCCTCTGCAGCTGTTCTGACAAATGCTCACAAGACTCCAGGAGCCCGAAGCCTCAGAGGATTGGGGCAGTCAGCTGCACTTTGGGGAACGATGGGCCCACAGTCAGGGAGAATGCCTCATGTCCACGGGAGAGGGAGAGACGGAAGGGGGATCCTGGGGCCCCTGACAAGACCACAGAAGCTCTGTGTGCGGTGAGGGTGTGCCCCCACCCATCCACTCTGAAAAATCCAAATGCTTCTGAAGCCACATTAGACACCACAAAAGCCTAGTACTTAGGGCATCCAGCATCAGCTGGGCATTTTCACATCCGAGGGGGCGCTGGGTCCGCTGCGGTTAGGGGAGTGTTGCGATCATCATGGGTGTGGTCACGGTGGGCTCGGGGCTGCTCAGGACTGGAGGGGGAACACGGAACCTCCACCAGGAGCCTCCCCGGTGCTGGGAACTGGGCCTGAGGAGTTGCAGACATGATGGCGTGAGCTCTGTCCTCACGCGTGGGAGCGCAGCCAGGCCCGGGGGGCAGAGCCAGAAGGCCACTGTAAGTCTTCCTGCCCCCCTACACAGCCTGGCGCTCCCTAGATACACGACACAGCCTTTGCTAACCATCATCTCATCTGACAGCGGGCACAGGATGACAGAGGGTGGCATCGCGTCAGACGCAGTGGGCAGATGAGCGGGAAGGGTGCACAGGCAGGCGGGCACACCTGCCGAGGGCACTGGCCCGGGCCCTGAGGAAGCCCCCCGCCCCTGCCCGCCAGCCAGCCTGCCAGGGACAAGGCAGGGTCCAGGCACTCTGAATTCAGGGCACACCTCTCAGGGCATTTCTTTCCCCAACAACCATAGTGCACTTACTAAAGAAAATGAGTGAAGTTGGGGGATTAAAAATTGGAAAGAATTTTTTTTCACCGAGGGAGCAAGCCTCCCTCCGGAGAGCACCTGAAGACCCTGTTGGGGTGGATGGGGGGCTGGCTGCAGCCGCGTACCTGATGAGGGTCTTTGGACAATACCAAGAGGCACACGTGCACGTGCACACACACACACGCATGCACACGCACACACACGCCACACTTGCTCTTCCGGCTGCGGGAAGAGAGTGTGAGTCTAACATCTCTATCCACATGGAACTGATCACAGCCAGAGGCTGGGCAGACAGCTGGACAGCTGGAGGTGCAGAGACCGGCCCTCAGCTCAGCCAATGTCCTTACCAAGTGTCCTACCTCGGAAGCAGGCACCTGGCCCCGGAGGAGGAGGGTCTGGGCCCCACCAGGACCCTGACTCCCAGTTTGGAGCCACAAGCTGGTAATGGAAATAAGGTCAACGAAAAGAAGGTGCCTCCAGCCTGGGCCGCACTGGGGAAGCCACCCGTTGTGGTCCGGCTGATGTAAGCCTTTGGCCCCTATGCCCCTGATACATCTAAGGCCGAAGGGTTTTCTAGGAAGTGGGAAGAGGACCTAATGAAGCCACAGGCTTGGCAGAGCCCGACGTAGGGTGCCTGGCTAGAAACTTCTCTTTCCAATTAGTGGAAGTCACCATAACTTGTGAAATCAATATTACTGTTTCTCCTGACGTTTAAAGGAATACTTTCTTCTTGTAGAAAACTTTACAGATACAGAGCAGGATATGGGAGGAAACACACTACCAAAGTCACCTCCGTGAAAATGTCTGTGTTCCCTTTGCTACAGATGCACATGCACACGCACACACACACACAGACATCTACCAATTGAGCCCTTCCTATGTACAGTTTTGGTTCGGGCCTCCCTCTCCTGGTGTCACATTGGGAGCATTTCCCCACATCGCTAGAAATGCCTCGAAGTCATTATTTTTGGTTGCTATGTGATGATCCACCATCCAGCTGGGAGACTGCACATTCTAACCATTCTCCTCCCTCCTGGGATCTATTCGCTTCCAGAATTTTCCACCATTATAAGGAGCCCACAGGTGTGTGGGTGTGCTTTCCTGCATATCCCTGGCGAGCCTTCCAGGATGGCGTCCCACAGGTGGCATTCCCAGGCATCTCACTACATGCCTCCAGCCACCATTCCAGCCCCCACTCCACCCCCCTCCCCGATCCCTGCACTTCTTTACAATTCACCCTAACCGGGCAGAAGAACAGCTGGCCGACCCCACCCTCGGTCAGCTCACGTCCAGAAAACTTCCCATTTGATCACTAATTTTGGAAGGACCTTGCCGGCTGGGCTGGCGGGCGTGTGGCTCTCCTGGTCCGCGCCAGGCTGACGATGCCCACCGCGTGGGGACAGCTGTCTCCCCGGCACACCCCAGAGGCAGGCCCAGCACCGACGACACACCAGCGAGCCTCCCTCCACCTCCCTGGCTGCCAACTCCCTCCTCAGAATGATGCTTTGCACGGGGCCACTGTCCACAAACAATCATTTTTCAAAAAACAAACAGAAAAAGCGAGTCGCCGATACTTTTGCGCAATACTTGTCCGCTTCCTGAAAATGCGAGATAATGAATAAAAATGTTCATTACTGAATTATTCACTTTCCTCCCTGATTCACGTCCTGGTAATTACCGTGACCAGCCTAATAAAAACTGCTACAAACCGAAGGTCAACTGGCAGTTAGAAGTGTTCATTTTCATTTCAATGTATTCATCTCTGGCTCCTAATGGCCTCATTTTCTCCCATGCTCCTTAATAAATACCACTGAATTACAGGTTAAATAGCTAAATTAAATTATTGCAATTACAGCGTGCAGAGCCCTGAATCTGGGTTTACCTTTCCCAGTTCAATTAGAGGCGAAGTTTCAACAGCCATGGAATTCTGATTGCTGTCAATATTCTCAATTGCTGAGAATCTGCACGGACGCCCAGATATTTGGTGAGAGGGTTTTTGTCCCCCCGCTTGTTTCTGAGGGACTGATTGGAGCTCTCGACTGAAACAAAATCACACAATCAAAAGTGGTTTTTGGAAAGCGACCACAAGGCATAATTGATTCCTTTCGACTGAAAAGGGAAAAGACTTAGCAGGGTTCTGGCTAAATGTTGTGTGTGTGTATGTGTGTGTGTGCGCGCGCACGCGTGCGTGTGTACACACACAAAAGAACACCCCCATCTTCTGAAGGGGAAAGTACATTTCAATAAATCCAAATCCTCGCTCCTTCATGCCACTGGCCCACAATTATTTCACGGGTCCACATTAAAGAGCTTCCTCATTATTTAAATATATTCTAAGGCTTGTTGCTATTGCATCGCTACAGGATTAATTATCCAACATCCCTTATAAGACAGAGTGTCTTAATAATACGGAGGGCCTGGGAAGGGAGGAAAAAAAAAAAAAAAAAACCTCGCCTGTTCAGTTTCCCCAAATCCCAAGATGTGCAAGTCTATTTCTTGTGGAAGAGCTCCCCCTTACTTCTCTGTCCCTCTACTTCTAAAGGCCACCAAATCCCACCGCTGGCAGGGCTCTTGTCTGTTTTCTTTTTTTTTTAAACAATCGTATTCACACACAGCGCGGGTGAGCAGTGAAAGCCCATGAGGCCCACCCATGAGTGTTTAGAAATCTGGGATGCGGCGCAGAGCCACGTCATGGGGGAGAGAGCCCACCCACTTCCCTGGCCCCCGAGCCCAGGCCTGGTCAGACTTGAGAGGAGAGCCGACTCCACCCCGGTGGGCAGGGGAGGGGCCGGCTGAACGCCGTCATCCACGTAGAAGCCTGTTTGGAGCTCTGTCATCCCTGCTCAGAAAGCCCACGGCTGAGCCACAGCCAGGCACGGAAAGGCCGGTGCCCACAGCCAGAGCCAGGGGACGTGGGCCGTGACTGCGATCCGGGCACAGTGGTCACCAGGCCAGGATCTAGCTTAGGCACTCACATCTGGAAGCCTTCTAACTATGACAGGCCTCCTTCTGGGGGACCTGGGGCGCTTTGTCGGCTTCCCAAAAGGTGGAGGTTTGTCTGCGCCAGCCCAGGGAAGCAATTTTGCACGTGACACTAGGGTCAGAGGCATCTGTGTTCGCACCGCATGGCCACTCCTCCAGCCAGGGTCACTGCCACAGCCCGGCAATGGCCGCTTTGCAATGCAAATCCGCTACAAATGCTTGTTCCAGGGCCTGGGCCACAGCCCATCAAGGCCACATGTCCCTGACATCAAAGGCAGGCGGCTGGCACAGGCTCTTCCAGACCAACCCAGAATGGAAGCAGGGAGAACAGGATCAGGAGGTGCACGAGGCCTCCCCCGGGCCTGGCCCAGAGCGAGCTGGGTCAGTATTTGCTAGCCCAAACCAAATGCAAAGCCTCCCCATCCTCGGCCAGCTGCCTCAGGCAGCCCTCGGAGCCTTTTTCTCTGCTGACATAGGGACGTTGGCACAGCCAGGCCCAGTGCGGTGGGGAGGAGCCCGGGCATCCAGGCAGGTCGGAGAGTGGACACACATCGCCCCAACTTTCCAGGCACCCAGTGTTTTCCTAAGGGCAGGATCCACATCACAGAGCACCCAGTTTCCCGAGAGAAGTGGCTAGTGGCCCATGCAAATATTTCTACAAAGGAAAAAGCAACTCTAGCCAGAGATTTCGAGCCCTGGAAACCAAACCAAGACTCACTTTAAAGAATGTCTGAGAAACAAATTGACCATCAACTGCTTAAACCCAATCAATAGTTGAAAAGGGAGCAAAAAATTAACACTTCAAATACTAGGGGGCTCTGGGGGTGGGCCGCACACACGGCAATGGGGCAAGCTTCCCAAGTACTAGGAACACTCACACCTAGACCCTTCTTTAAACCTTGCAACAACCTGAGGAAATAGGTACCATCTTCCTTCTCCTCATCACCACCGTCATCATCGCACGTTGGGGGGTGGTTGCGATGCCTCCAATTTATAGATGAGGAACCTAAGGCTCAGAGAGGTGAAGTGACTTATCTAAGGTCACACAGCTAGGAGCCTCCAGGTGCCCAACAAGGGCTGCCTCCTGGGGAAAGAGCAGACCCCCCCCACACCTGGCCCCGAACTCATCTTGATCTGCCGCCAGTGGCCTTCTGCACCTTCTCTGACCTCACCCATAGGCACCTCCACATGGACCCGCTGCAGCTACCCCGAAGTCCCAGAAGGGTCTCTTCCCTCACAGCCCCAGGTGCACCCCAGCCCCACCCCTGGCCTTGGATGGTCTCTCGTCCTGTGCACCCTGGGGCATGTCTCTGCTTCCTTCCCATCGGGCTCAGACCCCCTTCCAGAGCTTCCGGCCTTCCCTGATGGTCCTCGGACGCACCACACTGCTCCCTGGCCCTTTCCGTGGGGCCTGCGGGGACTCCGCCCCTATCCCCGTACCCCAGTGCCCCCAGCGGGAGGCACCTGCAGCACCAGTCGGACAACACCGGCCTCTGTGCTGGCACCCAAAGGGCCTCGGTTCTTCTTGCAAAGCCTCTGCAGGTGGTGGGGCCCAGGAGGGGCTCCCCAAGTCAGCCGCTGCTGGTCAGAGAAGGTGCTGGGGAGCCCTGTGTGGGTCAGCCAAAATCATGCCTTGGAATGGAGAGGAGAGCCCAGGGGCTCCCTCCTGAAGCCATCTCAGTCCACTGGGGCCGCTCTCACAGCATCACAGACGGGGCGGCTTGTAAGTGGCCAACACTTACTTCTCACAGTCCCAGAGGCTGGGAGTCCAAGATCAAGGTACGAGCAGATGTGACACCTGGTGAGGGCCCCTTCCGGGTGCACAGACGGCCGTCTTCCTGCCATGTCAGCCCGTGGCAGCAGGGACGGGTGCTCTGGGCTATCTTTTATAAGGAGGCGCTAATCCTCATGGCCTGATCACCCCCTAAAGCCTGGGCCTCTAATACCATCATTCTGGGGGTTAGGATTAAATGTATGAGTTGGGGACAACACGAATACTCAGACCATAACACCATGTGACAACTGAAACGACAGAGATGAGGACTCACGGGGCTGAGGGAAACAGCACACCCCACACCTGGCCCAGGTACCCCCCAAAGCCAAGACAGGGCCCACATCCTTCCCGAGCCCGGGGCAGACAGAACAAACCACCTTTGGGCCATCGGAGCCCGTGTCCAACAGTCCTCACGTGTGCAGAACAGTCTGACCCCCTGGCCCCAGCCAGGCCAGGGCACGACGGGGACAGAGAGGCACCTGGGTGGGGTGAACAAGCCCAGGCTCTAATGCAGATCCACCCCTGCTAAGTGACCCCAACAAGACCCTCTCTGGACTTGGGTCCCCGGTCCCAGGGAGCCGGGCCAGACAACTCCCAGCCCTCCGCTGAGAATCCAGGACGTCACGGCCCCTGTGCTCTGGGGGAGGGGCAGCCAGAGGAGGGGACGGAGATGCCCAGAGAGAACCCCGGCGGGCCCCCTCCTCCCCATCCTCGGCCGTTCACGACCCACACCCCACTCCAACAGAGTGACTGGCAGCTGCCTTTGCCAAGCTCCCAGCACGCCCAGGCGAGAGGCCGGGCCCTTCCATGCATCATGTCACTTCCCAGAGAAGGGGCCTGAAACTCCAAGACGGGAAGCAGCTTCCCCAGCCGGGCCACCGCCCGCCGGCCCCCTTCCCACCCCGGAGCCTCCACGGCAAGCACCCCGCAGAGGGTCCCCACGGGCTTGGGTCAGCGCCTGTAAATCCTGTCTACGTCTCAGCAGAAACAGCACATACATCCTCAGGATGTGGGATGGACAGAACACAGAGTGCTGTATCCGTGGCCTTAATCTCTTAAAAGTGGGTTCAACATGGGTTCTTCATGTCCTTTGTTCGTTGCACAAGCATTTCCTGAGCATGTACTACATGCCACGCACTGTGGGGATCCTGGCAAGATCCCCCCCTTCAAAGAGCTCATTCATTCACATATTCGTTCACTGGCCCATTCTTTGCTCTTTCGTTTCACCAATGGGTCACGACCTGTGCCTTCCGTGCTGGGCTCTGTGACACAGTTATGAAGGGATCTCCATCCTCCACAACTGAAGGCATCATCATAGACCCGCAGAGCAGGAAGCGACCCCCTCTGTCCCTCGAGGGCAGCCCCAACCTCTCCCCCTGCCTGTGCCCCAGCCCACAGAGCACGGGCCCTCAGGGACCCTGCTCAAATCCTAGCCTTGGAATGGAAAAGGCCATCCTGGGTGTGATGACCGGGGGTGTGCCACTGAAGGGGACAGCCACTGCCCAGGGGTCTGGAGTGAAGGCATCTCCGTCCCTAGCGTCATCGGCCTAGAGCCTGAGGCACCTGTGAACCCTGCTGGCCTGTACCAGAAGGTCCCTGCACATTTCCTGCCTGCAGTGACCACGGGCCCTTCACCGGCAGCATTGCCATGGCGGGGGGGAGGGGGGTGCCGGCAGGTGTAGGAAGGCAGGTGGGGGATTCAGAACCTGACTCCCTCGCCCCAGAATGTCACCGCAACAGTGCACAGGAAGGCAGGTAATGGGCTCAGCGAACCCCTCAGCTGCCCCCCGAGCACAGCCACTGAGCACACCCACCACGCCCAGGCCAGTGCTGGGCAGCTGGGAGCTGGGCACAGACAGGTGCTGACAGGAGTTCTAAAACCTTCTACTTCCCAGGAAGGTCCCTCTTTCCCTGCCCCCAGGCAGAGCACGAGCCTGACCCCAGGGGGCAGAAGACAGGTTTCAGACAAAACTGAGCATCAGGGTCTTCATTCCATCCTTGGGACCCTGAAGGTCATCATGAAGGACAGTGTTCAAAAATGTCCCAAGTGCTAAAGAAACTTATAAATGCACCCAAAACAAGGCCACAAGGACAAAGTAAAACACAGTTGCTTGGCTTGGAGCCTAAATTAAGAGTACTTGGTGTGACATCACCACGATCGCCACGGGCACTTGGGACGGGCCAGGGGGGCCAGGTCTCAGATCACCTGTGGGCAGGTGTTCAGAAGATGCACCACCAGTTAAATTACTTCTAAAGGGAGGATGAAATGATTACTACTTAATGGAAACACGATCTTTCCAAGCAGTGAGAAGGGAAACTTAAAATAACGCAGGTCCTTGGAAAGTAAGACCATCTGGGCAGCTGAGGAGAATTCTGGGCCTTTTCATCATGGCAGGGTGGCCAGAGGTTCTCCCTCACTAGGACACCAGGGCCAGCTGGGCCCCCAAAGAACTCCCGTCCACTCTGGTGCCCTCATCCGTGTTTTACAGAGTTGGGGAAAATTCAAGGATTATCCCGAAGGACGCACCACCCACTTCTGACAATCGTTGGTGAAATGCAACCATACTACGAGGCGTCGGCCACTCCAGAACCTAAGGAAAGAAGGAAATTAATTCCTTGCACCTCCTGGGGGCCAGCCCTGCCCAGGGGTTTTCTGAACCTCCATTTTGCAGAGGAGGAAAAAGAAGTCAAACATCCGATGTCTGTGCGGTCCTGACCTCCCCAGCCTTTGATGGAATAGGGTCAGGAATGAGTAAATAAACAAATTTCAAGTAAGTGGTAATAAGCAGAATGCACAGAAACATCCTATTCTCGTAGTTTGCCTCCGGCCATTGAAAGAAAAAGCCATGGGGCGCCTGGGTGGCTCAGTGAAGCCTCTGCCTTTGGCTCAGGTCATGATCCCAGGGGCCTGGGATCAGAGTCCCGCATCGAGCTCCCTGCTCAGCGGAGAATCTGCTTCTCCCTCTCTCTCTGACCCTCCTCCCCACTTGTGCTCACTCTCTCTCTCTTTTTCTGTCTCAAATAAATAATAATAATAATAAAATTAAAGAAAGAGAAAGCCAGCACAATCACCTCTTTCCCAGAGCATCTCGGTTCTCAACGACTGTGAAGCCAGCGCGAAGGTGTGCCTGCAAATATCTATCCCTTGCAGAAGCAAGTTGTTGGAGGAAGGTGAACCCCAAAGGGACGGCCTGGTCTCACAGGAAGGAAGCCCGAGGCTTTGCGAAGGGAACACCTAGCTGGGAAGCTTCCTCTGGCTGGGGCCAGCCCCGTGGCCCCCGACCACATATCTACCTCTATCTCTCTCCGTCTGCAGGGACAGAGAGGCAGAATGAGGTCTGGGGGAACAAAGAAGAGGACCAGACCCTGAATTTCATGGTTTGTCTCAACTTCCACCAGGGTCAGGATGAGAAGCTGCTTGCTTTTTTGTGTGTGCTAATGTTACCATGATCTCTCAGCGTGGTATTGATTATTCCTTATCTTGGAGAGCCACCAACTACTGGCCACATGGTTTTTGTAAATAAAGTTTTATTGACACGACAGTCATACCCATTCGGGACACACTGTCCATGAAGGCTCTTGCCTTGCAGCAGCAGAGCTAATTAGTTGCAACAGAGGTCACTGGCCCACAGAACCCAAGTATTTACTATCTGGAATTTTCATCCTCGATAAAGGCCCCTGCCTTATCTAAAAAACCATGGGAGGAAGTCTCCCAGGCTTGAGGTGGATGTAAAAACCCCTCCATCCCAAACCGTCTCTTTCATAAGCAAATCCGAATTCCATCCCCTCCCCCACCCCCCTCTCCCTTTCTGCCAGGTTGCCAGGAGGCTCAGGGCCAAAGTCTGGGCTCCGATGTGCTACAGGTTCCTGGAATGACCTCCCCCCCTTGCTCATACTGCTCCCATTCTCTCTTCATGGTTTTAAAGCTTCTGCTCCTGGCTTATTTAGAGTAAGAGACTTGATAGTCCTTTATTATGGAAGCAGCTACAGTATAAATAATGAAGAAGAGAAAAAGAGCACGAGAACAGGATGGCACTCCGGCTCAGGGGGGTCCCTCTGCCCCGTGATAAGCCTTAGCAGAAGCCGCTCTCAGAACTCCCCCTGGGTAAGGCCCCCCATTCCTTCCCATCCAGTCTAAGCTCACACCAGCTGAGTTCCTTAGACTGGAAGCTTCGGGCACTCCCTCTGGTCACTTCCAGTACCCTACCCGCTTCTGGCAGGCAAGAAGGCTCCAAACACACCCCTCACTCATGCAGCCCCTCCTGGGTGCCCAGGCCTGCACTGAGAGCTGAGGCCCAGAGACAGACACACAGACCATAGGCCGTGCCCCTGGAGCCCTGCCGTTTCCCCCGCAGACACAACCTCATCAGCTTGGCCCAGCGACGTGTGCTAAGTCCTGTGTGGGGCAGCTTTTCCAGGAGTAGGCTCCCGGCAGCCTGGAGACCCAGGGACTCTCTGGGCAGAGTCTGGCCGGACTAGAGGACAGAGGTGTCCAGGGCCCAGCCAGGGGCCCATGAGGCCAAGCTCGGACACACGACAGTAACCTGCCCTGAGCGCTGGGGTTCTGGCTGAGCAGCGTCCCACAGCTGTACTTGGAAACGTGCCACATCCGGACAGGGGACCCTAAGCGAGTCACAGAGGCTCTGAGGCCCCATCTCCTCACACCAACGTCACGGCGGCAGTCTCAGGAGACAGCAGGCGTACCAGGCCCGGGAGAGTGGGTCTGGAAACAACTGGAAGCCGTCACAATGGCCTGGCCAGCGCAGCTGAGCACAGCCGGCAGCCCTGGGAGAGGAGTCCAGAAGGCCCTGGAGGCCGGGAACCCAGCCATGGGGAGTGTGCTCTCCCGTGGGGGTCCCTGAGCCCAGACGGCTCGAAGCCAGAGCTAAAGGACCTCGTTCCTTATCCTCCAGAGCCACACAGTTTGAACTGAGCTCCCCCAGGCCAGCCATCCCTCCCTCCTCAGGCCAAAGTATGATGCGCATACATCATCATATGATGAAAGGCAGGCTGACAGAGGGGTGTCCGCCACAGGCCCAGCACCCTGGATTCCGGGTATGGACAGGACCTGCCCCCGCGGAGGCCAGGGTCTCTGGGGCTGCCAGTCTGATATCACCCCATTATTTATTGGGGTTTATCAGGAAGTTGCTGCCACTGGCTGCTGGCAGGCTCTGATATTTACAGCCAGGTTCCTCCAAGTCTCCAGAAGTGCCGAACTAATGAAAGGGCCCTTGCTTCGCGCCACAGACAGGGGACTAACCAAAGCAAAACCGAGAGCGGGCTTGCATTTAACGAGAGGAGAGAGGCTTTTCAGGTTCTCTTTGGCTCCAGACTTCAAGATTCTGGTTATAATGCTCACATGGGAGGCAAAACACCCAGCAACCTCCATCCTGTCCGTGGAGTCTAGGGGCAGAGCCCCTCTCCAGAATTCAGCTGGGCCCCCTTTTGAGCCATCTCTGGCCCAAGGCATGATGGGGCAGCATGAAGGCGTGTGTCCCCCGCCCCCTCCCAGCCACCCACCTGCCAGACACGAATGGGGCCCCTGGGTGGGCCAGGCATGATGCTCACGTCAGAGCCCCAGAGGGCATGAGACACGGCCCCTGCCTCGGCCAAGGCCAGTCCCGAGGGTGCCCCCCACACGGGCACAAACCCGGCAGCTGGGCTGGGCAAGTCCAGCAGGGACAGGAACAGGGACGCCCAAGTGCAGGGGGGAGGGAAGGTGCGGCCCACACGGGGAGCCAGGACGCACCCAGGACAGAGCACGGGGACAGCAGATGAGGCTCTGTAGTCATGCCAGAACTCAAGACAAGGAAAGAAGAGCTGCCACCCACACATGGCCCTCCGCTGCCACTTCCCCGCCATGTGGCTCGAAGGAGAGCATGAGCCTCGGTTTCCTCATCCGTAAGACGGCTGCCACCCCACATCAGGGGGCTGCGATAAGCATTCAGGGGGCGCAGCGGGAGAGGTGGGGCCCGTGGGGGGCAAGGCAAGCTCCCCCCTCATCTCAGCTCATGCTCCTACCGGACCCCAAAACTCTGCTTCTTGTTGATCAAAACACACCGCCCCACTGACATCAGCGGGGAATTCTCAAGCGACCGGAGAGCAGGCCACGGCCCTGGGGTGGAAATCCACGGAGACCACAGAGGCCCCGTGACAGAGCAAGCCAAGTCCCAGGCCAGGACGAGGTCAGCGCAAGGGCTCCTGGCTCGGAGCAGCAAGCGACCACGGAGCTGCCATGGCACCGAGACGAGTGGGGTAGAGCAGCTCCCAGTGACCTCGGCAAGGGGCCGCAACACACCGCCCTGGGGAGCCTGGCCCAGCCTGGGGGGGTGGGGGGCGACCTCGGCCTCAGGCTGGCCAGTGCCCACTGTTCCGGGCAGCCGAACCAGAGAAAGGCCTAGGGGGGCCCGGGGCGGGGGGCTCGGGCGGAGGGGGAGGTTGAAGGAAGGAGCCCGGAGACCACAGCCCACAGGAGAGCTGCTAGCCCAGGTCCACCATCCCCTCTGCCTCTTTCAAGTCGGAGACCCCAGGCCAGAACCCTGCCTTCTCCACATGTTGACGGCAAAAGCACACAATGGCAGTCTGCCCTGGAGGGGGCAGGCCGACCCCGGCAACACCAGCGCTCGGCGGGTCAGCCCTCACCTCTACAGCTGCCACACTTCAGCCGAGGCCTCCCCTACAGCCGTCCAAAGACACTGCCTCTGGGGGCTGAGGAAACAGCGTGGGGCCTCAGGTGTGGTGATCCATCGGGGCTGATGAGGAGCCCAGGCCCGACCCAGAGGACAGAGGTGCAGAGATCGACTAGTGATATCTGCCATGGGTACAGGAGGCAGCCCTAAGGTGTGTGTGCTGTGTCCACCCCCCAACTTCCAAGGCCTCTCTGGACCACAGCATCCCCTTCCTTCGGGGAGAAACAAGCAAGAACGGACATAACAAGGATTGTAGAAGATAGGAAAGCTGGAAGAGCTGGTCCAAAAGAGCGGCTGAAACCCGGGAGGGGAGGAAGAAGAGTTGTCCAAAGTCTCCATAAATCTCTGGGCTTTATGAGCCACAGTAAACACAAGGGCAGAGTTTTCCAGTCCCCCTTGCCTGCAGAGGTGTTTACTGAGAAGGCTCTCTCCGGGGAAAAGTTACTGAGAATAGATCTCTCTACTCAGCTAGCCAGCTCCCTGGCTCCAGCCCCTTTGCTCTAGGCCCGGAACAACGGCGCTAGGAGCCCAAGCAGCTCATACCTGGAGACGGAGAAGCTGATATCTCGAGGTTGGGGCCCACAGCAAGGTGTGGAGGGCCATTCGAGGAAAGAGAGAGGCACAGGCCAGCAAGCTGGAAAGCTGGTACCTGGCAGGGGACTCCAGGTGGCCCAAGCAGAGACAGTGAGGGCAGGGCTACCCGCTGGGGAACCAGAATGCTTCTGAAATCGAAGCCAGGCATGTACCGCAGCCCCAAAGAGCAGCTCACACTGGACCAGAAGGGGAGAAGGGGTGACTTAGACACTCCTGAACCTGGGGTCTCCACACCTAGGATGCGGGAGGACCCCGAGGTGGGAGGGAACCCAGCCCTCACCACCACCCGCTTAGCTGCAGACCCCTGTGTCACCGCAGAGAACATGCCTTCTCCTCTACCTACTGGGGCAACCGTCGTCCTGAGATCAGCAATAGCTCCCCTTGCTGGGGCCTTCCGTGCACCAGGCCCCGTGCTATGCACTGGATGCACCCTGCAACCTGAGGAACGCCATCACCTCCATTCAGTGAGGGACCCGGGCCCCGAGACAGAGGAGAAGGGCCTCGGTCACCCAGGGAGGAAGGGGCAGAGCCAAGGCCACCCCAGGCCTGGCCGCTCCCCTGCAGGGCTCTCTGCCCACCAAGTTCTGCTGCTGAAAGCACCCTCGGACAGCCTGTGTGCACCCAAAGGAGTAAGGATCCCAGGATGCTCAGGAGATCCCATGGTCACACTCAGGTGTCATTCGAGCACCCTACTCCCTCCTGGTCCTGTTCACCTTTCTCTGCTCCCTGACTCTTTCCAAAGCAGCCCGGAGCAGCTGGCCACAGAGCCTGGTCCCAGACATACACACACACAGGCGCACACACCCATACATGTATATGCACACACACATACACACACACACACACTTCCTCCCGGGCATATGGGTCCGTCACTCTTTCTTCCCTGACCTCCTTAACACAAATGAATGTGCCGACGTGGGGCCTCAGGGCTCTGACACGCTGGCCCACCTCCCACCCAGGGGCTCTCATCACACTCTTCCCTACTCTCTGGAATCCTCCGCTGCTGGTCCCACTTTCCTAAACCCTTGCTTATTTTCCGGGAAATGTAATGAGTAAACAAATTCTGCTTTCCAGCCCCTGCTTCTCATCAGCTACACGGGCTTTTATTTCTTCTAAAAAGAGGAAACTTCAACTTAATAGAAGTAAATGAACTTGAAGCCCTGCCCACCCCTATCCCCCCACATCCCCCCCAAAAAGTGATGGCTCCAGAATCAAAACCCACACTTTGTATCCGAGTCCAAATCCAAGAGCCTGTCCCCTTCCGGCCAATGACGTCACCGTTCTGATGTGGCCCACTCACCTCCTGCCCTTCTCAGGGGCATCCCTGAGCACCGCTGCCCCTACCGGAGCCTTCACCTGAGTGGTGGGCAGGACGGAGCACCTCGCTGAATAAAGAGAAGCAAAAGCAGAACGGAACCCCCAAAAGGCTGCAGTTCCAAAACTGAAGTGCACCCAAAGCGGGAGAGACAGAACTCTGGGCCGGTCTGACAGCTGGGTCTTGCAGAGCTGCGACTCTCCGATTTCTTAAATACACCCAGCTGTAGTTCCCCAGAGGACATTCCCTCCCTCCCTGCTCCAGGCAAGCCGCATCTGGGGCCAAAGGTCAGCCCACCTGTGGCCCAGGCCTGGTTGGTCTCCACGAGAGGCGAGGCGACGGCCAGGGAGTCACGGACCCGGCCTCACGCGCTCTCCCACTTCCCCAGCACACCCAGCTGCTCACCCCAAGAGCAAGAAGTCTCCGGGTCTGTCCCCTCCCCACCCCACCAGTGACACCTCCCTTCCCGGGTCCCCAACTTGCTTATTGGACGTTTCTGGGAAGGATACAGGGTCACCAAGTCTACAGACCAGTTTCTTCGAGGGGACAAAACCCAGCCTGTGTGCACCCTCACCCGAGGAGGATACCCCTCCGCGGAGAAGGGACCCCGGGGTTGCGCCAGGGTCAGGCGTGGAGCAGGGAACCCAATTCACTCCCCTCTGCTTCCAGTCCACATGAGCACACAGACATGGGACCTTTCCAACTGGACGTCAATCACTCGCAGCAATTAGACACCCGAGACCTCCCAGAGGGAACGGAGGAAGTCCCGAGGCGCTGGACGGCAAGGCTCCCCGACTTAGGTGCGCCCGCATTAAGGGAAACTGAGGCCCTGAGACCGCTCTCTCTCAGGTGCTGCGTGCAAGGCCCCACAACAATCGGACTGCAGGGGCCAGCGATGCAAAACGCCCAGCGGATTGTCAGCAATGAGGTATAATTGAAAGGATTAACATGAATGCGATGTTTCCCTTCCAAAAATTCGAGGAACGCCACAACGACTCTCATCTGGGCTCGTATGACTCATGTTTTTAATAGAGGAACTTAATTTTCACTTCTGAGGAATTTGGACTCAGGGAAACATTGTCTAAGAAGTGTTCGTTTTACTCCACCAACAGTAAGTCGCACACCCCGAAAGTAAAAACGAAGGCCCCCAGTCTGTCCTGTCTCCCAGAGCCCACTGTGAGCCGCAGGAGGGGTCCTCGGGGGACCTGCCCAGAGCATGAGGTCTCAGGGGAAAGCGTGGGGTCTGCGGTCAGCCAGGCGGGTCCTAACTCAGCGTGGTGGCCGCTGGCCAGGCCTGCCCCCTAGGACACTCCTTGAGCCATGCCCACTCAAAGGGCAGCTGGCCATGCTGCACAGGGACCCGGACAGGGCATGTCACGTGAGCAGGGCATGAGGCTGTCCACCAGCATGAAGGATGCAAGCGCACGCACCTTCCTCCTGATCTGGAAGGCTCCAGATAACACAGCCCCCAGTGCCTGCTGGAGAGGTTCGCCCCATCATCCCGACCCTATGGCAGCCTCCTCCCAGCGGAGCTGGCTCCCAGGAGACTGAGCCCTGGGACAGACTCCTCCCTCTGCTCAAGGCCTGGTCCTCACACTGGGCACAGGCCGACAACACCAAGGCTCAGAGGTCAGAACAACGTGTGGCCATCCCCGGCTGCCCAGTTGGTGGAGGACGTGAGACGATGCAGGAGCCCAACCACGCCGTCCCCTCCCAGATCCCTCCCTACTGGCAGAGTCAGCACAGCCACCTCCCTGCCCTGAGTCCCCACAGAGACCCTGCCCCCAAGGGCCGCCCCAGCCCAGCGCCCTCCACTCCAGATTCTGATGAGTGTCAAGATTTACATAAAAACTGAAGGCAGGCTGAGCATCTGGGGCGCAGACTTCTTGAAAGGCCAGTACCAGGCAAGACGGTCCTTCTGCCCCTTTACCTTCCTAGATGCATCTTCCTATTTACACAGCCCCCGGCAGGTCCCCCAATGCACACGTGTTTCTAGCTGACCGCTGGGTCCTGAGGGGGGAGGCAGGATCGTGGGGGCCAAGAAGCTGATTGGAGGCGCCGCCTATGCCGTGCTGAAGAGCCCCTGCAGGTGAGAGTTTCCTAATCGAGCCTGCCAGGAGGGAGGATGTGCCAAAGTACCGCTGTCCCTGGGACGCTCGTCACTGCATCCCGGCAGCTCGGTCACCCGGCCGGCCGCGGCAGGACGGCCCTCCTGAACGCCGCACGCCACTCACCACGGCTTCCGCCGGACCCCACAGCGCCCAGGACGCCACCCACGACCCCCACTCCCACCCTTCGATGAAGAGCAGCTTCCCAGATCCCCTCCCCAACTCCTCCCCACCTCTGCTCCGGCCAAGGGAGAGGCACTCATTTATAAGTCGCAGATAATGTCACCCACCATTCATCCAAATGTGTCACTAACATCCCATTAGACTGTAATTATTTTTTAATTAAAACTAAGAAAACTGGCATGCCTGTGCCGACTTTATGCATCTGTTATGGGTTAAAATAGCTTTTAAAAAATGTTTCGGAGACCGCAGTCTATTGTGGCCGCGGCCTCTGCCAAAGAAAACGCAAGCTTGCTTATTTTCTCCATGGGGCACAACAGCGCCTGTGTGTGCCGGAACAGAATCGGCTGGCCGTGAAAAGAATTCTAAATAAAACACAAACATGGAATTTGGCAACGCCACAGAAGCAAGCTTAAGACTAATTCCAGCATGCGGATGGCTCTCACATAGTAAGTCTGGCTCCAGCATAAATGAAACCAGGCACTGAAAATACCAAGCAAGTTGGAGTTTCAACTTAAAGGGACAGAACGCCGGTTCCAGGTATAAAAGCTTATTAAGCTGGCTTGCGCCGGCTCCATAAATCCATAGGTTATTAGCTGTTTGCTCTCAGCCAATCCCTCCGTAAAGAGGCGCATATTAAGAGAGAGAACAACAAATGAAAACCATCACTTTGCACTTGACTTTTAGTGCAGCGGTTCTGGAAATACGGTGCTCATTACCTCAATTAGAGGAGAAAGACTTTCTGAAACCTCAAATACCCACAAACCCAAAGGAGAAGAGGGAAGATGGGGGAGAGGGGCCAAGGGGTGCCAGGTAAGACCCCCATGCCTGTCAGAAGGATGAAACGGACCCCTGAAAACCAGAGGTGTCAGGAGGCGGGACTCGGCCACAAGGGGAAAAGCCCTGGGAGGCTGGAATTCCTCCACCTAGAGAAACAGCAACGATAATGACTGTGACAATAATAATTAGAGCTATAATGGCAATAAAAATGTTACAGTAATACCTGCCAATACGCACCACCTTCATATACCAGCCACTGCTGAAGGTGGCGTCATGGAACCGGGAGACGGTTTCCAGTATGATGAAACAGTTAAGGGCCCTGAAGTCCGACTGCCTCCGTTTCCTAATCTATAAAATGACAATGGCAGCGTCTTCCTTGCAGAGTTGGGGTGAGGGGTATTGAGGATGAAGCCCACATGAAATGTTTAGCCAAGGGCTACCCATCCCACTAAAGGTGCAGCCCCCTCATTTTATGGATCAGGAAACTGAGGTTCCTACAGGCTAGGTCACCTACCAAGGTCAAAGAGCTGCTGAGTGTCAGAGCGGGGATTTCAGACCAGCCGCCTAGCTCCAAAGCCAGGGGTCCTCACACATGCACTCCTGGGTGGGACCCGCACACGCCACGTTTTCCAGGACTGTGACCTGTGGGCTCTCTCTGAGGCTGGGGTAGGCAGGGGGATGTGGCCTCCCCTAGAAGGTAGGGAGAAGACAAACTCTTCCCCAGAGAGAGACTGGCCCTCAAAGCCTCTCACAGGCCTCGGTTCTGGAACTCGCCTGTGCACCGCAATCCAGGGAGAATTACAAAGTTCAGGGAAGAAAATAATCAAAGGGCCTCTACCATAAACACCCTGCACCGGTCAGGGACGGGAGGTGACCCTTGCCGATGATTCCCCCAGGCCACCGCACGTGCACACACACACACACACACACACACACAGCAGACACGCTCGCGTCAGAGACTCCCGTGTACAAACATAACACACACACAGGCACAGGCACACGCATGGACCCCCACACGCACTCACCTAGACACGCGTACAAATATGTGCACACACACACATCCACATGCCCACACATATATGCATGTACGCTCACAGGTACACACATACGCACACACAGACACGCTCACATGTAAACACACAAACACACAGCGCCTTTTATTACGGGGTCTGTGCCAGGCCCAAGGACCCTGGCAGAGGCAATGGGAAAAACCAGGGAGAAAATTACATGAGGCAACGTTTGGCTCCAAGGAAAAAAGCCATGGAATGTTTTCCCTCAAGTCCTGGCTATTTCTCGCAGGTCCACTCAGATCCGGATCCTGCACGGACGGCAAGGCGGCTCAGCCTTGCCCAGGAGGAACCCCCGACCATCCTGGTCCCCAAGGTGAACCAGACGCAGCCCTCCCTGCGTGACCAGCCACCCGATCAGGGGTGGCGAGGACACCCCAGACACCCCACGGGGGCAGGCCACAGTCCGTCTGCTCGTGGCCACTCCTCCGTGAAATACACGCTCAGCAAAAACGGGGCCCAGGACAGGGTCCCGACCCTCTGACTCCACCCCCTCCCCTGCTCTGCCAGCCTGGGCCACCTGGCTCGCTGACATCACACTCCAGCGGGCTCCGAGCTGCTCTTCCTGAAAAGATGCACGTCTTAGAAGACGCAGACTAAAAATACTCCTGGCTTCTCAGAGCCAGTTTACAAAAATAATTATATTTTCTTTAAGAAAATAGATTATAGGCAAGTATGTGTCCGGCTATTTTTAGTTCCTATTCAGCTCTGCTAATTTCTTCTCATAATAATCGCCACAGATTTTTTTTTAAAGCCACCCCCCCACCCCGTTAATAATTGTGTTTCTGACTTGGCACAGGGGCAGGACTTGGGGCGGGGGGAGGGCACACAACCTTCCATAACACACGGAGGCCTGAGCTTTGCCCCAAGGCGACAGCATCTGAAAGTCACTGGGATGAGGAACGTCTGGCCATCTTGTTGGGGACGAGCTCCACACCCAACATAGTACACTCTGGGGCAATGCTCTGTTCACAGAGGACATCCAGCTGGGGTCCCTGCCCTGAAGGGGCCTACAATTCAGCAAGGGGTGTGTTGTGGGTTCAATGGTGCCCCCCGCCCCCAAGCCCCACGTCCACGACCAAATCCCTGCAATCTACGACTGTGACCGTATTTGGAAGAAGGATAGCAGCAGAGGTAATTAAATTCGGGATTTGAGATAAGATCAACCTAGATTATCCGGGTGAGCTCTAAATGGAATGACCATTGTTCTTTCAGTTTTCCTTGTCTGGGAGAGGAGAGGACAGGCCCCAAGGAGGAGGCCATGACCACAGAGCAGAGCTAGAAGTTTCGGTCACAGCCAAGGAATGTCAGGAGACCCCCCCAGGCTAGAGGAGGCCGGGAACAGATCTCCCCCTGGAGCCTCCTGCCGACACCTTGACTTTGGACTTGCAGCCTCCCGGAACTAGGAGGTGACAGTGGTCATCAGCTGTGGCAGCCCGAGGAGCTAATACAGGATAACAGGAACCACAGCCTCACAGAGTAATCCTCACTGCAGTCCCACGACTACTCTCCCTCTGGCACAAAGGACCCAAGGCCACATAATCAGAGGCAGACCCTACAGTCCAACTCAGGACGCCTCCCTCTCCAGTTCCCCCCGGCCCGGCTGCGAAGGCAAGGCCGACATGACAATCCCCAGGAGACAGGGACCCGGAGAGGCTCTGAAGGGGGCTAGCCCTCGCTCCCAGGTGTTCCCACTCTTGAGTACACGGCTCTTTCTGCTAAACCGGGCCCAAACCAACACCCTAAGGACACAGCAGAAAGGAAAGTGAAAATTGTCCACTTGCAGAATTTTCCTCCCCAAACTCTCAAGCTAGCAAAATGTTCAGCTGACTGCTAAAAATCAGCAGCCTGGGAGACAGGCCCGTTGCCGGGAAGCTCTTAGGAGAGACACAAGAGGTCCTAACCCCAGGGTGAGACCCTCAAAGGAAACGTCCTGAGGGAGGCTGGCCACAGGCG
>CM053609.1:116772809-116784766 GCA_028646535.1 Procyon lotor
GGGCACCCTGGCAGGCAGAGCCTCAAGGGCACAGAGCCCGTGTCACACAGTCTCTGCCTCGGCGATCCATCTAGATCATGAAGGGCTCGGATGGGATGATCCTGGACTCCCGGCCCCAGGTCATTAGAGACGAACTGAAGCCGCAGGTCACCTGGAGGGAACCCATTTCGGGACTACTCTGCCCCACCCCACGTGGAGGGCCCCAGCCTCCTCTGCCACATTCGGATCCCCTTCAAAGCGGCAGAGCGTAGCCGCCTGGCCCGAGATCTCTGATGTCGGTGGCCAGTGCTGGTTCTTTACATCCACTAACTGCTTTAAAGCCCTGCATCCAGCGCTGCATTAAAAATTAATTACACATGCTATTTTATTGCTAGTGCATAATGTAATGAGCACCAGCTGTGCTAAACAGCCAAACTCCTTTTTAAGACAGCTATAAAAAAAAAAAAGAAAGAATGAAAAGAAAGAGAGAAAGAAAGAAACTGCACTTCCAAATGCCTCTCCTGTCAGAGCAGAAAAACAGCAACATCTTGTACGGATTTGAACAGAATTCTTTGATTTAGCTCTGCCTTCAGAGCGTCTGAAGGCCCGGCTCGGAGTGAAGCAATCTGGCACGGCTGCAGTGCTCTCCTCTCTGGGACATTGCTGGGACCCCTTTTGTCCAAGGACAGTCACGCTGGTAGGTGCCCCTGCGCCCCCTCCGCCCCCCAGCAGGCAGCACGGCCCTCTTTCCGGGCCCCCGGAAACACGGCGCCCCTGCCCCTGTAGGTGCTGGGGCAGATTGACCTCCTGGACAGTCGGCTTTGCTGGAGTCCCTCCGGAGCGCTGCTGCCCTCCGCCACCTCCGCCAGCCTGGAGAGTCGGCTTCCTCCGTCCTGGGGGCCTTGCTGCGCTCGGCGCCTTCTCCTGGTACCTCCCCCGAGTACTAAAGGAGGCATCTGGGTTCTAAAGACAGGCGGTCCGGAGCAGTCCCTGCAGCCGTGTGGTTCCCGAAGCAGGCAGTCGCTGAGCAGAATCCCCCGCACAGGCACGCGAGAATCGCCCACGGGTGGTGAGTGCCGGACCACCAGCCCCCTCGGCAATGGAGACACCTCGAGGCATACAGATGACTCTTTAAATTTTTAATGACTCTCCTGAGAGCCCTTTTCCTCCAGTGAGCCAACCCCCATTGACGCTGGGACCTGCTTAGCCCCGAAAGACTCACAGCAAATGAGACTTTGCCGAGGGAATCACAGGAGCACGTCTCGAACCTTCCCCAGACCGAGTGCTTCTGTCCACACACGTTCAGCCACGCGCAGTTCTCTTCTTCCCCCGCCCCATACTCACCCCTCCCTCCAGAGTCTCCACGGAGGCTCTCAGGCCCTACTGGGGAGCCCCTGCATCCCGGTCCACATCACCCTTTGGGTTCCCGCTGATCCTCGGTGTTAATCAAACCCAGTTCAGAATGAAACTACAGCGTGCTTCTTGTTCTGGTATGAAATGTGCAAAGCACAGACCATATCATTAACATAAAACTTCCAGAAATAAGGCCACTTTCCAGACAGACTGTATTAATTGCATCAAGCTCCTACAGCTGGGGTGGTCTAATCCACAGCGTCCCATTGGATGGCTCCAGTTATAAAAACCAACACAAATGAACACTGGGATATAATTGAAGGAGGAGAACACGATAGATTCTACTGTTGCACCCTACTATTTACTTACAGGTATTCTTTTATCTTTATTGTCCCTTTAACCCATGCCAAGAAACCCCAGACTAGTTAAATAACACAGCAAGCGATTTCAGTAGAAAAGTAAATTGAATTTAACTCTACAAGATTGCCCTGTGATTTCAGCATCTACTAATGACTGCAACTGACTCCTTCTATTAAATCCAAACACTTCCACTTCCCCGAGCTGGGATCCTGTGTGTTCTTGCCTGAGACCTTGAACTTCACCGAGCACGTGTATTAATCACAGGAGCTGATGACCATTTGCAGCCTTAAATAGGCAATGGAGTTTCTAGGTTCCTTCTCCACCTCACGATGCTGGTACACGATCTGAGCCAGCCAAGAGGCTAAATGCCTTTAAGAATGGAACCTGGAGATCCCGCCTGATGGAAAATTTCACACGCGTAACCGTGTCTTCTGCGTAAGCAGGAATCAGAACTTTGACAGGGCTCACTCAGCATGTGGCTCCGGTCTCCGCACCTGGCAATGTATGACCTCATTCGATCCTCAAAACACGCTTTCAAGCCATGAACTACCACCACTCCCATTTTATAGGTGGGGAAACTGAGGAACAGGGAGGCTTGCCCAAGGTCACAGAACCATTCAGAACAGCAGCCTTCACTCGGGCAGGGGATGCTGACAGTCACGGAAACCCTGAAGGGGCAACGGCTCAGAGGAGCTTTCCAAGACCCAGAGGTTTCCTAACCGGCCTCCGAACACCCCACCCCCTGCCCTGGGTTTTCCGTATTAATTTGAAGAGATGGGTTCAGTGCATCCTGATCTGAAAAGAGACAAAACAAAGTAAGGATGCTGGCCCCTCTCCGTCTTTACAGAGGACTGCTTCTTCCCAACGGGTTACTGCGGATTTAATGACTCCAACTAGTAAGTAAACACGTACTAAAAACACTTCAGCAAACAGCCCAGTGCCAGGGACAGAAGCCACAAAGGGACAAAAACCTCTGGAACAGGATACCTTCAGATACAGAAACTGATTGGAAAGTACGGAGGGACACCCTCAAGCAGGCAAATTACCGGGGATCCAGCAGTGAAAGAGGACAGCACCGGAAATCACGGCCAAGTGTCAGAGGCCCAAGAACAGGCCTCCAAGGAAGGTTGGGAAGAGTGGTCCCAGAGACCCCAAGAACAGACCCCACCCCGCCTCGATCCCCTCCCCGGGCACTGACATCAGTTTGGGGCCTGCTCATGGACTCTAAGCCCTCACGGCATCAAGTTTTAAAATCCAAGAGGGCCTCTAAGCCAGATAAGTCAATGCAAGAGGGGAAGCAGGTTTTGGATGACCAGCAGGATCAAATCCCACCTCTGCCCTTCCGCCCCCTTTCAAGAATCCTCTCCGAGGGTCCCCATTCCCGCTCTCCCCATCTCCACCCCTGCAAGCTGCAGGAGGCCCGAACCTGCTGTGCCTGACTCCCCCTTGGTTTACACAGCGTCTGCAAACGAGGTGGCCCAACAAAGGGCTTGTCATAAGTGACTGAATGTGGGTTATGAGAACTCCCCATCTCCCAGCCTCACTTTCCCATCTGCAAAGTGGGCAGAAGAGAACCTACCTCCTAAGGTCACTATGGGAATTAAATTCAAGAATGCACACCAAAGGCCCCGTGCAATCCCGCACACAGTACAGGCCCTCCGCACGTGGTCCCTTGAAGGAACGGGGTGGTGCTGAAGCTGAGGGCAAGCAAGGGAGGACATGTGGCCACCAGAGCCAACAGAGGGTTCAGTGAAGCCCCGGCACACCTCTGCTCAGGGAATCATGTTTCTGTACCACAGAACTTGACCGAGTCTAGTCAGAAACACTCGGGCTGATCTTTGAGAGTGCGACCCCCAGCGCGGCGGCAGGGGCGCTAATTACAGGAAGCTCTGAGAGCAGGGCAAAGCACCCCGACGAAGCAGGCGCCCCTCGCTCAGCAAGCAGAGATTGCAGCACAGCCCTAGAGAGCTGGATGGGAGCCCAGTCACCAGGGGCGCTCGGGTGGCCCGGGGCAGGGAGTCGGCCACTTTGCCGGTGGGGCCAACTCCTTCCTGGACAGCTTTAGTCTTTGCTCTGTGCATACAAGGCATGAGCCCAGTACTGTGCCACCCTACGCCCCAGCGGGAGTTGCTGAAGGCTGCACGCCACCCGACCAGCAGGAAGGCCTGGGAGGCTCTGGCCCCCCGCAGAGCTGTGGCTCCACCAGGGACCGTCCCCTTGGGATAGCTTCAATTAAAGCAAAACCTGTCCCAGAAAAATCGCTTTCCCTCTACTACCCCCATCAAGAGAAAGCCTGCAAAGTGCCTGGTGACAAAGCTAGGACAAACTGAATCGGCCCCGGCTCTGCAGGCCGCCCCCCACCTCCTTTCCTGGCCCCACCCAGAAACCAGACCTTGGGGAGCTCACCACCACCTCTGTCAGCATCCCAGCACCAGGCCCTCGGCAGGAGAGGCTGGGACGAGAGGCCTGTGCCCACAGACTCCAAGGAGCCCAGGCCCCAGCAGGAGTTGGGTTGTGTTCAGGGAGAGAGGTGGGCGCGTTGTGCTGTGGCTGCCCGCACAGACCTGCGGAGAGGCACACAGTAGGGACGTGCGTGGCCCCACCCACAGGCACCCCACGAGGCCTCACCCCCTCCCATGGCCACAGCTGCAAGGCTCCTTCAGAGCGACTTTTTTGTCTCAAAGTTAATAGGCAACACATTCTGGCAAAGAGAAACTCAGCATTTTGGACGGCTCTGGCGATGTGCACAGACGACCGGGGAGTCTTCCCCCAGCGCTGTCTTTGGGGTGGGGATGGCAGTGGCGAGGGCAGAAGAAAACCTCAGATGTTCAGTGTTATCCAATTAAGCTTTAGCTAAACAGCCCAAAGAGATGAACTTTGGAAGCCGCAAGAATACATTCTGGGAGCCAGACACTCAGAGCGGGCAGATGTCGGGGGACCTCCTGACCGATGGGCACAAGGGCACGTGGACGTGCTTCCCCGCTTACCCTGCGCCCCCCAGAATGCCTCTAGGGGTGGGACTGCACCTCCTCCCTGGGCCCCCACCTTGCCCGGCCCACCTGGGAGAGGCAGCCGCCAGCTCGGCCCAGGGCACACCCCGCCATCCCTGGGAGCCCGCCCCCCCACCGCGGCCGTCTGTTACCTGACAACTGACACTGGCATCCAAAGGGAGCCTCCGTCTGACCCTCACCCTGAGTCCCGTCACCCGAGACCGGGCGCGCGCTGCAGCACGGCAGGGGGAAGCAGGGCGGCAGAGCGCCCAGGGTGCGCAGAGGTGGAGTGATCACGGATGAGTGAGGGTGGGAGGAGGCAGCTATGGGGGCCGTCGCTGGCAGCTGGGCAGGCCTGCACGGCCCTGGAGAAAAAACAATAAAAAAGACTGGTCAGTCGGGCCCTGGACCGTACAAGGGACCTGGGGTGTGGGACAGGGGCCCGGGGCAGAGGGCTGCAGGCCACCCTTCCAGAGAGGGAGGCCCCGGGGTGCCAGGCCCTGCAGGAAGGCGACCGGGCACAGGCAGGAGGCAAGAGGCCAGGGAAGGGGGTGGGGGGCCTTGTGGGGTCCTCCTTCCACAGCTGCCAGGATGCGCTGTCTTGGGACCAGACTCCCATCCCTGGGGGGCCCAAAAGAGGTTGTCAGAGCCCTTGTGCCCGGGAAGCCCCCCCACCCACCACGTGGAGGCTTCTGGAGGGTTCCGCAGCTGGCTCCCTTTGGGGATTCATTTCCCAAACACCTGGGCCACCCCCCCACCCCCCCACCCCCCCGGAAGGAGCTGGGAAGCTCCAAGCCACCACTGTCTGTCTGCTCGGCTGCTGGTACGGACCATGGACACCTCAGTCTACCTCTGAGCACCTGGGCGCTGGTTAACCTGCGGGCCTGGAGGATGGCCAGCTGGGGTCTCTCTCCAGCCCACAGTCGTCCTCAGCAACCTGAGCTTCAAGCACACAGCACACAAGCCCCAAGGCCATTCGGAAGGCTTTGAAGTTCCCCCCCAAGAAAATCCTGGCACTGCCCAGCAACCCTCCTCACGCCTCGGGCCTGCTGGGGGCGCCCCCCCCCCACCTGACAGCCAGGACACAGGCCGGGGAGCTTTCTTGCCTCCACCCAGCCCCACGGCTCGCCCCGACTCCCCGGGCAAGGCCTGCGTTTGATTTGGCCGTTTATCTTAAATGGCTAAGAGACCACCAGGGCAAAAATCTGTGTGAAGCCCTTGCCAAAACCACAAGTGAAGAAGCCCAAATTCCCTGGGTAAATAATTGAGCGGGGAAGCATCAGAGAGACAAAAAGAAAACACCAACAAGAGGAGGGCAGCCGGGCCCCCGGCCGGCTCTGCCAAGGAGGCCACCCGAAGCCGCTCACCACCCCACACGGGCCTGCAGGGAGGGGGTCTGCCCACCTCGGGGCCCCACACGGGATTCCCCCACCCAGGAGAGCCACGGGGCCCCACGAGCCCACTTCTGGCCAGGATCCCGTCAGCCCCCCTCCTCAGTGAGCCTCCCAAAATGCCCAGGGGACACGGCCTGGGGGACCCACTGCACAGACCAGCAAACTGACGACGGGACCGCAGCCCCACCAAACCCGGGCCCGCCTGGCTCCAGAACCAGGGATCGTTCGCTCCAGCACCTGCCTCTACACCACGTGCTACCCAGGGCCTTTGAGAAGACCTGGAAACGTCCAGCCAAGAAGCCAAAGCCACGTGGGCTCCTCTGCACGACTGCAGACCTCGTAGGAGGCGAGGCTCGGGACCGGGGACGTGGCTGAGCCCGAGACAGCCCCAGAAGGGAGGGCACGGCCAATGATCTCACACGCTTCCAGCCACAGATTCAGTGCTGGCCCCCATGGAAAGTCGGCACCTGAGGCCAGCGTCCCCCACCTCCTCCCAGAAGCCTGCCCTGGCCAGTCTTCGCCCAAGCCCCTGCCCCAGCCCCGGACGCTGTGCACACCGACCTGTCTGCCCCCACCTGCCTTCACATCCAGGAAGGCTCCCGACACAGCCTCATGCCTGGCACCCAGCACAACCGGCGGTAGGCCCCCAGTGGCCCCCTCGGCTCAGAAAACCAGCCCCCAGCCCCCGGGGGCTACTGGGCCTCACAGAGATCTGGGACTTAACCCAGCGGTGTCTCCAAAGCCTGGATATGCCGTGCCTCTCCCTCAGGCTGCAGCTAGGGCGGAGTGACCAGGGCACCCTGCGATGCGGAAAACAAGGGCCACGTGGGGCGGAGGGAAGCCGAGGGTCCTTGGGCTCGCTCAGGCCATGGGAGACTGGAAAGAGCAAGTCCAGGCCCCTACGTTCTGGGTGAAGCCGTGACAGAGACACCATCATTTACCATGGCTGAGGGAGAGCGAGCAGAGTGCCCAGGACTGCCCAGGACTGCCCAAGCGGAAAGGGGGCAGAACCTAGGTCCCCAAGGTTGGGAGGAAGAACCTAAGGGCAGGTCCAGCCACACCTCTCTCCTTCTGGAAAGGTCAGGCTTAGGCCAGAGGCTTTTAAATGGGGCATGCAGCCATGCCTTTCTTTTTTTTTTAAGGTCTTATTTATTTGAGAGGGAGAGAGAGTGAGAGAGAGAGCGAGCATGAGAGGTGAGAAGGTCAGAGGGAGAAGCAGACTCCCCGTGGAGCTGGGAGCCCGATGTGGGACTCAATCCCGGAACTCCGGGATCATGACCTGAGCTGAAGGCAGTCGCTTAACCAACTGAGCCACCCAGATGCCCTCAGGCCAGAGTCTTTAAAGGCAAAGTCATCCCCCCATTCACGTAGGTTTGAGGGGCCAAGCAGCCTCCTGGAGGGGCTTCCATATGCCCCATTAAGAATTCCAACCTCACTGAAGACCACCTGTTCCAGGGGCTAGCTCAATGGAGACAGGGGAGGGGACAACAAGAGTGAGTGGCTTCTAATCAAGCTGCCCACAGAGAACACTCCAGTTGCTCTCAGAAGACCTCTGCCCTGGGGGATCCCTCCCTCCACCCCCAGCAGCTTAACTCAAGGGTGGAACTCCAGAAAACCTCTCCCGAAGCTAGAGCAAAAGCAGAAGGCAATGCTAGAAGCCACACACTGTTTGACCCCAGGAAGGTCCAGAGTCGGCCAATCCGTAGAGACAGAGAAGGTAGACAAGTGGTTGCAGGGGCCCGGGGGGCAGGGGAGTGAAGGCTAATGGGGACATGGTTTCTTCCTGGGGCAGTGAGAATGTTCTGGAATTAGTGCTGGTGACGACTACACAACATTGTGAAGACACCCAAAACCACTAACTGTCCACCTTAAAGCGGCTAAAAGGGCAAAGTCCAAGGGGAGGGCTGTCTGGCCTCAGCACCCACCCCAGGCCACCGCCCAAGCCCTTGCCCATCCTCCAGGAGGGAGCGCCTGCATTCAAGCGCAGGCAGGAAATCCAGGACACGCTCAGCAGAGCCCTCGAGGCCAGGTGACAGCCCACTGACACACACAGAGGAAGCCAGAGCTCAGACACAGGCCTGGAGCAGAGGCCTGGGCCCAATCCCCTCGGCCGTTTCCTGGCCACGTGACCCAGGCTGAGTCACGGGCGCAGAGCCCCGCCCTTAAAGGAAGGTGAGGACACGCCCGGCCGAGCCCGGCTTCCGGGGAACACTCGCCCAATGGCCACTACCCCCCATTTATTCTCCACTCTGGGACCGGTCATGTTCCCTCCCCACAGCCTTGCAGGGAATGAGGGTCGGGTGTTGTGGGCTCCAGAAGGCACCCAACAAAGCCCCGCAAAACGCTGGTTTAAAAATGATTTCTTTTGCGGTCTAGGTAGGTTCCCCTCTGGAATTGGAACAGCACCCCAGGTATGTGGCGGAGGGACACCAAGACGCCATCCCAGCTTTATGCAGATCCAGGTGGCTTAAAAATAAACCCCGGCTGGCTCGACTCCTTATCGTGGAAGCTGGCTTTCACTAGGGAGGAAGAAACAATGAACACACAGATCCTCTCCTTTAAGGCCAGGAGCCTTTCCAGGAGCAGGTGTTATGACCCTCCCCCACACCACCATCAATGAGGAAACTGAGGCTCGCAGGGGTTAGAATGTTGCTCTACGCCTCCTGTACAGAGGCACAAAAGAGTCCAAAAATAAGATCCCTAAAATGTTCCTTAAGGCCCAAATCAGGACACAAGGCAGTTTTCACTGCATCGGTGCTGAGGGTGTCTGGAACCGGTCTTCCTTCCAGAGGGGGGCCCTGCGGATGTTCCTGCTTCATCCTCACACATGCGCACTGCCCCCAGAGCACGCCCACACCCACCGGCATGCAAACACAAAAAAAACGCGCCTGGAAAAGCCCCAGCCTGGTGGTGGTGAGGGGAACGTGCACCCTTCCCAGTGCTGGATCGTTGGGCGCCCCTCCCACAGGGGAGGGTTACAGAATCCGGATTCCAAGCTGGCGAGAGGAGCTCTGCAGTACACTGTACTGGGGATGTAGATTTCTCTCCCTACTGGTGCTTTTCAATTGATACATTTTTTAAGCCAAGAACTCCTACTGATAGTGCAAAAATGAGTCATAGATCAAGGAGGGAGACAGACAGGGAGCGAGCGCTTGTGAGTGAGGGCCACTGGCAAGGAAACCTGACAATCCCCGCGCCCCCTCCCCCCATGCCAAGACATTAATTCTCACAAGTCGGAGAAAATTACTATGCATGAATGCAAAAAGCATGATCAGGAGTAATTAACATGGCTTCATATGCAAATTTTATTAATGCAGAAGTACAAAGTCATTATGCAAATGAAACTTACGTCAACTCTCTTGACAAATATTCATCTCTGAGGCTCAAGTTTCTCCCTTTTTATTTATTTATTTAATTCTTCTCTCCCCCACCTTTTTCCCTGGGTTCTTTTTTTTTTTTTGTAAGAGGTGGGAGGGTAGTGCTGGTGACCGCCTCAGCAGCAGCAAGCCAGGAGGATGTTTGACAAGTTTGCAAAGTTGTTTTTCAACCAGAGAAATTTATTCTTGCATTGTTGATTTTTTTTTTTTTTTTTTTTTTTGGTTGTTGGCAGGTACAAGACAGCTCATAGGAGAAGAGGAAAAAATAAAAAAAATTAAAAAATAAAAAAAAAAGCTCTGGGCAGCAGGCAGCCAATCAAAACGCCAGAGCCTGTAATGAGGGCGATTGATGGCTGTTTGGCTTTTACTGCAGGGTAATGAACTAGAATCCAGTCTGAGGAGGGGGGAAAATATGAATATTCATGAGACTGTGCTCCTGCCTTTGATGATTAAAGAAATTTTTAATATTCAAATAAGCGCTTGCCAAGTGATTAACAAAGAACATGCACGCAGAAATATGGAAATGGGAGCCGGGAAAGATTTGAGAGGCGAACAGACTGCTGGAAAGGCAGCCCCAAATTTCATAAACAAGATCGGCAGATAACCCAATTCGCACACGGGCAAATAAAAACATTTCTTTCGGATCGCTTAAATATTTTGCCAGCTACTTTGTCTTAAGGATGATAAAAATGCTATGTATTAAGGGGGGAGGGGGGAGAGACGGAGAGAGGAACCACATGAAGTCAGATGCGCTGCTTCGTGCTTAAGAATCTATCCCAATTCTAGCCCCCCTCCCCCAAGCCCGACGGGAAATCAGGACCCTTTTTCCGGTTTGCTAGAAAGAGAGGATGGAGGGAAGCCAGCTCAGACTTTTAAACTCAGGGCTGGAGGTTTAGGCCCGCCAGCTTTGGGGCACCCGCCGCGGGGCGGTGATACGGCCTAGGCGGCCACATCCCGACGCCCCGTCATTTGTCGCTTCTAGGCTGACTCCACGGCCCAAAGACGCTGGACTGGGCTGTCTTTGCGGAGCAGGAGGGGGTGACTCTTCAGGCCTCCAATCTAGAGAGCTCAGGGCCTCCTCTGGACTCCAGCCCCGGGCAAAACACAAAAAGACGGGGGCCCCAGGGAATAAAGGGGGCACGCACATGTCAAGAAGTTGAAAGGCCTCAGACTTCCGCACGGGGTCTGGCCTGGGCATCTTCAGGGGCACCGAGGAGAGGGCCCCAGCGATCCCACAGACTTCATTAGCTGTGCACTGGGCCCGCGTGTTCACATTCTAACAGCTCCACCATGGGTTCACATTGAAGCACATAATAACAGTATTAGCTGGTAAAACGATCCTGCAGTTAAAATACATCTAATTAGCAGCCGATGACATCCATTTTGGCAATTTCCTCTTTGAAAGAAGTGGAGGGCAACCTTAAATGAGACAGGCAGTGGGTACTCACCCACCAAGACCTAGGCTTCCCACCATTTGTCTCCCTCCCTCTCTCTCTATCTCTCCTTTTGGGGGGAGGGGGTGGCAGAGACGGCAGGAATAGGGAAGGATTCTGAGCAGCCTTCTTTGTTACTCAGTTTCAGGGCTGCACGGGTCTGGAGGAGGGGGCCCTCAGAAAATAAATTCCCTCACTCCTGCAGGTATTATTTCATCTGCTTCGTTTTTAAATCACCGAGGTCTGGTAACCGGCAAAGGCCAGAACTTGTTTTTCATTTCATTATAAAATACATCACCATCACCGTCGTCATCATCATAAACAAAGCAGAAAGGGAATCCAAGCCGAGACTCGAACACCGTAGTAAGTCACCGTGAAAACCTGCAAGGTCAGGACAGGTCCCCAAGACAGGCCAAGAGAGTTGATGGCACTGGGGGCATCTAGAAACTCTCCACAGGGAGCTGAGGCTGCCCGGTCCCACCTCCCACTCCTGGATTCTCCTAAGTCAGGCAAGTCTGAGCACCCATCAAGGGTCTCGGGTCTTCGCTGCAACAGGTTTGAGTTTAGGGGTGCACACGTTGGTGTCCTTTAAAAGAAGAGCAACCAAAAGGGCCAATGAGGTCTCACAAGGGTTTGCACAGCCGTTTCAAGACATCCTTCAGGGCCATCACACAGGGGCATAAAAACAAAGCTCCAGTCAGAGCAGGAGCTGGGCCTTTACTCAGGCTTCCTGCTGAAAACAGCAGCCCTTTCGCGGGCTGGGAGGGTGGGGACTCCTCCCAATGCAAGAGGGCCTGCCTGGCTTCCCTTGTCACTGCCCAGACGTGGCTGGCCCAAGAGAGGTCTACTCCAGGGTGCTGGGCAGCAGGGAGAGGGGTGGGCTTGACAGGGGCCTCCAAGAACATCTCCGGCCTTGAGGCCGGTCCAACTGCCACTTCCCCAGGGACCATCCACAGACCCGCACCCGCCGTCACAGCCCTTTGGGGCCACCAGGACCACACAGAGGAGACCAGAAGCACGTCCCTTCCAGCACCCTGAGACAGGCCACCTTCCGCCTCGCGCCTCCCCCTT
>CM053609.1:116784866-116798529 GCA_028646535.1 Procyon lotor
CGCCCCCCCCCCCCCCCACCAACACCACCCAAACCAGTTTCCCTCCTTCCACCGAGGCTTAGAAAGGGAACGTCCTCCCGGCCACTGCATCTTGCAGACAGAAGCAGGCACACCGGCCCATCCCATCGCCAGGTCCAAAAGCACTTGTTTCAATGGCTGCCAACTGCAATTTCCTCAAGATTCGAGCTGCTGAAGTACTCTGGGGCAGCCCCCTGAGCCAAGGAGCAGCAAGGTGACATCACAAACTCCAAAACCTCCTAGGGCCTTTCCAAAAGGCCCAGGGAGGAAGCCCAGGAAACGTCAGGTGCTACTGGGGAAGAAGGATGTGTCCGAATCATGTGCAGCCAACTCTCCAGGGCGGGCTGACCAGTCCACCCCCTGAGCAGGCATCTGCGGGGGAAAACGTGCAGCCTCAACTCTTTTGCTCATCATTCAGGGAGATCCCTGGAGCCCTCTCAGCTGCTGGAATGCAAATAAACCACAATCGCTCGTCCTCTGGCCGGGACGCCGAGGCCAGTGCACCACGGCCTTGGGAGACACACAGGAACACAGAGATGAGTCCTCTGGGGTGACTTCAGCAGTCAGGGTCCACCACAGTGGGGCCCACACACCCGGAATGGGCAGGCCTGGGGACGACAGAAGGTGAAACCATGTGTTTCACCAGTTAGAAAAATGTGCGCGTGCACATCAATTATACAGAGACTATACATATATGCATACACACACATACATGCAAATATCAGCAATGTGGACGCGTTCAAATGTCTGCATGCCTGCCCCGGAATCTGCAGAGGCCAAGGACAAACGGGAGTTGACAGATTCTCTGAATCTCACCAGTAAAAACTGCTGGCCAATACCCAGCAGAGAAATTTGCCCCTTTTCCACTGATTCAGGCTTTCTGAGCAGAAGCCGGGGGTAGCCACTGCGGTCTCCTGCAGGTTCTGACCTAGAACACAATTTATCCAAGATCCTCCCATCATTTTCCATCCTGTTGCATCAGGAACCACTAACAGTCTAGGACACATAACTTCAGGAAGAACTCCGGGCAGAAAGTGCAGTCTAGAAACTGAAGTCAAAAGCCGGTTAAGTCATTTGGATTCCAAACATGAAAGTTTATGGGGACTTGGGGTCAGGACTCTGTGTCCCTCTCCCAGAAGGCACATCGTGGCCAGATTCCCATGCCCACCCTTGGCCAAGCATCCCTTAGACATGTCCCCAAGGACAGTTCCCCATGGAGTGCATTAGTTTAGAGCTGTTGGGGGACAGGGATGGCCACCGCGAGGGCAGAAGCCACGAGTCACATGAACGGTGTAGGAAATACAAGGGGGAGGTCTGAACTCTGAGGATCCCAGAGAACTGAGAATGGAAACAACGCAGCACAGCCAATAAAAAGAACATCAAGAAAACAGAGGGCCCAAGAAGGAGGTTATTGCCAGCACTCAAGCCAGAGGCAGCCAGGAAAAAGGACAGCAGTCCCTGGTGCAGATGGGGTTATGGCTAAGTGGGATGTGAGCAGCAGCATCCTCTATCAAGATGGAACCATAAAATCCCTACCTGCCCAGGAGGGGAATGTGCAACCAGCAAAGGGAAGCAGGGTGGGCTTCTTGGTTTTTAGACGAAAAGAAATTTAACTTGGTCAGTAGGTGGAAGGAAGGAAGGAAGGAAGGAAGGAAGGAAGGAAGGAAGGAAGGAAGGAAGGAAGGAAGGGAGGGAGGAAGGGGAGGAAAGAAGGAAAAGGAATGTAGGAAAGAAGGAAGGGAGGAAGGAAAGAAAAAGGAAGGAAGGAAGAAAAAGAAAAGAAAGGGAGAAAGAAAGATCTAATTGCAGAAAAGGGGTCACTGCTCTAGTTCAAATGCATTTTGGGGTTTCAGTTGCATTGCTAGAGTTATACGCAACGGATTGCTACTATCATAATAAAAATATCCAGCTCTCCCCTGCCTTTTGTTGTTGACTTGAGTCTTTTTTCTCTCCTTTTTCATTCTTTTTACCTTCTACTAATGGACGTATAAAGCACCGAGCTGTACTGCCTCGCATCACGTAAGAACAGAATCTTTCTGTGGCCTCTTTATGTTTCCAAGCCAAGTCTGAAATGTCACTGACTAAAACACTGAGCAGGCCTGTAATTACTTTCAACAAAGTAGCTCCTTTAAGGGAGTTTTCTGCATGTAGATGGCATGTAATATACATATTGTGAGCCTTCCTTTCAGCATGGGTAGCGTTTGACGGCTACAATCACAAATTCTCTTCTAAGGGAGCAGTCCTGACAGCCACCTTCTTCCTTAGTTTTTGACGTGAAATCCATTTTCATCTCCTAACACACCGACGGTGAGGTACAGTGTGTGCACAACAAAATTTGTAAAAATTAACACTTCGCGGGATTAATTGAATAAAGATTGTTAGCACATTAACACGGGGAACGCTGCTCCTTCGGATTCGCTCCCGGGGCCGCTGCTACTGAAAGAGGGCTTTACATCAGCTGAGGTTTATACCGCTATTTAATGTAATTAAAGAAACCGGTAGCACAGTCCTCCATGGAAATATCATTTCTATTGCAGGGTATTCCCATTAGAAATTGGAGGAAGTCAGAGCACGCGGACTTTGATTTTGTTGTAATTTTTTTTTTCCCTTGGCTGTCTTTGAAACAGAGCCGATGTGCTGGGCCTCGGACGGAACCCACTGCAGAAACCCTACAAAGACTGCCCGGTAGGACGAGCCCAGGCTCCTTGTCTGTTTGTTTTGTTTTTGTTTTTGAAACTGTTAAAAAATATATATATATATATATATATATATATTGTAATATTTTGTAATCTGCTGTCTATATTCGGCTGTAATTCTCTGCCCAGCAAACACCAGCACATGGTGACAATGACTTCTCAGATACCACCCCCCCACTGGCCCCCCAAACAACGCTGTGGATAAAGACACACGGAGGGAGGGAGGTGTCTCTTTTATATAAACAATGATAGCGTGGCCAGGATCCCAACAAGCTCCAGATCGGGACTAGAATCTAGCTGTAAGCTCTCAGGAAGAGCGCAGAGCAGGCACCGCTCAGGAGGCCTCGGAAATGAAACACACATAACCAACGAGAAAAAAAAGAGAAACAAAATCTTACACCGCATCATCCAAAATGGCAGAGAAAATTGAGTCTTGGGGGCTGAAGGGAAGGGAGCCTGACTCAGCTAGCTCTCCTGGCCCTGGGCAGCCTCCCCTCGTCTGAAGGCTGCCTCCTGCCCTTGGGGCGGCCAAGTGCAAACAAAAGTGAGACCCATCTCTGAACCTGCTCCACGCGTGTCCCTGCGCCACGGGGATGACTGCATGGGGTTTGTTTTTCTTTTCTTTTTTTTTTCTTCCCTAAGTGCATTTTAATACTCTTCTTTTACATCCTAATTTCTTTGGGGGGAAGAAAAAAAAAAATCAGTGTCACTAAAAAAACGTCACTCTGTTTTGCAAAATCCAGCAGCTTCCTTGGCAGCGAGAGAGGCTGGCTGGCATTATCCCCTCATTTGACAAAACTACTATTTCTGGGCATGAGCTCAAAAACAGGTAGGAAGCAAATGCTGAGAAATAAGGAAGTAAAAACAGGCAACAGATTTTTCACTACCAAGAACGCCAAGCGTAAACACGATTTATTTAGCTGTGTTTAACGTGTCTGTCCTCCACGCAACAAGGAGCCCACTTGGGCTGAAGGAAGGGTGGGGGGAGGGGACAGGAAGAGGGAGCAGGGGGACAACGGGGACAGAGGGAAGAGGCGGACGGCTCTGTACAAGGACTTCCTGAACAGTTCCGTTCAGTTTTAGGAGAACAAGAATCTTCTGCCCCAAAATACACGCATGTGTCAAAAGAAGACAACACTAATCTGCCGGTTAATTAACGAGCCGCCACTAACAAAGATAGAAGACCCAGCTCACGCAAACAGTATTTACATGGGCGTCGTGCGATCTCCTTGCCCACTTCCCCTGCCTTTTTGCAAACCCTGGGGGCTGGTGGCTGGGACAGGCACCGAGGCCCCTCAGGTTGGGGGGTTCCGAGCTTCCAAGTCCAGACACGGCGGGAAGGGGGGAGCACCACTGCCCTCCCTGCCCGTCCTCACATGGCCACGTGGAACTGACTGAGATCTGTATTCAATTAAGGAGCACCAGACAGCTTCTGGCTTCTTGCCTACACCAACGCAGGCTACGGGGAGCTGCTGTGCCCCCCACCCTACCCGGGCTCTAATGCCAGGGAACAAGGGCTCTATCAAGTCCCCCGTGGAGAAGGCAGAGTGCCACACTCCTCCACCCCCACCCCCAAACTCAAGCCTGAGGTTCGGGCCCTGCCAGGGTGAACCAACCAAATACACGAAGCAAGGGTCTGTATTTTCTAACCAGCAAGACTAAACCAGAGGTTTCGGGCCCTGCCGGGGGTAATTCCTTTTAAAAACCGAACTCCGGTTCACTCTGCATTGGCTGGAAAAAAGGAACCAAGCCTCATCAAAAGGAAAACAACACAAAAGATGGAGTCCCAAAAGGGCAGTTGGGGCCTCCCAGTTCCCCCGTGAAGGTGTCATTTCAGAGCGGCCAGCTGCGCGCTCTGGGGGCATAAATGCCCATTTTTGTTAGCTTTCAGAGGTGGCGGCCAAAGCAGGGGAGAATTTCCTCACCAGCCTGCACTGCACTGAGTTCCTTCCTCATCTGCATCTGACAAGACTGTGCACTGAAAGGCAGCCTGCTGTATGCGGTCCTCCCCACCCCCAGTCTACACCCCCTCCGCCCAGCTCCTGTCTGGGGGCCAGACACCAAATGTCAGTAAAGATACCTTTTCTGGTATATTCGGGTCAAGAGTAACAGCAAACCCCACTCCGTATTGAGATTCCGAATCACGTGACAGTCCCCAACACTAACAAAGAGCTGGGGTGGGGTGGAGTGTCAGTCCCCCAAAATGAATGGGAATGGGGGAGAGGTATTTCCTACTAGTAGCAGGTTATTAGATTGAAATTTCAAGTCCCCCTCCCGAACTCCCTGCTAAATCCCCTAATGCTTGCCCCTTGCACTGAAAATGACACGCTGTGATGATAGTTATTTGATTCCTCTCCCTTTTGTAAATTAGTCACCCTGCCCCCGTGCACTGAACAATGCGAGTCTATGCTTTTACGATGTCTTTGAAATAAGCAATTACTTCACTCCTGCAGAATGGTTTGTTTTCATATCTGGATGGTGGCAGGAGTGTAAACAATTGGATATCCCCATTTTATAGATGAAGAAACTGAGACGTGCCCGGGGCCATTGAGGAACAAACACTTCTGAGACGGTATGAACACCTTGACTGTGGTGCTTCAACAAAAGAGGCGCCCCGAAGGCTCCAGAGGCTCCAGCCGTAACCAGGGCTCAGGTGTGGAGGCCACACTTCTAGAAAAATCCTATGAGAAAATCTAGATTTCTCAAAGTAATAAAACTGAGTGAGGGTGCTTAGCTGCATCTCCGAAGGAGGCCTCTGCAGGGTCCCTCTGGATAACAATTCCACTGGTATTTCAACAGGATCCAGCAGATAAAATCCCCCCATTCCCAAGCAAATCTCCCACCGGTGGCTCCTGAACAAAGCAAAGCAAGTCACCTGCATGCAGAAAACCACACCACAAGGCAAAGCAGCCCAGCCCGCCCCTCGGACACAAAACCAAGGCACAGGAACACCCAGGCGGCTGCAGAATCCTCTCTTCGAGGAGAATTCTGGACAAGAAACTTCCACCGCTCTGCCCCAAACCTCAACCTAAAACTAGAGGGAGAAATCCCCCATAATTTTTTGCACTGTTGAGACCTCAAAATAAAGAAACAGAGGTAAGTTGGCTTCCTCCTTCTCCGTGTCATAAACATTAAGTCAGCCAATGACAGTTACCTGTCTTTCAAGCCAAACATGTACAATCCCTCCCTCCCCCCGTAAGTACCCTGATTCCAAAAATCCTAAAATTTATGACATCCCTCTTCAGGAACCGCAGAGACCTAGGACGGAGCCCCTCAAACACACACACATAATTAGTGTTTCATCCATCGTTCTTTCTGTAAAGGAATCCGGTAACATAAATATTAATCAAACACGAGAATCTGCCTTTCTCGTCTTGGACCATTGTGAGTGCTGGATTGTGATCTTTACCCGTATTTACAGATACTCAAGGGCGGATTCCATCATGTTAGAACTGTTACAAATGGACGTCTGAGAAATCAACGAGCAAGTTCAGGCAGATATGAAAACCTTCCTGTCCGGGACTGCCAGCAGCTTTGAGTTCCCAAGTGTTGAATTTGTTACCTTTTCTGCAGGCCTTTCAAAAAAAAATAAATAAGTAAATTGACAAATGCCTTCAGATTCCTCCAGAAGAAACTGGCTTCTCAAAGTTCGGGTTAGTGAAATCTGAGATTTTCTTAAGATCAACTCTTACTCTAAATGCCATGAAGGCATTGTTTACAAAATTCTTTAGCCTTTGATAGCACAGAAAGTGCAATATTCTGTTATGGTTTGGGTCAGCCCAAATCATAAATAAATATGTATATATATGTGTATTTTTTTTTTTTTTTTTTAGGTTACCTTGACTCTTGCTACAGCAAATATATTCTGTGTGGTTCAGACCTATTTCTGAATAATGGAAAATAGAGACATGGCTCCAATTCTAGCCTAGAAAAGCTGTCACAGTGAAGGTAAACTTTTAATCTTCCACAGGAAAACAGCACACATTTTTATTTCTGGAGTAACAGCTTTGGGAAAATGTTTGAACATTTTCTTAAGAGCTTTGTGGTAAATACGTTGGGCGTCCAACCATTGCTTTTCTGAGTCTTTAAGGGTCTGTTGGAGTGCTTTAAACAATTGGAGGCCAATTTTTAAGAAGCAAAAATAAAGAGAGACTCCTACCAAGGTGACCATTTGCATACAAATTCTCTTTGGGGGGGTTATTGTAAGAGAAGTCGGGCTGGAGAAAGGACTGACATTAATTCCCTGTAATTCCACGAGGCTTTGTGTCCCACCCTAGTAGAGGGTTCCATTCCCACACAATTGGGAAAACACTTTTGTTCTTGAGTGTTTTAAAATCCCAGCCCCCAGGAATTCCCTCTAGAAAAGCAGGCTCCCTCTCCTCCCCCTCGGGGAAGGAGGGGGGAACCTACAAAGAAAACCACTTTGGGACGGGACTGTTTGCCCAGGATGGACACAAAATGCACAAAGGAACTCTTTGAGGCTCCCTCCAAACGGGCCTCACCTGGATCCGGGGAACTGCCGGGCTCTGTCGGGCCAAGGTGGGCTGACGCCGGGCTCGGTCGGGCGCGACCCTTTCAGAGCGTTCGCGGCGGGGCGAAGAGGGGATCCCAGGGCACCCCCAGGACCCAAGAAAACGCCGAGGAAGGAACACCACACCAGCGAGGAGCCCCGCCCCTCGCGCGCTGATTTCGAGGACGGGGCCACTGGCAGGAGTTTTCAAGGGTCCTGAAATACAATTCCCCACGCCCGGAAAGGTCACTAGTGCGGGCGCGCGCCTGGGGGTCGGGGAGGAGAGGGCGGGTGGAGGAGGGGCGCACCCGAGCGCACAAAGGGGGCCCGGGACAGCGGGCTCCCCGCCCTTGACCTTGGGTCTCCGCCTCCATCCATCTCCGCCCGCTGCCAGGGAAGGGGGCTGGCCCGGGGCCAAGGGCGAGCGCGCAAGGCTGCTGCGGAGCTGGGGGCCGACAGGGGGCCGCCGGGGGCGGGGGAAAGGGGGGGAAATGACTCGAGGGCTGCAGAATGCTCCGAGGAAACCTGCATTCCAACTCCCCCAGCTCTTTCGGGAGCCGGGTCCCGTAGAGGCTCCGTTTCACTGCACGCCTCCCGCCCCCCAAAGCAAAAGTTGCAGGAATGCACCGAGGAGGCCCCCTCCCCTGGACTAACCCTACGACTCGCCTGCTCCCCGCCCCCCTCGGACCCGGGCCGAGAGGGGGAGGGGAGCTGTCACGGGAGGAAGAAAGAAGCGCGCCTCTTCGGCGAGGCCAGACGCGGGCAGGGTCAGCTGCGCCTCCGCCCGCCCCTCACAGCCCCGCTCGGGCAGCTGGCCCATTAAGTCCCCGAATTATGCATGGGCCTGGAGCCCCCTCGGCCCTCCCGCCCCAGGAAGACACAATCAACGTGAGCGGCGGGCCTGGGCCGGGAAAGCAAGAGAGACGTGGCGGATGGTCGCCTAACCGCGCGCCCCGGGACGCAGGCTGGAGAGGCCGCGGGCGAGTCGGCGAGGCCGGCTGCCCGGCGGGGACCAAAGGCCGGGGAGCAGCGCCTGGGAAACTCCGGCGGGACCGTAGCCGGCGGGGTGGGGGGGTGGGCACCGACCGCAGAAGAGGCCGCGGTGCAATCACGGAGTGCCGAAGTGTCCCCGTTTCCGTGCGGGGTCCGGGAGGTGCGGGCCGCCTCGCGCCCCCGCCTGAGCTCGGCACCACACGCCTTGGAGAAGGCCATTGTGCGCCTAGGCTTGGGAGTGAGGGGAGACTTTCGGACCCTAACCTTGGAGCCCCCGGGGCGGAGCCTGAAGTCCCCGGCGGGCGTGGCAGGAGGAGTTCTGCCCCTGCCCCCTCCCACGTGGGAGGGGATGATTTGCTGGGGGTGGCAGGGGAGGAGGCCGGGAAGGGGGAGGGTCGCTGGAGATCCCGGAAGGGGGGCAAGATGAGTCTTGCAAGTTGCAACCATCGGGACCCCCGGGAAATTGCATTAGTGGTGAGGCAGGTGGCGCCCGGTTTCATGCGAGCGGGACAAGACGTACAGTCTCAGAGTTGGGAGGATTTTGATGTCCGTCTCCCCACCCCTCCCCCATAGTCTTACGAGGCGCCCGAGACCCGAGACCCGAGACCCGAGACCCTAGACCCTTCGCGCTCCGCAAGCGCCCCGGCTCTGACGTCCCCACAAAACACCATCTTCAGTGTCCGGGACCCCCTGCTCCGCAAAGCACGGGACCGACCCCGCAGTGTGGAACTTGTTTGCTGTCTTAGGCCCCGTTTGTTTCTGGAAATGAGTTCCCTCTCTCTTTTCCTTCCCCTCCAAAGCAAAGGCCAGGTCGGGAAAATTACATACTAGTTTGTCCCAGCGAATAAAGGCGCCTCCTTTGCAGGGAAAGTTTTACAAGGCAATGATGTCAATGATGCAGGGAGAAGACCACACTGTTTAGTTTTCTTAATTGGCTGGCTTTGAACTCTTGGTGGGAGGGGGAAAGAATCCTCTCTGGCTCCTTTGGAGAACTTAGTTTTGTGGGGTCTATCAACCTCAAACCTTTTAGCCAGTTGCCGGGGTGGGAAGGGGTCATCAGAGGTTTGTCCTGTTTCTCCTTAGGGGAAACAAAGAACCTCAAGATGGTTGCTAGACACAGGGCCCAGGGCAGGCATTCCCTGGCCCCCAGCCTCAAAGGAAGACCCCCAGAACTCAGCTGGGGGACTGCACTCCCCACAGGCCACGCTCTGCCCGGAAAATTCTTTAAAACAAAGCCAGTTTTTCTCCAGTCCTTTCAAGGATTCTTTTGGTACCCCAAGTCAGGAAAGCAGAACTGTGCGTTCTGGACACTGCCAGGTTGGACAGATGTCCTCACTGGAGCTTCCTCACAGTGCAGGCACTGGGGCTGTCAGGTGGCAAGGCTCTGTTCATGGGGGTTTGTCTTGGGTGGGCGCTGACCTGCACCTGCGCATCTGGATGTCCTGCTTGCATCTAAAGCTGTGTCCACACTTGCAGGCTGAAGGCAAGGGAAGCTGTGGGGGGTGCTCAGCCCCCAGGAGTCCACAGCCCTGATCAAATATTGCCTTGGCTTGGAGAACTAGCTAGCCTGGGGGGTTCACCCTGCCCGTGGCAGTGCATCTGGGTAGCTGCCTTCTCCTCTCCACACCAAGAATGGGGGGTTCTGACCTCTCACCTCCAACAAAAGGTCATTTTGTTACTATTCCTCCACCTAAAAGAGCCTGGGGTCCCAGTTTTCATGCTGGTGGGAGCAGCAGGCAGCCACTTTCCCAGACCTATCTCTCAAGCAACCAGACCTCCCCCTCACGCACTCATCCCTCCTCCCTGAGCACAGACTCCTCCTTCCTGAGCCACCTGGTCCTCCCACCTCCACCCCCAGATCAAAACCAGCAGACCAGCAGGAGGAGGACTAAGGAAACCTACTGAAAAACAAAATAAAAATAAAACCTAGAAGCCTTGCCTTCTCCAGAAGGCCTCCTGGTCCCAGGGTCCAGCTCGGGGAGGCCTCTAGGTCCTAATCACACCCTGCCATCCGGAGCTCCTCCCTGGACTTAATCTGGGCAAGGCCGACACCCCTACCCCCTTAAGTCACTGGTCACCACCTAGCAGTGCCTGGGTCAGAATGAGTTCCAGTTTCATGGGGTTTGAGATTCATACAATTCGGGGGTCCCGTTAACAAAAACACAAATGCCAAACCACATGTACAACATTAGGGACAGTGCCTGGAAGAAGCACAGGAGAGGCCCTGAACCTAAACTCTGCATCAAATCCTCCCAGGGGAATCTTCAGGGCTTGAAGCAGAAAGAGACCCTGTTTATCCTTTAGTATGATAGTTTTCATTTCAGCCACCAATTTCTTCAAAGAAAATTTATTTCCTAAACCCAAGACGTAACAAATGAGGGAAGCTGGTTGGGCTGCTGGGTGGGAGGAGGATTTAGGTAGGAAGCTGGAGCTTACACCCCCACCCCCACCTCGAGGGGTTCTTGCAGCTGTTGGAAACCACTGGTAGCTCCTTCTCCTATTTCAGCTCAGGAAGCTCAGGCCCAAAGAGGGGGAGGGTCTGCTCAAGGTCACACAGCCTGTTGGCCGCAGGGCCTAGACACCACCCCAGGTCTTTGGCCAGAGTCCACCAGGCCTGCCCCTCCCCACCCTGCATTCAGTAGGCCCAGTGGCCTCCTACCACGGACAGGACTGGGTTGGCTTCCGCTCCTAATAAGACAGCTCCCCATAGACAGCAATCGACACGAAATCCACCAAGTGCACAGGACAGGTGACGGTCCACCGCCCTGCCTCCTGCGGCTCACACTAGACCCCAGGTCGCATCATGGTGCTTCAGCCCCAGAGAAGTAATCACTGGTGGCCGGCCAGGAGCAGAAGCAGCTGGTACCAGCCCCAGTTAGAGTACTGCATGATCCCCTGGGCTTGGGCTTCCCGTGAAGGTCACCGGAAATCAGGAGCCTGGTGTCTAGGCACAGCTCTGAGGCCCTTAACCTCTCTATGACTTGGTTTCCTCATCTACAAAATGAAAGTAATAACTGATTTACCACCTTTCATGGGGCGGAGACGGTGGATGGGAGTGTGGGATGAAATACAACCACGGGCAACGCCGCCTCGCCACAGGAAAGAGCATGACTGCTGGAGTTCACAGCCCCGGTCCCTGCTCCCCGGCTGTGTGACCCTGGGCAAGTGACTTAACATCTCCAGTCGGTCCGGGCTTCAGTTTCCTCTTTGGTAATGTGGGCTTGATAACAGCACCTACCTCACAGAGGTGTTAGGAGGATTAAATCAGTGAATGGTTGCGAAGCCCTTCAAAGAGTGACTGGTACAGAGTTAGTCCTAATAAGTATGTGTTCAGTTAAAAACCCCCGATATGAACATTCAATCTTTTTGTTTCATCGGTGAAAAGATAAATCCAAGGGCACAGGGGTGACCGGCAGCCTGCCCTATTTACATAGTTTACTGACACAGAGCCCCCTCCGAACAGATTCTAGAGCTAGTGGTTATGCATTAGTCAGGCATGAAAATGAGCACACACACAAAAAGGCTGGCTGTCAAGTGCCTAATAAAAAATTTAAGCCGACTGCTAACTATTTACTGTCAAACGAAAAAACCTAATAATGATAACAGTGGCTCGGGGTTGGTTAGGTCCCCCACCTGGGAGCCCCATGCCCTTTCCTCACTCTCTTCCCTAACTTCTCGTCCTTTCTGAATTGCTTCTGGAAGCACTGAACCACCTCTCTGAATCACAGCTAACAAGGGCCCCAAACCTAAAGGAAACCTAGTTAAGGAGGAAAAAGAAAAAAATTAACCCTGTAGCTGACCAGTATTTTTGGTCTTCTTTTTAATTCAGTAAAACTTTCTATTACAATTCAGTGCTACAGTCGCACTGGGTAGCTGCTATCACTCTGGAGGTTTGTACAGTCCACCTTCAGTCTCTCGTCTCCCTGGGGGACCGGCAGGGCCGGGACTGTTCACCCCTACTTACAGGTCAGGACACTGCGACTCTGCCAGGGGAAACGACTCGCCTCAAGTCACCGAACCGGGCAGCCTGGTGTGGCAAAAAGGGCACCTGACTCAAGATCACTGGGGTCTGGACGCGGCCCCGTCGGTAACAAGTCACATGGGCTCAGGTAAGAATGGGAGGAGATCCTTAGCAAGCAGAGCCTTCCGGCCCGGGCCAGGAGGCCAGAATACCCACGTGGATCCCTCCAGTGATTTTCTATTACTAATAACACCTAACAATCCATAGGGACCTAATACAGGAATGCACTGCCTCAATCAAAGCTCGTAACAAGCCTGCAAGGTAAGGAATTCTATAGGAAATGGGGACTTGGAGAGGTGAACAAAGGACTGAAGGTCAAACAGGTCACTGGCAAACCTAAAATCCCAGCCATCTGAATTCACGTCTTACTGCTTTCTTACCCACCATCCGCCTCTCCAAAACCTTCATGAGACAGCACAGGCAACCATATGAGGAAGGTGACCCACAGACTGTGGGTCAAGGCCTCTGGGGGCCTGGGGGTTCCTGGCTGTATCCCCAGAGTCATATCTAGGACGGCTCCAAAGGTCACCTGAGACAGGGTCTGGAGGGGGTGCCTGCCCCTACCGGCTGCACCAGCCAAGCAGAGCTAGACTACCCCTCCCTAAAAGCCTGTGCCATCTGAGGAAGCCAGGCAGACCCGAGTCTGACTCCACTTTGCTGTGTGATCTTGGGCAAGTCCCTTAACCTCTCTGAGCCTTAGCTCAACGTGGGCTTAGAAAATCTCTATTTCAAAGTGGGATTGGAGGTATCTGTTTCAAGGTTGGTATCTATTTCAGGATGAGCTAAACCAAGAAAAGCACCTAAGCACAATGTGGGTTACCAGGTGGACCCCCTCTTCCCCACGACCTGCCAGCCCTGCCCCACCTCTGGGGTCAGCCCTACAAGGCCCAGGTCTCTCAGACAGGACACTCCACTATTCCGTGGAATTAGTTCTGCAGACAGAACTAATAATTAGCTGTCACGATTTAATAATACAAAAAGATAATCCATGCTACAACACACATGGATTTAACTAATCTTAATTTGGAGGCAAAATAACAACTCTAAATATATCCAACGCAAGTTTTTAAAGACAACCAGCAAGTGGGGTTTATCTCCAGTTTCCAGCACAAGCAAGTTATTTAGTTTCTTCCACTGGCCAAGCTAATATTCCCTTTTTCACGTTTATTTTATTTATTTTTTAAAATCTGAAATGCGCATTTGCTGAGCAGCAGTAAAGCCTCTAGCTGATCAGAAGCCCTTTTCTCCAACACATCTGGCCTAGTGATGAGTCACTGGGCCCCCAAACCAAACCCCCCATTTGTGCTCTGCCTGCTACCTGAACCCCCGCCCCCACCTCCAGGGGCACCCCGGACCCTTCCTAGGTTCCAAATAAAGACCTACAGAGCAGGTGGGGCCATCGCAGTCAGGAACCGCCTGCCACTT